>CM046042.1:45116839-46334339 GCA_025215565.1 Flaveria ramosissima | reverse complement strand
AAAGGTTTGAAGATAAAATGTCTGATTAAGGTTTCATGAATGGAACATTAACACGTTAATTAAATTTTAACATCAATACGTTAACATAAATTAGGATTTTGTCTTTATATGCAAAATAACAAAATTACCCTTTTTAATAATAAATGGCTTAGTGTTAGAAATTAATGAAATTAACTTTTTTGGATGAAAATTATAATTTTTTAAAATTTGGGGAGTCAGATTAAAAAAAATATTGATGTAAATAACAAATGTGATCAAACCAAATGAAAGAAAACGACAATTAACTCTGAGATCACAAAAAATATTTATATATGCACACTTACCAACTCCATTTGAACAATAACTGGTCAAAGGAGTACAAATTTTTGGAAAACAACATACCAATTCCTTAAATAAACTGTCGTGACGTGTTTATTTGTATCTATGTTTCGATAAACAATCGAACCGTGTTAGATATCACATATTTTTTAATGTTTTCTTCGCAAGGTAATGTTTTTTAAACTTTGAATGTATCGTTACGATGTGTATATTTTACCTACATTTCGATATAAATTTTATATAAAAACCATGCCGTTGCAAAGCGCATTCAAAACCAACATGTCTAGTATAATATATTTTTAATCTTCTTTCACAACAACGTAATGATTTTTTAAATTCTGAATATACTCTTACAACGTGTTTACTTTTAAGTTTCGATTTAAATTTTATAAAAAAATCAATCTATCACGATTAAAACCTACTAATTTGTTTTTGTAGAGATTTGTGAATATAACAAGATACACAATCCGTGTAGCATATATGGTTTATCGGATAGACATAAATAAAATTTGAGAGATATATAGGAGTACAAAAGTAGGAGATTCACGTTTCATAAAACATATTAAATATGTCATCGTATCCAAGTTGTTAACAATATGCTTTATAAAAATTGTTAAAAATCTTATTTAACTCACATGATACATGATTACACGAATATAACGATATTATATTTGGGATCGATACAGTACTTCCAAGAGAAATTGTATATGTTAGCTATGACTTAGATGTATGTAGGTAAAATTTCGGGACACTTTCTGTGAATAATTATGGGTTTTATTAAGTTTTTGACTTTTATTACTATTTTTATGCTGTATATTAAAGTTTATATTATTATTTAATCTTATCCAAAACCATTTTAATAATTTATTAATTAAAGATATCGATCAAGTTACGCATGATAAGGGCATCATTTTTATAGTTTTATGATATGACCTAAATATTTTCATAATATTAAGTATATTCTTTTTAGAAAAGCTGCTTGGTACTTTAATTTAAAACTGAAGCTTAAATGGCTTTTAGCTCCACTTATCATCTTAAATTACTCAATTTTTGTAATCAACTAGCTATTACTCAAATCCTCAAGTAATATCCTTTAGAATAAATTAATCAATAGAACTTAAAGTGTTTTTTTCAAAATTAATCGATAGGAGTTATGTTTTCATATTAGAATAAACCAACTTTTTTGAAGTTCAAGTAAAAATCCATATATATGTTATATGTATGGTTTGAAGTAAAACATATTATTGTGTTTTCACTTTTTTTTGGTCAAACATTCTTTTTACGAAATTTCCCTGGATATAAATACGTTGAAGCTAAGGTCTTTCTAATGACTGGCATATCTATGATTATTTTCTCCCAGGTGAAGCATCAAGTGTTCTTAGGAATTACTGGGCGTCAAGGGCACATAGGCGGTGAATCGGGTTCACTACAAGCAAAAAAAGGTTGCATAAGGCCTAACGCAGCCTTTTATCAGGGGCTGCATTAGTTGAAGTTGCATTAGATCTAATGTATTTTTCGATTAGATAATGCAACCATTTTTAAAAGGGTTGCATTTAATATTCAAATGCAACTTTTTTTGGGATGCAACTTTTTTGGGATGCCTTTTTTATTTGTATGCTAATACAACTTTTGCATTAATGCACCCATGTTTTGGTTTCTAATGGATAACTTTGAGTATGATCTATAAAATAAAAATTAAAAGGCTTTTTCAACTCTTAAGCTTAAATCCTAATGTATTTATCATCTTTATGCACGTTTTGGTTGCTTGCATAAAACATTCCATATGAATTATTATTTTTTAACTTTTGAGAACTTAATGTGACACCTAAGTTAGTATTTTATTAATATTTATAGATATAGATGTATAGATATAGATATAATGATTCAATGTTTACATACTTTTTTTATTTAACATATAAATAAAAATAATATAAATTTTAGCCATTTAAAAACAGATTTTTTATGTAACTTAATTGACTTATATGAGTGGAAAATTTTAAATAATTTATCTACTTTTCTTAACGCACTAAATTATATAAAAGTTTCAAATACTAAGGTAAATAATACGAATGAATAATTATTATACGATAAATTATGAATAGTTGATTTAAACAAAAATAAAACACATAATTTGTAAAAGCAAACAGATGGAAAGTTACGGTTATTTTTTATGGTATTGTAAAATGCTTAAAACGTTTGTTTGAAATGATTAATTTTCAATCTTATATACGCATATGTATGTTATGAATATCTAAATGTCAACGTAAATAAATTGTTAAAATATAAGTTTGATATAATGTTATAATAAAATTAGTTGCAAACGTAAAGACATGTTCGCTTATATTTGGTGAGTAATTGTATATAAGATTAATTTGTGGAAAATTAATCTCTAAAATTATGCAAAGTATATATTTATAAAATTACGCTTTTAGTCCATGTGGTTTGTTGATAATAACACTTTTAATTCAATAGTTTAAAAACGTCATATTTAACCATTGTGGTTTAAAATTTGTATCAACCAAGTCCAAGGCACTAACTACCATCCATATTTTCTGTTAAGTTTATGTAAAATGACGAATATACCCTTGGATCTAAATGGTTACTAAATTACAAACTATGCTTCCATCAACATCATGTAGGACCAATTCTCCAGTTGCAGTGAGATTCAATACTGCACCATAGCTGACCGGATGGTCTCGGTTTGCTGACCACACCACTTGAGGGAACCCTATAGCTAGTTTGTAACATCTGCCCATTTTGGAAAATAGAAACCCAAACCCGAATCCGTTTGGGTCAATTTTTGAAAATCAAATACATTAATTAGAAAAATTTTATTTATATTAATCCTTCAAAAACAATAATAGTACTATTTATTCAACTTCCATTTATTAAATCAATTTATGGTAATTTCATGATTTATAGAATAAAATTTTATAAATTCATGAAGTTTATTTGTCATTTATGAGTTTTAAATATAAAACTAAAATAAAGGATTAAAATACAAGATCATTATTTTTACAAATATATAAGGTCTATAAAATGTTAGTAATATTTATAAGATTTTAAATATTCAATTAAAATAAAATAATCAAATTACAAGTTCTTATTAGATTTATAAAGTCCACAAAGATTTAATAAAAAAAGTTGTTAAATTATAATTAAAGCTTTAATAAATTTAAAGTTTAAATTGTAAGTATTCTTTTATTTACTAAAATTATTTAATTTAATATTTATTTCAAATTTCAATCATAACCCCCTTTGAAAAGACTTATAACTCACCATTAATACTATTCATAACCTACTCCTAACCTCGACTATAAAAGCAAACCTTAGGCCTTACTTTTCATTTGCTCATTCTCTAAAAATCTCACTCTCATATATTTCTTTCATCCATTGGTTATGATCAATTTAAAAAATTTTATTTTACAAGAAATTTCAAGAATTCTTAATACTAAGGTAATCTTTTATTGCTTTTATATTATACTTTTTAATCATCCTAACATCCAATTGTTCTCATGACTTTATGTTCTTACTATTATTATTTTTTCTACCAAATCTCTTTTAATTTTAATCATTATCATTGGATCATTAACCTTCTAACATTCACTAACCTTATAACAATCACTAACATTCCTAAATCAAGCTAACATAAACAAAGAATCCTGTTTGCATATGAACGGCTATGCCGCCGCATTCGGTTATTCCACAAGATTATTTCCATAAGTGATGGCTATGCTGAAGTCTTGGAATATTTTTATATAACTCAAATGAAGTCTAATATATCATATATCAACATAATAAATTTTCTCTAACCCGTTTCATGCTTTAACAATTTTAAAAGTGCGCATAAGTGCCTTACTACAATTCTGGCAGAATATAATCTGACTTTAACTGACCATAACTTAATCATAACAAGAGAAATTTGAGTAAAATCAGACTCCAATATTAAATTCATTGAATTACCTTTTCAACGACAGTTTATACGTTTTCAAACTCAATCGGACGACTCAACAATAGCCTTCACAAGATAAGTGCGCATTTTCAGCACCTTCTGTCTTGTGCTGCTTGTTTGACCTATTTACGGATCTTTTCATAAAAATGTTTCTGAACGAAAGTTGTCCGGAAGACTTTGAAGTAGTGAAATTTAAATTTTTATAATTTTATGAAACAGTTTACTATTTTAAAAACTTGTTTAAACAGATACCAAACATTCTGTCCAAAATCTAAAATTGGTACAATAATCGTTTTTCAATCTACCTTTCGCTTATTGGCATTCCTAAGCGTCCTAACTTCTTGTAATGTATTTCAAACTCAAGTTATTGTTTCTTTTTGTCATTAGGACATCACCTTTGACTCTTGAACATCCAAACTTTCTTATGTACTCTACAACCATCACTATTATTGTGAGTTTTCCATGTGAGTTCTCCATGCCTCTTTTTACTTTATTTCACACATTTTGGGTTGAAACATGTTACACTTATAAACTTACACTTGTAAACATCTTGATACTTGTAAAAGCACATGCAATTCATCTTTACCTTTTTGTCATGGTTATTTGTGTTATTGTAAGTCTTATATGAGATACATATTTTGTTTACAATCATTAACTATTGCTAGCCTAGCGACGTCTTAGATCTTTGGGCCTGACAAGCCTATTTGGTGCTAAAGCCGATGTATTGCCCACTCCTGATGACGTATGCTTGTTCATCATGGGAACCAAGTACACTTAGCCAATCTTATAAACTCGTCATCAAGTCGAGGTTTGGTTGTAACTGTATGTGTTCTATAAACTTGCTAACTCATAACTATTGACATGAATTGCTACTTGTAAATCTTTATATATATATATATATATATATATATATATATATATATATAGATATATATAGATATATATGTATAGATATACATATATATATATAGATATATATATATATAGATATATACAGATATATATATATATATCTATATAGATATCTATATATATATATATATATATATATATATATATATATATATATATATATATATATATTTTATATATATATACGCGTGTGTTTAACCCATGGAAACTCACCAACTTTCATAGTTGACCTTTTATTTTTAACATGTTTCAGGTTTACCTCTTGAAGATCTCTTCGTGCTCATATAGGACTTGGACTTAGATTAATTGAAAATCTTATGTTATTGTTTATATCTTATTGGTATTGTAATGATTTAATTTTCTTGTAATGTTCAATAATAATGATATTTAATATTATTTCAACTTATTAGTTCCATGTGCTATAAACAATCGTTTCACATTCGTCCGCCCCGATGATTCCGCCGTCGGTCGGGGTGTGACATAGTTGAACTATACCACCCCTATTGTTTGTTTGAACAATGAAGACAACAAAGAGGTAAGAGATGCAGGTTCCGTTGCAGTAAAAACCACAGGCGAATTTGGGCCCGAATGTTCCTCTAAGGAGGATGGCTCGGACCCTTGAGCCATCTGTGAAATTAACTGAATGGGATGAAGATTTAGTGTTGGCCCATGAGGTGGAAAGATTTGCAGTCGGGTAATCAAAGGGCGGTTGGGCAGCAGTTGAGTAGCAATTTAAGATGACAAACAAGATGAAACAACAACAGATCAATGGTGCCATCATCATTATAGATTGAGGAACAAACAAGATTTATAAAGATATAACATCACACACTCCGGCGAGTACATCGGTCGTGGCGCCGGTCACCTCACAGCCACCACCCCCGCACACTAGCATCTCACCAACCCATCTTCATCTTGTGATCCCCTTCTCTCTCTGTGTGAACCTTCATTGCCACCATTACCGCCCCTCCGTCAACCCCCGACGCCACTTAACCTTCAACCTCTACCACCACCGCCTAATAATCAGCGCCCCCTCCAACAACCTTGTTCATCCGCCAATTTTAGAGAGAAATAGAAAGGTAGAGAAGAAAAGGGGTGGCATATGCTTTAATTTTTGCTTGATTTGGGGTAACCAATCTAATCCATAAAGAAATCTTGAAGATGAAGACGAAGGTGGTGGCTATGGTGATTTCGCAGGAGAAGATGACGGTGGTGGTGGTGGCTATGGTGACTTCACCAACATAGATGATGGTGGTGGTGGCCAGGGTTAGTTTGGTGGTGATAAGAATTGCTAGAGAAGAAGGATACAGAGTGTGAAGAGAGAGAAGTGTAGAGAGAGATGAGAATAAAGAGGTTCTTTTTATTAATTATGTGGGTCCCATGTGATTTTTTATATTTATATTATAATAACTATTTAAGTTCAAGGGTATTTTATTCTTTTAAACAAAAGTTAACGGCTATGGATGGAGTTAACGGTTTGGACCTAATTGTGACAGATTTTAAACCACAGTGGTTAAACCGAACGTTTTTAAACTATTGAATGAAAAGCGTTATAACCACCAAACTACAGAGACTAAAAGCGTAATTTACTCTATATTTATGAAAAAAACTTTGGTCATGAACAGTTCACTACCTGCCCACCACTTGCTTGGCAGGTGGTTTGTGGTCTATATTTTTTAATTGTTTCTTTTCATGTATATTACTAATATCTTCTGATTTAGCTTTTGTCACTGTTTTTAGGTTGGTTCACTTGGTCTTTCTTATCTTATTTTTTTTGGTGTACGATGGTTCGACCCTTCCGTCTTCTACTTTTTGGCCTTCTTTTTCTTTCCTGCTGGGACACGTGTTCTTTTAGTGCGCTTGGTGGACTGATATGTGTTCTCATGGTGTTTTATATTGTTTGTTGTTTCCCTGCTTCTATCAATGATCTCCATCGCTCCATCACTGATTATCTGATATAGAAATTCCACAAAAGCTTTTTTATCTTTAATTGACTCAAACTTATAAAGTTAACACGTGAATAGACTCAAAGGCATTGCAACCATGTCTTTATATCTTACTAATGTGGAACACACATGATACCTACCATATGTCAAACTCATGCTTACATATGACTGAAGAGTTCTGGGTCGACTTTAAATAGATATTTAACTATATTCAACTTAAAAGTAATCGAAGATCATGAGAATTAATGCAAAGGCATTACAACCCACATGTTTAGCGACACTTAATTGTGATTAGGGGTGGCTAACAATTTTGGGGGCCCTAAGAGAAGAAAAATCAGATCATTTTACAAACTAATTAATATATATTTTTGACTTTGATAAAAAAAAAAATCTTTCAAAGAACCTAATATATAAGCATAAAAAGCTTTGTCTATACACATTATGAAAGTCGGCTTTAATTTATAAGTTACTAATTAACTTATGTAATTTTAGTTTATCTAAAAGTTGTTATTAAGATAAAACGAATAACTAGCATAAATTTTACAATAGATATGTGCATTTACAGTGATGCAATCCCAATTGTGGGGGTCCAACTCAACGTTTTGGGGCACCCAAATTGGATTTTGAAACCAAATCTCTTTTCGTGAAAATACTTTTATTTGCTTAAGAACTTACCACATGGTTATATTAAGAAACACATGAATAGTAAATGCACGTAATCACACATAACAAAGTTAGTTGTAGTGAGTTTTAGTGAATTTTTTAAATATACTTATTATTTGCTCACCTTTGTCAAAACTAAAAATTAAACAAAATCCTAAATAACTTATTAAGATATAGTTTTATGAAACGTTAAATAAATCACATATAAATGATAAGAAGTCCTTATCCCAATATTTTTTAATATATTGATAAGTAAATAATTATAGAAACATATCCAGTTAATCGAAAAATAATGTACGGTTTAGTATATACTAGAAGGGTGTCCGCGCAAATCGGCTGGTTGTCATTTTACATTCAGCACGTGCATTTAATATTTTGTTATTGTTGTAGTAGTTTTACAAAAGTCTATTATGTTTTTTCTAACCTAAAATATAAAACACCAAATAAATGGGTTATGCATGACTATTTGTATATATATGTATTAACTTATTGTAGCTCACAAAATACAGATCTGTTCAATAAAAAGTTTACACCGAAAAACATAGGTTAAGTTGTAGTTTCAAAACATTTTTAAATGTAATATATTAAAAGATATAACTGAAATATTAAAACATATTAAGTTTGAATAATGGGTAGATAATATAAAATTTTATGCAAGTGTTAGTAAGTGTAAGGTTATTATGTAACTAGTTGTAAGAGCTAATATGTAAATAATTTATAAATATTATTTTACCCTTAAAAGTAGTTGTATATTATGCATTGAATAAAGTAATTTTTTTTTAATTTTATGGTATTTTAAAATATCAATCTTATATGGTTTATATATAGTATAGATAATATATTAAATTACTAACTAAAAGTATAAGCTAATTAAACTGTATTACACTTCTAAAAGATCTTGAAACAAAATTAATGTCATTTATCAATGACGAATCCAGAAATTTTTTTCATAGGGGGCGGAGATTTTTAAGGGTATTTGACTATCACAATATAATATATTTTTTGGTCTGGTTCGAGTCAGATCAGGTTGGATCCGATTAATTACCGAAAAACATCGTTAGAATGGTCCCTAAAATATTGTATTTTCATATATATCAAAAACTACATTAAAACAATTATACTCATAAAAGTCGTTATATATGATGTTTGAGGCAATTATACTCATAAAAGTGATGATGTGTAATACGTCTGAAACAATTATACTCATTGTTAAAATGATTCCCAAACTCTTTAATGTCGATGATGTTTAACATATTTGAGAACTATGTCGGCCAATATAAATTTAGTTTGCTTAATAATCAACATAATTTATTTCGATAGAATTTTTTTTCTTTCTACTAAATACTTGATTATTTGATGGTGTAGACCCCGATTAGCAAGAAAATATGATTCGTTGAACTGTAATCCTATTGTAGTTTCATCCCCAATAATGTTTTTAAGACATTATTGTTTTCTCTTCAGTTTCAAAAGTTCAAAAGGAACGATTACAAAATTTTAAAAGGGACGGTTGGGATTTTCCCATATACATAACACTGAAAATTTTCGTTTATGGTGTGCGGCTGCCACCTCCTCAACCTCAACATATAAATACGCCGACGTCCTTTATACAAATTAGTTAATCAGATCGTTGCACTCAATTTAAAATAATAAAAAAATTCACACTAAATGAACTGTTGACTTAATGGAGGTAAGATTTAACTTTTAAGTTCAGTTTAGAAATCTTTTTTTCTACAGAGGCAATACAGTAGTAGTTGTTAGAAATAACCTGTAATATATGGCCTACGCATCATTTAAATAAGTTTCACCAAATGACATAATTAGTCCCTAATAGTATAAGGGGGTTATTTGATGGAAATACCCCTTAATTATAATTAGGGTTTCCCCTTAGATGTTATAAATAAAGGATTAAGGAGATAACAAAACATACCAATAACCATTCTCTCAAGATCATCCATCGATCTATCTAAACATCATAACGGGAACAAATCTCACGATCATGGCTTCATCATCTTCATCAAAGATCTCTATTCCCACAAGTAAGTTTTATTTGTTTTGATGTTTAATTTTATATTTGAGATTGAATAAACATGATTAGGGTTTCATGTTATCATCCATGTTTCAAGATATAATCAACATGTGGTATCAGAGCGTATGTTGATTATATCTATTTGATTGTGATGATACGAGTTCATAGAAACTAAAACCAATTTTACGATTGATGAATAAACCCACTGTAAATTGGTGAGACTGCCCGTAGTGGATTCAATTGGGAGCGCCATCTTTGATGAGTTGGAAAGGATTGTGGCGCCAAAGCCACTACTCGGTGGTGAAAAGCGGCGCCAAAGAGAATCATCGTTAAGCCCTTAACGGGCGCGAGTGAAAGATGTACAATTGTACATTATATGATTTACAACAGTTCAGAGATTCAACCGAATTTTCTGTGAAGCCTCTCCGAAATTGGTCCGCATACAAATTTTTTTTCAGAAACAATTTAAACATTGATCCAAACGACACAAATTAGGGCTTTAAATTGAAGCATTTTAAATCAAAGTAATATCTACATATCAATATTTACAATGATCTGAAGTGAGAAATCGTTGTGAAGAGCAACATAGTGAGAGGAAGATTTTAAAGATTAAACATACTATTCAATTCCTCCATAAACTTCAATTTCAGCTTGAATTCCTTAATATTCAAGGGTTGTTTTCTTTCTCTCTCTAAAGAAAAGAGCGTCGTTGAGGATTTGGGTGAAAGAAATGTGAGATACAAACGGTCTTATCATCGGAAGCGGAGGCCATGAGCTTGCCGTCGTTGGAGTTTTGGCCGGTGGAGATTTGCTTAAGCGGAGAAGTGGGATATGATAGGACAGTGAGATTAATTATATTGAGCAGAGATGAGCATTGTTTGTGGGTTTATATTTGTTTGTTGAGGCGGTGTTCACATTTTTCCAAAATTCCCATTAAACTTAAATTTGGACAGTTCCAAAATATCAATTTTTATAGTAACTAAAACCACTACATCTAAATCAAACAAGGATTTAGTTAAACTTATTTTGTTGACGTGGCGTTTACGTGTCATTCTAACTAAAAAATTAGCTAAAACCACTACACATAGTCTGATTGATGAAACCAAAACAAAGGATTTTGATTATATATAAAACTACATCATAAGTTTATTTTAATCGTAATCGAATAGCACGATTTTGTTTATATAGTGCTGACATAAAGATTTGTATATAACTAATCAAAATCATATAATTAATTGAAATCGTGGACTCATCATGGTAAATGACAAAATAATTCATCATGTTACTTGCATATTGATTTTATTTTGTGCTCACCGATCATAAAAAAAATGATGAATAATATATCATATGTGGAAAATTTTCACATGGAATGAGTTTATATATTTTGGTTTTTTGTATGCGAGGTAATTACATAAATTGATTTATTTTGATGTTAAGAAAACATTTGGTTTCGGCAATTTACGAACGCACTTAAAAACTTAATTTTTTTAAAACTGGTTACCTCGATTGAAAATAAATTTTAAGGTTTAGTATAAGAAAATAATTTTTGCCTTAAAATAACATTAGCATCAGTTTTGATAATATATGAGAAATTCTTATTCAATTATTTTATGCCATAAAAATGTCAACCATGATTTCTATCATCATTATTACATTCTTAATATAATAACTTTTGTATCAGTTTCGGATACTATATATTTTCATATATACATTTAATATTTATAACAATAAAATGAAAATTTAATGAGATAAGATTTTGTAATCAATAAAATTAATTTATTAATTGAATTTAGAAAAGTCAGTTTGTATTTCCTTATTAAACTTAATTTATTTAAATGGAATAAAATTGTTTCATGGAAATCAATTCTTGAATTTATTTTTTATAACTGTTTAAATTTGAGTAAATGAAAACACATTAATAACCCATTTGGATTCTTTAAATCGGTCCTCAATTATATTCAAGAATGTAATTATTTTACATTTGTATGAATTATTTCCAACATAAATATCATTTATTTGTAAAACTCTTTAATAGTTTGTAATGAATTTCATATTAATATATATTTTGACATAGAAAAAGAGAATGGTAACTTTAATGAAAGATTAAATGATTAATTCTAACGGTACATCACTTGATTTGACATTAAAGTTTAACGTTACTATTTTATAATTATATAACTATGTGTATCGTCAAATGATAAACCCAAAGGCTAGTTATTTGATAATACACATAATGAATGTTGGCAAATTAATATAGATATTACACTTCTGCCTAAAGGTGATGTGTTGTATTTATATGCCTTACTATAATTATGTTCATAATACTTGGATGTTAGTCATAGCCAACGCTACGCCAACATTCATTTAGAACCTTACCTAATTTGTTCATAACATTTGCACATTAGTCGTAGCCAACGCAAAGCCATCGTGCAAGTAGAACGTTACTTTAATTTGTTCATAACATTTGAATTTTGGTCAAAGCCAACGCGAAGCCAATATTCAACTAGAACTTTATTTTTAGCCTATTATTTTGGTGTTATAATAGGTTTTATCTTCAACGTATTATTTATGTCTGCTTTATTTATTTTTTTGTTATCACCCCTAATTAGCTCACTTTAACTCTCCTACTACTTGTATCAATTTAGCATCCACTATCACTCCTAACTTTGGAATTGAAGTTTTAACCGGGGCGAACTTCGTCTCTTGGAGGGACTCTGTTAAACTTACTCTTGGCATGTTGGATCTTGATTATGCCTTGAGACATGATGCTCCTGCTACTCTTACTGCTGAAAGTACTGCAGATCAAAAACAAGAGTATGAAAAGTGGGAGAGGTCTAACAGAGTGTCTCTGATGGTAATCAAGAACTCTATCTCTATTGCAATCAGGGGAGCAATACCTGATTCAGATAATGCCAAAACTTATCTGAACTCAGTGGAGGAACAATTTAAATGATCTTCTAAAGTACATGCGAGCACTCTGATTCTGAAGATGCTTACTACAAAGTATGATGGGTTTAATAATGTGCGTGAACACATAATGATGATGAACGACATGGCTCATAAACTCAAGAGCTTAGACATGGAGATCAGTGATGGTTTTCTAGTACACTTCATTATGACTTCTCTTCCTTCACGCTTTGATGCTTTTAAGATCAACTATAACACCCAAAAAGAAAAATGGTCAATGGGTGAGTGGATAGCAATGTGCGTGCAGGAGGAAGAACGCCTGAAGTTAGAAAAGCCTGATGTTGTTCATGTTACCACAATTAAACCATTAAAGAGGAAGGGAAACTTCAAAGGGGAAAGCTCCAAAGTCCATAAAGCTGGTACAAGTGTAGCTTCCAGCTCAAATACCTCCTTCGGACAATCTCGCTGCAAATTCTGTCACAATAAGGGACACACCCAACGGGATTGCCCTAAGTTCAAGGAGTGGCTGGCTAAGAAAGGAAGGAAACCTAGCTTAAGGTATATGAGAGTATGGGGTTGTCCAGCCGAAGCTAAGCTTTATAATCCTCAACAAAGAAAACTTGACATGAAGACAGTCAGTTGTTTCTTCATAGGATATCCCGATCATTCAAAAGGGTATAGATTTTATTGTCCTTCTCACACTACTCGCATCGTGGAAACTCGTCATGCTGTGTTTTTAAAGGATTCTAAGGTCAGTGGGAGCAGTGAAAGTCAAGACATTAACTTACAAGAAGTGCAAGAGGAGAGGGGATGGGCTCTCTACACTTACCTCCTATTACACCTCTTGTACTTAACACTACACCATTACAAAACACTACATCATTGTCTCATGTTTTCTCAGAAATTCATGTTGCTCCAAACATTCCTGTAAATGAAGCACCATCAAATCCACAAGAGCAAGTCCCTCATACGACTACTGAAATTGCAGAACCCGAAAATCAGCTAAGGAGGTCATCACGGTCTAGAAGGCCTACTAATTTTGATGATTATGTAACCTACCTTAATGAAGCTGATCTGGATTTAGGAAAGTGTAACGATCCAACCTCCTATAATGAAGTCATTAGTAGTGATCAAACGTCTGAATGGAATAAAGCTATGATCGATGAGCTTGATTCCATGTATAAAAATGACGTTTGGGAATTGGTTGAATTACCCAAGGGTGTTAAACGTGTAGGATGTAAATGGGTTTTCAAAACCAAATTAGACCCGAATGGTAATATTGAACTTCATAAATCACGATTGGTTGCTAAAGGCTATACTCAAAAGGAGGGAATTGACTATCAGGAAACCTTTTCACCTGTTTCACGGAAGGATTCCTTAAGGATCGTTATGGCCTTAGTAGCTCAGTTTGATTTAGAGTTACAATAAATGGACGTTAAAACCGCTTTCCTTAATGATGACTTACATGAAGATGTGTTCATGAACCAACCTGATGGTTTCAAACCTAAAGGTAAAGAACACTTAGTATGTAAGTTAAAGAAATCCATATACGGGTTAAAACAAGCATCACGTCAGTGGTATTTAAAATTTGACGAAGTCATGAAGAAACAAGGTTTCATCAAAAATCAAGTGGATCAATGCACCTACCTCAAAATGAGTGGGAGCAATTTTGCTATACTTTTTCTTTACGTAGATGACATTTTATTGGCAAGTAATAGTTTAGAGTTGTTGCATGAGTCGAAGCGATTATTTTCGCGTAATTTTGACATGAAAGATCTTGGAGACGCTTCGTATGTAATAGGCGACTAAATACACCGAGATCGAGCCAATGGGATATTAGGATTGTCTCAAAAGGCTTATATTGAACGTGTCCTTACACATTATAATATGCAACATTGCTCTCCCTCAGTTGCTCCAGTAGTTAAAGGAGACGTTTTTGTTTCATTTCAATGTCCGAAAATAGAGGATGAGAAGGAGCAAATGAAATTGATACCTTATGCTTCAGTAGTGGGAAGTTTAATGTATGCTCAAGTTTGTACTTGTCCTGATATTGCATATATTGCTGGAATGCTAGCTGATATCAATCTAATCCTGGCCTAGATCATTGGAAAGCAACAAAGAAAGTATTGCAATATCTTCAAGGGACAAAAGAGTATAAGTTGACATATAGAAGAACTAATAACTTGAAAGTGGTGGACTATTCTGATTCTGACTTTGCTAAATGCAAAGATGATAAGAAATCAACATCGGGGTATATCTTTATGTTAGCAGGCGGACCTATTTCATGGAGGAGTCATAAGCAGCAGTTGACAACAACCTCAACAATTATGGCAGAATACGTTGCAGTTTATAATGCAACTTGCCATGGGATGTTGTTAAGAAATCTTATTACCGGACTCAAAATTGTTAACTCCATATCACGACCGTTGAAGATTTACTGTGACAACTCAGCTGCCGTTAGTTTCTCGAATAGTAACAGTTCGAGTGGAGCTGGTTTATATCTTGATACAAAATATTTGTTCGTACGAGAACGAGTAGAGGAAAATAATCTTTGTATCGTGAATATTAGCACAAAAGATATGCTTGCGGATCCGATGACTAAAGGTCTACCACCCAAAACTTTCCAAGAACTCGTAACAAGGATGGGCTTTACTAGAGACCTTATATAATAGCATATCAAGTGTGCATTTATGATTAATGTGATTTCCTCAAATATTTATTTTTGTCTATTCTAACTTATATGCGCGCTTCATGATCTATAGACAAATTTGTGCAGATAAATACTGTACATTAAGGGTATATTTAAGTCATTTTGGTTTTATGTTTAATATTTTATATTGAGACTTTAGTATGACTGTTGGGGGTCTCGGATTAACTTTAACTGTAACTATTGGCTATAAGTTTCAATATGAAACCTGATGAGTGTTTAACTTGGCCAAACTTATATATACTCATCACAAATGATCACTCGGCCTAGTGGGAGAATGTTAGAAATAACCCGTAATATGTGGCCTACGGATCATTTAAATAAGTTTCACCAAATGACATAATTAGTCCCTAATAGTATAAGGGGGTTATTTGATGGAAATACCCCATAATTATAATTAGGGTTTCCCCTTAGATGTTATAAATAGAGGATTAAGGAGATAACGAAACATACCAATAACCTATTCTCTCAAGATCATCCATTGATCTCTCTAAACATTATAACGGGAACAAATCTCACGATCATGGCTTCATCATCTTCATCAAAGATCTCTATTCCCACAAGTAAGTTTTAATTGTTTTGATGTTTAATTTTATATTTGAGATTGAATAAACATGATTAGGGTTTCATGTTTTCATCCATGTTTCAAGATATAATCAACAGTAGTGTCGTATAAAAAAGAAAATAATAGTCATATAAAAAGGAAATAATACTTGCAGAAGAAGTTTATAGAATTAGGGTAATGTTATAGTAAAAATGATGTTTAATCTAAAAAGTTTAAAACTAATTGTATACTTGACACGTGTTCCTTTTATTGTATTAAAGAGGATAACATTTTGGTTATCGTGTCAAATACGTTAGCGCATTGTGTTTGATACGTGTATTGTGTCATATATTCCACATAACTTGTTATATTTATTAAACATTGTTTATTACGCTTTAAATCATTTTGTGTAATTTTTACTATTGTTTTTTATAGATTTTAAACTTATCTATCATTATATATTACAATTAATACAAATGCACGTGAAACGGAAAAAATTTAAAATACAACTAAGTTAGTCTAGTACCCGCGTGTTGTGATGGACCGTTAAAGGGGAAAAATAAGCGTAAATATACAATCACACACACACACATGGCAGTATGTTAACTCGTAAAATTTAGACTGAAAAGTAAAACGAGAAATTTATAAAATATAAAAAGTATATGGGACAAAGTCGAAGGTAAACATTTATTGTGGTTTAATTGTAAAAAAATATAAAAGTATTTGGTTAAAAGTTATAAAAATTAAAGATTGAAAAAACTCAAAAGTTGATACAACCTACTAAGCTTATGTAAAAACCTTGATGTACAAAAAGATTGATAATCAGTAACATATATTCTAGTCATTAAGTTTTTTACTTTTACTATATTCTTAGAAATACGTATATATTTTAATTAATATTTTACACCATCTTTTTTGCAATATGTGTGTACCATGTATGTATCATATAAAAAGTATCTCTGTTCTATTAATAAGAATCTTTTGTACACTTTTCAAATAAATTCCCATTGAGATGTTATTAAACTTCTTACATAATCTTATAAATTAAAAAAAAATAAAACAGATCATTAAAATAAGTTTTTTCTAAATAAGTAACGTTAAAGATTATTTTTGACATACATCCTTTATATTACTAGCAAATTAGATCATTTAATTCCATTGAAAACCTAATAGTTTTATATGAGTATAATAAGGTTACGTTTAGAACTCCTATTTTCACGAGAACTTCAAAAACTCACGTAAAACAATAAAAATTAATACTTTATCTAAATACATATTATTGTGATTAAAAATATAACATCATAAATGAAATTGATGTGTTAGTTAACATGTATTTATGTAATTTAAAATTTTACACATGTTTAAGCTTACTATTTACACATACGTAATCTTACCATTTATGCATGCGTAAGTTTTACAAACTACACATGTGTAAAATTTTAAAATATACGAATACATGTAAATTATTATATATAAACTCATATAAGGATGCTAAATTTAATGATAATGTTAATATTGTAGTTAAAATTACGGTTTTTTATTATTTTCCTTGAGTTCTCGAAGTTCTTACAAACTTTAAGAGTATTAATATAATCTTTACCCTATACGAGTATATTACTAATAGGTATCCAATATAACGAATGCTGTTAAAAAGAACCATATATAATGAATAATTTTAATAAAATAAACTATATATTAAACAAGAAGCAAACCCGTATTTACTACTAAACAATTGCATTTTAAATACTCAAATTATATCTCTAACGAACTTTATATTTGTTAGGTACTATTATTGACTCTTATTTAGGAACATAAAAGGCCTATATACTTGTTTATCTTCCATACGTGCTCCTTTTTCATTCATGAAAAAGTGGTTTGTTTTTCATTTGAAATGTCAAAATAAAAATGAATGGTTTGTTTTCAATTTGAAAATTCAAAAGGGAAGATTAAAGAGAAAGACGACCCAATTTTGGTAATTTCCTAGAAGGTTTCATGCAACTTTCTTATAAACTAAGGTATGCCCACAAAAAGGATGCCTTCTATTATCCAACTTCCGAAATGATGAAAAACAAATGAAAACAATGATGTATTGTTGTATTTATTTTCTATTCTAAATAATTAATATGCTAAGGAAAATTTCCTTTAAATATATTAATTTTATGCGTATGGTATGACATATGAAAATAAATAATGATATGTTTTAGCTTATAATTTGTTGGATCTAAAAATGCTGGTGCAATCAAAACCAAATCACTTAGACTATTTTGGTGCAACTAATAAATGACTTCCAAAGTTAAGTTGGAACTTCCGAAGGAAAAGGAGTTCTTCCGAAGACAAAGTGTAAGATCAACTTTCGAAGGAAAACTCCAACTTCCGAAGGCAAATTTACTTCCGAAGATCAAGACTTAAAGTGAAAGATCAGAAGTCAACTTCCGAAGTATGAAAGAAGTCCTCAAGCCTCGGAAGTATAGTAGCCTCTTCCGAAGTATAAGTGGCTTCGGAAGAACTTGTTCTTCCGAAGCCAACTTACCTTCTGAAGACACTACTATTATCCAGTGGACATAAGTATGGTCTTTCTGACACTCCGCTGCAGACCTCTGAGATACTGCATGATGTTTTCTCAAAAGCCATGTAGTTGACCATACTTTATTCCACTGTTTACCTTTATCAGTTAGTACAGTTGCCAACTTTAGTTTGTGACAAAAGGTAAGTCATGGACATGTCATGACTACCATATCTTAGATAATACTTTATCTAAGATACCTTAACTTTAGCATTGTAGTATATGCTTTAGTCTTAGGTTTCTAGCTGGTATCAAAGTATATCTGGCTGTAGGATCTAGTATATATAGTTTCTCATTGTAACTCTTGTTTCATGCTTGTAAGAGTCTTGTAATACTTTGAGTTGAGAAGTAATATATACAAGTGCCTTGAAAATTATTCCCTTGTGTTTTTTGCTACTTATTATATTATTATCAACTCTTAGAAGAGATTTTACTTCATCTGATCTGAGTGTAGTATAAGTAAGTTTGAGTGAAATCCAAGTGTTAAGTGACAAAACCTGATCTTGCATAAAAGATGAAAAGGTACAAATACACGAATAAATGTTCATATCTTATACACAACATGACGACTTTTGTAGAAAATCAAATTAATAATCTTTTTTACCTTCTATTCATGATGAACTTTGTTAGGGGAGATGGGTGATACATAAGTGCTATATTAGTTTTTTTTTCTTTTTATTTTTCTTAGTTTTCTATAGATTTTCTTAGTTTGTAGGATCTCGTCCTAGTTTTATTTTTTTTATTTTTTATCAAATTAGATTATTTTTAGTTTTGCATTTATAAATCATATTTTGTAATTAAATTAGAATAAATACATAAAAATAATAATGATGAGTAAACTACTGAAAAATATAAATACAAGACAACAGTTTAATAATAAAACAAAACTATTGGTTCAGTTAGTTCGACTAATACAAATGTTCCATATGCTTAATGAGATCCGGTCGAAGGTTATCATCGATTGTATGTGATCATAATCGTGAAACTATATCGTGCTCCACCGGTTCATTGTTTGAAAGATCTTCTATGTAATTGGTAGATATCATCGCGCCATCACTCTTCAAAAATCATATTTCTTAGGATAACACACATGTACTTGATTTTGCTAATTCTTCAAGGATATAGTTGTTATGTGGATTGTTGAAGTATGTGTCACTTACCTTTTAGGGCCTCATAAACTTATTCTTGTACTCTTTTGAATCATTTGTCGTTTACGATCGTTCTCAAGTGGGTCAGTTTCACTAATAAGTTATAACATCATTGAACAAATGCGACCAGTCGAGAATGTTGATGTCATTGTTAGCTTCGAGCGTCCCAAAAAACGCATGCCAAAACCATAAATCTTGAGACGCTACCGCTTCAAGCATTATCATCGGTTGCTTATGATCATATCTCATATATTACTCTCGTGGTTTGGTTAGACTATTCTTTAAGCCTAATGCGTACAATCTAAGCTCTCTAACATTCTATGAAAACGATGTCATTGATCATGTGCGGCATATAAAAGTAGTACGTCATTGTAAGTTGGTTTACGAAGATATTCATTCGAATACAGAGTAATAACGCCATAACAAAGGGTTGCAAGTATATGCGTGATGTTCTATAAGACATGTTCAAATATTCATCAAGGGCGCTAGGAGCATCCTTGTATGTTGGCAGCCATTTTACGGAAGTGCACTTGTGTAGCGAACTAAAACTCTCACAACCTCGCGCATCGAAAAATGGTTTATACGATTGAAATCACGTATAAGTAATGATTATAAATAATAAAAAATTGATAAAAAAGTTACTTTTTAAAAACATCAATTTTAAAAGATTTCGTATTTTAAAATGTCTGATGTTTTAGAAAACGTTTCTTATTTATAAAAGTTATTTATTTAGAAATAACATTAATTAAAAGATCCTTTTTTTAATTATTTTATATAATTAGTAATTAATGTAATCATTTAATATAAAAGAAAAACGAGAAATTTTTGTGAGAAGAAACGTGATGTTGACATATTTGCCTTCAAACCACCAGCTAAATTTGTGACCTTCTCATTTGTCATAGATTTAATCCAAATTATTTTTGACCATTTGTTTAATCCGACTTATTATATGGAATCCGATTATAAACGTAACATTTTGAATATGATCCCTTCTTGGTCATGTGTTTGATCAATTGGTTACGTATGCACATACAGTTGGGCTGTCTCTATATACCAAGCAACTAAAACAAATATTTTAGGCTCTCAAATTCAAGGGTTCGTGAAATTAAAAAAAAATATATTTTTTTATTTATAATCTAAGCTGAGAATATATAATTATAATGCATCAACGTTTCTCTTTAAAGATATAAATAAGAGTAGATAATTAGACAATTGAAGTTTTACTTACCGGTTCTGATAATTCATTTAGACAAAATAGTGTGAGTGGTTTTCCAGCAGATTCACTACGGACTTTGTGGGATATGTCGGACTTCTGCCAAAAAAAATAAATATTATCGACTCAACAATTAAAATTTTAACTTTTCCTTTCTTTTTGAGATTTTGTAGTGTTCATCCGTAATCATGGTGAGATTTTCACGTGATTTCCTACAGTTAAAAATTATATATTTTTTTTCAGATTTCGTAGGAATCCATTTGTAAGTAATCGATAAATTTCATACGATATATAAACAAAAAACACTATAATAAATAAGTAAAAACATTAGAGAACTTTTTTTAAATTATTGATATAATGAAATGACAAAAAAAAGTATAGCTTACTCTAACATTTACTTTCAAATTGTTTAGCAAATTGAAAAAAGAAATATGAAGAGGAAAATCAATTAAATTACATACATATAACTTTATTTGATACTTTTTTTTATTATAAAAACGGGCATATAAAAAAAGAACAGAAAGAAAATAAAAAGAGTAGGAGGAGCCGCCGATGGGGTCAGTCAAACATACAAAAACTTTATAGACGTCCATGCACCCTAATTTTGATTTATGTGACGTAAAACTCAACGACAGTTGGCTAAATTTTAATCATGAACTATAATTTGAGAAACTTTATTGAGTTAGTTAATAGGCAATAAATTACATGTCTTTAAAGATATATTTGTAGTAAGATGTTTCTTTTCTTTTTAGGAGGTGCAGGGTATAGAATATGGAAAATGTCATACGTTACTAATCAAGTTTTAAAAATGTTTTATTTACTTACTCATGCATATTTTTTTTAAATTGGACCACTAAACGACCAAATCGAGTAATCATCAAATTTTCTTATGTCAAGAAAGTAACGGAGAAGAAGACGTGGGGGTCATAATTTTTAATATATAAAATTATATTAAAAATAAAAAAACATGTTAATTATGAAAAAAATTAAAAAAATACCTAAAATTCACGTTACTGTTCCACACTAGCATCAAAAGAAAGGAAAAAAATATTTTCTAATCGAAACAAAAAGTATAACATAATAAAAACATGTTAAGACTTTTAATTTATATAATTGAAACACTTTTAAAACTTGAGTTAACTAACTAGAACACATTTAAAAGTTGTTTACTATTTTCTAAAGTTTCCCCTATAGAATACTGTCATTACCCGTCTTAAGGGTGTGTTAAGTAGGCAATTGTTTTGAGCCTAAACTTTTGAAGGCCCCAATTTTTTTGGTTGTCTAGATACCAGGTGTTGAATAACTTTCTGCTTGTTGTAAAATATTACATAAAGCACAAAAAATAAGATATCAAGCCTTCATCGTCGTTTGTTAGTCGAAGTGTGTAAATATTTCTAAAAGGTTAATGATACAAAGTACGTGAAAAAGCCGTTTATGGAGATTAAAAATACTTTACCTTAAAAAGAACTTTGTATTCAATAAAATTTACATCATAATATAGAAAGAAAAGAATTTAACAACACCGTGTATTTAGATTTTAAACATAGTTGACGAACACAAGCTATTATAAAAAGACCAATTAATTTTGCAGGTGTGACGTTCACACATGAAATTCAATACACATAAGTGCTAACGTAAATCAGTCACCCACCACAACACATAACCTATTGATGATTCTTAAACGCACCCCACATGTTCACAAAAATTAACGCATGCATCCTATTTTTTCTCCCTATCTCTCTTCTTTATTTCTCTTAACACTTTTATATATTTTACACATTGGCCCTTTTAATGGATATTTTACACTTTTATATCTTTCTCATACTGGCATCCCTGGCATTCTACACTTCTATTTCAAAGAAAAACATTTAAAATAAAAAAGCTTTTTTAATATTTTGTTGTTATGCATATAAAAGAAGCTAATTGCGTGACATAATTATGAAAAATAAATTTGTAAAGAGGAATTTTAAAGTGAAAGATAATATAGCATTGGAACTTTAAGTGAAAGTCTAATGTAATTTTATAACTACCAGAACCAACCAGTGTTTAAGGTAAAGTAAAGATTTTTTGTATAAAGAAATGAGTAAATTTAAAACTAGTTGGAGTAAGACTGAACAATAATAATCCAGATAGGGCAAACCAACACCCCCCGAATTGTGACCAATCCATAGTCGACTACTCGACTAGCTCAAAAAAAAAAAAAATCTTTGTTGGTCTCTGGTATAGCCTTTTTGAACTTCATCCAACTAGTAGAACCGAGCAACTAGAACAAAAACCTCTTGAAACCGAATGAGGCATACTAAGTCCTCGATCTATATATATTTTTCATATTTTTAATTTTGGTCAGAATTGATCATTTATAAGTGTGGTCTTGTTTGGAAAGACAAATTCTAATAAAAGATAAAACATATGCTGCAATAAAAGAAGAAAAAAGATGAGAATGACAGTGTGTAAAAATAATTTTAACGCTTTAAAAAATTGGGTAAATTGATCATATTATCAATGTTTTTTACGAAATATTTTGAATGGATATATTAGAGGGTGATATTTAGATTTTGTTTTGGATATATATAATATTTGATGATTTTTATAGGGATGTAATTAATATTTAATATTTAACAAAGTTTTATAGGAATGCATATCAATATATATATATATATATATATATATATATATATATATATATATATATATATATATATATATATATATATATATATATATATACATATATTATATTTAAAACTTGATGTGAATATATATGATACTAGATTTGGTAAACCCGTGTATCACGCGTGTTAAATAAATAAAATAAAAATTTATTAGTTATAAAATGATATTCTAAGATAAAGTATGCTTAAAATATTTCTTATTATAAATGCTTTTAAAAAATGTCTTTTCTAAAAACTTTCTTATTATAACTCTCAATTTTATTTATTTTCTCCTCATAAAAATTTACTTTTTAAGAATACTAAATTAAAAAATATTTCATATTTTAAAAAAAGTTTGATGTTTTAGAAAAATATAATTTTATAAAAATTTGTTTATTTGAAAGTAATATTAATGAAAAAAATTATTTCTTAATTTATTAAAAAATATTTTAATCTAAAAAGGAATTAAATTATATTTTTAGTAATTAATGTGATTATTTAATATATGTGAGAGTCGGAAAAAAATGGTGCGGATAATTTTACATGCACTTATTAGAAAGACTTGATCTCTGTTAGTGTATAAACTTTCAACATGCACTCTTTTCATTGTTCAAACCCTCTTTTATACTTTCATAAAAGTAAAGACCAAACGTGATATATGTAAAAACCAAAAGACGATTAGTATAATTAATCAACATGTAATCTCTAATAACATGTAATATATGATATATTTTAAAATAATAAAACCACACAGTATTCTTTAAAAAAAGGTTCTACGTTTAAATATAAATTTGAGTGAATTGTTGTTTTCCTCCCCGTGGTTTGGTCATATTTGTCATATTCATCCAAAAAATTTTTTTCTTACATTTGGCTCCCAAACGTTTCAAAAAAGTTGTCATTTTCATCCAAAAACATGAATTCCGTGGTAAAATTTTTTATTAACAACACGTAAACATAAATTATGATTTCGTATTTATATAAAAAATTACGTAAGAACCCTCTAACGATGAATATTTAACATTTTAAAACAATGGAACTAAGATTTTTAGATGAAAATGACGACATTTTCCAAACTTTAAGGAACCAAATACAAGAAAAAACATTTTTGAATGAAAATGGTAAATGTGTTCATATCACAGAGAGGAAAATGACAATTCACTCTATAAATTTTGTTAGAAACCGAGTTTTGCGGATGATAAAGTATTTCTATATTAGGAGACCAAAATATATGTTATTTTCGATATAAATCGGTTTTCAACAAAATTTTGTCTTGCAAAGTTGAAAAATAAAAATATCTGTGTGTTTTGATTCAATAAGATACATGTTAGTAGAGGAAAATTAGAATAAATGTTTTGAGTTTAATTAGAGAAAAAAAATTAAAGCACTTGGAGGTGGTCATGTAACGTTGATATACTAATTAGTAATTTTTAGCACAACTGATTAAAGTGATGTACACATAATATGTAAATAAAAGGATGTCATAGGTTCAAACTCTCACTCTAAGCAAAATGCTTAGAGTTGAGCCAGTGAGTTCTTTTAGTAATGAGTTTCCTCTTAAGGGGTTTGGGGATTGCGGTCCCGACTAGGAAACGGATAAGTGAGCCCGATTAAAATAACACCTATTTTACGAAACAGTGTCGTACATTTTTCATTAAAAAAATGTAGCGGTGACATCACCGTGGTGGGGGTTCTGCACTATAGGCTAGGGGTGTTGATCGGGTTAGTTAATCGGATTCGGGTTAATCGGTTCGGGTTATTCGGGTTTTTCAACATTGAAAGTCTACCCGAAACCCGACCCGAATAACAATCGGGTTAATCGGTTTCGGGTTGTTCGGGTCGGGTTTCGGGTATTAAAGAATAGACTTAATTTAGTAGATTTTAGTGAGTTTTCATTTAAAATCTTATAAAATTAGTGGACTTAAATTAGTTTACTTCTATAATTTAGAAAATGTGCTTAAATATATATTTATATACAAACAATTTGATCAATTTGGACAATCTATACAAGTGTATAAATATAATTTACTTAATTATAATATGGGTTGATCGTGTTATTCGGATTTCGGGTTAATCGGTTCGGGTTATTCTGGTTTTTGAGATTTGAAAGTTTATCCGAAACCCGACCTGAATAAGAATCGGTTTAATCGGTTTTCGGGTTGTTCGGGTAACGAGTTGTTCAGGTCGGGTTTCTTCGGGTACGGGTGAGATCGGATCGAGCGGGTTAATCGGGTACGGATAAAATCGACGAGCCTACTCTAGGCATGGTGTTCCTGCTCAACTACGTCATGCAACATATGCCCCTTGTAAGCCATAGCATGTAGGGGTGTGCATGGTCGGTTTGGATCGGTTTCCTAAAACCGAAACCAAAAACCGATATTTCGGTTTCTAGGTTTTTAAAACCGTTCGGTTTCGGTTTTTTCGGTTTTTGGTTTTCGGTTTTAACTTCGGTTTCGGTTCGTTTTTTTTGTTTTTTTCGGTTTTACCATTTGTGCTTCAAGTTTTAGAAAAAAAATGTTTTAAAGTAATGAATTTAAGCAAAAAACTTTGGCATTACATTATTTTGTTGATTTCTAAATATAATCTATATATTTTTATAATATAGTTGACGCTAAAATTAAATGTAATTTACAAAATATAAGAACAATATATTCAATAAAACATTTTAATCTATCAATTCGAATAAAAAAAATTAAATATTATTCTTGAAACCTAAATATTTAATCTATTTTAGATAACACAAGTTAAATAAGTAACTAATAAGCTAATAATTTTAATAAGTATATGATTACACCTCTAAATTTACAAGTTTGATTATATGGTTTCGGTTTAGTTTTTTCGGTTTTTGTTACAAGCAAAACCAAAACCAAACCGAAAAATTCGGTTTTTAAAAAATCATCAAACCAAACCATCGGTTTTCTAGCAGTTTCGGTTTTATCGGTTCGGTTGCGTCGGTTATTTTGGTTACGATTCGGTTATTTTGGTTTTTTGCTCACCCCTAATAGCATGGGTATCAAACATGGTCTTAGGGAGAAAGAGTGTGGGTTTTCACATCTCTCACATCTTAAAATAAAAAATAAATAAATAAATAATAACTCTTTCTTTCACGTCCGTGTCACGTCAAATTTTTCTTTGTATCCTTTTACATCCTTCACATTAGGGTTTTGAAAAAAGATTTGAATCTTAAGGCAAACTTGAATTATTCAAAATGTCGAATCCAGAATATAAAAAAACCAGATACTGAAAATTTTGGTTCTTTGACGAATGTCGGATAGAATTATCCAAAATAATTTTCTAAAAACTATGAATAATAATTAATAAAAATATATTTTCTGGATATTTTAGATATTTTTTTAAAAAATCAAATATCCAAATAAATTTTTCTAAACTAAAGCGTATTTCTTGAAACTCAATTTGAAATTTTGAAATTTCAGATTCAGGGTTCGAATATCTAAACTTCAGGATTCGGGTTTGGACATTGAAATTTACTATTGGTATTTTTGAATATCTAAAAATTAGAATATCTGATTTAAGCACCCATACTTCACATCATTTAACCTTTTTTTAAAGTTAAAGTAACAAATATAAAAAACTAAAATTGATTAATATAATAAATCTATTACTAAAATTACAAAAGATATCACTAAAATTAAATATTACACCTCCTTGGACTTTGCTACTAGGGGTGTTAAAAAATTTTCGAATCCGAAATATCCAAAAATTCAAAATTCGTATATCCGAAATTTCAGATTCGGATTTAGCTAGTGATTTTAAGATTTTTTTGAATATTTCAGGTATTCAAAATATTTTTTAAAAATTTAAACATATTAAATAATAATTACATATTTCGGATATTTTAATAAAAACTTCATATATCCCAAAAAAATTCAATAAAATTATTATATTTTCTTCAAAAGTTATTAAATAATACATTTTTTTAACTCGGATACCCTAACAAATTTTGCAAATCTAAATTTTAGATATCCGAATTTCGGATTTAGATTCGGATAAAATAATCAATTATCTGAATTTTTCAGATATTAGAATTTAAACAACCCTATTTGTTACCCATGCTGCATAGGTACCAGTGTAACAAGATATTAGGGGTGGTGTTACATAGCTGTAAATGGTAAATGAGTTTAAAAACTAAATAAACATATACAAGACAATGACGTAATACGAAGGTAATTTGCTGATGTCATCAAAAGAAATTGTTTATGAGAAATTGTTTTGTCCACTGTTTCTATTCGTCCACTGTTTCTTTTTCAAGGTTTTCTTTATGAGAAATTGTTTTGTTAAAATTTTTTTGATATGTAACTTCAACGAGTTTTTTTTCTTTTAAATGCAAGAACAAATAATTAATAATTGATAGTTTCTGTTTTACACACCAAGAAGATGAACCAACACCATAGCGGTCTATCGAAAACCGATAATTTATATAATCCATTCGGCACAAGTTGATTATAGAAAATCAAAACCAAACCTTTTCTCACGAGGCACCACGGGCAATAGTTAAAACTCACTCAAAATGTATCGTACCTCTAGTGGACGCTCATAGCAAATTGCAAAAGAAATATGAATAATAACAAACATAAAAATTAAAGACATACGAGTCAAACAATCACACAACTTCATCACATGCGCAATTTCCCAACCAAGTCAACGAACCAGACAATAGGATTAATGTTGAATAGCTAGGAACGAAATTGAGCAAGGCTAAAGAAGAACAAGTTGGAAATGTTACGAAGCATGGAGCTCGATCGGGAGTGTTGTAAGTTGTAACTCGTAATTAATGAAATTTTATTTTTCTGTTTTATTTCAAAATTTATATTAATTTTACATCTTTTTGTTTGAAAATAGTTGTGGGGTGAAAAGGATGAGAAAGACTGGCACTTTCATGATTGATAATTTGTTTAGGGATGACATGAAAACATATAGAAAAAAAGATAAAAAAGAAAGAAATTAAATTATGAAAGTAACGAGAATATAACACGTACTCCTATTGAAAACAAGGTGGGGATTTAGATAAACAAAACATGGAATTTTGTGGTGTTATGATTGTATTTGCAATACAATAGAAACCAATGTTATTATGATCGGATCGGATCGCTCCAACCATCGGCCACTTAGCCGGTCCGTTTCGCTATGATTCGGTTTGGGTTGGTTGAACCGGCCAGTACGTACCTAACCAGTGGTCGGACTGGGAAACCGGACTGGTTAGAACCGGATTTTGATTTTTTTTTATTTTAATGGGTAAAAACGGGGTATAGAATGTGTTGGATATACAAATATAGTTAAGTTTTATATATAACTATAAAATACATATATAAATCATGTATAAATTACTTATATTTAATTATATATTTAACTATAAATATAATATACTATATAAACAATTATGACGTTATCTGGTTCTTAAATCCGGTCTGACCACCAAACCAGTAAGGTGTCTGGTTCGACGTCCGATCCGGTTCTGAAAACATTGATAGGAACACTATTGTGCTTGGAATTTGTGGTGTCATAAACAAAATTTTATACCTTTTAAACATTGTAAGGCTAGGGTAAAAGTATTGCAATCTGCGTTCATTTTAAATCAGTTATTATCTTATAATACTGGTTTAAACACTTTACTTCACTATATTTTTTTATATTTAAGCTTACTTTTTTTTACCATTAAAGATACATAATACGTTTACCCTGGCTTTAAAATCACTACACCTATAGTCTACAGGATTTAACCTTATAACATTTTAACTAAAAAGTATATCAAATTACTGCTAGTTAAGGACTGTACTTAGTGTATTGTATTGCTAGCAAGTAGTTAGAGCCTCTTGAGAACAAAAGCAAAGTATTGTTGTTTGAAGCAGTTGCTAATACAACAATGTTAACTTCTAAAATTTTAAATTATGTATTGATATGGCACTCGTGATTGTACGTACTATCATTAATTCTCTTAGTAAAAAGCACCTTGGGCTAACGGTGTTTTATTATATTTTTATCAACACATACATTTTAATTGATAGTATATGGTTTTAGTAGTGCTAACAAAGCCAGAAATAAATGACCTATTTTTTTAGCTTATTTTTTTTTCTAGATTTCTTATAATTTTAATTTAACGTATATTACCTAATACTCAAATACTTCTTTCTAAATTTTTCTTCATATTCCTCAATGTTTATATATTTCACAACATAATGTTCTCTTTGGTACCAAAGACGTTTTTTCTTATCTACGTTTCCAAAATCCCCTACTGTGCGAGGGTAACTGCTACGTTGTTTATAACTGATACAGGGAGTTTAGATGTTTTGTTTGACTTTTTTTATATCTAAAACAATTAACTTTTAAGAAGTCTTAGTTTATTAATAAGAGATATTCAAAATAACAAAGAAACTCATGTGTTACAAAGTTTTCATATTATTTTTCCGTTGATTTTCAACTTAAATTCTTCCTCTTAACTTGACTAGCTTATGGTCAGCAAACTTGCACACGTCATTGTTTTGGGTGTATGCTCTTCTGTCCACCTATTTAGGGAAGTTTCATTGTAGCTTCCACCCATTTTTGGGTGTTTATTTTGAATAAGGTTTTGTTATTGCTAAACAAACATTTATTTATAATAAAAATTGATAGTCAATAACAGTGTTATTATAAGTAGAAGCACGAATAGAACGTTTTCATTACTTTCTGATAACCGTGATTTGCTTTCAGAAAATAGAACCTTGAAACCATAATTTAATAGACTTAAAACATTGATTAAAACCCAAATGAAAATAGTCAATATCTTATTAATTAATTAATTAAGCAAGAAGTAATTTGTTAAAGGGGAAAAAAGATTATTTCTATTCAAAAAACTTGATGTTATCTGCAAGTTGCAACAAGGTATTGACGCTATAGGAAATTTGTATGGGTCAATTTTAAAAAATATTTATGTCAAAAAGTATGCAACAATAAGCAATTTGCATAGGTATATTCGGAATTTTACAAATGTGAATGGAAAACAACTAATGAAACCGTAGAGTAGCTTTGATGACTTACTGTGCGATTTCAAACAAGTATATATCGTAACTTAGATTAAAAGAAGCATTTGGCATAGGTTCTAATAAAATTTACATCAAAACTTAAATAGAAATAAACAAGTAGCAATGGCATATTTAGAATTATAAAAAGTCATATTTATTTACAATTAGAAAAATGAACTTGAATTAGTTTTGACTTGTACCTTTGTTATTTTAATTAATAAACATTACTATTCATTACATGGTATTATAAAAAAAAGTGGATAAAAATAAGCATCAATTAGCGGCAAATTCAAAATTTATAAAAATCATATTTCAAAAGTTATAAAAAGAAAATTTCTGTAAAAAACATTGAAATAACTTTAATGTTTCTAAGTTTGTGTTCGGTTACTTGTACATTACTATATACAATTCAAATTTCAGTAACATTTATATGAAAACATAGATAAAAATAAATGCATAGCAGCTATATATTCAAAATATAATAGAACATCATATTTTAATAGTTATAAAAAAATCAATAAAACAGAAAAAATATAAGTATGTAATGTGTGAAAAACTTGTCAGAAAAAAATATATTAATTATATATATTAAATTTAATTAAAGTTGAAAGGATATATTGTGAATTAATAAAAGTGATTGATGAATGACAATGCATTAAGTACTAGTGCAACTTGTGTGCTTTCACATAGTATAAGTCATGTTGATAATTGTCGTGTATAATATATGTTAATCTTTTACAACAAGATGATGAATTAGAATAAGAGAAAAGATATAGAACTTTCATAGGTGATGGAAACTGACAAAGAAAAAAAGTAACCAAACACAAGGCTAAGAGCAGCCACAATTCAGTCAAAAGGCTACTACTTTATAGCTCGTCCAACACCCCCACCATTCTCATTATTTATTTTCCTTTTTCTGTAACCATGTTTTTATGTAAGAAAACAAATAAAAAAAGATAATTAAAAAAAGACACTTTTCTGATTGTATTTTAACTAAATGGTTATTAATTTGTTGTAACTAAATGGTTATTTGAAGCTAATTAATATATAAGTCGACGTATGTTGTGTTTGGAGACGGAAATGATAACACAAGACTTTACAACATATCAAGCTTGTATTTTGAGACGAAACAATGAATTCCTCTTGCATATAACAAGAACTGACATTGGTATAAGTCTCCCTAATACACTCATTTAAACACACACACATTGTGTATGTGTGTGCACGTATTTACACACGTATAGAGAGATCATAATGTATCGGTGATCATAACTGAAAAGAGCAATCCAACATGAAATCCACTTAATCAAGATTAGATGTATTTGAACTAGATGAAGTTATTAATGTTAATCTCATAATGGTTTCTGGTGTGAGATTAATAGTATTATATTTTGCTTGCTAAACTGTAGTTTAAGAGATTTTGTTCGCTAAACTATAGTTTTAATAGATTTCGCTCGTATTCAAGCCAACTTCAAGGTTGCGACATATGCTAGGAAATTGGTTGAACTAGAAACCCGATACATATAAAATGCAAACTCATGAATGACCAGTTTAGTTATTTTAGAGCCTTGTTAGGAATGTTGTATCGTCTAACACTCTAAAATTACTTACATGTTGCATGATGCTTATATGCAACGAACTTTATTTACCCTATGAGGAGTGCATGACTAGTGACAACTTATGTGATAATCACATACTCTACTCAACCCGAAAATTACACTTTTCACATAAAGATAAATTATATCTCATGATAACCACTAGCAAACCTTCATGTTACAGTTTTCCTAACACCTATTTTATTACTACCGTCGCACCTCTATTGTTTGACCCCCTTTTTATTACTGCATTCTTAACATACATACAATAGACAACGCCTCACATCAAAATCCAACCAACATACATTTCTACCGACATGTACTTTATGAACAATACAATGAAAAGTTGGTGGTCACATGTCCTCGACTTATTATAAGTTGAAAAGGTTTAAATGATATTTGGACCATAATAATATAGTGTTAATGTTAAAAATATAATGCAACATTAGCAACACGCAATGCTAGGTTGTACTATATGTTTTCATTATAGAGGAAGATCTTAGTGGAAATCGGATATGATCAAACATATAGTAAAGTGCTAATTAGCTTGACAAAATAGGATGATACAAACATATAGTAAATGATATTAGGTTGTACTAGGTTGTACTAAAGGTTTATAGCTTGACAAAATAGGATGATACAAACACATAGTAAAGTGCTAATTGGCTTAGGTTTTTTCTAACAACTTTTTTCATTGTTGACAAAAACATGTAATACAAACTAGCCTTATTATTATACCAAGATTTGATTATATTGCTAACATGTGACACTACATCATCAAGATTATAACCACATGCAAATGTTCTTAACTTGACCTAAGATGATAATGTTCAACTATTAACAACATGTTACATTGATGTTGTTGGCAAAGATTAAAATGGTGCAATATTAAGAATTTATTTTGTGATGGAAATGAAAAGTTAGGCATGTTGTTTTGAGAATACGAAAATATCATATCCCTCAACAACAAATACGTACAGAGTCAACACAATAATCATTAATCTAAAATTATCTTCATTTATTAGACGGTGGAAGTATAACATGATAAAAGTAGAAATCGATGATCCATGGTGTATTCATATACCTTTCTCTATAATCAAAATATCGACTAAGAATTTAATTAACTTATTTGATTTTAACTTTATTCTCAACTTCATTATTTGTTAGGATTTTAAATTTAAATTCAATATGAGGCTATCGTTTTGGATGTATATAGCCTTACATTGTTTTTGAATGATAGGAAATGAAAGACTAAAAATGTATCCAATAGGTAGATAAAAAGGAAATTAAGCAATATGAGCAAATACAACAAAAAATAAATATTATGTGTTATTGCATGTAGCCACGTATTACATTACTACATAAAATAAAGAAGTAATTTCAATTTTGTTCTTTAATATTTGATAAAAATAACTAATTTTCTATGAAAGTTTAAAAACATTAATTTCAGTCTAAAATTTTTATCACATGTTTCAATTTCAGTCCAATATTTTTATTACTTAATTGTTTTAGTTTCATTTTAAAGTTTCACATTTTAGATTCAAGTTGAACAACTAATGACTGAAATCGAAATAAATTGATATTTTTAATATTTTAAAATAATATAATTATTTTTATCAAAACTCGGTGAGCAAAATCAAATTTAACTCTAAAATAAATGATACACAAACGTAAAGCGCGCTGGCACACGATATATACAGATAATAAAGTAGATACATATAATCGAAAGAGATCGTTGTTATTAAATCATTATTTAGGTACAACAAACATCAAAACATCTTTTTCATGAGTTAAAACATTTGCAAATTGAAGCCTATTATTATTTACACACCAACAAAATAAAAAGTATTATCTTTCCCCTCTATAAATAGGAAGATCCTTTCACAAATTCTACTACTCCATACAACGTGTGTGTGTGTGTGAAGGGAAAAAACATATTTGCAACATCCAAAGATCACAAGTTTGAATCTAAATCTTCAATTATCAGTTGAAGATTTATACATTCATCCGAGTTGAATAATAATATTAATCCGAGTCGACTCAGATGACTGATCTAAACACAAACAAACCAACTCCTACTCACACAATGATCTCCATTCAACCATCATCTCAATTCCAGTCACCTTCACCAGCCAATTCCATTCCAATGACCCCGAAGAGCCCGTTTGTCACACGCGTGATGACACCGTTGGCTAGCCCCATGAAGAAGGCTATGGCTAGCATGCAAGAGTACCTAGAGTTCACCAAGCTAAACCCGCAAGATGAATGGCTTCCCATCACCGAATCAAGGAATGGAAACGCGGTTTATGCCGCGTTTCATACGCTTAGCTCCGGAATCGGGATTCAAGCTCTTGTGCTTCCTCTTGCCTTCACTGCACTTGGCTGGTTAGTTCAATTATTATTATTAAAGACTCATCTTTTTAAGTGATTGAATCTTTTTTGTGGTGTACACAACTTGGTATTTGTGACCGAAAAAATAGGTTGCTAATTTAGCGACCGAATTACGACCTAAATATAAAACAACTAGCTTTAGTGAACCCGTGTATTACACGGGGTGAATAAATAAAATATTAAATATAATAAAATTTTATTAATTATTAAATAATATGTGATTTAAATTATGTATGAGTAAGTAGTATAATAATAAAACAATGATATCAACTTTTTAAAAATTTGTTTTTATACTTTCTTTGTTTTTACTAAAAAATAAATCAAACATTTCGTTTCAAAACAAAACACATTTAAAAAAATGTCATAGTTAAAATATTTCATGTTTTAAAAAAAGTATGATGTACGTTCTAGAAAATTTTCTTTTTATAAAAATTTGTTTCTCTAGAAATAAACATTAATAAAAAGATCTATTTCTTAATCTTTTTAAAAATAGCTTATAATCAAAAAATAGAATTAAATAATAAATTAGTAATTAATTGAGATATTTAATAGGAGAGAGAAGCGGGAAAATTTTGTTAAAAGTGAATGTAGTGTTGTCATGTGTCATCTCTAGTTACCATTTTCTGTCATATGGCATCCCTAGTTATCCTTTTATTATAATAAGAAGATTGTAAAATAGTCTTGAAATTTACTAACGGTCCATTTTGGTGGCAAAAAGGTGGAAGAAGTTAAAAATAATAATTTAAAATTTTAAATTAACTGTACGTCACAAACCCTTCCCAAATTAATGAAATAAAAATAAATACAGTAGTAAAATTTGCTAATGTTACAATTCACAAAATTTAAATAATTGTTGTTCGCAAATATGGTTGTAAAATGTTTGTTAATTTTGGAATTGTTTTCCTTCGGTGACAAAACTGTCACAAATATAAAAAAGATGATAAAAAAATCAAATTTGCAATCATGAAGTTGTTAAAAAAAACAAATAAAATTATCATCACTTAAAATTTGTGTTATGAATTAATTTGCAGGGTTTGGGGGATAATAAGTTTGTCTACAATATTTGTGTGGCAAATGTACACACTTTGGCTTCTTGTTCAACTCCATGAATCACCTTCAGGAGCTCGATACAGCAGATACCTTTGGCTTTCCATGGCTACTTTCGGTAATGCTTCTTTTTGAAAAGTTTAACTTCTTAAAAGTACTAACTCTTATTCACAACAAAGAAAATAATAGTATGATAATTGTCACATAAAATATATAGTTTACTGTCGTTTTCTTTACTAGTAACCAAAAGATATGATTTGATTAGATATTTTTTTTACTTATTCTATGTGAGTTTTGATATTCTATGATGATTTTATATATAATTGTATGATTCAGGTGAGAAATTAGGGAAGTTAATGACACTAATACCAACAATTTACCTCTCGAGCGGGACATGCATAACCCTAATCATGATCGGAGGAGCAACTATGAAACTTCTTTTCAACACCATCGTGGGGAATGCATGGGAGGATAAAAACGACACCCCATTATCGATGATCGAGTGGTACCTGGTTTTCACATGTTTGGCAGTTGTGTTATCACAACTGCCAAACTTGAACTCCATTGCTGGAGTTTCATTAATTGGGGCAATTGCATCAGTCTCGTATTGCACAATAATATGGGTGGTGTCAGTGATTGAAGGCCAGCCTGAGGGTGTATCGAATGAGCAACCAAAGGTGTCTGGAGTTGCTAGTGTTTGTGATGTTCTAAATGCTCTTGGCATTGTGGCTTTTGCTTTCAGAGGCCATAACTTGGTGCTTGAAATACAGGTTTGTTGATTTATTTTATGCAAAAACTACTGATATATTGCATAGTTTATGTTCTTGACATATAATTACTTGAAAAAAAATTTAAAAAATGCGAAAATTTACCATACAAAGTGTCTTTTCCATACGAAGTGTACGAAGTTTGGGAGTGAAATTATCACATAAGAACAAAGAATAATCTCGTAATAAGTTTTACACTTGGGTGATATTATCATGCATTGGTGGAATTATCACGCAAAAATACATTCTTGCATGATAATTCCACCTTACTTGATAATTACATCTCTGTACGATTAATTATAACGCTTGAGTTATAATTCCACACTTACAATTTCTTCTTGCATAATTACTTTGTACACTTCGCATGAAAATTCCACTCTAGTAAACTTTTTCTAAAAATAATAACGTGCCCTAGAATTAATATGTTTATAATTGTTCAAAAATGTTTTCGAACATTGTAATGTTATCACCAGTTTAAGAGTAAATAAAATCTTTAAATATATCCTTTAGACATATAAAAAGTCATACACGGGCATATGCAAGTTCAAGATGGGCGTATACAAGTGTATACAAGTGTATATACAAGTACGTATATGGCCGCATATGATTATATAAAAGAATCAAACATCATGAGAAGACACGTTTAATAATCTATACTAATGAACTTTTACACTTTTTGACACATGTCATTATCACATTCACTCTCCCATTTATTTTCTCGCCTAAACTAATTATTTCCTTTTAAAAATCAAATAACTAATTTCCAATTTTTTCTCTTTCTCTCTCTATATTATAAATCTAAGTTTTTATTAAATCAATAATATTAAAAGACATTATTTATTAAATAAAAACTAAATACTTTGATTAAAAAATTATACGTTTTCAGAAACAAAATTTTCTAAAAATATGATTTTTTTCTAAAACAACGAGACTTTTTATAATAACGAAATTATTTTAAAATCATTCTTTTTATATATAAATAATTTTACAAAACAAACCCGAAGTCTTTAAACAACAAAATATAAATAAAATTTTTATCAAAACAATAATTTTTTATAACGAAAGTTTTAAAAATAATATAAATATTTTATCAATTAATCAAAATAACTACTTATACGTAATTCAGTTATATCTTATATCAAAATAATGTTTTACAGTTTCTTATTATTCATTAATAACTATTTAATATTTTTTAATTCAACCCGTGTAATACACGGGGTTGTACCCTAGTAGCAATATATTTACTTATTTAGCAAACCTATTATGAATCTTTAAGACATGTATGCAAATTGCAAAATATGATTTTGTTTGGATGATTGGATTTGGTTTGGTGCATCAGACGTGTATCCAATCAACTACACGTCATAAGTCCAGTGTTTGCCTTTAGGGTAGTTTATTATGTTGGGGATTAGTGGATGTTTTTAGCTTTTATGATTTGATAGTGTTACTATAAAAAAAATAGCATAATTTTTATTCTAAATGAAATAATCTTTTAAATTAATTTAGTATACTAAAATTTCTTAATAATTTTTAAAATATAGAAAGTTATAAAATTCTTAATCTTGTTTAAATTGAGATAAAGAAAACTATTGGCATATTTTTAATTATATGTTAAAGTTTTCATGATTACCCTTAATCACGATCAGCAAAACAATTTTCTTTTGGTGCGTATTCTTTCTTTCAATTCAAGTTACTTTATGTGTCCGAAAATATTAATATATACATTTGAATATATAAAGTTTTCTTTTAGTAAAGTTATAGAGACCCATTACAAGAACTCTTTATAACCCTCATCACGTCACACATAAATAAAGTCACTATTTAATATTACAGTACAATTTGATTTGAAAGCTTGCCTTTAATTTAAAATTGACATTATGTTTAAATATTTGACTACACTAACAAATTACTATTATAACTATTTATTGTTTCTTATTCCTCCAAAAATACTGAGTAAAGTAAATATTATGATTTTATTATTTGCCCCTAAAATAAAATTTCAATGTAAAGCTTAATTTATATAGCCAACGTCTTATATCTTATGGGCCCGGCGGGTTTTAGTTGACTTGTCGACTTACAAGCTACATGTCATTGCTAGAAGAAAAAATTTTAAAAAACCAAATGAGATCATATAATCTAAAATTTTAAAGAATATATATCTAATTTGAAAGTAAAAATATGATCTTTTCATGTGGTGTTGGTAAAATATGAAACCATAAATAATCAGGATATGAAGCCTGAATTTGTAAGTTAATTAGTAAATGAGATATTATAAACAAAAAAGATTAAAGCATTCTCTCAACTCCATATTCGATATAGAAAACAAGTATAATTAACTAACTTCCTATAATTTATTATAATAAAGAAAAACTTAACTTAAAAAACTTGATTACAACTCATGCATAACCTTGAAATCTTAACTACGTATTTATGGGTTAAAAACTAAAGAGTAAATTACAAATATTGTCCTTTAAGTATTACTAAAATTACGGATCTCATCCTTAAACTTTGATAATTACACTGGATATCCTTTATTTGAAAAATTACCACACTTTCCGTCCTTTTTACTAACTGAAGTTAAATATTTCTGTTAAGTTTATGGTAAATGATATTTTTGCCCTTCTCTTTTAAAGGACAAAATATGTAAATTACTAATCATATATTTTCTTTCTTTCTTTTATTTATTTACTTTCTTTTCTTATTTTTTTCTCACCACTTTTATTTTACATCTTATCTTAAATATAATTAGTAAATTAATTTTAATTGTAAAAAAATTAATTTCATAATTGATTTTAATATATTACAGTTTTGTTATTTGTTAAATTTTGTTAAGTACTTTTCTGCTAGAACAAATAAAATTTAAAAAACACCTAATAGTTTTTCTAAAAATAAAAATTACATAAACTAAAAATATAATTTACAGAAATTAATAAAACATAAATGATTAAAACATAAACTAAAACATATATGGGTTTACATAACCCCAATTAATGACAAATTTTAAAAACACCTAATAGTTTTTCACTCATATATTATTTTGTTTCTTTATGTTTTATTTACTTAACTTTTCTTTCTTTCTCTCTTATAAACATTTTGTTTTATAAACTTATCATAAATATTATTAATTAATTAATTTAAATATTTTATTAAATTCAAATTTTATTTATAGATTATTAAATTCTAATGTTTTCATATCTTTACTTTAGTTATTTCACATTAGATAAAAATTAAACTAGTAACGGTTTGTTACACATTCGCTTTTTAACCCTTTTGGTATAAAAATTTCAACTATATCAAATCGTTAATTTTACGTATTATATTAAAAACCTATCGAATATCGTATGTAATTGGGTCATGGTTTTTATTTTACTTAGTTATAAATATTATATGTTAACTCTTATATATGATCAGGCTTTACTTAATATATAAAGTCTTTAATTATTCTTATTGTAAAGTTCGCTTTCACTTTAATTTTTAGTGGTTTATGTTTGATTTAAAACCCATTAGTAACCGTTTTTGTTTAATTAAAACTTCAGAGTAGTTGTTTAGACTTGTCTCTATGGTGAACTTTTAGATGGGTTGGTCATTATTTTATAAAAAAAGAGAGAAAGAAATGTTAAAAGTCAAAACGAAGCCACGACCCGACATATAGAACAACCCACTGACCCATGTTGCCACCCTATTTTCTATTTTTCTAAAAATTGATTGGACCAATAATATTTTAACACATCATAATATTTAATTAGCATACTTAATGCTTGAATTTTTTCCCGGTTTGTTTGCTTCTTTTATAGAAAAAATTAAAAACATAATCTTTTCATTTTTCCTAAACATTTTTATATAAATCTTATTGAAAATGGATTTTTTAAATATATTTTATTATAAAATAAATATTAGCCATTTGATAAATGTTTTAAAATAAAATAGTAATTTATTATATATTTTAATATAATAAAAACTAATCATAAATCATATTTGAATGATTAAATTTAAAAATAACTAGTTATTAATATTTAAGATAAGTATTTAGATAAAAGCTGGTTAAAATAAAGAAATAATGAAAAGTAAAGTTAATAAAATAAACACACAAATAAAGAAAATAAAAGATACATAAAAGTTACACATTTTGTCCTTTTGAGAGTCAGGGGCAAAATGGGCATTTACAAAAACATAATAGAAAAAGTTAACTGCCGTTAGTGAAAAAGACAAAAAGCATTACAAATTTTCAAATAAATGATATTCAGTGTAATTATTAAGGTTTAAGGACAATATTCGTAATTTTAATCATACTTAAAGGACAAATTTTGTAATTTACTCAAAACTAAAACTATTTAAATACAATTAGGATTGCTAAACTTTAGGATCTAACCAAATTGTTAAAATCATAGTTGATTACAATACTAAATTACTAATTAATAGAAATTAAACCAAACTTGCCCGACTTGCCAACCTGAACTTCACCGACCTGTGTGAATCAGGTTATAAATTACCGCCAAAATTGTCTAGCCGCAAGGTCCGGTTCGGCTGGTAACTGGTTTGACCAGTAAACAGCGGATTTAAATAAACTTAACCAGAGCAGTTCAGTCCGAGAGAACACTCTACTTCTAACAACATTGTAGGAACCGATTGAATCAAATGATAATTAAGTTATGTTGTTGCAGGGTACAATGCCTTCAAGCCTAAAGCAGCCATCACGTGTACCAATGTGGAAAGGTGTTAAGTACTCGTATTTCATCATCGCAATGTGTCTTTTTCCTCTCGCCATTGGTGGCTATTGGGCCTATGGGAACTTGGTACTCATCTCTCACTTTAATTACCACTTTAAATGCACAATGTACAACTACTTAACGCACAAACATATCGTTGCAGATGCCTACAACCGGAGGAATGTTGACCGCATTGTACAAATACCACGGTCAATCAACTTCAAAAGCAATCCTAGAGTTAACGAGCATCCTCGTCATCATCAACAGCCTCACATCATTCCAAATCTATGCAATGCCTGTTTTCGACAACTTAGAATTAAGATACGTGACTAAAATGAACGGGCCATGTCCGTGGTGGGTCAGGGCCGGGTCTCGGGTTTTCTTCGGCGGGCTAGCATTCTTTGTAGCGGTCGCACTCCCATTCTTACCGAGTCTAGCGGGTCTTATAGGAGGTATTGCATTGCCCATCACTTTAGCATACCCTTGTTTTATGTGGATAGTGATGAAGAAACCCGACCCGTATAGCAAAATGTGGTGGCTCAATTGGATCCTTGGGTGCTTAGGGATGATCTTAAGTGTTCTACTTGTTTTCGGAGCCATTTGGACGATAGTTACTCGAGGAATTGAGGTTCACTTCTTTAAGCCTGAGTGAAGAACAATAGATTTAGGTGAGGTACAACTACCTAATGCATTAACCATCGTACAACATAAGAGTTTTATGTTTCCCAGCTAATGTAAGAGTTCATTTGTCTATATAATAAATTTCATCTTATTTTCATTTCCCACAATGTAAACAGTTCCCACAAGCGGTGGCAATTTCGACCCATATGCTTGTAAATTGGCTATATTGGTCATGTTTTATCGTAAACGGGTCCATTCAGAACAATTTTTAAAAGAACGGGTTAAATAGGTAGACCAAGTTAAAAAAGTTTCACAAAGTCTATTTATTTAACATACAACTTCTAAATTGTTTTAGTCAAGTATTTTGACTATTATTTTAAATTGTGATAACACTGTTTTGTTAGGAGAATGGACCAAAAGGTGTTTGACTGGTCAACCCAACTCGCCAGTAACAACCCGTGCTAAAAAGACACATTTAAACCGTTTTGACCTGTTATCCAACCTGTTGACCCGCTCACCTTGCCACCTCTTACATAACATACGATCTGCATACCTGGAAAAATATGAAAAAAAATCCAAAATCGGATGCAACCTGAGAGAACAACACAATGAAATAATCAAAGTGGTCGTAATAAATTCCATTCTTTATCATCATTTGCTTGAATTGCAATTACAGAACATAATATATCGAAAAAAGGGGGGAGACCGTATAAATGGTCAAAACTTTGTTGCAATTTACAAAAAGAAACTGTTAAGAGCTTAGAGTTTCTACATCGATAAAGGAAGAAGCATCCTTCGTTTCTTTTTCTGGGCCAATTTTATTCTCTTTGTTACCTTCATAGATAATAGGAGTAACAATGTGATGATTGCTAAACCAAATCCAAGTCTCAAATGCCTGAAATACAATGAAACTGCAGAGAAAACGAAAAAAGCTAGAATTGCAAGTTCCCATATTACAAACACCACTACGTCCACCCTGCACATCCAGTAATCAAAAAGAGAGGTTTTTTAGACAATATTTCTATAAAAATTATAAATTAATGCATGTGAAAACTTAAGATCATAGATAATCCAATTCCTTCACACAAATAGAATTAGAAATGAATCATCACACTAGGCTAAGGGCAACATCTCCATTTTATATTAAATTTCAGGGACATGAATTTTCTAAAAGTTGTATAAAAGTTCTGGTTGTAAGATATGGCTATCAAAAAGCAATACTTCTCATATAAGCACTTATGAAAAACAAATGGATAGGATAGAAGTAATGTAGTAGCCAGTAAAAACAATAGCTAGAGGCAAACTATCACTGACATACCATAATCAAACATTTTAGTCTCCATATTAAAGTAATAAGACAAATGCACCCTACATTACAATGAGAGGAAGATATATACTTTGAAATTTGGCTCACTCCTATCATATTGCAATTCCCAAATTCAACTCTATTGCTAATTCTCGGCAACGAGTATATTTCTATTCAAAGTGTTGAGGAAACTTAGTTTGCAGTGAGGTTAACTGGAAAATGTAATAAAGTATCAACATTTTTTTCAAACTTAAAACATTTTTCAAGATGTTTAATGATAAGTCATCAAAAATTTCCCAGATAGGTTAAAAATTACATCTAACATTTCTTAAAGTAGAAAATTAAGTACTGTTACAAGTGAACAAGTATCTCTTTTCTTGCATGGATGTTGTATGATTCTATTTGGATGTTTGAATCTATAGCCACAACTGTCAACTATTCATGCTTCCAACTTTCCATCATCACAAACTCAATTACTCAACTTAAGAAGTCAAATTGGAAAAATCCAATTGTTAGCATCGAACTTAGGGTACTGGCACGATTGGGAACGTAAAAAATTAAACTGAAATATCATAAAGCAATTAGTTATTATCACAAATAACAATCTAAGTGAAAAAGAAAATTAAAATACTACTTCTAATGAAGGTATCAGATATGGAAAAATTACAACCTACATCTTTCAAGGATCTCTTAATCAGAAAGTACAATTTGGCTTCTGCTTTTAACCATAAAAGGCCACCTGCCTAGTGCAAGTTGTGTTGGTGCTTGTAGGTTTTCCGGTGACATTTCTCATGATTATCAAAAAGTATAACTATATCTCTCCTAAGAGTAGCCCTAACAGAAAAAACAACGTAGTTCTATTAACAGCAATCAGCATGGCACATACTGCAAACTTCCTACACAGGCATTCAATATGGGTCATATTAATAAGTCAAATGGGATATTCTGAATCTTTCTGAACAGTCAATCGTCGTACGTCACAAAAACAAATCAATGAGAAGTTGCCAATGATGGCGATCATTGCAGATTTGCAGGTGACAGTTTACCAAGGAAATAAAACCTAACAAGTATATTTGTTATCTCGCATTGGTGTCCAACCCTTCACTAAAACCCGTTCACCCTTGCCCTTTATTAACTTCATGACTCTCAGGTCCTAGCTTGTTTGCTTCCTAACTTTAACAATCTTGAACATTTCATGTTAATTATCATTAGCATCCAAGTGCTTATATATCTCCTTATAGGCTATTTTCTTTACCTCAAACCTTGCCCTTTTCGTGTCCCGTTTGGCCTCTTTATATTTCTCCCTAACTCTCGCTTTCTCTTTCTCATTAGTGCATCCCAAGAACTTCCTAAAACTCTCGTGTTTGTCCTTTGCGTAGCCTTGCACATCCTTATTCCACTATCAGGACTCCTCATGCCTAGCCTTTCCCGATGTGACCCTAGAGTCTCCTTTGCTATTTGTATAATGGTGGTCGTCATATCCTCCCACATCGTGTTGCGTCCCCACACACGCTAACTGAGCCCCTCGAGAGGACCTTATATTTAAACAATATAATCTTTTCGTTCTTCAAATTTCCTCATCGAATCCTAGGTCTACCTTTCCTCTTCACATCACCATTTTTTTACCTCATGCCCCTACATCTATGTTGAGCCACTACTGTCTCGTCCAGTATAACCTTGCAGTCCTTCCAACACCAGTGTGATCTCGTCTCATTAAAAAACAACCAATATGGGTAAATGAAGCTGCTTCACTTAGACGTTAGCGATAATTAAGCAAACATGATGGCGATTTAATTGTTATATTGGGTAACATTTTTGTTTATCATAGCTTCGATGTTTAAATTTCATATTATTTACTATAAAACAACCAGTATTTTAAACAAACTTCATTTCAACTATAACCTTTTCCCTCAAATCTTACAGAATCCAACGAACAATGTTCAAATTACTACATTCCTGATCATACTACAACTCAAAAACTCAAACAACACCTTTCTTTCTGCAAAAACAACCCTAATTGTACCAAGATTCAAGCAGAAACACATCTAATCCTCAAGAACCACATCAAAGAAACCCTAACCCTACAAAAAACAATCAATCCCCAATCCAGAAACCCTAATCAACAGATCAAACACACACATCACCTGGAAGAAGACACATTCGAAGTGGACGAAAAGAACGACATCGACGCCCAATCATTCTTCGATCGAATTTGATACTCTCTGAGCTGATCCACCAGATTCGACCGCGTAATTCTCTTCTCCGGTTGCCCAGAATTCAACGCCGCCGCGCTTCCGCCACTATCCCCAGATCTAAACGTCTTCTCCTGCAGCATAGAGCTCGATCGCGGTAACATCTTGACAGTTCCGACCCCACCCCGATCTCTATCAACGGATCTGTATGCGTTTGGTTGGCTCATAGAAGTTGAATTTGTGTGTGTAAAGGGTTCGCCGGAGATTTGGGATGATTATCGCCGGTGATCATCCACAGGTAGTCGCCGGAAAGTTTTCAACTACCGGAGGATGAAACAGGAGGGGGGAGAGAGGGAGTTTGTCAAAGATCAACGTCCCTTTGGTTTCTCCATTTGTTGTGAAAAGACATATACACCCTTTGGGTTTGATGCAATACCGATACCGATACCGATATACTGATACTGGGAGTGAATTTGGGACGCGTTTTTTAGAACCGTTAAGGATCGTGAGAATCGTATGATGGATATGTATATATTGTGTATAAGTTTATCAAAGTGACGAGAAAGAGGAAGTGAGATGGTTACGTAAATGACTCATTTGTTACATTAGAAGCGGTACGTATAAGTATATCATGTATTTGTTTTTACGGTTCTTAATATAAAAGAATAAGAATAAATAAAAAGAGTAGAAGAGAGGAGTAAACAAGGGGAAAGATTGATTTAAATAAAGTTTTATAATAATTTCTATTTAGACATATTGTTGCAATTATACACTATATACAACATATTTTAGGATAGTGTTTAGATTGATACTTAGGGTCCTAGGACAATAAACTGATATCACTAGATTAGTTATACGGCTTTTAGTATGTGGAGTTTGGTCTTTTATAGTTATTGTTTGACTTGATTTTCTGTGTAGTCTTTTATAATTTAAACTATGCAAGTAGTATTGTCTCTATAGATGAACTTTATGTCCTTGATTTCTACTAGGCCGCATCTTCTTGTATGTGTTGAATCATTGATCTTAGTTTCATGCATTCTTGACTGTCATTATATGTTATTGTAAGTTTGACGTGAATTGATAATGTTGTTGTCGTAATATTCTTTGTCGGATTCTAAAGAATTGTCATGTTGTCATATGTGAACACGTAAGTGACTCTGATCATAGTTCATGTGGATCTGACATATATCCATCATCAGCATATCCAACTAGCTAAGACTTATCTATTTGTTAGTATAAAAACCTAAATCTCGTGTCCCACAAAATACTAGGATATGTGTTTTATTATGTTGCAATATCTGCATGTTGGATTCGAACTATATTTCGCTTACACAAGTACTAAAAACGTAATATCATGTATTGTGATATTTACAAGATATATTAGGGCATTGCTCGCGCTTAACTACTATACTTCTGCACCAAGTGCTTCTTTTATCATCTTTTTGAGGAAAATAAGTATCCTAGTGTATATCTAGTGATAGGATGACCACGTTTGTACTTATCGAATCATATTAAAATCTTCTAACATCTTCTTGATGCAGTTAGGATAACCATTGCACATATACTCGAACTTTACGTCAAGAAATAGTTAGATTATAGAAAGGTCTTTAAAAAAAATTTCTCGAGTAGTTGAACAATGTATTTCTATCCCTCCTAAAATATCTGATGATGTTTAGATCATCAACATACCTACTATTATAACGAAATTCGAGAATGAAATTTTTAATAAATTCAACGGATATAATTAACACATATATTCTCAAACTGCAAGCCGAGATTAAATTTAGTTGCATTATTGTATTTTGAATTCTCCTTTGGTAGTTTGATACTTTCTATCTATGTCTCTCAGGAGGTATGATGATATTGACATAAATTGTGAGCATTGTGAACTTTAAAAGTGAGAATTTTGATATATAACATGGCTTATTTTGTAGGTACAACTTCTTCAGTGGGTTTGATCTTATCTTTAAAGTTACTGACTCAAGCTTACTTGTAAACATCTAAGGGCCGGATTTTATGTCACTAACTTGTTGACACCATAATACCATATGACTTGATAAGAATGTAACTATGTTAGTGTTTGGGTAAACGGACACAGACGTTAATGGCGGGATTAAAATACGTGTCTAAACGGGTTCAACCTGCTTAACCCTTTTATTACACACATAACACCTTTTACTTATCGCGTTAAATAGGTTAATAAGCGGACATGACATGTTTATAACCCGTTTATTAAAGAGACATGGGTTCATAGTTTACAAAATACTAAATTATATTATTAAACGTGAAGTATGTATTAACCGTGTCTTGTGATTTCTTAATGTAGTAAACCGCTTCAATAACCGACTAAAATGTGTCGTGTCTTTGTGTAGTTGAACTTTTATATTCAATCGTGTGAAATGTTCCGTGTCGTATTATTCGTGTATATATATTTATACATATACATATTTATACATACACATCTACTATTTTAAAATTTATATATAACAAACATTATTATTTTTATCAGAATTTTATATATAATAATAATTTTTATGTGAATATATATATTTCATATATTAAATAAAAGTTTTATACATAACATATTGTTTATGAACGAGGGCCTAGTCAAACTTAATGGCAAAATTCGGGTTCAAGCTCCTTAGTAATTGAGCCCCAATACATGCTCAATCTTAGAGTCGTTTAAGCTCGATCTGATTCAAGCCTCTAGGAAGGCAATATTGGATATAAACCTTCATTGGTGAATTTTTCGACACATAAATTTTTCAAAAAGTTAATTTAAAAAAAGTTGGAATTTGATACAACTATTATAGAATACAATAAGATCCAACCTACAATTAAAAAGAAATCACATCGAGAACCAAAAACCAGTATTCAACTGATATGGAAAGTGAACCAACGTTACCCATAGGTTTGATATCAAGTTGTAACACCCTACGTTGAGACGGATTTGAAATGGTCAAATGCAAATTGAACCGGATAAAACTCGATTTTAAGCTCGAACTGGTTCCAAACCGAAGGGATCAAAATTAACCGGAACCGGTTTAAGTCCAGGTTTGTGCACATCTACAGTCCTAGATCAACCCATGCCTTTTAATTGTTTCTGATTTAGGCCCAATTGGCCGGCCCATATAACTCAATACTAACCTACATCTAAAAACGCACTCACCGACTCACAAATCACTTCTTATTCCTATTGATATGAGATCATGAGAGTTTTGCTTCTATAAGATCTCACAATAGACTATCTATCTTTATCTTTATTTTTATTTTTATTGTTTAAACACTTCTTGTATTTCAAATCTTCATCGAAATATTTATTTCTATTGTTTAGAAAAATTCTTGTATTTTAAATCTTTACTGGAATCTCATCTCTTTTTCTTTTTTTAAACTTTAAAGTATTATAAATAGTAATTCTTTAAACATAAGGATTTATTATTTATCGATCTCTAAATATTTTGTGAGTGTGCAAGAAAAAAATGATAATAAAATAAATGTTTGTTAGTGGGATAGAGATAAAACTTAAGAATGATATGGGGATGATTAAATAGAAGTTAGAGATAAATATAGATAATTGTAATATTTAGTTATATTATAGACATGGAAAGAAAGATGCTACTATGAATGCTCTAAGATCATTCACATCATGTTCAATATCTATATCCTTATAATTACACTAAAAATTACTATTTTTTCTCTCTGTTTCTCAATTAAAATATATATATTTATATTTTTATCATTACATATTCTCTCCACTCTACTCACAAACACTTTAAAAAAAATTAACATTAACTAGGATTGAATAGTGATTCCTCAAATATACAAATAAACATTAACTTTTTTTCTCATCCACTCACAACCATTTACAACCATTCCTTAATATATAGGGAATACACTCAAATAAATATACAGAACCTATTATGAATACTCTAAGAAGACTTAACTGAGAAAATAGTTTACAGAGTTAAAAGTCTCTCTACAATCTACATGATAGCAAACCTTAAAATTTTTCTTAGGGTCATCCATCTTTTGGAATTTATCATTTTTTTCTAAGATTTGACGAAACAGAACAAAAAATCACACACTATTAACTCATCATACTCCAATGTGTTAGGACCCTAAAAAAGTATAATGTTTACGAAAACAATCCCAATTTATGAATTTGTTTTGAGCCCTCAATACGGTTGAGCTAGCCGAAGTTTCATGGGTAAGAACATATAAAAAATGTATGTTATCTTTTGTATAATTCGTCGTTAACATGTTCAATGCAATCCTAAATTAATAAAGATTTTGTTTACTATTGATCAAATCCTTTACTTGTTTCAAATAAATACAATTAAAAAGACTAGCAATCATAATCAAAATGACTAAATTCAAACAAAAATGATATCAAGGGCTTCAACTTTTCCAAAAAGCACATACGAGACGGTGGGATTGTCATTAGTGCCCTTTAAATTTAAAACATATAGCAAAACTAAATAAAGACCTATCAAACTTGAACGAATTTATGTCAAACAAAGATTTTATAATGTGACATGGTCAGGGGAAAAGATTTATAATGTGAACCAATGTTTTCACAACTGGATCGGACGTCGAACCAGATGTTTTACTGGTTTGGTGGTCGGACTGGTCCGGCCGGATTTAAGAAACAAATGACGTCATAATTATATATATAGTATATTATATATATAGTTATACATATAATTCAATATAAGTAATTTATGTGTGTGTTTTATAGTTATATATAAAACTTAACTATATTTTTATGTACAACTTATGGTTCAACATCCCATTTTTACCCATTATAATAATAAAAAAATCAGAAATCAGAATCCGGTTCGACCCCCAGTCTAGTTCCCGGACCGACCACTGATTCGGGACGAACCGGTCGGTCGAACTCTTCCAAAACGAATTGATGCGAACTGGTTCGGCCACATCTCTGATTCCCAGTTGGACCGGCCGGTCCGATCCGGTCTTCACAACATTGATGTGAACTTAAAAAGTTATTTTTACAACACAAGAATTTGATTTTACATAATTTTATATTTTCTAAATCATAGTTTTGTCAATTCAAGAGGACAAGCGACATAGACTTTCGGAGAGTTGCATACAACTTCACGTATATAAGACCATGTGTTATACTTTCATGAAAGAGTGGATGTGAGTAATGTGCCAGGGGTGTGGAGGTGTGTGAGTCGTCTCGGCGGTACCCATGGGGTAAAACACAAAAACTCGTCATATGAGTTTCATCCATGTCTAAAAGGCGTGAAGTATTATTACACATGCCACAACTATAAGATAAGAATACTTTTACATCTTTTCAGATTACAAAAGTTGATATATAAACTTGTTACGCGTAAGTCATGATTACAAAATGAACTTCTTACGCGTAAGTATGACTAATTTCATGATTATTTCTCATTCTTTGTTTGATAAAACTCAAACATTGTGGAAACAACTAAAAGATGATGATTAAACCGGGGCCCGATGTTTAAAAAAGTTGACTGGTATGATTAAATATATCGTGAGAGCACTACAACTACAGCTAATGACAACTCGCAATTTTGAATCTTGATCCTTGACTTTCACTTCACGGTGGAACTTTAAGCCAAATGATAATCATATAAGTTTGAATACTATATATTAGTTTGAGTTGACTAAGAACTGAAAGGTTAAGGTGATGATTGGTAGTTTATTAAAGGTGATTAGAAGACTACTTTGTAATGGTTCATAGTTTTAAAATGGTAAAGAGGTAATTTTAAGTTAATTAAATTGGTTAAAAGTTAACCTTAAATTTAAATGGTTAAAAGGTAACCTCTTACCTCTTAAACATTCAGACTTAAGGTTAACTCTAAACTATTACAAGGCTATTAATAATTAAGAGGAGGACTCTTAATCATTATTAAAAATCTATCAAACAGCTCATAAGTGAGAAATTACCATTACTTAAGTATGATACTACTATATGTTATTAGACACCTTAAAAGAGTGAATTACACAATTAGTGTAGGAATTATTACTTCAAGGGAATTAACAAACTAAATAATCAAAAATTAATAAACTCAAACAAAATTATATTTCTCATCCTTTAGGATTAAACATGAAAGTCAATGTTAGAATATAACAAGTTATTTTGGTTTTCAATATATGTGTATGTAATCGATGGTTCATTTTTTGGTATTGACATGTATTATTAGGTTGTTTTACGTTACACAAATTCACATAAATTTATAACAAGTCTTTTGAGAGTTAAAGGCATGTATATATGATTAATGATGCACTTTAGGTCTTGATGAACCTTAACATGTGCTAGGAACTTGTTTAAAGTTAAACAAAGCAACGTAAGTTTAGAAAATCACTTTTGTGTTTAAGATAGACTGCATTATATTTTTTATCCCACATATAAATATTATTTTATTTTCAAAGTTCATAGAGAAACAGTGTATTTCAAATTTTACTGATAATTGTATCATATTTTTTGAAAAAATTAGTTATCTAAGAAAGAGAAATATCTGTATATTGGAGAATAATGCATACATGATAACATAACTATAGGTCCGAGTTGCTTCTCATCTCAAAAGTTAGAAAATCCTACTGACTTATCACGTTGATTGAAAGCCTTTTGTAATTTTCAATCTACGAGCTTGTTAAAAAAAGACTTCATGCAGATGTAGATTGAAACATATGTTAAAAAGGATTGAATTAAATTTTGAGATTGGCAATTCCAAACAACCCCGTAACACAATATTAGCTTAGATAACATACTTAATGTCAGATTTACCATATTTAACTTTTAAAATCACCAACTCCAACTAAACTGTGGTATTTGAAGTGTGTATTGATACTTAAACAAAGAGTACATATAAATACAATCATACATTTGAAAACAATAGCATGCCTTTGGAAAACAAGAAGGGCGGGAGATATTTATATGAACAATATTCGATGGATTACCGACGTATCTCCTGTCTGCAAAATTGATAATTATTGGAAAACGAGTAGGAATATTTTTTGAAAAGGTGGGTCATGATAATATTAACTACAATGTTGCTTTTACTACCGATAAGCAGCCAATGACAACCAATCTTACTGACAGAAGATTGAAAAGCGTAGGTAGAATTAAATTGTATCCGAACTTTTTTCTTAACAATGTCAAGTAATTATCGGTGATCTATCCGTCAGGAAACCTTTCCTAACAAACCACAACCAAATGTTGAGTTAGAGCATCTACAACAGCAAACCTCTATTTTAAAACCAAACGTGACACATCAGCTGCCACATCAACTTTTCACTCGTCCACTTTCAAAGACTAAAAACTCTTGTATTTCCTCCAATAATATGTCCAGTTTCAAACACGCCTCCATTTCCAAATCATCACCTATTTTTAATTCTAAAACATTAAATTACATATGTTTTATAGTGGTGGGTTCCACACTCCCATGTTTGCTTGGGTTTGGAATTCTGGACATGAAAAGCAAATTACAGAAGCAAACCTCATCTCCAATGGTGTGATGTTCGTTTGCTTTTTCCACCTCAGACTGGACGAAAGAAAACCCCCTTGATGTAGATGCTCTTACAGTTACTGATAGTCAGTCTGTTGGTAATTAGCTCGCCTTCATGGATTTATGATTTTGTCGGTAAACCTGGATAATTAGTGATGGATTACTAAAGTGATAGACCTATGTAAGAGTTTGTAATTTTCCACCAATACAATCATCCACATTATTGAAGTGATAGACCTATATAAGAGTCAAGTTTTAACATTAAATTTGAGGTACTTATGGCAAAATAGTTGTTTAGTTACATACATAAACATTCATTTATATATTTAAATTTAAATTAAGGGGGAAACAAAGGAAGACAAAAAGGGTATCATCCCGTGTGGGAATTGAAGTTATATAAGAAATGGTTATAAAGATGAAGGTGACGAGAGTCACGTGCTCATCATCTGTCTTCTCAACTCTCTTCACGTGAAAGAATTATATTCAGGTGCCCAATCTACATTCAAACTACTACTATATGCATATGGTGCATCATGTATCCGTTCATTAATACATACATACATAAAGATTAAAAGTATACCTACTTATGTGCATATAGCACCTCTTTGTTTAATGGCACTTGGTGTATCCTTATCATATTGGTGTGCATTCAAAGTTTCATAAATAAGAATTAAATGGATTTTAGAAGTAGATTTTGATATGTTTGTGTTTGCCGTTTAAAAGTATGTAGATCATCCTCTTTCCTAGTCCAAGTTTGATTATAAGGACAGATACAATGTATTTTAGGGTTTGATTCTTTATTTGACACGTTCAAACTAAACTTATTGTTGTCGTAAAGTCTATCATGAAGCATGGTGAACCTTTTTAGACTCTACCACGAACCATCATCTGTCATGAACCTTTAATTAACCAATCACATACAGACTCTTATGAAAATAAAAAGAACTAATCTACCAATCACGTACAGCCTCTTATGAAAATAAAAAGAAGACCACATTTGTAAAATTACAACTTGATGTGGTTAGAAATAAACTCGAAAGAAAAGGATACAAGTTTGAACACGGTGTGTTTGTTATATAGTGAATAGAGGAAAGAGAGATTATTTTGATAATTGATAAACATAAACAGAAATTATTAAATATTAATATTGATTACATTTTTGATATAATAGTATATCATTGTGAATTATAGTTGAGGAATCAAGCTTAATGTAAAATTGGTAAATTTATAGTTAGAAAAGAATATAGCAATATCGGACTAATCAACCAAAATGAATGTAGATTCTATAGACAAATTAAAATAATATTTAAAGTAAATTAAACCAATAAATGTGAAATAGGATGAAGGTAGAGGTATGAAGGGAAAGTGGTGTGTACGTGTGTGTTTTTCTTAGAAAAAAGAAAGAAAAAAGAAAGAAAAAGCAAACACATGCCACAACAGCCGAGTTCAATGGCGTAATTTACAAACGCACATTAATCATCCAACGGAGACAAATATACACAATTACACACACCATGTGCTAGGGGTGTCATTTTTACCCGAACCCGAATACCTAACCCGATTATACTCTATCCGAACCCGATTAAGCATAACCCGAAAAAACCGAACCTGATTACAATCAAACCCGAATATGAAATTATTGTTTAAGTTGGTCTTTGGGTTGTGTTTTGGCAATTCGGGTTGACCCGAATAACCCGAATACCATATCGTCATAATTGACAATCCATATTTTATAATTTAAGATTTCAATCTACGTCATCTGTTTTTAACTTTTTATGAACTCGATCAATCCTTCCATAACTCTATTTTCAATCGATGACACAAATATTAAACTCGATTACTCCATCAGTCCATCTTTCATACTAAACCATTTAAACCAATTACAAACAAGGTATAGTGATTCTATATTTGAGCATTATCATATATTTGTTTTAAATATATCTTTGTTACTCCTTGTACGTCCGAACTTAATAATATAAAGGAAACACGTTGTATAGGCCTAGTAACGTGTTATTGTTTTACCTTTGTTCGAGCAATAACAGTTATGATGATTGGTTGTGTTAAGCGTATGTTCGAGCAATATGTGGATTTAGAGGTTGATTTTGGTTTTTTTTCAACTATGACTACCAAATTTGTTTGTGAAGAGATGTCAAATTTAGTTACCAAACCAAAACACTTTTAAAGTATGTTATCTTTGATTTTTAATTTACAAGTGGACCAACCCGATTACCGATTAACCCGACCCGAATAAACCCGAAAACCAAAAACCGAATACCGCTTAAATATAGTTTATTTGGTTCGGTCTTCGGGTTGATTTTCTACATCTAAAAACCCAAGAAACCCGACCCGAGGAACCCGAAACCCGATTAAAACACCCAAATAACACCCCTACCATGTGCCCCCACTAAATCCATCCCAAATTTCCTTAGCCTAATACAATTCTATAAGGGCGAACTTTGAAAAAGAATTGTATTTTTCAATTAAACAGTTGAATATGTGTGAATTTGTAGATTTAAGGTATTAATATGCAAAAGAAAATTAATTTTTTTCAGGTCAGACAAGTCAAGTTAGTGTCAACTTGCTAATACACATTTTGTGTTTGTGCCCGTATAATACAAGGGTATCTAAACTAGTTTATAATATAATAAAGATAAAGATGTGATAAACTATCCATTTTTTCAAACTTTTCTCTCACCATTTTTTATTTCTCCGGTATATTATATATTATATATTATATATTATATATATTAACGCAAGTGTATATGTGTTCTTTTTACATGTTTATAAAATGGTAGCAGAAGATAGATTCATTATAATGTTTTTGCAGACTTCCATTCTCGCTTGAATACACCAACACTTTGCATCATGCTTCTAATGCTTTAGAACATCGACACCATACATAAGCATATATATGGCATGAAAATAGATAAGGAGACCTTTAATTTTCTTTTAATCGTCAGCTAATTTGCATGACTAAAAAACAAGGAGACATTGGGGAATCAAGAACTAAAAAAATGCACAAGAATAGAAGAAAAAGAGGTGGATGACTCCTCTACTCTCATTCATTTTTCTTAGTATCCATACATACAATTATACATGCATGCATACACAAATTAACACACATACACACATGTATATATAGATACATGTAAATCATAGCTATTTACAATAATAACTATCGGGTCGGTTTTAAAAAAATTACGTGAATATGAAATATAAGCACGTCGCAAGGGTATATTCAAAGTTTAAGAGATCGTTATGTTGCCGTGTAAGTTCTATAGACATGTATGTATAAAAGTAAGTACAAAGGTTAATGATATATAAAAAACAGAAAAGAAATAAAAAAAAAAAGATGGTAGATAAAAACAAAGAGTAAATCGTAGAAATAATCCCCGTCGTTTGGTCGAATTGCAAGTTTGGTCCTCAGAAATAAAAAATTGCAAATTTAGTCCAATATTTTGTGACATGATTGCCCGTTTAGTCCCCACCTTTAATTACCAGTTAATTTAAAGGTTAAATGAGTTTACATTCTTTCTTTATTCCTCTCTTTTACGAAATACAATATTTAAACACCACAATTAATTTTGTAATCGCTCCATAGGCTACATCTCTCTGTCATAATCATCGATCTTCTACTGTTCTTTGTGGTGTTCAATCGAACTTCCACAGGTAGGGTTATTTCAATCGATGGTGTAGCCACATGGGATGTGATTTTGGAAACTGGGATGGACATTGATTTGGTAACATGAATATATTCATACTGCAAATCAAATGAATATATTAACATTTTCAACAAACTGCACTTTCCATTTTATATGGTTCTTGGAGCATCTTTCGACCAAAACATTACCTTTTTTAACTTGGTTCTTGAAGCTTCATTTGAAAAGATTATACAAGTTATCCATTCGACGCATATAATTTTGACCAACATCCATTTGAACAGAATGAAAAGAACAGTAGCATCTATTTTGAACATCATATGGAAGTCGAAGCCTATAAAGCATAATTTGAATCGAAAGTGATGTTCTTAACCTTGTTCTCAGAGTTGATGAATCGAAGTTGAAGTTGATGGATCGAAGTTGAGCTGTTGAACGCGATGTTCGTAAACTGTTTTTTTCTATTCCAATATGATAAGGGTGCAGGAGATCGAGGAAGAGTATAAGAAGGGAAATATGAATTCATTGAGTTTCAATTTGAAAAGACACAACACATAACATTTTTTTGTTAAAAACTAACTGGTAGGTTACGATGGGGACCAAACGTGCAATCTTGTCTCAAATAATGGACTAAGTTTGCAATTTTTTATTTCTGGGGACCACACTTGCAACTCGACCAAACCACAGGGACTATTTATGCAATTTTCTCTAAAAACAAATTAAAAGTATAAAACACACGAAAATAAGTCTAAAGAAAAAAAATCAAATATTTAATAAAATAACAAAACAAAAACAAAACAAAAAAAATGAATAAGGAACAAAAAAATAACCCATGACCTAAGACTTGGAAAAACTGGTGATACCACTAAGCTAAAGCACCTAAGTTCATTTGGGATTTTATTTTTATTAATTTAATTAAAAAATAGAAAATAATAAAATTAGTATACATAATCCAAGGTTTATAATATTTATATATATATATATATATATATATATATATATATATATATATATATATATATATATATATATATATATATATATATATATATATATATATATATATATATATAGGATCAAATGAGAACCATCTTTTTTTGTGAGAACTCTAATAACCAATCTCAGCCACTTATTTTTTATCACATGCAAATCACATGCCATTTCCCCCTTTTTTTAAAACGTTCATAACTTTTTTTCACGACATCATTTTTTCAAAAAAAATTCAGCATAAAATTCAGTATTTTTTTATCTTTCCAACGCCTACCATATAGATATACTTTTCTAAAAAAAATTGTACATTCGTTGTTTACATATGTGTAAATCTAGTTATACACATGTGTAGTACTGAATTTACACATGTGTTAATCCGATATTACACATGTGTAAAACGGATTTCGTTAAAAAAAACGGGAATTTTTTTTATTTTTTTTATGAAAGAGGGAAAGTAGGGGAACATTTTTGTGTTTTTATTTTTTTTATTTTTATGTTATTTTTTATTTATAAATTTTTAAAATATGTTTTTGTTAATTATAATTTTGCCATTGAGAACTAGTGGTTGAGATTGGTTCCTAGAGTTTTCACAAAAAAAGCTAGTTCTCATTTGAACCCTCCCATATATATATACATACATATCTATATATATATACATACATATATATATATATATACACACACACACACACATATATATATATATATATATATATATATATATATATATATATATATATATATATATATATATATATATATATATATAATGATAATAATACAGTAAATGATTAATAATTTTATAATAAGTTTAATTAAGATGTTTTGAAATATTAAAAAGTATATAACTAAAATGTTTATAAAATAAAATTGTTATAAGGATTGAAAGGTTAGATAATTATTTATATTTCGAGTAAGACATTCTTGTTGTAAGGTGACTATTTCTATTTAAGAGATAGAGAATTTAAATCCTTTAAGTTGCAATAATACGTGAGTAAAAACATAATATCATTTTATTTTGCCAACCAAATCAAAAGAATGAAACATTTTATTCTTTTAAAAGAAACTTATAAACAAAATGCCTTGTAAAATCCATTTTTTAGAAAGTCCAACTCATCTCTAAACTAAATCGTATCCTGATAATGTATAAAAATAGCAATAGATTAGCTATTCAAGACTAATATTCTGCTCAAAGTGAAGATCGAGTATATTAAAAATAATAAAAAAAGAAAAATAACAAGGTATAGTACTATAGTCAGTTTTATAAAATGGTTTGATCGTATTTAGACAATTTTGAATTGAGAAATTACTAGTTTTACTTTGTCATCTTTTTGGTAAGAATCGAATGTGAATTAAATAGATTTTGGTAGTTTTTTTTATTTTGCATATAAAGGTTATTTCTATTTAGTCGAACTTAAGGTTAAATAACACAAAATGAGGTAGATACTCAATAAGAATATGGTAACACGCTGAATATTCGAATATAAATTACTTACGAGAAAATATATATATATATATATATATATATATATATATATATATATATATATATATATATATATATATATATATTAAAAGAATACTTGACAAAAATCATACCAACATAAAGAAAACGTAAAGTAGACCATGCATAATACTCTTAAAGAACTACAACAATTCTTAAAATTAAAGTAGACAAGTAAAGTTTACGTATATATAATTATACAACAAAAATTATCTTCTATAAAAAGTAATACATAAATACTATATATTTTAGTTTTCTTTAAATTCATTACAAATTATAAATATTAAATTCTTTCCACCATAAACAGTCTATCCTGATGGTAAAATGATATATGAAAAAAGTTCAAAAACTGATCCTGTATCGTACAAATACGATGTTTTTAAAAGTATTATAAATGTAGAGTAAAATACGTGTACTTGCTAGTTAAGAAAGAAATATTAATTTTATTTGAAAATAATATATAGTTATATATCATGCATACTTTCTAATAAATTTCCCTCTCGAATCTTCACCTCCTTCTTTTAATCCCATCTCTCCCACCAGACCAACTCACAACACCATTACTCTCTTTCACCCACTTTCCTCATTTCCTTACATCGGTGCAATTAACATATAACACCACTCTCTCTTTAAATCTATAATGCCGGAAATTCTAGCGGTTTGTATCGTTGTCACAGCAGTTCTCGTCGCCACTGTTTCCAGCGAAGATCCGTACAAATTCTTCGACTGGAATGTCACCTATGGCGATATCTACCCCCTCGGTGTTCGCCAACAGGTTCATCATATAACTCTAATCTAATCAACTTATCATGGGTTCAAAACTCATAAAAATCCATAACCTAAAACTGCATTAAAAAAGACATATCTGGTTCTTGACTTAACTTTTACAGATCGTTTTACGATCTAATGTACACAGTTTTATCCTACATTTTGTGTAAACATTCTGTTTCCAACTGTTTAAACCGATGACCTCAAGATTATAAACTCGAGGCATGTTTTCAGTATGAAACGGCATTGTGATAATAATAATAATAATAATAATAATAATATTGTGTGTGAAATTGTGAATTGCAGGGGATTTTGATCAATGGGCAGTTTCCTGGGCCTGATATTCACTCTGTTACTAATGATAATCTCATCATCAACGTTATCAACAGTTTAGATGAACCGTTTCTTATCTCCTGGTAATTAATCCCCAATTTTTTTTTAGATTTTACTGTTATTTTGATCATGAACTTAAGATAATAAATTTTGGATTTTTATAAAATAATTGAAAGTGAAATCGTTGATTATTATAAACAAATTGAATTACAATGATTCATAAGAAAATATTACGAAATTTGTAAAATTGAAAGTAATTGAATTCTAATGGGTGTTGTAAATATGTGAGTTTATCGATGATGAAAATAGTGGTAGAAGATGGGGACATAACGTAGATCTGTTTTGGGGGTTCAAAAAAATATTAAATTGTAGTAAAGAATGTTAATAGGTACTCTAACCGAGGAAGATAACACAAAGTTCTCTATAACAGAATTTTCAAAGCATCGTGGATGAATCAAGTATATATAATATTCTTTTTATATAATAATAATAATAATAACCAACAACACTAAAAAAATTAAAATTATATTTGAATAATATAAACCGAGGTTTCATAGTTGATAACAATCCATACCTACAATTTAACTAATGCGTAATTCTAATTGCATAAACTATCATACTTTCAATTCATTGATCATAATTATTTTATAAATGCAAAAATGAGTAGAAATCAAATGTAAATATATGATCATACGCGAATAATTTCCGACAATAGAAATGTAAATTCAAAGTTTGTTAAGCGTTAGTGTCTAATAACTTGTGATTTGAATTATTACAATTCAATTTGTTTGATGATGATAATAATAATGATGATAGAGATTGTATGATAGTGACTTAGTGAGCACATTGCTTGACACCATCTTATTTGAAGAGAAAATTTATTAACAGGTGTTATTTATTTTTTATATAATAATTTATCAGTAGGTATATTAAACGAAATTATATCTTCATTCTGAGTAAATTTTCCTTTTCATTTTATCTTTATGTATTATTAAAATTATCTCGAATTGTAATAAAGCACATTACGCAACATATTAGCGTATACGTGGAAAGTAGATTAAAAAAGGTATGTATTTGATATATAAATATAAGTAAAAAGTTGATTCTATTACTTAACATGAAGTATATTCTCGAAATAACTTTTATTACTTATATATTACTGAAAAAAATATTATTTTCATGAGTTTCTTTATTTTTATATATCTTGTACCAAATTCTCGTATTTCTTGGAGTCGCAAAAACGCAGACATTTAGCAGGCGTGACATATGAAAAACACAGGTCTTTAAATTATTAAAATAAACAATGAATATTTCAAAGTTACGTAGATATTACTTTACTTCTTTTTAAATGAAACAAAAGGTGACATAGCACTAAAAGGCACTTATGTCTAGTAGTACTTTTGTTTATAAGGATTAAACGTACGTCAAAAAATTATAAAATTGTCGGTGAATTTTACATAAACTTAGAAAAATATCATATTTGTGACATGTTTTTTACTTTTTTAATGACATTCTTGAGCAGCATTTTCTCACCTTGATAGTCTCATTGCAAACACCCGTACCATTGAACCGACCACAAAATTCATATATGACCTAAAACACATTGACCGCCAACGTGGCATTGACAGTGGCGGTCAATCAGATGTGTCATCAGTGTTTGTGATGAGACTTTGTTCTACGCTGTAAAAAGGTATATATCTTTTTGTAATGTCATATTGAAAACCTAAAAAGACTCGTATTTGTAAGTTTGTAACTCATGACAATATATATGTTGTGAATTTGATGGACAATTTGTTACAAACTTAAAAAAATGGTCAAGATGGTATAATCACTTGATTTAAACATCATTTCAATTATTTTCTATCGATTAACCCTCGTTTATTCCTCTTATTTCAAATTTACTAATTGCAAAAATGTGCATTGATAGGAACGGGATTCAACAAAGAAGAAATTCATTCGAAGACGGGGTGTTTGGAACCACATGCCCGATCCCACCGGGTAAAAACTTCACATACATCATGCAAGTTAAAGATCAAATCGGAAGCTTTTACTACTTCCCTTCTCTAGCGTTCCACAAAGCCGCTGGCGGCTTTGGGGGCATTAGGATTCTCAGTCGTCCAAGAATCCCCGTTCCTTTTGACGAACCCGCTGGTGATTTTACCGTTCTTATCGGGGATTGGTATAAGTCTAACCATACGGTAAACATCCTAACCTCACCTTTGTTACTCTTGGTTTTTATTATAAATATGTCAATTTATGCAATTTTATATGATAAGCTTTTTTAGTGTTTAAGATGTTGTGAATTATAGTGCTTTTTATCTTTTGAATGTTCTATTCTAAATTTGGCGGCAATGATTTTAAGTGGTATAAACAAATATTAGCATTAATTGCGGAGGGATTATGTCTACTTTGTTTACTTTTGAAGCAAGGAATTTGTGTCTTTAACTTGAGAGCTACTTTTTAGTGGGTCACTAGTTAGACTTCTTTTTTATTCTTTTTCTATTTATAGAAATTTAATAAATATGTTAACTTTTATAAAACTAGCATGTCAAATAAACTTGTTAAAATATTGGTATTAGGTTTCTCAAATATTGTGGCACTTTTGAAAAGTCATATAGTTAACTGTGTTAATTTGGTATTGTTTATCCGAGTTTTTGTTAAACTTGAAGCATTTACGTATTGCATGACTAAAACATAATTTATTGGCTTTTTTTAGTCCTTGAAAGCGATTCTAGATCGAGGACATAAGCTTCCAAATCCCGATGGAATTCTTATCAATGGCCGTGGCCCTAATGGTATCACATTCAGTGTCGAACAAGGTCAAATTTCAATCCAGAGTTTACATTATATATTTTGTGGTTTTAGTTTTCTCCGTGTATAGAATTGTAACCATGACGATCTCAAACAATTGTCATTCTTTTTCTATGAAACACAGGAAAAACATATAGATTAAGAATATCAAATGTGGGACTACAAAACTCGCTCAATTTCCGCATTCAGAATCATAGGATGAAACTCGTAGAAGTTGAAGGGACACATACAGTCCAACAAATGTATTCTTCTCTCGACATTCATTGCGGTCAATCTTACTCTGTACTGATCACGGCCGATCAACCCGGTCAAGATTACTACATTGTTGTCTCCTCGCGGTTCAGCGCCCCAATCATGACCACCACTGGAGTACTTCATTACACCAACTCTGCAGGAAAAGTCTCAGGCCCAATCCCTGGAGGCCCAACAATCCAAGTCGATTGGTCCCTCAATCAGGCCCGGTCCATTAGAACCAATCTTACAGCAAGTGGGCCAAGGCCCAACCCACAAGGCTCATACCATTATGGTATGATCAATACTAGTCGAACCATCATCATCCAAAGCTCGGCCGGAAGGGTTGATGGCAAGCAAAGATACGGGCTCAATGGGGTCTCGTTTAAGCCCGCTGACACTCCCTTAAAGCTTGCTGATTATTTCAACATTGGAGGCGTTTTTCGAGTTGGGAGCATCCCCGATCGGCCCCATGGAAGGAGGTTGCACCTTGATACCGCTGTAATGGGGGCCGATTTCAGAACTTTTGTTGAGATTGTCTTCCAAAATCCTGAAGATATTGTACAAAGTTATCACCTTGATGGCTACCAATTCTTTGTTGTTGGGTAAGCACCACAAACACCAAATACCTTTGATTTTTAGCCCAATCACAAGGCCCATATACCCTTGTGTATGGGCTCAACCCAAAAGGCCCATACCACTTATTTGTTGTGTATTTATTGTTTTAATATGTTAACAGAATGGATGGAGGTGTATGGAGTGAAGCTAGCAGGAAAGGTTACAATCTTAGAGATGGTGTTGCACGGAGCACCATTCAGGTACTTTTGTAATATCTGATACTAGAAAACACGACATGAATCTAACATAAAATTCGGTTCAGATTCAGGTCGAACCCACGAACCCATTTAGCTAGACGAGTTAGGTTCGGGTTCAACCTGACGGGTTTATAGGTTGACCAATTTTTATATATCTTTTGTGTCATAAAGTAAATTTCTTGTCGTTTATTTCAAAATTAGAATCAAAAGTACAAATTTATATAAAACTTAATAACTAAAATATTACTGTTTTATATTTATTCGTATTTCTTGTTGTAAAATAGTAATTTCAAAGTCCTGATATATTAAAAGAACATAAAAGGTTGAAATTTTTAGTCAAACAAGTCATGTTTGTCAACCCGTGAATTTTCATGTTGAGTTCGGGTTGAAACGTTTGACATGGATTTTCCATCAGTCGGTGAAAATTCATTGATTAAATATTAATTCTTGACACGCAAAAACCATGCTTAACACGTGTAGGTATATCCAAAATCATGGTCGGCCCTTTACGTCCCATTAGACAACGTCGGTATGTGGAACGTACGGACAGAGTTTTGGGCGCGACAATACCTCGGGCAACAGTTTTATTTACGTGTTTACACCAACTCGGGGTCGGTTAGAGACGAATATCCGATACCGAAGAACGCTCGGCTTTGTGGAAGAGCTAGGGGCCACCACACACGACCGCTATAATCTCGTACCATGGTGTGTAACGAGGTCGAGATTAGATTTGATTTCCACATAAGATATGTAACTTGTAGTTGTTTATCGGATTATTTCACTACAAATGTTTATGACCTTTATCTCGAGGTCACATTGTTTTTATTTTATGTTTTTTCCACCTAAGTGGGGAATTCTTTTTTATTTTTCTGTTTTGTTTTTTGTATGTTTTTGTTGGAATTATTCCGCATTATTATAATAAGTAGCTTGTTTTATTAATTAATTTGCTTTTTGTCCCTACTATATATGTTGATTGAATACGTTTATATAGAAATATATAACTATTTTAAACAGAACAATTATGTTTAAAACATATAGGAAGTTAATTAGGTAAACTATTTTGCTTTTGTTATAAACACACCATAAATATATTTATATTGTTGCATTGGCATTTCGTACATTCTTTAAGATGTAACACAACACCAAAAGTCATATATTTTGTCACAACTTTTCGTCACAAATGCTTATAATCCATATTAATCCCAATTATTTTGTACCCTTTTCATCTGAATATATTATTGGCCACACCAACGTTAATCTATCCAAGATGCACCCAACGCCTGTGCCATGAAGCTATAACAATCTACTGATTTATCAATCTGCAATTTAGGGTTCGAAAATCCGTATTATTGTCACGTTTGGTGTTCATGTGTCAAAAAAGATGCAAATAAACTCGAAAAAGAAGTTTAAGTTAGTCGTGTACCATTATCTGCGTCGAGCTCCCACAACCATGCCCCGACTTGCTACTTATTCGTCCAATGATCGGGTTAACTTGTGGGCTGTTCTTCACACTTGTACATAGCTCATGTTGCATTGTCTAGAACACAAATTAGACAATCAAGAAACTATGTAAATGTAACTTTTGATATAAGATACTAAAACTCACTGCTAATAGCTTCAATGTGTGTAATGGCACAACACGGTCATCGTGATCAGCGGTTAGAAGCATACAAGACGGATATTGTGTAGCCTTAGTGGATGGATCTTCCCATGGTCGTTTGACATTATGCAGTGGTGAGTACCTGATTAAAAGTACAGTACAATTAAATATCCTCTAATGAGAATATATAGTTACTGTTAATATAAGTTGAGATATAGTTAACGACTCACTTGATTAGGTAATGGAAATCGTCTTCTTTATCCGAACAACCAAACTCTGGAATCCACGCGTGACCTAGAGCACGATATTGTTAAATGTGTGAATAGTTAACGTGATAACATTTGTGTATATTGGCTTGTTTGTGTAGATAGTTGTGGGTACTCACCGATGGTAAACTTATGGTAGCGTAACATGTCCATGACCCCGGCATGAGCTAGAGCACAACCGAATAGATCCGGTCTCTGTCACAACCATAAATCAAGATTGAATGTTGTTATCTAATTGCTACATATCTTATCACCGAAAACTCAAGAATTATCTCAATACCATGCTAAACAACAGGATTGGGAAACACATATCTTGCGGTGGGCATATGGCCTTCAAAGGGGTTAAAGGCAAAAAACGAGTGGAATCTGGATTCAAACCTGAACCTCTACGAGAGTGACTAACGCTTATTATTGTGTTGATTTTTTTCTTTGTCTAGTTGGAATAGAATATACATGGATTCAAGGCGGTTACTTTTGTTTCTAGGTGGTTTGCTCCTTTAATTACTAGCGGATGTGAACATTACAGACCTTTATCGGATTCGCTAGTCAAACTAGTAGATGTGAACAGTGCAAATTTCATTTATAAAAATAGACGACTATATTGTATGCCACAATTTTCCGAAATATAGATACCTGATTTATGCAAGCACCGACGAGGATACCACCATTACTTCCGCCTTCGATACATAACTTGCTAGGGCTTGTGTAGCCTTTCGAAACAAGGTACTCGGCTACCGATATAAAGTCATCAAAGCAGTTTTGCTTGTTTGCGCGCGACCCCGCTTGGTGCCATTCTTCACCATACTCTCCACCACCACGAATGTTCGCGACACAAAATACAACACCTAGATGTCGTGCCAAAACAACACGCGTTATGTCAAAATACGGTGTTAAACTAACACCATATCCGCCATATGCATACAACAAACAAGGGTGTGATCCATCTAGTTCTATACCCTTCCTAGCCACAATAAACGCGGGGACTCGTGTCCCATCCTTACTATCCACAAATACCTGGTTAACATGGTAGTTAGCCTGATCGAACCCTGGAACCACAGTCTCGCGTAAAACTTTCATAATCGGGCTCGTAGACTTCAAATCATACCGATAAACAACTCCGGGGTTAATGAAACTACTAAGCTTGACGAAAAACACATTATCTTGACGTCTAGCACTAATGTAGTCAATGCTACCTATGTCAATGGGTAACTTGTGCAACAAGTTACCACTTTCGAAATCTCTTATGTGTAAAACATGTTTGCAATCACTCAAATAACTCACGATCATTTGGTTACCGTTAACAGGTAAAACCGACTCGATCACATCATGTTCGGATTCTTGTAGCACCTCAATCCAGACATCCGGTTTCTTGAGATCTACTCTAACTACCTTATATCTAGGAGCTTCCTTGTTGGTCAAGAAAGTAAAGATCGTGTCATCATTCGCGACGACTTCATAATGCGCCTCAAAATCGTCAACGACCTTCACGAAAGGGAGAATGCCTTTTCCTCTTTGACCTTCAAGGCCGTTTGGTAATGTAGATAGATCACAACAATAAAATTTGTTGCGGCGTACCGCGCCTTGACATATATTCATAAGAAGATACTGCCAAAGATGCAAAACAAAATCATGTTTGGTTTCTTAAAGTAATAAGAGTATTAATAGGATCAAACACGAAGGTCGTATGAGCACCTTTCCGTCATCAGCAAGTCTTGTATCAAGAATATGTGTCGGGTTTTCGAGATTGTTCCAACATAATATGTCTTCTGATTGTTTCGTCCCGAGATAATGATAGTAGAGTTGATGATTGTGGTTAACGTTCACTTCTGTGCCAACATCCATGTTTTCGGTCATCCTGAATACATCAAATGAAACATATCTCACAATCTCAACCTTTAATTACATTTTAAACGTCTCCAAGAGACATCTGATGGTAAAGTAATGTACTTTCAAATCAAATGTTTGTGAGTTCAAATCCTGAGACTGAATGCATAATGATTTTAAAAGTAGAGTACAAAGTGCGGTAAAATAAAATTATATTTTAAATATGATTATAAATTATAAATATAAATAACAAATGAGATAGAATGATAGAATACTTTGGAGCAGGAAAACGACAGTAGAAAAACCCCCTTGTGTCATGAGTCCAACTGATCGATGTAAATTTCACCTGCAAAATATATTGAAAATTCTAAATATTATATCTACATTAAATCATCTATATGATTACCAAATTCATTTGTTGTTTATTGATATAGTAACTAAAGAAAGATAAGTATCATATTGTTTTCTAAACCTATTGTTTATCAATAAACCAGTGTAATCTTAAGGCGTTACCCAAGAAAGATTGTCGGGCTCGATGGTCTTGTCGTCAACACGCATAACTTGTATGGTTAACCAATCGCTACCACTCGAGCTTAGACCATAAGCCAAATATTTTGCATCATGGCTAACCTCGTAAACTCGTAACGCCACAGTTCCATCCTCACTTAGCTGATTCGGGTCGAGCAAAACCTCGCCTTCTTCATCTAAACTATCCTAAATATCACAAGGCGCGATACACTTATATTAATATAAATCATTGAACTTTCTATCTACAAATATTCGATATAGAAACATGACTACCTGCATGTAGAGAATTCGATGCGGGGAGAGACCTGGATTATGGAAATAGAAATACTTATTCCCTCTCCGGAATGGGCACCCATAGCGAGGGTAATCAAATGACTTGGTGATGCTCGCGCGAAGCTTTTTTCTGGAATCGCAATTCGCTAGCACTGATTCCGTCAATTTCTTCTGCTTTTCCACGAACTCTTTTACCTCTTCGGAATCAGGATCCTCGAGCCTATAATTCCGACAATAGTTTTAACAGAATTTGATTTCCAAGCTTTGTAGGAAACCATATAGATGTTATAGGGGTATCCATGAGTTTCCAAAGTGAAGGTCATGAGTTCAAGTCTGACTTGTGAAATATGCAACTATACCAAGGGTTTTATCATAATGGGCCTTTCGGTGATGGGTTTGAACTTTAAATACTAAAATCTAATGCTAATTTATCTTTTAAATTTTAACATAAAAGTTTATAAAGATAAAAGTGTTAATCTAACAAAGACGTGTTTAGCTAAACGTGCTTGCAATTCATCTCTAAACTAACCAAACCGCGACCCTTTTAGACTAAACGTATACCTATGAATTTTATGTCAGGTTTATGACTTTGTTGTATCAAAAGTTCACACTCATATATTTTAAACAAGTTTAATAATGTAAAAAATAACATTAAAACGTATGAGAAACGCTTAAAAAAATAAGTTGGAACTCTAGAAAACTTAAGTGTTATGGATCAATACATACAATATTTAAAAAATACACTTAATATATAAAATATGCACAAGATTAAATAAAAGAACGTAAATTAACTTACCATCGATACGGATCAGAAATAGCAACACCATGGTAGTTATCAACAACGTGATCATCTCGACGAGCAACCGGATATTGCAACGGCTCGCTCACGACACATTCCGACCCCATACGTGACCCGTAACAGAGCTTGATCTTGAGGTGTTCGTGCTTTGAATAATTTATGTGGGTTTTTTCAGTAATTATATAACGATTTAATGGGGAATCATAGGTCTCAAAAATGTGCGCAAATGAGAACATCATGGTTTTGTTGTATGTGGTTAACGTTGTTAGTAACATATTTTGGAATATTATTCTTCCTACAAAACGTTAAAATGTTGACATTTTGTCATCATATTTGTTTTTGGAGAATACTTCTTTTTCCAGAGCACTTTTGGATATATCCAATACTAAAGTTATATTGATGATTTTGCCCCAATATTTTCATCTTTCTTTCACCTCTAAAATTTCTATTTCTGCGATAATGTGTGTTGAAGATTTAGCTTGAGCGTTGATATGTGACGAAAGAATAATGTGTTTGATTCGCAAAATTTTTAAAACGAGTTAGAATATGTAAATAGTTATAACATGTTGAATATAATAGGATTTAGTGGAATTTATTTATATTATATTAATTATCAACTTTGTTTATGCATTGTAGTTGTATATTGTGTTTTAATAGTTATACTCCGTTTCCTCACATCTACCGCCTTCCACCACCTCCCCTTCCCCATTGTTTATTCTTCGTCAACCACTCCCATTTCAAGAATCGCTCCGCCGTCTCCTCCTCTGGCGACACCGTCATCGTCGGATGATTCACTCGCAATTTCAACTGGGGTTTTGATATAGTACAACTATTCTACTTTCTAGTGTTCTTTTGCTTCACATCTTCTCTGCGCTTTCATTTGATTTCGTTCTTCCTTCGATCACAAATGCATTCAATGGTTTTCGATTGAAGTACCCACATACGCAACCTGACGATTTAGGACCCAAATATGTACTTGATATATTTTGGTAGAGAGATGGTAGTTGCTCAAGGATCGGTGAGTAACGATGATGCTAGATTAGGTTTCAACAAGGACATGTGACCTCCATTCATGGCGATTTCCATTGGTTCGTCTCTCATGGTATGTTTCCTTTATCTCTACCCTCGAATTTGATCTTTGTTTTCTGGCTGATTACTTTAAGACAGTACTTGAACACAAAGCATAGTTATCAAAGTTAAACATTTAAATAATGCACAACAAATTGGCTTGCCTGAGGTTCTTAAGATTGACAAAAGGGGTTTATACTTTATATATTGGTTTTCTTAGTTTCAGTGTTTTGGTTCCGACTTAATATATGTTAACCGGAAGAGGAAACCCTAAAGCAAATCTTAATATATGTACTGGTATTCTCAGTTTCAATGTTTTGCAAGTAATGAAGTATTTTTTATTTGAGCATAAGCACTCGCAATTATAAAATGTGATTTGAGACTATTATTTAATTATTATTATTTATAAATTAAGCTTTTGCTTAAACCTTAAAAGATAGATTTGGGGCTTTTATAATGAGCTGATTAAATGTTTGGCAAACTATGATCTTTAAGGGTAGCTCTTTGAAAACCAAAATAGTCATTGCGTAAACTTTTTCATCAACTGGGTGAACTAATTAGTAGCTCTGTGACATCCGTCACTATCAGGTCCGTCAATTGACTCGAAACCCGTTAATTCTTTTCTTCTCGTGCATTAATTATTATTTTTGCGTAATTAATTTATTTTCCGATCGAATCTCCTCGTATGTATGTTCCGTGTTGACCCTAATATTACTAATAATATAAAATTCGTTAACATTATATAAATAATAATAATAAATATATATATATTTATTCTATAATTATTATTATTAAAACCATTATTATAATTATTGTGATTATTATAATTAATATTATTATTATTAAAGTTCAGGGTTTAAAGTGTAATTAAACTAAACTTGAGGGATTAATTAATTTAAAGTCTAGGGTTTAAAGTGTAAATATGAATATTATATATATAAAATTTATTTGGTCAACCCTAATCGACCATTATCTCAAACCGTAGACGACACCACCGTTTCACCGCCGTTGCACCACCGTTTCACCACCGTAGGCCGCCGCCGGTTGCCGTCGCCTCGCCGTTTAGTCGTTTCGTAGGTAACCGATCATCATGAATCTCGTTTCGTCTCATTTCGTTTCGTTTCGGTTTGTCATTCGGTTCGGTTGTTCGGTTTGATTCGTGTGATCCCGTATGTGTTTCGGTGTGTATATGTGCTTGTATATATCGCGTATGTATGTATGATGTATGTGCAGTGTGTGTGTGTATGCGATGTGTGTGTGTGTCCGTGTGTGCAATGTGTGCGTGGTGTGTATGTGTGTGTGCTGCGATGTGTGTGTATGTGCTGCGATGTGTGTACTGTGTGCGTATGTATATGTGCAGTGTGTGTGTGTGTGTGTGCTGCGATTGTATATGTATGTATATATTGTATGCGTGCATATGTGCAAATTGTGTATGTATATATATTGCGTGTTGGAGCTGTGTGTGTATGTATATAATCTGTATATACTGTTGTATGTATATATGTATATATGTGACGGTATGTGGATGTACATAATGTATATGTATTCGACTGCATATTATGTATGTATACAATGGTGTGTGTATGTTTACGTATGGGCGTGTGAGTGTGTGAATTGGTGTGTATGTATGTATATGTGTATGATTGAGTGTGTGAGATGATGTGGGTATGTATAATGCATGTATGTGTGGGTGGTGTGTATTAGCATGTATATATATATATGTATTGTTTGGGTATATGAGTGGGTCGATCGAGTGCACGTGTGTTTGTTGAACGTGTGTTTGTGTGCGTGTCTTTCAAGCGGAACAAACGCAGCAGCCTTCGGTTGCTATATTCGCGACGAATGGATGCGTTTGGCGTGTATACATTGATATCGTATGCGTGTGCTTGCAGCTACACGTAAGTATATATATAGATATGGGAGCATTGGATGAATATGAGTATATATATTTATATATATATATATATATATATATATATATATATATATATATGTGTGTGTGTGTATGATATTGTGTTTATGTAATTGTGTATATTATTATTATTATTATTATTATTATTATTATTATTTTGCTAATATAGTATGTTGTGTGTATATTGTGTGAGTTGCACCTCGAACCCAAATCGACCCGAACCAAACCAAAACCGACCGGACTTATCTATTCTCATTGAACATGACTAAAACTTAGTTACAACTATTATAGGTGTTTGATCGTTCATTGTCCTCACTCGTCGAAGCGTTTTATTCATTCTTTATCTTCACATTCAAGGTGAGTTTCGCGGCCCCGTTTTATTACAATTATTTACAAACATCAAGGGGGAAAAGTATGCTCAACTATTTTTATGCTGTGAACTTATTCGATTCTTTTGGGACTGTTGTGTTTACTGTTTTGTAAGTATTTATCTAGTACATGCATGAGTTGTCTTTGTGGTTCTGTATTCACAACTATTTAACTCCGGTGTTGGAGCCGACGGACAGGTATTGATAGTACTATTGGGCTGACACCCCCACCCTTGTTTGTTAGTATACTAGTTGGGACTGACAGTGGCCAGGAACGGGCCCTAGGGTGAATATGTTCCGACAAATTCTTTGTGTACGTCATAGGTTTAGTTGTGATGCTCATGTGATATTACTTGCTTATAACTGTATGCACTCAGGTCCCACCAAACTATTATACAGCATCAAGTTTGTTTATTATTTAAACCTGCGAACTCACCAACATTATGTTGACCATTTTGAGCATATCTTTTCAGGTAACAATCATTGAGGATTGCTAGGGATGCTGCCTTAGCGATGACCTTAGGCTTACATCATTTAAACTTTGGATGTCTTCGACAGTTGCATTTGACATTTACTTGTTATTCACATTTGATTACTTGTTCCCGGGTTGTGGGACTTATACTTATTTGTTTTGTATGACTATGTTTGTCGTGGAACTGACTAACCATGGCACAAGTCTCCGTTTGTGTCCGGTGACGTCATGACACGTTGACCTTCATCATTTAATGCATCTCTATTAATTTAACAATGTGTTATGACGATCCCGTCCGTTACATCCTCGTGTTTCCGCTATAAGCGGGGGTGTGACAGATTGGTATTAGAGCCATTGGTTATAGAGAATTAGGTGGATCACTCGACCTAGACTATAACCTAAGAACCTACATGTAGAATGCATATTAGGACTTATGTGCATTTGACTATGCGTGTATGTTCTTTAATTATTGAAACTATTCATGATCCGTAATGTGTTAATAATTCTATTTCATTTCCTTTGTTCAACTTCGGATAATTAACTTTAATTATCGATCATACCTTTGATACTTCTATCTTGAATAACACTTTGTACTTGACAAGGCGGTTTGACTCGGTTAGGATGATCTGGGTTGACCATGCAAAGCAAATTACAATTACGGGTGCACACGTAAATGCAATTTGTCGTGCATGCGAAGTCTAGTCAATCTTGCCGCAAGATAACTGTCATTGTTAGTACGAATCCTCAACCCCATACCTTAGGACATTAGTGTCCTGTTTCTTATTAGACCTTATCAATCTTGATAAATCATCCATCACCTTATTACTTACGTGAGTTCTAACTCACCTAAAGATTCACGGGATCATATTGTCACAATGGTCCCTGTCCCTATGAGATAACACACCCTCCAGCATTTCAATGGTTATGCAACCAACTATTTCCTTAAAAAAAAAAAAATCTGGTCTTCAAAGGGTCGTAGCTCAGCAATGATACTCACTGCACATGTATTACTTTATTGATTGACTTTAAGATTTGGGGCTTACGTATTGTTTATGTTGACTAGAAAGATGCCGCCCAGGAGAATTACTCGCAGTGCTAGTCGTGGTGGTGCTGTTCCAAGAGGTAGAGGTAGAGGAAGAGGTGCAGGAGGTAGGGGTGAAGCACCTGTAGGTGGAAATGAAGGTGGGCATGGTGATAATAACCAGGGAGCTGGAAACCCTGATATAGCCGCCATGATTGCTCAACAACTTGCAGAACTCATTCCGACCATAGTGGCACAGGTGAGTGATAATATCATCAATCATAACAATGGAGGTGGTAATGAGGGTATTGGGCATGATGATGAAAATGATGGTCATGGAGAGAATAATGAAAATGAACATGGAAATGGAGGTGGAAATGAACATGGTGAAGGAGGTGGAATGGGTGATGGAAATGGTAATGGAAACGTGAATGGAAATGGCAATGGAGGAAGAGTCGGCTGTACTTACAAGGAGTTCATGACTTGTAAACCAAAAGAGTTTGATGGAAAAGGTGGAGCCATCGCCTTGACCCGATGGATTGAGAAGATGGAATCTGTGATGGACATCAGCAATTGTGCTGAAAATCAAAAGGTGAAGTATGCTACATGTTCGCTAGTGGGAAAAGCATTAACATGGTGGAATACCCAAGTGCAGGCTCGTGGAAGAGAGGCAGCAATGGCTATGACCTGGGCAGAATTCAAAGCCTTGGCAACTGAAGAATATTGTCCAATGAACGAAATGCAGAAGTTGGAGCATGAATTTTGGAATCATGCGATGGTAGGGTCAGGACATGCTGCTTACACCGACCGGTTTCATGAGCTGGCAAGACTGGTGCCACACCTGGTGACACCTGAATCAAAGCGGATCGAGCGTTACATTTGGGGTTTAGTGCCTCAAATACGTGGCCTGGTGACTGCTGCGGCACCCCCGACTATCCAGAGTGCAATCTTGAAGGCGGGCACTCTAACTGATGAGATGGTAAGAACTGGAGTACTAGGCAAAGGTGGTGAGAAAAGGAGAGACGCGGGGGAATCAAGCAGACAATCAGGCGGAAGATTTGATAAAAAGGCAAAGGTGACTAGAGGTTTTGTGGTAGTGAATCAAGGGAGAAAGGAATATGTTGGGCCACATCCTAAGTGTGGGAAATGCCATTATCATCATCCTGCTGCGGCGCCGTGTCGAGTTTGTGCGAATTGTAGGCGCCCAGGGCATATTGAAAGGGACTGTAGAGTGGCACCCAACTTGGTTGCACCAAACAATGCAATCAATCCAACTGGAAACATTAGAGTTTGCTACGAGTGTGGGAGCCCAGAGCATTATCGGAATGTGTGCCCTAGGCTGAATCAGGCACCGGGTCAACAATGGAATAACCAAAATCAAGTGATGGCGATAGCTGGTAATCAAGGGCAAGGTAATCAAGGAAATGCTGCCCGAGGGCGTGCGTTCGTAATTGGTGCAAACGACGCGCGCCAGGACCCGAACGTTGTTACGGGTACGTACCTTCTCAATAATCACTTTGCATCTGTATTATTTGATACCGGGGCAGACAATAGCTTCGTGTCTGCTGAATTTGTACCCTTACTTGGTTTGAACCCTAGTTGTTTAGAGACTAGCTTCTCAGTAGAAATGGCGAACGGTAAATTCGTGAGAGCTAGTGAAATAATTAGAGGGTGCACGATTACATTAGAAGATCATGCCTTTGACATAGATTTAATACCTTTTGAATTGGGAAGTTTCGATGTGGTAGTGGGAATGGATTGGTTGTCGAAGCGTGGAGCTGAAATTATTTGCCGAGAGAAGGTAGTACGGATCCCTATGCCTAATGGTGATGTGCTCAAGATTCAAGGAGAACGGGCAGGAGGGAGTCTAAAGATCATCTCATGTATGAAAGCTCGTCATTATCTGCTGAAGCAATGCTATGCGTTTCTGGCACATGTAGTGGAGAAGAAACCTGAGGAAGGGAAACTGGAAGACATTCCGGTAGTGCGAGACTTCTCGGAAGTATTCCCTGACGATTTGTCCGGTTTACCCCCTCCTCGACAAGTGGAATTCCGCATAGACTTGGTACCTGGGGCGACACCAGTAGCAAAGACGCGATATCGGTTAGCTCCGTCGGAAATGCAAGAGCTATCAAGTCAACTACAAGAGTTGCTAGATAAGGGTTTCATACGACCAAGTCACTCGCCATGGGGAGCACCGATACTATTTGTAAAGAAGAAGGATGGAACGTTTCGAATGTGCATAGACTATCGAGAGTTGAATAAGCTGACCGTGAAAAATCGATATCCACTTCCCAGGATCGATGATCTATTTGATCAATTGCAGGGAGCGTCATATTTCTCTAAGATCGATCTCCGATCAGGTTATCACCAGTTACGGGTCCATGAGGCGGACATACCAAAGACAGCATTCAGGACCCGATATGGGCATTACGAGTTCTTAGTCATGCCGTTTGGGCTGACCAACGCTCCAGCAGTATTCATGGATCTTATGAACCGGGTGTGTAAACCCTATCTGGACAAGTTTGTGATCGTGTTTATAGATGATATACTCATCTATTCTAGATCCAAAGAAGACCACGAACAACACCTTCGAGCGATACTCGAATTGTTGATGGAAGAGAAACTTTACGCCAAGTTCTCGAAGTGTGAATTTTGGTTGCGGGAAGACCAGATGAAATCCAAGTATCCGCATTTGTTCGTGGATACAACCTCAGGACCTAACTCCAGCTGAATTTCGGGACGAAATTCTCTCAACTGGGGGATACTGTGACATCCGTCACTATCAGGTCCGTCAATTGACTCGAAACCCGTTAATTCTTTTCTTCTCGTGCATTAATTATTATTTTTGCGTAATTAATTTATTTTCCGATCGAATCTCCTCGTATGTATGTTCCGTGTTGACCCTAATATTACTAATAATATAAAATTCGTTAACATTATATAAATAATAATAATAAATATATATATATTTATTCTATAATTATTATTATTAAAACCATTATTATAATTATTGTGATTATTATAATTAATATTATTATTATTATTAAAGTTCAGGGTTTAAAGTGTAATTAAACTAAACTTGAGGGATTAATTAATTTAAAGTCTAGGGTTTAAAGTGTAAATATGAATATTATATATATAAAATTTATTTGGTCAACCCTAATCGACCATTATCTCAAACCGTAGACGACACCACCGTTTCACCGCCGTTGCACCACCGTTTCACCACCGTAGGCCGCCGCCGGTTGCCGTCGCCTCGCCGTTTAGTCGTTTCGTAGGTAACCGATCATCATGAATCTCGTTTCGTCTCATTTCGTTTCGTTTCGGTTTGTCATTCGGTTCGGTTGTTCGGTTTGATTCGTGTGATCCCGTATGTGTTTCGGTGTGTATATGTGCTTGTATATATCGCGTATGTATGTATGATGTATGTGCAGTGTGTGTGTGTATGCGATGTGTGTGTGTGTCCGTGTGTGCAATGTGTGCGTGGTGTGTATGTGTGTGTGCTGCGATGTGTGTGTATGTGCTGCGATGTGTGTACTGTGTGCGTATGTATATGTGCAGTGTGTGTGTGTGTGTGTGCTGCGATTGTATATGTATGTATATATTGTATGCGTGCATATGTGCAAATTGTGTATGTATATATATTGCGTGTTGGAGCTGTGTGTGTATGTATATAATCTGTATATACTGTTGTATGTATATATGTATATATGTGACGGTATGTGGATGTACATGATGTATATGTATTCGACTGCATATTATGTATGTATACAATGGTGTGTGTATGTTTACGTATGGGCGTGTGAGTGTGTGAATTGGTGTGTATGTATGTATATGTGTATGATTGAGTGTGTGAGATGATGTGGGTATGTATAATGCATGTATGTGTGGGTGGTGTGTATTAGCATGTATATATATATATGTATTGTTTGGGTATATGAGTGGGTCGATCGAGTGCACGTGTGCTTGTTGAACGTGTGTTTGTGTGCGTGTCTTTCAAGCGGAACAAACGCAGCAGCCTTCGGTTGCTATATTCGCGACGAATGGATGCGTTTGGCGTGTATACATTGATATCGTATGCGTGTGCTTGCAGCTACACGTAAGTATATATATAGATATGGGAGCATTGGATGAATATGAGTATATATATTTATATATATATATATATATATATATATATATATATATATATATATGGTGTGTGTGTGTATGATATTGTGTTTATGTAATTGTGTATATTATTATTATTATTATTATTATTATTATTATTATTATTATTATTTTGCTAATATAGTATGTTGTGTGTATATTGTGTGAGTTGCACCTCGAACCCAAATCGACCCGAACCAAACCAAAACCGACCGGACTTATCTATTCTCATTGAACATGACTAAAACTTAGTTACAACTATTATAGGTGTTTGATCGTTCATTGTCCTCACTCGTCGAAGCGTTTTATTCATTCTTTATCTTCACATTCAAGGTGAGTTTCGCGGCCCCGTTTTATTACAATTATTTACAAACATCAAGGGGGAAAAGTATGCTCAACTATTTTTATGCTGTGAACTTATTCGATTCTTTTGGGACTGTTGTGTTTACTGTTTGTAAGTATTTATCTAGTACATGCATGAGTTGTCTTTGTGGTTCTGTATTCACAACTATTTAACTCCGGTGTTGGAGCCGACGGACAGGTATTGATAGTACTATTGGGCTGACACCCCCACCCTTGTTTGTTAGTATACTAGTTGGGACTGACAGTGGCCAGGAACGGGCCCTAGGGTGAATATGTTCCGACAAATTCTTTGTGTACGTCATAGGTTTAGTTGTGATGCTCATGTGATATTACTTGCTTATAACTGTATGCACTCAGGTCCCACCAAACTATTATACAGCATCAAGTTTGTTTATTATTTAAACCTGCGAACTCACCAACATTATGTTGACCATTTTGAGCATATCTTTTCAGGTAACAATCATTGAGGATTGCTAGGGATGCTGCCTTAGCGATGACCTTAGGCTTACATCATTTAAACTTTGGATGTCTTCGACAGTTGCATTTGACATTTACTTGTTATTCACATTTGATTACTTGTTCCCGGGTTGTGGGACTTATACTTATTTGTTTTGTATGACTATGTTTGTCGTGGAACTGACTAACCATGGCACAAGTCTCTGTTTGTGTCCGGTGACGTCATGACACGTTGACCTTCATCATTTAATGCATCTCTATTAATTTAACAATGTGTTATGACGATCCCGTCCGTTACATCCTCGTGTTTCCGCTATAAGCGGGGGTGTGACAGATTGGTATTAGAGCCATTGGTTATAGAGAATTAGGTGGATCACTCGACCTAGACTATAACCTAAGAACCTACATGTAGAATGCATATTAGGACTTATGTGCATTTGACTATGCGTGTATGTTCTTTAATTATTGAAACTATTCATGAAGAGACTTGAACAAGCATCTGACACTATGACTGCTCAGTCAAACATAATAAAGACAAAAGAAGAAGAAATTGAGCAACTTAAACTGAAGATCAGCTCATTGGAATCTTATGCCAAAACTTCAACTGCTCAAACAAAACAAATTCCTGAGGCATCAAAAGAAGTGATCTGGTACTCAAGGAAAAGGAAGTACCTTGGTACTACTGAGAAGAAGCCAACTGATGAAAGTAGTCCAAAGAAACAAAAGCTTTCTCCTGAACACACACCCATAATAGACTTATCTGCTGAGGAGCCCATCACTGAACAGAAAGATGAAAGTGACAAAGAATGGGAAGAATTAATCAAAGAAGACACTCCTCTAAAGAAAGAAGTCTCAAAGGCTGATGATCTTCTGACTACAAGTGACATACTTGAAGAGAGGCCTGAATCAACCATGTTCATGACACTTATAAATCATGGTTTCCCTTATGACATGGTTGAAAGACTGAACATGACAGAGATGAAGAACTTGTTGAAAGAGTTTGAGCTTGCCAGCTTCATGATTCCAAACTGTGATTATGAAACATTCAATACCTTTCAATCAATTCAAAACATAAAGAAGGAGTTGGGACACTGTGACACAGCAAAGCTGAGCAAATACAACATGACTTGCTGGTTACAGGGACATAACTACAAGCCTCATGAGCTTAAAGGAAGAACAGTAGGAGAACTCAGAAGGATGATGGAGCATGTAATGAAGGTTGAACTAGATACTGGGGTAAAGTTCAGAACTGAAGCTCCTCATCAATCTTATGAACAACAAAGCAAACTCCCTGCTGAACCCATAACTGTTGAACCTAAAGATCAGCACAAAGGGAAAGAGAAACTGATTAGAGAGCCAAGGGAAGTCATCCCCGGAAAAGTATGGCCACTTGGGACTGCAGTTAGAGAAATAACTGAACAAAAGTCCACTCTAATACAACTGATAGATCACCTCACAACTCCCAGCTCTGCGGAAGAAAACAAGATCATGGCATGGAAATATGATCCAGACTGGGATTGTGCTGTTATTAAAAGAACATCTGGAAGAGTTGAATACTTCCATGATGTACTCTCAGTGGTGAGTCTGCCAGAGAATGACATCAGAGACCTTCAAAGTTTAAACATCAGCAACTATCCAATTCACCCTAGAGGAAGAGACTTCTCAACTCTAGTGGGAAAGTTAAAGACTAAGTTTAAAGATGATGTGCTGATTGAAGCTAAAAGAGAAGATATAGAACATCAGAAGAGAATCAAAGGGCTCAAAAGATACAAGTCCAATGCCTCAGAACATGTAGATGATGAATTCATGAAGAGGATTGGCTACAACAACAGAAACAAAGCAGCTCTTAAATGTATTGAAGGGACTCAATTCACATACCCAATCACTGAATGGGGATATGTAGAGAAAACTAAAGAGTTGGTCCTACTGAGAAATGCTGAAAACAAGAAAGCAGAAAAGATCAGAATCTTTGATCCTGTGGAAATCAAACTGCTTCATCCCAGCTACACTTCATACTTAAATGACAAATTCTTTCCCAAGCTGTCTGATGAACAAGCACAAAATGATTTATTTCTACATGTTCATGTGATTCAAGTAGTAGACAAACTTCATGCCAAAGCATATAAAAGAAGAAGATTTAATGCTGGACTACTGAAGGGAACAACATTTGAAGAAGTCACAGAACTAAGAATAACAGAACAAGATGAGCTAGAAGTGGTGAATAACAACAAGGTGTTAGACACACTCACTACAGAAGAAGATGTTCTGGGAATTAGTTATGAGACTTTGAAGATGATGAGCAAGATGAAGATCAAGTATAAGTATGATGATCAGAAGACTGCTGTCTCATACTTCTACAACAAGATGATCGCTAGAATCAAAGATCTTGCAGTTTTGAAGGAATGAGTACAAGTAGCTAAGCCTAAGGGGGAGTATTGTTAGGTCTAGAATCTGTAGATCTAGTCATTATGTATAGGCTTAGTACTTGAAACAATATTTGTAATGAACTTTTGTATTTCATTATTATGTATGCATTAAATATATAGGTTAACCCATTTATATATGTGTTGATGTATGTATGGTTGCAGGAACAAACATAATACTTGATCAATTTTTGAAATTGACCAAGTGTAAGAAACATCTACGGATGAACATATTAGTCTTCCGTAGATGTATATCTTACAAGTAACAATACATCCGAAGATCATCTGCGGATGAACAACAAGCCACCTTCGGAAGAACAATACCTTCGGAAGAACAAGATATCTTCAGAAGAACATTACCTTCGGAAGAACAAGATATCTTCAGAAGAACATTACCTTCGGAAGAACAACATTACCTTCGGAAGAACAAGATACCTTCGGAAGAACATTATCTACGGAAGAACAAAATTACTACTGAAGACAATATTCCTGCGGAGACCAAACACTTGTGTTATACAAGTGGTACAAGTCAACAAGTCAACAAGGCGGTTATACGAATCCCGAGAAATCCGTTGATTCCTTATCAGAAACAAATCAAATCCCAAGAGATCCGGTGTTTCCTATAACTGAAACATCTGTCTATAAATATGGATCCTAGGTTTCGATTCAAAAAAAACGATTGAAAACAGACGATTGATTGATTGAGAACAGCAACAGCATTACAGCAATCATCAAAAGTCTTTCGATCATCACAACATATACAACATCATAGCATTCATTGTTTCATTCTTTTGTAATCTTCAATACATTATAATAAAACATTAATTAATCTTTAATTGTGTTTTGTGTCGTGTGTTCTTGATATTTTATTAACATTGAATGTTGTTTAAATACAATTAAACCAAATCAACGTTAATTCCGCTAACGTTGACTTGAAATCAATTCTCACTGATAATTCCTGTCGACGATCCTTGGATTCACAGGTGGTATCAGAGCCAAGTGCTCATTGATTTAGATCAATTGATCTATCAGTGTTAGTTGTGTTTAATTGTGTTTGTTTTCTTTACCAATCTATATTCAAATCAATTGAATAGTAGATCTTGTAAGCATCATGAGCAACTTCAGTGGTTCATCTTACCAACCCCCGAAGTTGGAAACAAAAGCAGATTTTAAGTCATGGAAAATCAAGTTCAGGAATCATGTAAACTATACTGATTCTGACTTGTGGATTTCCATTACTGAAGGTCCTTATATTCCACCCACTCTTGGGCCGGATTATAATGACAAAAATCAACCAATCAGCACAAAAGATCTATCACCTGATGATGTCAAAAAGGTTAAAGTCGATATAAAAGCATACAGTCTGCTTAGTATGGCTTTACCTGAAGAGATATTAATCAGGTGTGAGAACTATAAAACAGCTCACTCCTTATGGAAGATTCTTCACACTCTCTGCGAAGGGAGTGATGAGATAAGAAGCATAAGGAGAGACACCCTCAGATCACAATATGAAACCTTTCATCATATTGAGGGTGAATCAATTCCTCAGCAACTTCATAGATTCATGCAGTTAGTCACTGAGATGAATATTCTAGAGTTGAAGTATACTAGTGAGGAATTAAACAAGAAAATGCTCCACACTTTGCCAGAAAGTTGGAAGCATACTGTGTCCATGTTCAAGAATACTATAGATCTGAAAGCAACTGGTTTAGATACTCTGGTTGCAAAAGTGGAAGCTCTTGAAATGGATGAAAAATCAAGAAACAAGAGTGTGAGAACTCATGTCTCACCCTATCACTTCAAAGAAACAAATAATGTAGGAAGTGCATTTATTTCAAACAATGAAAGTGATAGCTCTTGTGTTAGGAGTGATGATGAGGAGGAAGTTAGCTTTATGCTTCAAAACCCTCAAAGAAATCATCTCAAGACAAGCAGCAGAAGAATAAAGGAAGAACTACTGATAGACAAGATACATCTGCAGCAACAACTAAGTCTTCCTTTTCAGCAAATCAGTCAGAACCAATAACTGTGATATTGGACTCTGAAGAACAAAGAGCAGCCTTTGCAGCTTTTAGCTCAAGTTTTCAAGCATACCTGGGAAGCTCTCTAACATCAGCCAATATCTGTCAACAAGACTTAGAAGAACTACCCCCAGATGTAGTGGAAGAGATGGATCTACAATGGCAGATGGCCATGATTGCTTATAGAGCTAAGCAATATCTCAGGAGAAACAAGAACTTGGCTTCAGCAAGCAGAACATCAAAGATTGGTGTTGACAAATCAAAAGTAAGGTGCTACAAATGCAATCTCTATGGACATTTCTCAAGAGAATGCAATCAACAGTCTTATCCAGAGATGAGACAACATCAGCAGCATCAACAACATCAGATTCAAGCAAATCAACAATCTTCTCAAAGACCTCTGCACAAGCAATCTCAACTGATCAATGCTTCCCCACCAGCCACCAAAGAATCAGCAGGACCAAGTAACTCAAAGGAGTCAGGGCTGATCATACTTCAAGATGGAACGTGTGACTGGAGTCTGTATGAGAAGGAAGTTTTGGAAGAAAATCAAGCATTGATGGCTCATATGGATCAAACAGTGCCACCAATGGCAAAAGAGGTAAAAGAAAGATTGTGTTCATCAACTTGTGTTGAGGAAGTTGAACGATATAGAGTCCATGCTCAACAGTTGGCTGATAAAGTAAAAGAAACAATGATTTTGAATGAATCTCATGTTAGAGAACATAAATTATATCAAATAAAAATTAATTCTTTACAAAAGGATTTAGAAAAATTTGTTTCTGAAAATTATAGCCTGAAAGCCCAAGTTGAGCATTTGACCACTTCCTTAACAAAATCCATGGCTGATCATGCATCAACTGAAGTGAAACTTCAGAAGTTTCAATTATCATCTCAGCAATATGAGAAATTACTATCTTCTCATATTGAATCAAAGAAAAGGTCTGGGTTGGGTTATAATGCGGTTGCACCACCTATAAATGATAATTACACATCCTTACCTACAACAATGACAAACACTCTGTCAAATCATTTTGTGCCTAGCACTAAATTTGAAAAAGATTCATCTAAAACTAAAATTAATGATAAAGCTGAGGTGAGTGAAACTGAATCATCTGAATCAGAATCATTAGATCAAAATGATTCAGAATTTGATTATGATAAATGTGATGACTTGGATGATTCTGATGAACATGATGTTGATCAAACAAGCACTGGTAAAAATTGTCAACTGAAAGCCCATATTCCAAAAGTGCTTGAAGAAACAAAGTTGCCATATCCTCCTAAACAAAGAAACATGCTGAAGACCATCTGCAAGAGGATAGCTCAATTGAATGAAGGTCTTCAAGAACTAAGTATGCAAGAATCCTCCAAGAAATTAACTGATGAATCTGTCATCACTGAGGAAAGAGGAAAATTCAAAGGAAGGAACAAGGCATCAGCAGATCATCAACTGAACAAGAAAACTTCAGCAGCTGATCTACGGAAGAGAAATTCAACTCCAAAGGAACAAATGTGCACAAAAATGAAAAGCTGAAGCACATTCAAAGCTAAAGAAGAAAGAGCAACTACAAAAATCAGCAAACAAAAGGAATGATTCTGAGAAAGAATCAGAAGAAAAGTATTGCAAATGGTGTGACATGAAAAATCACAACACTGAAGATTGTTACTTCAGCAGTTATTGTTCTATTTGCAATATGAACAATCATATGACTGCTGATTGTTACTTCAACAAACATTGCTCTATTTGCAACAAAAATAATCATTCCACACAGGAATGTTATTTCAACAAAAAGAACAAGATAAAAGGATCAAAGAAGAAAGAATCAGACAAATCTGAATCAGATTCCCAATCCACAGATTCTGCAAAGGGTTCAAAACTGAAGAAGCATGAACAAAAGTCAAAGGAAAAACCAAAGGACAAATCATCATCAAGTGTTAAGATACTGAAGAAAAGATCAACTTTTCAGCAGTCAAAAACACCACACAAAAGAGTGGATTTGTCTGACAAGGAATCAAAGGATGATGATTCATTCTTTGATAAATTTGAAAAAGGCATTCATATCCCTCTTTCAAAAACAAAAGACAGTGAAACATTTAAAGGTTCACTATCAAAACAAAAGAATCAAACAAATGAAGTTGATCTAAGTAAAGCAGACAATATGAATCATGAATCTACTTCATCAACATCCCATTCAGCAGAATCATCCTCATCCAAATTAAATCAGAATGAATCAATCAAATCTGAAACAGAAACTTCAAAAAATATTCTTGAAAGAGTAACTGTTTTAGATCCTGTTGACAAACCCAAGATCACTAAGGCTTGGGTTGTCACTTCTAACTGATTTTCTTTTCTGATTGCAGGAACAATATTGGAGAGCTGACAACATGTGGTATGTTGACAGTGGTTGTTCCAGGCATATGACAGGAAACTGTTCTCTTCTCCATGATTTCAAACATAAAAATGCTTCTTATGTGGCATTTGGTGGGGATAAAAAGGGAGGTAAAATTGTTGGTGAAGGAATGATAACCAATGGTGTACTTAAATTTGATAAAGTAAATTACTGTAAAAACTTACAGTATAATTTACTAAGTGTATCTCAAATCTGTGATCAAAATTACACTACACTGTTTGATGACACTAACTGTTACATTCTTAAGCCAGGATTTATTGTCCCAGAAGATTGGATTCTCCTCAAAGCAGCAAGAAAAGGAAACACTTATGTGTTGGATATGAACAACACTTCTCTCACAAAACATGAAACTTGTCTTATTTCTAAACTTTCAGAAGATTTGTCACAATTATGGCATAGAAGACTTGTTCATTCTAACATGAAAAATATGAATAAATTGGTAAAACATGACCTGGTCATTGGCTTACCAAATAAAGAGTTCCATTGCTCAACTCATTGCTCTTCTTGTTACAAAGGAAAACAACACAGAGTGTCACATAAACCAAAAACAATCAATACTAATACTACACCACTCAAATTGCTTCACATGGATCTATTTGGTCCAACCAATGTAATGAGCATTGGAAAAAGGCAATATTGTTTGGTGATAGTTGATGATTTCACTAGATTTACATGGGTCTTTTTCTTAAAACAAAAGAGTGAAACATCAGAAACATTAATGGACTTTGTCATCAAGATTGAGAATCAACTTGATACAAAAGTCAAAATTTTCAGGAGTGATAATGGTACTGAATTTGTTAACTTTGAACTAGATTCTTTTTGCAGGAGCAAAGGAATTGCAAGACAATTCAGTGCACCAAGGACTCCACAACAAAATGGAGTTGCTGAACGAAGAAAAACAGAACTCTCATTGAAGCAGCAAGAACAATGCTAGCTGATTCACAACTACCTATTACCTTTTGGGCTGAGGCTGTGAATACTGCATGCAATGTTCAAAATAGAACATTAATTGTCAAAGAACATAACAAAACTCCTTATGAGCTCCTATTTAAAAGAAAACCTTACATAGGATATCTAAGAGTATTTGGGTGTCAAGTAACTGTTTTGAACATCAAAGAGTCATTAGGAAAATTTTCAGAAAAAGCATATGATGGTTTCTTTGTTGGATATTCTTCAACATCAAAATCATATAGAGTGTATATTCCACAGCATAACATTGTGGAAGAGACACCTAATGTATCTTTTGATGAAAATGTATTCATTAAGTCAGTTAAAGGATCATCATGGTTATTTGACATAGATGCCTTGTCTAAATCTTTTAACTATGATTATTTGACAAATACAGGTTCTGATGAAGTATGCTATCCATTTGTTCCACCGATTATGACTGAAGTACCTTTATCTGCTGATCCCCCAAGGATACATACATCTACAAGTGCCAACAATTCAACAGAAGCAGATACTACATGTGGAACTGAACAAAATGCATCAGTAGAAGCTCCTACGGAAGAACAAAATGCATCAGTAGAAGCTCCTACGGAAGAACAAAATGCATCAGGAGAAGCTCCTTCAGAAGAACAGCATGCATCAGGAGAAGCTCCTTCGGAAGAACAGCATGCATCGAAGAAATTCCTTCGGAAGATCAACATGTATCCGGAGAACTTCCTTCGGAAGACCAAATGTATCCGGAGCAGCTCCTACGGAAGAACAAAATACTTCCGCAGAAGTTCCTGCGGAAGAGCAAAATCCAACTGCTGATACTTCTGAAGCTCAATCAACAGAGACTCAATTTGATTACTTCTTGAATTCTCAAATTGAGATGAATCAGTCAGAGGCAATGGAAATGACTAATCTGGAATCATCCATTCCAGTTGAGTCAACTCCCTCAATGAGAATTCATAAGTCTCATCCACTTAACAATATCATTGGAAATCCTGAAAAGAGAACTACAAGGAGCCAAAGTGGTACAGCCAACCTTTGTCTATTCAACTGTTTTCTTTCTCAAGTGGTGCCTCCAAACATTACAGCTGCTTTAAAAGACAATAGCTGGATTGAAGCTATGCAAGAAGAGCTTCAACAGTTCAGAAAGCAAAAAGTATGGTGTCTTGTTGACTTACCTGAAGGTCAACATCCTATTGGAACTAGATGGCTATACAAAAACAAACTGGATGATAGAGGTATTATTGTCCGAAACAAAGCAAGGTTAATAGCACAAGGTTACACTCAAGAAGAAGGCATAGATTATGATGAAGTTTTTGCACCAGTTGCAAGAATTGAGGCAATAAGAGTGTTCTTGGCATATGCATCATACAAGAAATTCACTGTGTATCAAATGGATGTCAAGTGTGCTTTCCTATATGGAAAAATAGATGAGGAAGTTTATGTGTCTCAACCCCCCGGATTTGAAGATCCTCATTATCCTCACAGGGTATACAAACTAGATAAAGCCTTGTATGGTCTTCATCAAGCACCAAGAAAATGGTATGAAACATTATCATCCTTCTTACTCAAGCATGGCTACAAAAGAGGAACAATTGACCAGACACTCTTTCTCAAACAAGAACATCAAGATCTCTTAGTAGTCCAAGTATATGTTGATGACATTATATTTGGATCAACTAATAAGAGATTGTGTGTGAATTTTGAAGAGCTGATGAAATCTGAATTTCAGATGAGCTCAATGGGTGAATTAACATTCTTCCTTGGCCTTCAAGTTCATCAAAAAGCAGATGGAATTTTCATCAATCAAGAAAAATATATACATCAAATTCTGAAGAAATACAATTTTGCTGAAGTCTCCTCTTGCAAAACACCAGCATCAACAATTGATAAGATTGCCCCTGATCCCTCTGGAAAATCTATTGATCAAAAATTATTTAGATCTATGATAGGTTCACTTATGTACTTAACTGCCAGTAGACCTGATATTATGTTTGCTGTGTGTGTATGTGCTAGGTACCAATCTGATCCAAAGGAGTCACATCTCAATGCTGTCAAAAGAATTTTCAGATATCTCAAGGGAAAACCAGGACTTGGTCTATGGTATCCCAAGGATGGAGACTTTACACTCTACTCATACTCAGACAGTGACTATGGTGGATGTAACAGCAATAGAAAATCAACAACCGGTGGATGTCAATTCATTGGACCCAGGCTAGTGTCATGGCAGTGCAAGAAACAAACAAATGTTTCTGTATCCACAGCTGAGGCTGAGTACATTGCTGCTTCAGCCGGGTGTTCTCAAGTGCTTTGGTTACAAAACCAATTGCTTGACTATGGTTACAACTTTCTTCAAACTTCAATCTATATAGACAATTCAGCTGCTATGTTTATAACTGCTAATCCTGTGCAACATAGTAAAACTAAACATATAGAGATTAGGTATCATTTTCTGAGAGATTGCTCAGAAAAAGGATTGATCAAGTTAGTCAAAGTGGATACATCAAATCAGCTTGCTGATTTATTCACTAAAGCCTTTGATTCAGTCAGATTTAATTTTCTGATTGAGTCTCTAGGTATGATTAACTTAGATTAAATAAAGTTCAAACAAACAACATGCTGTGTGCAATAATGCATCAGTATGCCTTATGCATGGGAAATGATAGTAAACTATAGCTTTGCCTATTTCTGCATAAACAAATATCAATATATCTCAACAAGTTTCTTGATATGTGAGTAGGTTCAACTTGAGTGGAAACAAATCTTAGTGCTTGCATAACATAATATTGTCATAATTGTCTGTGGGAAACTTCATTTTGAGAAAACAAAGTGAGTCTTATCCTAATGTGATCAAATCATTCATCTGCACACACTATGTAAAAGACTTTATACTATCTATCTTTGCAACTCATACTCCCTCTGTTTTGTGTGAACAAAGACCTGGGTGTATGATCACCATACTGAATCTCAGTATCAAAGGTGAAAAGATCATGTTCATCATCATCCCTCTGTTTTGTGTGAACAAAGACCTGGGTTAAAGGCACCTCTGTTTTACGTGAGTAAAGACCTGGTGACCTGATGATGATCATATCTAAAGCTCTCAAAAGAATCCTAAGTGATCAACTGTATATTATCCTGAGCTTTATCAACATCGCATCAATGAGATGCCAAACACATCTCAAGATAGCTATTATAATTTAAAGTACATAGTCACAAGAGTGCAAGAATGATGATTTGACTTACAAAGGGAGGACAACACCTTTGTGAATCAACTGTGAAGTCCATGACAGTTATTGCTAAATCAATAAAACATGATAAACAGCAAGCCTAGTTGATACATGAGCTCTTGTATGGATTTATAAGGACAATATACTTGCAATCAGAACTTGTTCCAGTATCAACTATACAACATAACTAATCAGGAAGAGGCTTAGCAATGTAGTATGATCCCATCTTAAGTGCATCTGATCATTATCATATATTCAGTGTTTATGTTATTCCTCTTAAAGAAATTTATGATAAATGCTTAAGTTCATCATTAATCACAAATTTAGGGGGAGTAGTATTCATGAAATAACATCTATATCAGCAGCAGCAATGTCTATATCTTTATCAAGTTGAAGAAATTGAAACCTGAGCATCACATTAGCCGTTGGTTACATGAAATTTATTTTAAGTTTCCTTGTACTAAATTGTCATGTATACAAAGCCAACGAGGTCCTATAGCAATAATTGGTTCAACCAATGGAGTTGGGCCATACATACAACTGTGTGTAAATCAATATTAGTAGATTAATGTTTATCCGTAGATTGGTAAACTACGGATAAACAAAGATCAATCAGTAGAAGTTGTTGATCCGTAGATATACTACGGAAGAGTAAGTTGTCGATTACAATTAATGTGATATTACTTCTACGGAAGAGTACAATGTGGGACCCACTGAATAAATCCGAGAAAATTAATATGTCTGAGGGTAAAATAAAGAGATTTGACTTGTCAAATGCATTATGCACTTTTTCAGCTCACTTTTTCAGACCTAGAAAATCTCACAACAAATTTTTCCCACTTTCTCAACATTCAAAATTTATCAAATCAAACCTTAAGCAAACGTATATCTGAGTTCTTAATCAGCGTCTATTAAGGTAAAACATGTCGTAATCATCAAGAATGAACAAGTTGATTCTTGTTTTATCTCACAACTGTTCGTATTCTTATATCAATAACATGATTCTAATGAAGTCTTTTCTTATGAACAGATGGATCATCGATTTGCAAAAGAGCATAATGTATGTGCTTTCTTGAACCCTGACGATCCTGTGTCGGAAGGATGTCAAGAAATTATGAGATATTTGAGAAGATCAAGGGTTTTCTATGCATTATCTGCAGAGCCAACGATTTATCGATCGCACATCAGTGATTTCTGGAATTCTGCGCGTATAGAAGAAGATGATGAAGGAATTATTGCAGAAGTAAGGAATCGAAGGCTGAGAATAGACGAACAAACTATAAGAAGGGTACTAGAACTGGGAGATGTTGAAGCAGGACACCCTGATGTATTCGATAATGAATACATAGAAAAGGTTTTCCTTCTAATGGGATATGATGGAGACTTTGAAAAGGGAGAAATCAAGAAGGGAAGACTCTGCAAACCATACAGATTTTTGTGTCACACTTATCTGAAGTGTATGTCAAACAGAAAATCTGGGCTTGACAGATTTTCTAGACACATATCATCTGGTATTATTGGGATCTTTGAGGAAGGACGTACAACTACTCAAAGTACATCTTTAACTGTTTGTGTGACCACATCAGAGTACAGAAGGCTGATAAGATGTATATGTTTCCAAGATTCATTCAGCTCATCATTAATGCAGACCTGCCTGGAACAAATGTGGAGGGTGGTGTGTTCATCCAAGCACACCTTGGCAGATCTGTGCTGAACAAAATCTCAGGGAGATATGAAGGAGAAGATGTAGACATGTTTGCACATGTGATTGATGCTAATGCAGACATACCTCCAGAGCTTAGTTTGGGAAGATGAGGAAGAGAGCTCTGCTACCAGCTCTGCTCAAGACACACCATCACCAGTAGCATCACCACAGCAACAACAAACACCCCAAACACAATCACCAGCCAGCCAAACTACAGAACCCATCTCTCCAATCCTCAAATCACCACAACAAACCCCAACACAACCCAACCACCAAGCTCAATCTCCTGCCAGTCAAAATACTGAACCAATCTCTCCCATCAACCCCAATCACCAAATCAGCTTCAGATGCAACTCTACCAACAACCTCCAAACTCAGATACTGAGAGCATCTACACTGGAGAGACAGAATTAGTCTCAGAAGCAAGTACAGTCAAACTGTCACTATCAAAGACTGAATCCCCTGTGCACTCAAATGAAACTGAACAAGTTTCTCCCATGATTGATCAGCAACAACAACAAACTCTTCAAGAGCAGGAAGATCAAGCCACTGAAGCAAAGTCAAGCTCAGCAAGTGTTGATCATGAGGAGGGAGTAAAAAGAAGAAGAGATTGAGTCTCAGCATCAGGAAAGAGATACAGAAGCAGATCAGGTTGATGTGATTGCCTATAATGAAGATGATCTGAGTGATGATGACATTCCTGTAAGCAAGAGTTATCTGGTGGCTGAGTACAACAAGCTGGTGCTCAAGTCAAAAAAAAGAAAGGCAAGAATACAAGAGCTGAAGGGCATAATTAAAGAAAAGGATGAAGAATTGATAAATCAGCAAGAAAGAATAAAGAGACTGAGAGAAGATGCTCAAAGTGATAAAGAAGTCATTGATGCTCTGCTAGACAAGGAAGCTGAGCTTATAGAGTCAGCAGAGAATGAGAAGAAAGATAAAGAAAAGATCATGAAGAAGAGACTTGAACAAGCATCTGACACTATGACTGCTCAGTCAAACATAATAAAGAAAAAAGAAGAAGAAATTGAGCAACTTAAACTGAAGATCAGCTCATTGGAATCTTATGCCAAAACTTCAACTGCTCAAACAAAACAAAGTCCTGAGGCATCAAAAGAAGTGATCTGGTACTCAAGGAAAAGAAAGTACCTTGGTACTACTGAGAAGAAGCCAACTGATGAAAGTAGTCCAAAGAAACAAAAGCTTTCTCCTGAACACACCCCATAATAGACTTATCTGCTGAGGAGCCCATCACTGAACAGAAAGATGAAAGTGACAAAGAATGGGAAGAATTAATCAAAGAAGACACTCCTCCAAAGCAAGAAGTCTCAAAGGCTGATGATCTTCTGACTACAAGTGACATACTTGAAGAGAGGCCTGAATCAACCATGTTCATGACACTTATAAATCATGGTTTCCCTTATGACATGGTTGAAAGACTGAACATGACAGAGATGAAGAACTTGTTGAAAGAGTTTGAGCTTGCCAGCTTCATGATTCCAAACTGTGACTATGAAGCATTCAATACCTTTCAATCAATTCAAAACATAAAGAAGGAGTTGGGACACTGTGACACAGCCAAGCTGAGCAAATACAACATGACTTGCTGGTTACAGGGACACAACTACAAGCCTCATGAGCTTAAAGGAAGAACAGTAGGAGAACTCAGAAGGATGATGGAGCATGTAATGAAGGTTGAACTAGATACTGGGGTAAAGTTCAGAACTGAAGCTCCACATCAATCTTATGAACAACAAAGCAAACTCCCTGCTGAACCCATAAGTTGAACCTAAAGATCAGCACAAAAAAGGAAAGAGAAATTGATTAGAGAGCCAAGGGAAGTCATCCCGGAAAAGTATGGCCACTTGGGACTGCAGTTAGAGAAATAACTGAGCAAAAGTCCACTCTAATACAACTGATAGATCACCTCACAACTCCCAGCTCTGCGAAGAAAACAAGATCATGGCATGGAAATATGATCCAGACTGGGATTGTGCTGTTATTAAAAGAACATCTGGAAGAGTTGAATACTTCCATGATGTACTCTCAGTGGTGAGTCTGCCAGAGAATGACATCAGAGACCTTCAAAGTTTAAACATCAGCAACTATCCAATTCACCCTAGAGGAAGAGACTTCTCAACTCTAGTGGGAAAGTTAAAGACTAAGTTTAAAGATGATGTGCTGATTGAAGCTAAAAGAGAAGATATAGAACATCAGAGAAGAGAATCAAAGGGCTCAAAAGATACAAGTCCAATGCCTCAGAACATGTAGATGATGAATTCATGAAGAGGATTGGCTACAACAACAGAAACAAAGCAGCTCTTAAATGTATTGAAGGGACTCAATTCACATACCCAATCACTGAATGGGGATATGTAGAGAAGACAAAAGAGTTGGTCCTACTGAGAAATGCTGAAACAAGAAAGCAGAAAAGATCAGAATCTTTGATCCTGTGGAAATCAAACTGCTTCATCCCAGCTACACTTCATACTTAAATGACAAATTCTTTCCCAAGCTGTCTGATGAACAAGCACAAAATGATTTATTTCTACATGTTCATGTGATTCAAGTAGTAGTAGACAAACTTCATGCCAAAGCATATAAAAGAAGAAGATTTAATGCTGGATTACTGAAGGGAACAACATTTGAAGAAGTTACAGAACTAAGAATAACAGAACAAGATGAGCTAGAAGTGGTGAATAACAACAAGGTGTTAGACACACTCACTACAGAAGAAGAAGATGTTCTGGGAATTAGTTATGAGACTTTGAAGATGATGAGCAAGATGAAGATCAAGTATAAGTATGATGATCAGAAGACTGCTGTCTCCTACTTCTACAACAAGATGATCGCTAGAATCAAAGATCTTGCAGTTTTGAAGGAATGAGTACAAGTAGCTAAGCCTAAGGGGGAGTATTGTTAGGTCTAGAATCTGTAGATCTAGTCATTATGTATAGGCTTAGTACTTGAATCAATATTTGTAATGAACTTTTGTATTCATTATTATGTATGCATTAAATATATAGGTTAACCCATTTATATATGTGTTGATGTATGTATGGCTGCAGGTACAAACATAATACTTGATCAATTTTGAAATTGACCAAGTGTAAGAAACATCTACGGATGAACATATTATCTTCCGTAGATGTATATCTTACAAGTAACAATACATCCGAAGATCATCTGCGGATGAACAAAATCAACTGGAGTTCCAAGTGTTCAAGAAATGCTGCGGAAGAACAAAACATCTGCGGAAGAACAAAACATCTGCGGAAGAAAAACATACCTTCGGAAGAACAAGATACCTCGGAAGAACATATCTACGGAAGAACAAATTACTACTGAAGACAATATTCCTGCGGAGACCAAACACTTGTGTTATACAAGTGGTACAAGTCAACAAGTCAACAAGTCAACAAGGCGGTTATACGAATCCCGAGAAATCCGTTGATTCCTTATCAGAAACAAATCAAATCCCAAGAGATCCGGTGTTTCCTATAACTGAAACATCTGTCTATAAATATGGATCCTAGGTTTCGATTCAAGGACGATTGAAAACAGACGATTGATTGATTGAGAACAGCAACAGCATTACAGCAATCATCAAAAGTCTTTCGATCATCATAACATATACAACATCATAGCATTCATTGTTTCATTCTTTTGTAATCTTCAATACATTATAATAAAACATTAATTAATCTTTAATTGTGTTTGTGTGTGTGTGTTCTTGATATTTTTATTAACATTGAATGTTGTTTAATACAATTAAACCAAATCAACGTTAATTCCGCTAACGTTGACTTGAAATCAATTCTCACTGATAATTCCTGTCGACGATCCTTGGATTCACACACGGGTTGTGGGAATTATACTTATTTGTTTTGTATGACTATGTTTGCGTGGAAACTGACTAACCATGGCACAAGTCTACGTTGTGTCGGTGAGTCATGATGACACGTTGAACATTATCATTTAAGCATCTCTATAATTAAAAGTGTTATGACGATCAGCCGTCCGTTACATACTCGTTTTACGCTAAAGCGGGGGGTGTGAAAAGTAGTAGCTGAATAAAGTACAATTATGTTAACAACACTAGACACATCTTATACTACTAATGTGGTCCTAAACTTATTTTCTGCAAGATATTGACTTTTAGTTATTTATATATTAAATTCCTCTTGAAATGATGATCACGTCCCTTATTTTGGCAACACTCTTTTCGAAAAATGATTGTTTCATAAATGATAGGGATTATTTGATAGATGTTACATATACAAAGTTTATTCATTTACAAATTTATTGTCATCTCTCTACCATTAGGTTTGTATTAAACATAATCAACATCAAAACATAATCTTCACCCTAACTCAAAGGAGAAGATTCACATCTCATCTTCTCCAAACATTAATCAAAAGATTTTAGTATTAAACAAGCAAAAACGATAAAATTTTGGATTACATTAACTGTAGAAATAAAGCTGCACATGATCTTAGACCCTAATTAAAGCAACTTAAAGTAACTGATGCTAAAGTGTTTCGTATTTCACTTTGAAGATCGGTGTTCCTTTTTGTCCCAAGAGTTATCATAGATTGTTTCAAAATAAGTAAAATTGTTATAAAACGAAAGTAAGTGTACGACAACCCCGCCGCATCGCGCGGGTGTTTTTACTAGTTGCATCTAAAATAAAATTTCTTTAATAAATTGATATATAAAGTGCGACACACTACCCGAAACCCGGTGGACGTGCACACTTAATATAACTTATAGCCAAAGCAAACTGAGTTTTCATTTCAAACTTATAACATTTTGAGTACAATACCCTACTTAATTATAATATCAAACAACTATAAACTTCAACAGCTCTAAATTTCACTATCTTCTCACTGTTCTTAGAATAGTGTCACTGATTACCTGTGATACATATACTTAAAAAGACGTCAGCTAATGCTGGCGAGCTCATACTATACAGTTTACAAAATTAACTTTAACATGCATACAATATGGGTTGTGATATTTGGGTCTATAGGCACAGTGCCTTCACTGGTTTTTACCATAACCATCGGCAGCGGGTTTGTCAGTAGACCCTCCCGACCATCAAATAGGTATGAGCATGTGCCTGATGCATATGAGGAACCCTATCCTCTTTTCAGGCAGTTTGACACACCCCATTAAATATATCAGGATCCTGTATACCCCTAACGACCCGTGCATATATGTAAGCATTATAATTATTACTAGTACAGACAGAACGAGTATATTATCACAGTTTTGAAACACAGAGATAACTCACCTGTTTAATAGTTGCTCAACAGTTGATAATCAATTCCTAGTAAGATCTGGTGATATCTCAAGATCTGACACAGTTCAAGTAATCCTAGGTTAGGCGATGGTACAACTAACTAGTTATTGTCATGGTTGGATATTAGTTAGCGCTATCTTGTTTAAGCATGGGTGATTAGTCCATGCCTAACTAAGGCTAGGCTACCTAAACCCAACCCTAACAATAACCCTAACGCCTAAAATAATAATACTATATAAATACTAATACTGATCCTAATAATAATACTAAAATAAATAATAATTAACTTGACATAACTTAAATAAGGATATATCTTAAAACTATCTACGACAATTTGATGTAAAGTCTTCCTACCCGTGCTCCTACTCGAGCAAAAACGACTATAAACAACACCCAGTAGAGATTGGGTACTCGAGATTCTCTTTATAATACATCGTTCTCATGAAAACTTATTATTCTGAAGGAAACCTACGAGCTTCTATTTAAGCAAGCAGACATGCAATTGAATTTCATTCTTCAATCAATGTGAGATGAGATTGAGCAGCGTGGCTGCTTGCTCTTACTTATTGACCAGCCTACTTGTTTGTTTACGTATAATTAATTCAGCTGCTTAATTCGTTTTTTCTCTCATAACTTCTAAAATATAATGTTCTATAAAATTTTGACTACGTCGTCAGAACGAGCTCATTTTTCTCTACGAGTCGACCTAAGTTTCGTTAAAAACGGAGTAAATTTGAAAATTAAATATTTTATTATTACTTAACATTTTTCTTAAAATATTAAAATCTTGACGTCACATGTTATCATCCAAATAGTCATCTTACTCATACGACAATATATGAAAGAAAATTTTCATATTTCGCGTATGTACAACTATTATATTAAAGTTTGGTGTATTACATAAACGAATTATAATTTGTGATGTGTTAGATGAATTAAATACATATTTGGTTTGTAATTTTTTAAATATGTTAAGGCCCTTGAAGATAGTGTTAATGGTGGCGGTGGCGGACAATGAGGGTGGGGATGGTGATAGATGCTACGGGTGTACTAGTGAAGATAACATTTTTATTTATAAAGGTCATGCTACTTCTGTTTCCAACAAAACAAAATTACTGGTGTATGTTTAATTAATTGGGATTCTTGTTGCTTAGGTACATTTTATTCCGTATGTCGTATCAAGAAATTTAAAGCAACATTTACGAAGAAGAAAGCATCAACCTTTTCACGGTCTCAACAAAAAGGAATAAATTGCTGATCCTTAATTGTGTGTATCAGATGTTTTCTTTCTTTGATGAAATTGATCGATAAGTAGATGATTTGAAGATTTAAATTACCAGGAAAATTAAGTTGATTTCTCAATTTTTTTTGCTTTGTAGTTCAAAAAATTATTGTTTATACCAACCACTTGTTTGGCTAAGAGAACTAAATAAAATGGTGTATCATGTGTTTTTGACTTATTTCACTACTAACTTTGTGGTTATAACTTCAATTAACTCAACAAAATATAATGATATATCATATGATAGTATGATACGTCCACCTTTAATATCGCTTGGTTTTACACCTCTTCACCTACTACGATACTGATTGGTTAGGGACTTAGAGCGTCCTTAGTAAGGACCAGTTACATCTGTACATACAGGTCTATTCTCGAATTATGGCAATTAGAGCATCCACAATATATAAACCCAAAAACACCAACAAACATGTTTAGTCAGCTGTGTCATAAAAACACTCATCCATTCAAAACATCAAAAACCTTCCCAATAAGAAAACTTAAAAACACAAAAAGATCATGACATGTCATCTCCATCTTTTTATTTATCTCTCTATTTGTATATTTAATATAATTAAAAACACATGTTGACCCCACCTCTCTTTCATTTTTTATGTTCATGAGGAGAAACTTCTCCTCAAAAAACATAACCCCCCAATGATGAAAAATAACTCCATATAATTTTTGACTTAAAAACTACCCCTAAAAACGAACATTACAAATGGTCTTAAAGAAACAGACAGTGGCTTCAAAGACTTCCGTAGAGACGAGAGTACAAAATACTTGCTGATAAGTAATATGTAAAGTCTCATGGTTATGTTGCTCTTTAAAATTCTGTTCAAACATGGCATGGAAACTAACTTGCAGTTGTACCACATAAGGGTTTGTCACACTTCAAAACTAAACTGAAATTGTTATAAAAAGATTGCTATTATTCAAACTTTCCAACATATTTCTGATGATTATAAACTTGTTACCGTGTCATTAACTTCCAAAATGTTGACAATTAGAGAGCTTATCTCACTTCTGAGAAGTGATTAAATTAAATATATATACATATAGGAGACACCGCTTTCATCAACCTCATCCCTCATATTGTCGGTAAAGACAGGCGGTCTCAACAGTCGTCGTGTTCATTGATGGATATTGAAGATTTGGAGTTTGTTCACTAGCAGTAGCAGTTGCATCATACATTGATCCAAATTATGTCACACCCTACTCACATTTGTTATATTTGGCATACTACTTGAACATATTGTAAAAGTATCCAATGTATTTTTTTCTTTTTAACAAAAGGTTTGTATCATTCTCATTTTAACACTTGTTAAACATACTTGTAAGCACAAAGAATATGATTTATAACACTTGCAAAGTGTAAAACTTCAGCCACATTTCTATCATAGTTATAAGTTAATCAATCATACAAACCATACTATAACCCGTAATCAAGGTTTATGAGATTTACCTCATACGCCCCTGCAAACACACAGAAGCCGACCACAAAAACACACACGACCACATGTTTGAATATTTAGAAACACCTTGTGGGCGACTCACAAAAGTGCGATTTCATACACATGCTCATGATAAACACCTCATAGAAATATGTGTCGGTTGCAATGCTGTGGCATGAAACATATAGAGTTGTCATGAAAAAATGAACCGAAAGAAAAAGGATGCAAAAAGAAAAAGCTGCAAAGATTTGCACGTAACAGATTCGACCATGAAGATATGATCAAAGGATTACTACCCAAAAAACTTGATAAATCTAAAGTTGCATGTTCTATCTAACTTGTTGACACCTCATCTAACCATGAGACCGACTGATGATCTTTTTTCGGTTAAGTTACATACCAGAGCAAACAAGTTTACTTAAGACGGTCTCCTCCACATCTGTTCTTGGTATTCAGCTTCCACGTCTTTGGGCCGCTCACCATTACACTTCCGACAAACAACATTTCCAGCATAGTTGAAGAAATCACACCTACCCAAATTCAATCCAAATACATTAGACCTCAAACCTAAAATATATAAAGATTGTTTGAGTGTTTGACAAATTCTTCTCATTTAAGAAATAAAACACATAATATGATTTTAAAAGGCATTCATGCGAAAAAAAAATTAGACTTACGAGGGGCACTCCCACTCTCCAGCCTTAAGTTGTCTCTTTGGACGGTGCTCTCGACAACGTAAACACTTTGTGTTGCTGGCGAAATTCATAAATCCACACCTAGAGAATACATAAGTATATAACAAAAATCATTGGTTAAAGAGTATCCAGATATAACATATACATCACGTTAGTACGCTACACTTAAAAAAACTATCCGTCTACAATATTACAAGACTAATTGGTCCATAATATGAGTTTGGACCCCTTTCATAGTTATATGTTTACATAATACAAAAACAAAATAAAAAATCCAAATAATTAACCTTAATGAATTTATTATATCTAAAAATAACTATTTTTATATACTCATTGCTCTGGTTAAGGATCAGATGTTGCAGTTTTTATCAAATTTCTCACCTCCGCTAAAGAATCTAATGAAGAGTGTCATATGTAAGAATATCTAACGGTGTGAGTATTTGTGTGTATCGCATACATTCATAAACAGACGCGCGCGCACGAGCAAAGAGATGCGTGAGTTACTTACTGTTGGCAATTCCAGTCTCCTTTCTTCATTTCAATATCATCTGTTCCAACCCTCTTAGGCCCCTCAGTTTTGCATTTCAAGCACCGAATGTTTCTGGAAAAATTCATAAAATTGCACCTGCGATAAAATTGAAGAATCATTAAGACAACTATAAGTTATAAACTGAGATGCATCACATGATCAATAAAATGTAAGAAGTTAAAAACTCTAATTCCCAACTTTCAAATTTGTATTGATTAGCCAATAACCACATATATTTCACAATGAATCTGTATTAAATACGAAAGAAGAATTGTAGCAAGAAGAGGCTATCAATTTGACAAACGTTCCGTCTTGGTGTCAACTAATTACATCAAGATTACAGAAATCCGACATATTAAGACAGAAGCACAAAACTTGGCACGCTAACTTGAAATTTAACTATGTTGTTAAGATTACAAAATATGTAATATGACATCATATATAAAAGTTAGGTTTTTTCATCTTTAACTCAATTTTATTTAACACGTAATGAAAAAAAATAAATGAAGAAGGTGATAAGATAAATATATGAAAGCTTTATAACCAGTAGGTATATTCTAACAAACAAACCTAACATGAAATTCACAGTGTTGGGTCCAGTCTAAACGGGTTCAGAATAGTTTTGGTAATTTTGGGTCGAACCCCTGACCACTTTTAGCTAAGTGGATTGTCTTCGAGCCAACCTGGCAATACGTGGGTTGACCCGTTTAATCAGTTTATTTTTTAATTTTTAACAAAAATTATTATTATTCAACAATTTAAACTTATTGGGTATCTTATGCCAAAATTTAAGAGATTAAAAAAAAATAAACATCAGTTTTTATATTTTAAACATGTACATTTTGTATATATTTGTATTTTTGGTTTAAATTTATAATTTTAGAGAATCAGTGAGCACAAAACTAAAATAAATATACAATTTTCAGGTTAGATAGATCGTGTTCTTGTCAACCCACGGAAACTCATGGCGCACTCGGTGTAATTTGTCTAGCGCGATTTACAAGTTCAACTCGTGAACCCGCGAACATAACCCGTTTAACAACTCTAGTAAACCACAACACCTCATTTACAAACTTACTGAGGACAAATCCAATCGCCTTTTTTCATTTCAACATCATCATCACCAGCTTTTTGAGGACCGTCTTCATTGCATTCACGGCATTTCTTATTCCTAGCAAAATTCAAGAAATTGCACCTGCAAAAGATCAACGGAAATATGCATCAATTTAAACGACTATGAACAAAAGTACTCTAAGCCAACTATGACATATTTCATATTCTTCTCAATGCAGTGATCAGTGAACTAACTTCCTTACACTTGTAACACTAGTGTTTTCTAATTTCAGGTAACCTCATATTATAAATATTATAAAACTTTCACATAACCAACATGTGTAACTTAAACAGTAAATCAATATCAAGAAAGATTTAAACATATACTCACTTGGGACACATCCAATCTCCTCTTTTCATTTCAACATTCCGCGATGAATCACGCTCCCTAAACTCAAAAGATTGTGCCTTTCGAGGAACAACTGCAGCCGGTTTTTGCAACTCAGGGTCAACTCTAGTGTCACTAAGCTCAGTCAACTCCAAAAGCAACTTCTTAGCAGATTCTTCAACATCTTCTGCCCCTAAAGGCTTCTTATCCGAATCAACAACCGGATCAAGTGCATAATTCAACAAAATCCTCACAATATCCACAGTTCGTGCAGCTGATTCAACGTCTTTCAGTATCACATACGCCCTATCACACGACCCTCGAAGAACACAAACACCACATGCCTATGATCAAAATGAAAACTTACCATTTACCAAAATTAAACACAAAACTTTTTCAAATGCATAATGAAATTAATATGAAAGATAACTTACATCTCCTTCATCAATCTGTAAATGTGCCCTCAACCGTTTACCCGAATTAACAGTCTTTCGGTTAATATTCGGACACCCCTTCTCTACAAGAGTCTGAACATCTTGCATAGATAACGACCTACAATACAATTAAACAGATTAATTGCAGGTTCACCGTTCACCATCATCAAGAAAACAATCACTCAACCAACATCCAACACATTGAATTGAACAATCAATCAACATTACATCAAATTGGGTATCATCTAATTATCAATTTCTTCATGTTCAAATGAGCAACAAAGATTCTTACTTGAACAAATCGAATCGATCACGACCGAAACTGAGGCAAGCTTCTTTAAGAACACTCATATCTTTATAGAGAGCAACATCACTTCCCCCTGATTGATTGATGTACCCTTTGGCCTTCAATCGGTCAACGAAGGTGACCCACTCCGCCCACGGGTGTTGTTGAGGTTCTCCGGTGGTTTCTCCGGCGGCGGCGGCGGCGGTGGTGGTTGTGTGATCGTCGGCGATGACGGAGGCGGAGGAGGATGAGTAGCGGCGGAAGCGTAGGTTAGTGGGGAATCGAATGGTACGGAGTGGGTGGAGGTGGGCGGTGGCGGTGGCGGTGGGGTGGCGGTGGCGGTGACGGTGGCGTTGGTTTCGAATAGAGAGATGAGTTTTGTTACAGTTGCTGCCATTGTTGGAGGAGAAGAGAGGGCAAAAGAGCCCTTGTAGTGATGACTGATGAGATCAGGGTTTTTTTCACTCTTGGGAGGGTTTAAGGTGACCCGGATAATGATAAAGGGCAATATAGACTTTTTGACACAACACGATTAAACCATAACCTGTTTAATAAAACATATAACTTTTAAGTTTTTTGCATTTGTAAAAATATTTAAAATTAGGAGGCTAGACTTCATTATTTTACATGCTTGTGTCATAATAATATATAAAAAAATTATAGGTATAATATATAGGTAGTTAACAAGTCTCATGGATGTTTGATACGTGAGTTATGCGTGTCATATCTAACCTGTTAAACAGGATAACACATGTTTTGCCAGCCCTAGTTTCAGAACCAGACTAGACTGATGAGGTTATACTTATGTGGATTGTTTTCGTTTGAACTGTCTTTTTTTCAAAAATGATGTCGGTCGTTCAGTATTCCCCTATTCGTCGTTCTATGAGAGATGCCCCCAACACATTTTAAAAAATCAGGTAAAATTAGATTATGTCCTACAATAGTAAACAATTATTGTTTAATATTATAAAAATAACTGACTAACACTACCAAAAATTAGCAGATTAAATTTTATAAAAAAATAAAGTCTTTTTTTACCAATTCTCGTGTTCTCAAATGTCTACCTAGGCCTTCACCCAACTTCTTTTGGTTTGGTACATTTGTTGCGGTTAAAACTGTACTCTTCTTTATATGAAACCGTTTGGTTTGGATTGTGTTTTGGTTACAACCTCAGTCTCGTGAGTAGATTGATGTTGGGTGAAGGTGGTTTGAACATTTGCCCAATGACCAAATATATAATTCGATTTGCTTTCATAGAACGATGATAAACAAGTAAACCACTACAACAGCCTCGTATATGTTATCTTTTATTAACACGCCTAATCTTATTTTCATTCTTTTGAGCATTAAATTCTATATGTCTAATGTAAGGAAGAGTACCTTTTCCTAAGTTAGTAGTAGATGAAGACGAGGTCAGAAGTTTCAAGCTTTGCATACGACTGGTTGATGTAAATTAATTACGATATAAAATTAAAAGTAGGTTAAATGGTTGTGTGATTTGTTGTTCTAAAAGACCACTAGTAGTTGATGACATATTAGTTTATTAAACCCTATCTTTGACCTTTTTATCTTCAATAAGACCTCTTGTAGTTTGGCTAAACTATGGGCTTGATTAGTTTTTGGGTTGATCATTCTGAGTGTAATTGGATTTTCATTTCTAACCTTAGAAATGAAGCAACTCAATGCATATTTTTGTGGTAACTACAACTTGCTGATGATGGTATCAAACATATCATGATACTATTTGATTGTTGCAGTGCCTGAGGTGCTTAAGCTCTAAAATTGGGTCATTAAAGAGGTTCCTAAACCTAATATTCAACTGCTGGAAATTAACTGGATCAAGCAATACAAAAACAGCCACAACCTCGACTCTTTCTTTATTACCATATATATTAATAGAAGAAGGGAAGAAGCAGGGATCTTGAGTGTCTTTATGGTTTTGCCACACAACTTTCTTCACTTTGGCAAATTGCATCCCTCCAAATGTGTTTAGAGGGATAAAAAGGGAAAATCATCCATGTTGTTTCATCTGTTTCATTTTTAGAGAGATAAAGTGTTCTCTCTTATCACCAGCGGCACCGGCTCCGACAACGGTACCGCCACCGCCTACACCGCTACCGCTTGCATCGGGCACTACTGCAGTGTGATCGCCTACACCAAAGGTGGTTCTTGTGGTGGTTTCTCTGTTGTCGGTCGTACCAAGGCGACGATGGGTTTTTTAGGGTTTTATGTGGTGGCCGGCTGTAGCAAAGGCGACGAACGCGAAGGCGACATCAGCGGTTGTTGTTGAGGTGGCTCTATTGCCGCTTCGCCTCCCCTCTATGGTTGAGGTGGGGCGACGGTTGTCCATGGATCAAGCGTCGCCAGTGTCGTCGTGGTGTTTTTGGGGGTTTTTCGCCAGATCTTGTTGCTCAACCACCGGTTGTACCGGTGGTGCGTGGTGGTATGCCGTCGCATCTGATCGTCGGCTGGTTGTGTTGGGTTTTGCTTTAGGCTGCATGTGATCCTTTGTGAATAGATACGAGCTCTTTTTGATTGGGGGGGGGGGCTTTGGCAATCGTTGACGGGACATCAACATTCTAGAATTCGGATCTGGTGTTGTGGATGGTCAGGGTCTGTTGCAGGTGATGGTTGTAGTCTGTTGTAGGTGATGGCTGTGGTGAAATCCTAAAACGATTTTCGTATTTGTTAGGCTCTATAATTGGTGATGCAATCATGGGATTTCTTTCAGGATGTCGATGATGTTGAGCCCGGGCTCACCTGAGACTTTTTTTTTATCATGTTGTCAATGATGATGATGCGGGTTTGATCATCTGAGACTCTTTACGAAACTAGATTCATCTGGGTGTTCAAAGGGAACTACTGTTTGTCTTATGTCTGATATTAATAATGATGTTTTAGTTTTCTTGGCTGTGATGAGATTTGGAAAATGGTTTCGGTTGCCCCGGCTTGGCAGCCGATTTGAGCATGCAGCCGCAACTGGATATCCACTCTGAGCCATGATCAAATTAATATATTACCTTTATGACATATTGTGTTTGCTTATTGACAGGTATTGTTGTATTTTGGGTTGGTTACGTTGATTTGTTAGCCATGTCGATGGCCATGATGAAATCATACTCTGTTGTTAGGCGTGGCATCAGTTTTTCTATGCGGCCACAACTGGTAGCATGTTCTGAGCCTTCGGTTGACGGCTGAATACATCTCCCATTTTAAGTTGTTTTAATATCGCGCAACACACGACTTGGAGAACCACTAGTTAATATAAATAGAGAAACACACCCTAAACTCTTTACAAAACACCCTATATATTCTTGCTAAACAAGACCCCTACTAGACTTAACTTCCTATTAATAAGGAACTCTAAATAACTTGATAACCAATTAACCATACTAAATAAACAATTACAAACCAAGACTTATATATTGTCTCTCCTATCTCTGGCCCCTATCACAAGTCAATCTTAATCATTTCTTTCTTGTAAATCTTGATCACTAACTTCTATACTTAAAGTCTTAAACCTTCTTCTATCTTGGTTTAACCATTTAGCCCTTTCACATGTGAAATCAAGATTACATCCTACATCAACGTAGTGACAAGCTCACTGTAATTAAGAATTGCACCGTTCCTTTGTTTAACAAATGATTGGTACGTGTGAAGTGTTACATCCTCAAAAAAAGACGATGCTAATCGAAACTTAGTCACATCTACGACAATATATGACCACCTTTGAATTTAGGCAATTTGATCTCCCTGCTTATGAGGAGTAATCATAACTTAATCCGCTTTTGTAGTATCATCAGTAGGTTGTGAAACAAATTCACCTTCATCGCGACGCTATACAAAACTACAATGGATCCTCTTCGCACGACAATGAAAACAAAACGATTTAGGGGAGCATACGACGAGTGTGAGCGAACCGTTACACATAGTCCCACAAACTACAAAAGAGTAAAGTTTGTAAATATACAAAAACCAATTTGCATCAAAACAATATGAACCTATTTCAGTTACTATTTCTGTTACTGACGTCATCAACTTCAACAAACTTTGTTTTCACTTTTCCATATACACAAACTAAAAAAATCACATTCCACCCACCGGAAACCCACCGTCCGTCGTCTCCGGCCAACTTCCCACCGCGGTCCGACGGACGCGTACAAACGGAGCTGCAATTCCATGAACAACAACACCTTCATTACACACAACATCAGTGCTCGTAATCCTCACATTATTAATCCTCATCGGCGACAACAAACCACCGCCTCCGGCCACCGTCACCACCAGCACATCACCGGCAGCCATCGTCGGCAACACGGAGTCACCAGGCAAATCGATCAACTCCGATCCACTCAATCTCCGATCAGGAACAATATGAAACCTAAAGTTCGATACAAACGTACTCCCGTCGCGAAACACTCCGCCGTCGTCGACGGCGAACACCGTCATGCTGCTCAACCGGAGGAGAACATCGAGGTTTTGTTGAATCAGAAGCGCGACGACGGAGTATCCGCGGAGGCGGAGGCGGTAGATCGCGTCGGTGAGCGACCGGCGCACGGCGGTGGACGGTGGCGCGGTGGCGGGAAACGAGAGTGACGTCATGCGTTCGATTTGACATGATAATGGAGAGAGGTGCGCGAGGTAGCCTTGGATGCCGTGAACGATGAGGTTGCCGTCGTTGAAGAGGTCCGGCCGCGTGATCTCGACGCCGCCGACGAAGACGGTGGGAGGTGCGGTGGCGTTTGGTGGTGATGATTTGGTGAGGGTGAGGCAGAGGTTGGTGGTGGTGGTGGAGGCTAGGGTTTGGATTTTGGTGCCGGTGGTGAAGGTGGAGAGGCGGTGGAAGGGGTAGAGGCCGGCGACGGAGTGTTCGAGGAGGAGGAGGGGGAGGGAACAGTAGGGGCACGAGCGGAGGGAGACGTCGGTGGGGGAGAAGATGGTGGTGGCGGTGGCGGTGGTGATGGTGGTGGCGACGGAGATGTCGTGGAAGCCTAGGGTGTTGAGGAGGGTGGAGAGGTTGTAGGGGGCGGTGGAGGCGGTGGCGGTGGCGGTGGCGGTGGTGGTGGTGGTGATGGAAGAAAGGAGGAGGAGGAGGAAGTTGAGGTGAGTAGACATTTTTTGATTTGATGCAGAAACAGATGAGATGATGAATTTCAGTTTATAACGGAATCGCGCCAAAAATAACTGTCAACATAACCACTTTCTTGTGTGTGTGATAACTGATAATGGAGCGTAATTGAAAATTATACGTGTGTAAATCTGGTTAGGAGTAATTCGAACAATCGTATTGTTCAAAAATAAAATAGCTTTGTGGCCAGTATTTATTTTCACTCGCATAGATATGAGAATGTTTTTCGATAATATGCACTCGAGCTGGAAGTTGCGTAACTTTTATCGTGCGTCGTCTTATTGTTATGAATTATATAGTATGCCGTTTCAATGCTTGTAATACTAATACCTTTATATCATGTTTTTTCTTCTTTTTGTTAGTACTCTTTCGTTATACATGTGGTTTATATTTTTAGTTTTTTATCTTCAAAATTTGTTATTGTTCAAGGGCAATGTAATCCTTACGTATATGTTTGGTGTTTTACACGAAAATGATAGTCTCGTACATTGTTTTTGTAAAACAGGTTGATATAAAACGGGGTTCGAATTACGATGTTTAATAAATAAAGTTGACCATAAAATAAGAGTCAAGTGAATTCTATAAATGAGAATATTTATAGTGAAGATAGGTTAAAAATGCTTTTTAACTAAAAAGAGTTCGAACTCGACTATTACCACTCTCTTTTTCTAAGCTAAAGCTAAAATTCGGCTTACGAATATGTTTTAAAACTCAAGCTCTGTTCAAACTCAACTTGCTTATTAATTTAATTATTTAACATGTTTAGACATGATTTTTATTGTGTTTTAAACATGCAAACCTCTGAATAACATGAAACCTGTTGAGCTTAAACACGAAACTTATTAACTTTAATTCGTGTATTTCGTGTTAACAGGCTCATGTTAAAAATTGTCAACCCTGTCTTGGTCCCACCTCTACTCATTCTTGATAGTCTCTATTCCTCTATAATTTTTTTGAAGTCTAACCTGCTCAAAGAGTCCTATCACATGGCCACCCAAATCTAAAGACACCAAAACCCGCCACCTCATCCCAAAACACCTAAAATGCCCTATCGGGGATAGTCATATTATCAAAATCCGTGGTTTTCAAATTCTTGACACATGTAATTGGTAATAAAGAGTTAAATATGCTTTTATTTCCACTTGGTTTGGTAGCCTACGTGTAGCTGGTAAGAGTCAACGACTTACGAGTCACTAAAAAGACTAGGGTTCAAATCTTGACATGAGATATTTTAGGAATTGGTGTACTGGTCGCCGTCTACAGGTAATCTAGCGTCTCTCATTTACGCGTATTGAATCCACAGATCATTTTTTTTCCATTCTTTCAACGTAGAAATGCTAGATTACAAACAATTGGCTATAACAAACGAACAAACCCAACAAAAATCTCACGCTCATTCTTGGCCATACAAATGTCTCGCTTTAGGTGGCATTTTGATGCTAATTAGCAATCTATTAGCTACTTTGTTTTGTTAGCTATAACATATATACTTTACTACTTGCAAATGCACATTAGTACTTTAATCCTGAATAAATACTCAGCAATGCAGATTAATGTTGGCCTACTGCTCCAATAAGTAGTTTTAACCTTTTTAGCTTCATTCATTTTGGAACATGATATGAAAGTGTTCAGTTAATACACAGTGTAAAAAGAGGTTGCTTGCCATTTTTGTATTCAGTAAGATGACAAGATTCCCATTGTCGAAAGGATCACCTCTACTTATGTCCAACTACAGTAAATAACTAAATAAAACACCCCCGACATTTATCAGTCAAACTAAAAAGATTTAGATGGTGTCAAAACTCTTACCATGCAGTGTTGTTCGATGCAGACAAAACGAGAAAGAAATAGAGACCCTGCTGTGTTTTGGTTGAGACTTGATGATTGAACTAGTTTTCTAACAATTCAGCATCTTACTTAACACACACATCCGTATCGGCAATGATTCATGACTGCTCAAGTGCGAGGATATGAAGAACATGGGCAAGACCAAGCGGAAAAGATGGATTACAAAAGTTCCACTGTGTTTAAAAAATGAGAATGTTACAATAATGCTTGTAATTCAACCCATTCAGAAAACTTTCTTTCACCTGTCATCTACTCTTTCAACCTATGTCAACTCATTGACCAACTGTTAAAGTTGTTCATAATGAATAGATTATGGTGATTCTGCAAAGTAACACAGAATGAAAAACTGGTGAAATCATTATATGAAAAAAAGAGTTACAACTATATGTCCTACTAAATCTACAACTTCTATATATACTAACAGTTCTTACTATTATAATTACTATTCCTAGATACATCATATACAATATACTAACACCCATGATGAATGGAACTTTTGCAGTTTTGTCCATTACCTTGTACCTAACTTCATCTTGTGAAAAATTAACACATCTCTAATTGTCCTTGCTATATGCATACCAATAGAAGTAACGAAAAACGTTTGTTCAAGCCTCCACTGGGGCAAAGTCATCGACTTTTGATTCTGGGACAGCATGTGGGGCGCGAATCATGACACTCTGGATGAAGGCAATCACCTGAAATTACATAAATTTACTTGTTAACAGGGTCTTTTAATATGGCACACTTAATAGATCATTATCTGGGTATGTAGTTCGTTGTCGATAACCTTATGCACTTTCTTGTTGAAGTGAAATGGAAAAATAAGATTTTGATGCAACACTTTATGCATTTTCTTGTCAAAGAAAAAAGAATGTGATTTTATATAACACCCAATTCTAGGATATTTTATCTTCCTAATACTTAGAGTGGGCAAGAAGGGCGCGCCTCATGGGGGTCAAAAAGTTGTCATTTTCAGTATCGGTTGTAACAAATACGTCAGGTTGATTGACGTGCAATCACTTGTCCGTTTTTTTTAACTGTTAAAATTAATGTGTTAATTATGATTATAAAAAGAATATTATTAAAGTAATAATTTAAATCCTTAAAATTAACATTTTGCGAGGATGGAAGCATTAAGTTAGACCTTGGGCACCTTTCAGTCTCTTAAGACCCAATTGTCCTGTTCCTTTTTTAGATATTTTTTTATTTGACCCGTTTGATATTAAACATAACCCAAAACGACATGTTCATAAGTAGACGTTCGAAATTGCCACCTCTACTTACGCCTAACTATACTTAAAAAAGATATTCCTGACATACGTTAGTCAAAACTAAAGATTTAGATGGTAGTAAAAGTCTTACCACTGCAAATGCTGCACACACAAGGCTAAAACCAGGAAACACGAATGGAGCATTATCAGACAAGAATAAAGCTGCAGGATAGAATTAGAAGCACAAGTTTAGATTCAGTAAAAATTAACCAAAAACAAAGCATCCACTAAACTATGCTCACCTGTTAGAGGACTAAAAATGAGTGGAGATATGATACTAGCAAAGGAACATAGGCCTGTAATACACCCTTGAGCCTTCCCCTGCAATGAAATAAAAAAGAAGCTTTTTAACTGTATAAAATTTCATCTATTGTTGAAGTTTTATTTATTGTGTAACTTCATTATTCTGTGAAGACAAACCAAAATACTTCAAATTACCTGCTCAGTAGGACCAACTTGTTTGGATACAATGCTCCGTAACTGGAAAGTGTCAATTTACTTGTAAGATAAAGGATACATTAGAATTAACGAAAGAAAACACATCAGAAACTAAGAACTCACACTTGGTCCGGCAAAAACAGCCAGAACTTGAAACGTGGCTGCAAAATAAATAACCTGTTTGATACAAAAATTCATCAGCCAAAATCGAGACACACAGACCCGTTTAATATAAAAACTTGTTCTTGATAATTGATCACAAGTACATACCCAGGATGACCAAGCTACACTGTAAAGGAACATCTGCATTATTAACATATGGTTATCAGAAAGTAATCAAATTTGTATTTTTAAAACTTAATGAATAACATGACAACAAATGCAGCAATGAGGACTTCATCTTTGAAGTTCTTGAAAATAAAGATTTTAATTTAATTGGGAAAATACATACATGTACACAGTTAAAGAGGAGTCCAATTGCAAGAATCTTCTCTTCACTAATAACTCTAGCCAACAGGGGCATAAGAACCATCTGCAGTAGTCACACACAACATAAATTTTAACATTTAAGCTAAAAACGTTTACCCGAAAAACTATATTTACAAGACGTACTTGAGATATGATCCCTGCGATCCCATTGATGATCAACAAGTCAGCAAACTGATCTTTATCGAAATGGAATTCCGCCTTCAAATAGTACTGCAGGATACAAGAACAAATGCTTAACAAGCCAGCAAGATCTAATGATAATGCTAACAGTAGCAGCATAATATATGATATACCAATAATGCAGAATAAAGGCCTAGTTCACCCAAGCTGCTGAAAAACGCCACAATAGCTGCTTGTGAAAATGTCCAGCTGAGAGCAACATTTAGAATAAAATACTTCAGTTCTTCCATTTTAGTCCCAAATCTTTACGGTTTTAAATCAAAATCAGTAACCTAAATGTATTGAAACATAATAATCTCATGCCAATTTGTACCAATTAACAAAAATTTCATAATGTATTACTATTTAGGGTCGGTGTAGTTATTCTAAAAAGAATGTTTAGGCTATAAAGTCCAAAAACAAGATATCAAATGAACTCTGATCAATGTTGCAAAAACTGACGCCTAGCACCGATTAATTGGTAATCGGCCACCCACCAATTTGAATTCAGCTAATCGCTTATCAATCGGTCAAAGGTCAAAATTGGTCAAAATAGACTAGAAATCAAAGAAAATCGGTTAAAAGGGGGCAAATTCTGGCGAAATTTGGTCAAAACTAAAAAGTACATATAGAATTTTAATCCGATTAATCTTGTTAATTTCAGTCGTAGTGCCTAGCGATTTTTACAAAAATGACTCTGATTGAACTCATTTTAGCCATGTTAAAACCAACCTCTTAAACCTAAAACTTAATCTCTAAAGCTAAACCTTACATCTAAAGGGCATGTTTGGGATTGCTTATTTTACATTGACTTTTTACTTATTAATTTTGAGAAATTAATAAGTTAATTTGGCAAACTCAAAAGTACTTTTCAAACTTACCTTTCATATAAGATAAAAAATAGGTTTTGAAAAGTAAGAAGAAGGTTACTTATTAACTTTTAAAAACTATTTTTAGCGTAATTTTCTAATTATACCCTTTTACAATCTCTTATTAACTTTACTAATTTTTAAAGTATGTCTTTATAACGTTTTATTTTATAAGTTAATCCAAACACTTTTAAAAACTAATTTGAAAAATCATAAGTTAATAAGTTTTGAAACTGAAATCGAATCATACCTGCTCCTCAACAACGAAATCGAATCACGCAACGAAGGACTCGTACGAAAGGTCCGTCGATCATCCGTACACCCCTTTTCAACAAGACATTCATTCATCGTTTCTTCCTTCAACGAAGCAGCAATCACCGCCGCCTCCATGCCCGATTCCGGCAGAAAAATCCTCATATACACCACAGAAGCCATCGCCACCGCCGCAGCCACCTAAATCATTCAATCAATTGAACTTACATCACACATTCGTCGAATCGTTGAATCAAATACATGTTATGATAATAATAATATTATTATTATGATTACTTGAAAGACGGAGGCGGTGTTGGGGAGGAAGCGTGTGGAAAGATTGCCGAAGACGAAGGAGCAAGATGATATGCCGGAGAGGATTCCGAACGCCGACGCCCGCCGTGGTAACGCCACGTTATCCGCCTGAGTCAAACGGTGAGTATTAGTCAACGTTTTTACTTTAAAAGTCAAAATAGTCGATTTGGATTTATTAGTCAAAATGATAGTAGGTCTAGATACGAAGTTGTAGACATGTAGAATACCAAATTTGGAAAGATAAAACGGTAACATGTAAGTTAATAATATTCGTTAATATGAAAGTTTGAACATTGGATCTTCAAAAGAGAAAATCTTCCACATTTATTTTTACCACTAGACTAAGTGATCATTGATGTATAACTTTATAGTTAAACATGTTTGGATTCGAGTAGTATTAGAATATGGTTATAGGAAGTCATTGTGTTAAAATAGTTTACCTGTAGCCTATTGATCTGGTGGCATAAGGATTTACTATTTCAATTTTTTGTTTGTTTTTTTTAAACGACAGCTTTGACACTTATTTAACTTACGTTTAATTCTGTATCACAATCAATTTGCATTAACCCTTTAGACGGGAATGAAACCCTTAATTTTTAATGAAAACTTTACCATTTAATTTCAGATGACTTTATAATCAATGAATCCAATCCTTCAACCCTTTTTTATGTATATTTTTATCTCAATGTCTATACTTGACACGCTTAAAGTTTATACATCAATAAGCATAAAATACGCATAACTATTACGTCTATCTATATTCTCTTTAACGTTAACTCTTTTGAAGGTCTTGAAAGTTGGACGTGTTTTTATATATTTTAAACAAACATAAAGCGAATATACGCGATATCTATTATTCGTGTATTACATTACATGAATATAGGAAGTAAAAATATTGTCACACGTGTGGAGGGTAGATAATTACCACGTAAGCATGTGCAAGACAAAGCACGCTTCCTTCACAAATCATAGAGGTGAGTGTTTTGAGAGCATAGTATGCAAAGAAGAAATCTCTCTCCCTGCTGTATGCCAAAATCACTGTTTCACCCACCAAACAGTCAGTTAGTACTTAGTACTAGTATTTGCATCATGCTTACACATTTCTACTTTCTACTTCTCTTGTAATATTTCACTTTATATTACTTTTAACCATATATGTTTTAAAAATATAACATAAGTTAGTGAGGTTAAACGCTAAGAATTAAGATACAACTCAATATTTCTAAGTTAGGTTGTTAGGGTATGTCTTCTTAGGTCAATAAATCTCATCCAAAGCTAAATATTGACGTGAGACATGTAGCAAACATGTATGACGTAAAATTGAGTAGGAAATAAGAACTTGAGATTGTCAAAAGAAAATGAATGGGGCGGTGATGCGTCCCGTCAGATTTGAAATATTGAAATATGTTCGTCAATTGCTCGGGGCATGGACATATTATTGTAGTATTATTAATTTTAAATTTTTAATAGTAATAAGTGTTCAATTCACATCAAAATTAAAATCCATAAAGAAGGTGGTGGCCTTATTTTTTTAAATCTTTTTAGATATGATGGTGTTGTGATGACATAACATAAGAAAATTTGGGTATGTGTATTCTACATGTGTAGAAAGTAGAAAAACAAAGGGTATCATGATAAAAAAGAAGACAAAGAAGTTGGACCTAAAAGTAAAAGAAAGTAGGATATGGGTGCTTTATTGAAGATTTACCTAAGATGATGTACCAACAATGGCAAAGCAAAAAAGGTTATAAAACAATAACTATATTTTCTTCTACAAAAATTCTCATAATCATGCAAATTTTATTAAAGAAAACATATTAACTGTATTATTATTCATTTATTATATTTAAATTTTAATAAATTTCTGCATATATTGTCCTATCCATCAATTAACTTTTACTTTATTCTTCTATTCCCTAGTTTCTTAATTAGCATACTTTGGTTATATAAATAAAACTAATATAACAGAGGCCCTTTTATACCCTTTTCAAAAACGTATTAATATTATGTTTACTTGAATAAGAACTATATAGAATTTATAAAGTATCTTTTAACTAAATAGAATTTATGAATCATTATATTATTCTCCATCTTTCAATAAATAAAAATTATTTTAAGCTATTACAAGCTAAACGATAACCGATAACTCATAGGATGTAATTAATACCCTCTAAGATTTAAAGAACATAGAGATCCAAAAACCACTCTGTATTTTTTCTTCTAATAGTTAAATGTCATGACCTTGAACATATGTAGTTTTAATTTTATGGTCTTTTTTAATAAATATAATATTTACGTGAATTTTACGAAGATATATGAAATTATTACATATAAAAGTAAACAATTAAATAAGTTTTAATTGCTAAAAATCATGTTTTATCATATGTAATTTAACAGAAAAAGAAAGAAAACCAAGGAAACAGAACAACATTTTATCTATTGTGCTTGCTTATGTAATATCTGTTTTCTAATTAATTAATTTTTTGTGATCATAAAGTCGCCATTATCATGAATTAAAAGAGTTGTGTCATTCCTAGTGATGTTATAACCAATCATGTCCTTACATCTCCTATAACCCTTTTCATTCGTTAGTTCCAAAATCTCCAGAGTATTTCATTTTACGTTTTCAAAATATCCAATAAGAGTGTCACTTTCCGACCTTTTTCTATTACAAATATTGTTAATATATAATATATAATTTTAATTAGTTAAATTGTATTTTTAATGATTCAAATTATAACGTATTGGTTCATAATAATCATTTTTTTAATATTTTGACCAATAACACTCTTAATATTTTACTTTTCTTATAAAAGACTATCCTAAGTAATATGATCTTCACATATTTACATTTTATTTCTATTCGATTTCACTCACAACGTTAATCATGAGCAGAATGAGAAAACATACAAGCAAAATCAAATGCAAATCGATAATAATAAAGTGGAAATCAATGACTAAGCAGATCATTTGTGAGTAACATAATATAGAAAAAAACGATCTAAAGTTTCTTATTTAAAAAGCATAAAAATATCAAATTAACATTTATGCTTCTTTAGTTGAAATTTTTTCTTACAAAAATGTAAAATGCTTACCCAAAGGTAAAGTAGTGAGGAGCATTGGTAGAGTGAGCATGACCTTCCTCCCATATTTGTCTGAGAAATTTCCAATGAGAGGCATCATCACTAGACTCCCCATTCCTGTTATCTATCACTCATATCATGTTTAACTTGTACTTGTTAGAATTCATTTCAAACAATATAAACTTATAAGTTCAAAATAATATTACATACGTTTGAACGCATTTATTAGTAATTTAGGCACCAAAAAAGTATGACACGTGATATATATGTAACAAAAAATCATACACATAGTTTTTATATTAAAAAAAACAATCTCATTTTATTTATACACGAAGCAATAGACACTTAAGTGCTTTTACTTTAAGAAAGAAGCTAAGGAAGCTTTGTCAAAAACAATAAAACCAATCAAATCTTCTGAACCTTAATTAATTAAACTACCACCAAATTACAAATAATATTTTACCAAGAAAGTTAATCAAAGTGGTGCCTTCTAACTAAGAACCATAGTTAAAGAAAAAGTTGTTTTCCCATAAGAAAGAATTGATATAAATAGTATTTTGTTTTGATATTTTGTTATATATTTATGTGAAGGATTTGTGTTCATTTACATGCTAGGGGTGTTGGTTGTCTTGCTCGAACGGCTTGTTAACAAAGGTTTCGTAAGACGATAAATCAAACTGGTAGTTTTACTGTTTGGCGCGCTGACATTTTTTTGGCGGTTTGAAATCCTCTAAACCAAAAACATATATATAAGTGATTACTAATTAGAGATTAAACAACCAGTATGGTTTACACACTTGATTCTAAGTTTCAAACATGGTCAAACCGTTGAATCATCAATCTGTTTATCTCAAGAGTGCCAAACCCATGTTTGCTTCGGTTCTAATCAATGGTTTCAGAACCGGATCGGAAATCAAACCGGACGTTTTACTGATTTGGTGGTTGGACCGGATTTAAGAACCGGATGACGCTATAATTATAATATAGTATATTCTATTTATAGTTATACATATAATTCAATATAAGTAATTTATGTGTGGTATTTATAGTTATATATAAAATCTAACAATAATCTTATGTCCAACATACTACTTTTTTTGTTCAACACCCCGTTTTTACCCATTAAAATAAAAAAAAACACACAAACACACAAAACTGGTTCGACCCCCAGTCCGGTTCCCGGTCCCACCACCGATTCGGGACGAACCGGCCGGTCGAACCCCTCCAAAACGAGTTGATGCGAACCGGTTCGGCCCCCTCCGATTCCCGGTCGGACCGGTCTCGAAAACAATGATTCTAATGGTTTAGTCGGTTTAAAGAGGAAATAAACACCCCCATTAAATACATACATACATATAGATATATATATACATATATATATGATATAATATATATATATATATATATTCTATATTATATATATATATATATATATATATATATATACATATATATTTGTTCAGTAGAAGAGCGTTTGCCTCATAAAGAAATATTATGGATTCAAATTCTCTTAGAATTGGATGGTGAAATTTGTTGGTTAAAAAAAAGATAACAATTTAACTATAAATATGGCCAACGTCGACCTACTAGTTAGGCCATACGATGTGGGAACGGGGGAAACTACCCAGGAGATGAGGTGGCACTCGGTAATTTTTTTCCCCGGACGGGAATATCACCCCCTAGACCTGGTGACCAAAGAAACCACGGACCAATGAATTTTCACCGTTTTCCCGATTGAACAAAGAAGAAATTAAGTGGTGTCTGGAGAAACCAAAAACACCACCCAACACAGGAACGGGAACGACTCCGGGCCCTCTTATGTGAGATTAGTTGTAACACTATAAAACCATTTTGAAAAAATAAGAATTATAAATTACAGAAAAGATAAATAATAATAATAATAATAAAATTCTGTGACGAAAATAGCAAGAAAACCCACATGGGAAATACCAATTACCACCTTTTTCTTAAATTATCTATTTAACTTTTCATTAATTATATATTCATAACACAAAAGTGCACTTAAATAATAAAACAAACTTAACCAAGGTTATTTGTTTACCGCTTGTTGAACTCCGGTGAGGTAGATCGCCAATGAACACTCATCTTCTCCGGGACAAAGCGCCGCCATGCTGACGTCGGTAGATGGCGGGAACCACCATGAAATTGGCGAAATTGAACACGAACACCGTCATGAAAAGGTGGCCCAGCCCTGATGATATGACTGCCTTCTCCGTCATGACGGTGGTGGTGGTGACGGTGGTGGTTGTGGTGGTGTAAATGCTATGTATAATTAAACTGGTGGAATTGAAGTAATGGTTAATGTGGAAATTGGGGGTCTTTATATATTTGCAAAGGGAAGGAGACGTCAGTGTTAAATGTTAATTATGTCATGAAGCAAGTGAGTCTCACAAGCCAAGTTACAATACAATTACTCACTCTATATGTTATTGTTATATAGGGAGGAAAATGAATATTCTTTTTGGGAAATTACAATAATAACCCTTTGGTTAAGAATGTGAATGTCTTTTCTTTATGGAAAGAGACACGAGATGGTTACCAAAATACCCCTATAATTTTCGGTTAATTTAAAATAGAATAAAATGATAAGTTTCTTTATACATGGTTTTTCATCCTGAAAACTTGTTGTTTTACGTAGAGGTTTGCTTTATATATATATCTATATTAGATGAGTTGAATAAATATATATTAAATATAATAAGTAATTATTAGTTATAAAATAATTTTTAAGATAAGATATCAACTTCTTCAACTTTGTTTTTAAACTTCTTTTGTTTATTTTTAAAACAAAATTAAACATTTTGTTTTAAAAGAAATCATTTTAAAAATGTTATTTCTAAAAACTTCCTTGTTATAACTCTCAATTTTAATTGATTTATAACAATTTACTTTTTAAAACACCGATTTTAAAATATTTCATATTTTGATGCTTTAGAAAAAAATTATTAAAAAAACTATTTCTTTAGAAATAACTTTAATAAAAATAACTATTTCTTAATTTAATAATTAAACTATTTTAGATTTAAAAGTAATTAAATTATATTATTAGTTATTAATGTAAATATTTAATAGAGAAAAACGAGAAATTAGAGTGATTAGAAATATGGTACTGCCATGTGTCCCCTCTCATTTACCATTTTATTATAGTAGAATTTTTTTAAATATAATTTAATATTTAGGCTAATGGGTATAGAGGCCGCTCCATCACGCGCTTGCTTACTTGGCGCATGTGGTCGACCATGAACACCATGACGTCCCTCTTCACTGCTGATTTGCACTTCGTGTCGGCGGCTGTTTCATTTCACCTCCTTGACCGCTTTTTTAATTTAAAAAAATACAAAAAATATTGTTGTATGATGGCTATAAAGTGAAAAAAAAATTTTTTATTCTAATTTATAATTGTACATAACCATTACATTTTAACATTTCCTCACTAAAAATCTTCAAAATATAATCCAAACAACAAAACTCATTCCAAAACTCATTTAAAATCGAATGGTATGTTTCGATAGTTAACCTGCGATTTGGATGCAAGTCCCCTCATTTGGATTGCTCCAACAAAACCAACCATTCCCCGACTCGACTCACAACTACTTGTCTTAAAAAATCGCTAGAAAAATAGGGTGGGTCGGATTGATCTAACCCGTCACACCTCAACATTGGATGGGCAAAAAGAAAGAAGTGTTGTCACGAGCTTGAGATTAATGTTTGAGATGACCCGTTTACTTGTGTCTATATATGTATTATATAAACACAAGTGATTTGAGTGATGCGATTGTCCCATAAGCGAAAAAACGACCGCTAGTATTTCCACAATGTTTGTTTCTTGTGACTAGACTTCATGATTGGTGTAAGCATGTGTGTTTAAGCAATCATTTTTTGATATAATAAATACATATACAACTATCGTTCAAATTCTCATCACCAATCATATTAAGTCATCTAGAGAAATACTCTAAGATTGACTAAAAATATTAAATACTCAAACTATTATTAACAAAATATTCAATCAACAAAATTTCAAACAAACATAAATAATGAAACAAATAATTGAATAATAAAGTAAAATTTAGACAAAATGTTTTAAAATATATATACCTATATTGAGGATTTAAGGTTGTTTACAATCAAATTTGAGAGAGGGGGACCTTGGACAAATCTGTGATTGAACTAATCATCCTTTCAATTGTCATTAATATTGTGATCTTGTAAATCGTAGTCTAATTGTTTATTAATTATTAGGTTTATTGTTTAATGGTTGGGTTAATAGAGTATTCAGCTTAATATTGTAAAACAATTACTAAGTAAATGAGTTTATAAGAATTAATAAAGTAATAAACTTAATTGTTTAAACAGTATTGGAATAATAATAATTTTTTTTGAAAATATGTGTTAATTAATTTATAACATGTTCATGTTTATAAAACTTTAAAGTCTTAGATTGATTTTCCTTACGGATCGATTAGTGTCAACATTTTCTTCGAGTTGATGTCAAAAAATTTTTAAGGATGGTGTCAAAATTTTATATGAGTTAGTGTTAATATTTTATAATTTTCCTTTCCTATGTGTGTATATACTAGAATAGGACGATGCACCTATATTCAAAATCAATGCGAAGTCATCGAACTAATATAGTCAGGAATATCGTATGTATATCCGAACCACCAAGATCCACCTAAACATGACCTACCAGAGGCTTGGAGTAGGTTAATACCAAGGTTTGCTTATTTCAGATGTCTTTTTAAAAAGAAACATAGTGAGCTCAACACGGGTCTTGTCATATTAATCTCATGGCTAGAAGTCAGTCCTTGTTGGTTACGAGCATGGGGTATGAGGTCTAGAATAGGGTTCGGAGGTCATACAACATATACAAGTCTAATAGGAGTAACATTCTTTTCTTTTCTTCTTGTTTATTTTTTTGATAATATAGATAATTTCCGTAAACACTTAAAAGTCTTACTAGATAAATCATGTACACTGTATATGTTAATCAGATAAAAGTGATGTGATTAAAATGCATACATAACTAACATATATTTTCCAAATTTATAAAGAAAAGCATGAAAAGGAAACTTCATGTATGTTATTGGACCAACACTAAGAAGAACCATGTAATAAGTATTCCCCAATAAAGAAAAAAGATAGAGGAAATAATAAAAGGTGTGTAGCAATTTCATTCTTTACTTGAGAGCAAGGGCAGGCTAGTAATTGGTCTACGCCTCTTTTTAGTTTACAGAGAGAGACATAATATATTTACTAAATACTATTAAATTTTATTTAATTGTACAATATTGTCCTACTTTATTTTACTACATAGAGAGACGTAACACTAACACATTTAGTCATTTACTAGATACTATTAGTGTGTCTCCGATGATAAAACAAACAAACATTTATAAACGCATCATATCAGCTGTCATAATAGATTTTCACTTCTTAAAAAATCTTGAGTTTACTTCAACCTCTGTGCATATTATATAATACTAGAAGGGTGCCCGTGCAGTGTGACGGGACAACATTTTACATCTGACATGAGTTTTCTAATTGTTGTTAATCTTATAGCAATTTTATAAAAGTTTAATATATTTTTAAGCTAAAATTTAAAACACCAAATAAATGAATTTTGCATAACGACTTGTACATTTATGCATTAACTTATTGTACCTTATAAAATACATATCTGTTCAGCAAAAAATTTACACCAAAATGTTTAGAAAATACACATTTACGATTGTAGTATCAAAAAGTTTTTAAACATGATAGATTGATATAACAGAAATCTTAAAATAATGTAAAATTTTAGGGGTAGATAATGTAAAATTTTATGTAATTTATAGTAATTATAAGGTTATTATGTAACTAATTGTAAGTGTAATTTGTAAATAATGTTAAAAATTAATACTATTTTACCCTTAAAATGGTTGTATCTTATGCATTGAGTGAGACAAATGTTTTTAATTTAATGGTATCTTTAAAATACCCTTCTCAAATGTTTTATATATAACATAGATTATTAGAATATATTAGAAAAACTAATATTTGTGAATTTGATGTGAGAGAGGACCCCAAATTTACTCATTTGTAGAGAAGTTCTCCAAAGGTGGTAGAGAAGTTTCGATGGTGTTTGGTTCAAACGAGTGCCACTTGAGCATTCTTGAAGATGCTCATAATAGTGATTTAATTGTACAAGATTGTGCTACTTTTTTTTGGGTACATTCAAAATGTTGGTCAAGTTGTGCAACTTTAAACATCAAATTCGCTATAAAACTATAATCTTCACCTCGAGTTTTGTGGTTTCGTTATAAACATTATCAAATACTATTAAATTAAACGCGCCGTAGTTATGATAGCAACACAAACACTCATTTAGTTAATAGATCTGATAAAAGGATTATCTTCTTAATTGTAATTTTGTGATTTTTATAGGGTATTATCAATTATGTGATTGAAAATTATCAATTATAATTTGATATGAAGAAAAGTACACTTCAAGAAATTAGGAGACATACAAGTCAAAGACTACTGAACATGTGAAAAGGATAGGGGTTGTGGTCGTTAGTCGTAGCTTGCAAGCTAATGCAAGAATTTTAGGGGATTTTGCTTTTCGGTAAATTAAACATTGTTGAATGAATATATTTTTAATAATATTGATTTTTTTTTTTCACCTTTTTAATAGATATTTAAAAAAGCTAACATAGTTTCAATCTCTTTGTATGCAGAAAAACTCTTAACCAAATAATGTTATAATATATAGAAGTTCTTAAACTTACTTAAAATGTAGGTGCTTAGGAAGAGAAAAATAATGATTTGTTACCTCATTAAAATTTCATAAAGTTGCATGTTAAATTTGCAAAAATGCTCATATGGGTAATTTTTATCATATAAGATAATATAAGTATACAAAACGATCAAAAGTTGTTGAGGTAGTGTCTACATCAACAAACATGTCTATGTTACATAGAAACCAATGTAATAAATTATCCACATTGCCTCAACATATGTTACTAGTGTGATGGTAGCTGAAGTTTATTGTTAGATTCATGAATATGACTACTTAAACAAGTTTATCGACCTTTAATACATCAATATTGGAATTGGTTTTTTTATAGTAACACCTAGATATTATGGACTAGAATAAATTAATAATCTTTTACTTTTACTTGAGGGGTACATCATATACTATTAGAATATCCATTTGAGAATCATAAATAGGTTGATTGACTTTTTATACCCAAAATGAAATAAATATGTTAATTTCTTATAATATTAACTCATATTTTATATTAATTTATTTTTATAAAATCCTACTAATGACTTTTAATTTTAAAATATACATTTTCGGGGAATCAAAGTATTAAGAAGGCTTTATACACAATATAATTATTGTTAAAAGGTTTAAAAAATATATTTACGTAAATGTCATATTTTGATGTCGTAATTGGATTATAGTCCTTTAAATGTCGTATTTTGATTCGAAATTACGAGTAAAAGGTGATACCAGAAGGACGGTTTATTATACATTTATTACTATATGAGTGTTTGTAATGGGACCAAATAATATGATGATGCTTTAGGCGATTTACTTACGTTATATGGCGTACAAGTTTCACTCACTCCCACTCATGTGATTTTGGTCATTAAAAATAATTTAAATAATAATAATAATCATAATAATAATAATAAATAAATAAAACAAATAATTTATTGTTACTATTGTTATTATTCCCCATAATTTAACTATAAACATCATTTTATAAAAAAAAGATTCATATTTCATTCTTCATATCTATCTCTATTCAATTAAATAAGACTAATTTATTTATTTATTTTTTATCTTTCTTCCGGTTACATCCATTTACAGAATATATAAAATAATAAATATGGGAGATAAATATAAACCCCAAGATATGATAAAAAAGTTTGATTTCTCCTAAATAAATATAAGGAAGATGGAATGTTCTAAGTTATAAGTTATTTTGTGAAATTATGAAGATGAGGTTGGGATGGGTCTAAAACAAGTATTTCATTCATTAAAATGTATGTTTTAAAACCGATACATCAAATTGAAAACTGTGAAAGTGTTATATACAAAATTAAGCTATATAATTTTTAAATTATTTAAATTAGAGTATACTTGTGATCTGTTATATACAAAATTAAGCTATATAATTTTTTTTTTTTTTAAATTAGAGTATACTTGTGATCTTAGGTTCAAATTGGTAATGTTCAAATTTGGTTAGAGAATATACTATCTGTCTAAATTTATTATATTCACATTCAATTATAACTTTAGGTTGCGCTTGACTTGCGTAATATTCTTAATGACTTCGAAATTTGTCATTGTCAAATTGTCAAATAAATATAAATTTAAATTAGATTTGAAATTTAGACTGGAAAAAGACTTGAAATCTAAAGCAATTATGTTGAAGTTAATTGAATGGGTAATACATTTAGATGACAAAACCATTGTAAAAGGATTAGAATCTATCACCCTTTTCACCATCTCCCACTTGTCGTTTCAACCATAGCATGTTGCCACCCAGTGCCTGCTACGCCTCTACCATTTTCCAATGTAGTCCCCACCCACCATCTCACGCACCGCCACCACCCCGCAAGGGCCGGGTCTTGATAGTCCTCGAAAAATTTTGGGCCCTAGGCGGGTAAAAGAAAATAGATCCCTATAATATAAAGTCACTAACAAATATGTAAAAAATCTATGATACGACAATAATTGGTTTACTAATATACAAAAGCATTGTAGCAAAAATATCAATTACATACTTAAGTGAATTGTGAGACACTCCCAAAGTTTTTGAAATGAGTTTAGATTTAATAAATGGTAGTGTACTAAATTAATTAAAATGTTAATGGAACCTAAGTTTTAATAGGCCAACATAATTAAATTATTGTTGGTTTTTAATAACCTATAGTTGTTTTTAAAAAATATATATACATGCATATATAATATAAAAAAAGGTTAAAATTTTCATGCCACGAAGGAGATTATGCCCTGGGCGGTCATCCACTTCGCCCCTCCTCAGGGCCACCCATGCACCCCGCTGCCACCTGTCGTTGGTCAGCTCCTTCCCCATCGACTACTGAAGCCACCACCTGTCACCTCCCGTTGATCTTCACATGTGCCCAACCACGGCGGCTACACAACCGCCAAAGTTATAGCTACAATTTTCCGTTGGTGTTGCCTTATCGTTTCATGAACCAATCACATTAAGAAATAAAATCCTGATTTTAATTTCATAGAATTATAAAAATTATGCAAACCAATTGCGTTATCTTTTCTCTCGTTGTTTTAACTTTTAGTATCTATAACTTGAAATTTGTGTTTTTATAATTTATTCTTGGTTGAAGATCTGATTAATTAAACAAGCTGAATTAAGAAAAGAAGATTATCCTATTCTACGTTAAAGGAAAAAAGCAATAAAAAGAAAAGGTCGAGATATAGTACTGGCCCATGCTTTATGTATTTGACCAACAAGTACAGGCCCGAAACTTGGCCCAAAATCTTTATATACAAGACATATATGGATTCCATACAAGCCCACATTTTAGCCCATGTTTTTTTGAATAAGACATTTTAGGGTTTTACTATTCAATTAGCTTGTTTTAACAAGAAATTAGCCCGACTCCTAATTATGGTTTTAAAAAACGATAAATTTGTAACGTAACGCGACCACTCTTCCCGAATAGCATCCAAATCAGCATCACTATATTCGGCTCTACTTCCTCCAACCTAAGAAAAAACCAATATCACCCAATTAAACTTGTGAATTTGAACCATCCAAATGAACTAACTTCTATTTTAACAAAAATCACCCAAAATTCCAAATCTCACATATATATGATACAAAATTGAACTACTTAATAATCAAATCAATCAAATTAAATAAAATTTAACGTACCTAGCATCAAGGCGCACACCTTAAACACTAATGTAAATGCAATTACATGTGATGTGCTATTATCTCCTTAATTAAGATCCGTCTTGGCCTGGAATTGTATTTTATATATTCTCTTATTGTTTTAATATTTATATAATACTAATTATCAACTTGATTTATGCATTAGGGTTGTACCATTAGTATTAAAAGTTATAGATATCTTTAGTTTTTCTTTTTCTTTTTTTAAATTTTTATTGTAAACCCAATACTTTTATATCTTTTACCGTTTAACCCTTAAAATTTTTCTCTTCTTCCTATACTTTTAAAGCTTATCATTTCATTTTTAAAGCTATAAAATGATTCTTTTGTTGCATTTACCATGTTCTGATTATATATAAAAAATTTATTTTAAGTTAGTTTAATTATTTAAAAGAACTATAATGAATTGATTGAGGGACAAAGAAAGGTAAGACGTTGATATATTAAATAATAAAAAGAAAAGAATTAGAATGGATAAGTTAAAAAGAGAAAAAATAAAAAAACACCCATTTTGATAAAATATTTTTCAAATAACTCATTTTATTAAATATTTTTCCCACCAACACCATATTGGAAAAAGCTTAAAGTTTCACACAAAATATAACAAAGAATAAGCAATTAACTATATAGACTATAATGATTCTTATTTGACCTTTCAACTTGTGTTAATTTTCTTCTTCTTAAGCGCTTACAAAAGTGTTTTAAACAATTAGCAAAGATGAAATTAGAGAAAAGTACAACTAGATTAAACAAATTTAACAAAAATCAATTAGGGCAAAAATATGTAATAAGTCAATTGGCAATTAGGAGAATGATTCAGTCAAAGTTGACCTTTCGCATGTCGTAGTCATCGTGGGCCAGGTCCACCCCGTCCGTAATCCGTTTTCGTTAGTAAAAAAACAAAAAATAAAATATAAAATGTGGACTGGCCTTGAGATTCATTACTCATTAGTAAAAATGGATAAAAAACCGGATTGAAAAGCGAAACCGGCAACCGATCAGAACCGGTTGTCAAACCGGTTTCTTTTCAAACCAGTTCTCACCCGGCCTGACAAAACCTTTAGGGGCGTTTGGTTGGTAAAATTTGTTGAATTGTAATTCGAAGAAATTGTATTTAAAATTCAATATTTTTCAAACGATTTTTAATTAAAAGTAATTGGAATCTATAAAGGGAATTTAAATTTCAAATGCATTTTTAGTAACAAAACACTTTTAAATGAATTGAAAGTTATCACCCGTTGCAAACTGCCACCACCTCAATGACAACCAATCATCGCTGCTACATACCACCGACTGCCGCCGCCGTCACCACCAACAATCGACCGCGACCACCAATCGCGCCCGCTGCCGAAAACCGACCGTACCCCACTACCGTTAACGCTCATCGTCAAGCCACGGTTCGGCAACGACGGTCGAGGGTGGACGGCGGGGGTTGGCGGTAGCGGTTGGGGGCGGCAGGCGACGTTGGCGGTTGGGTCTGGGGTCGGCAGACGACGGCGGCGGTCGGCGTTGGGGCGGGGGTCGGCGGTCGGGTTGGCGCGGGCAGCAGTGGTCAGCGTGGGTGGGGTGGTAGGTGGCGGTTGGTGGTGGAGGTGGGAGTCGGTGGAATTTGATATCCTTCAATATTTGGAAGGATTTTGAAATCCTTCATTTGAAGAAATTGGGGAAATTAATTCCAATTCAAATTCCGATTTCAATTTCTTTATCAACCAAACACGTTAAGAATGAAATTCAAATTACAATTCCAACGAATTTCTACCAACTAAACACAATAACCAATGAAATTCAGATTTCAATTCCATTGAGTTTTATTGAATTTCTGCATACCAAACGCCCTATTAGGTTTAAAATAAGTTCTTAACCCCATCCAGTGAAACCCGAACCAGTTGAACTTGGTCCGCCCCCTCACCAAACCGGTTTCAATCCAAACCAGTTCAAATAAAAAACCACTTTTGACTTTTGTTGACTCAACCTTAACTGGTTTCCAACCCGCCCCATTATGTACACCTCTATTCATTATACCCTTATAATTATTTTTTTTCTCTAATTTACTCACAACCACTTTTAAAAATATTAAAAAATTAATAGGGATTAAACAGTAATTATTCAAATATACCAATCAACAATAACATTTTCTATCTCCTAAACTCACAACCACTCAAATCTATTACATATAATATAAGAAATACACTCACATTTTTTTAGTGAATTCACTGTGAATGCTGTTAGAGTAGTAGCAAATAAGCTCTCCTTTGCAATTGACAAAATAGTTTAGTAACTCTCAAACTCGACACAACATGTTCTAGGCTAAGTAAGCGTGTGTGGTATGTGTTTGTTGGCTTTTATTTTTAAGATAAAGTGCACATGCATAATATTCTAGCCCCACATTGCTGATAAACACCGTAGAAGGTAACAACACGCTTTATTCTTGACACTTTTTAATAATAATAGTGACATGAAGACCAATGCGTTAATTAAGTAGTCACCTTGAATATTTGAGTCAAACCTTCGGATTTCAAACCAAAAGTTAAAACTTAAAAATGTCCACGTTTATATGATAAACGCCTTTACATACAAATAATTTCATAATAGTAAGATAATACGAGATTGTAAATGTCAAATTTTTAGTTGTTCAACTATTCTTTTTTTATCTATTGTCTTTTTTCAACATGAATATAAGAGCAACCAGTGCGTTATCCCGCACGTTACGACGGGTTTTTCTTTTATAAGTTTAAAAGGTGTTATATTACCGGTTATTGAAATGATCGATACATTTGCATTGTATGTAATGCCCTAACGAAAGGCATTAAAAAATAAGTTGAGACCCATAATAAGATAACATAAAAACAAATAACCTCACTAAGAACAGGAAAGTCAAAAGTTAAGGAATAAATGCAAACCGTGAATGTGTTATCAGCATATATAAATTAAAAATGATTGTTTTATTATCACACAAGTATTTTGATAATCCTTAGAATAGCATGACAAACTAAATTACATTTTAATCTTAAAATTAAAACGACAACATGATTTGATCTTCAATACCATAATTAATTGACTTCAATTGTTATGACTAAAACACCAATCCCTCATTCATCTTTGATACAAAACAAGCTTTGGGGATGTTTGACAGTCTATTAATGGTTTATAACTTCTAAACGGTTAAGATGTAAACCCTTATATATGCTTATAATTAATAGGTACCATTAAAATTTAACATTTTAAGAATTTAGTATTAGAGTTACCTCTTAACTATTCAGATGTTATGAACCATTAAGAGGTAGCATCTTAATTGTTATTAAGATGCTACCTCTTAATGTTTCATAACCTCACAGACATCAAAACTCACTTACCCGGCCACTTAAAACAAATCTATACACTCCTCTAAAAACCCATAATCATTATTGACGCGTCAAAAAATCTTATAACCAATTATGTATTCGTCAAAATTCAAGTCTATCAAATCATGTTTAATCCTTCTCTTACACAATTATAGAGAAGAAAAAAAAATCAAAAACACATTTCACTTTCAGAACTAAAAAAACACATTTATTATCTATCAAAAACCAAGGTCAGTGACCAATATCAATGTCGCCACACGACTTTAGTTTTAATATCGCTAAATGACTCAAATATTTCTTAATGAGTTTATAATTCACATACTAAAGTCATTCAAAAAAACAAAAAACAACTAATTAGCAGCATGAACTTGAAGTGGCTGAGGTTGAGCCATCATTCTCCTCTTCCACAAATTTCTCTCCTTCCTCTCCTCCACCTTCACACCTCCAACCCTAACAAAACCATCACCAACACCTCTGTTCTCCACCGTCACCGGTGCCGATGCCGCCATCACCGCCTCTCCATCATCATCACTGAAACAACTCCGGCGACCACCATCCACAGGCGCCACCTGCGTCGTCCAATCAAAGCTCATAAACGCATCTCTCCCGCTCGAAAACCGCTTCATCGTGCTCAAACATGGTCCTTTTTCGACACCCAACGTCTTCTTACTCTCACACATGTTGTCACTTGCATCAGTACTTTTCCTCCGGCCCATGAATAACCTCATGATCCCTGACTTCTGTTTTCTCTTTACGACAACCGTATCGGTTTTAATAACATTTTCGACCTTTTCTTGATCTGTTTCTGTGTTGTAATAAGTTCTCACCGGCGTATACGACGTTGTTCGTGAGAACTTATTGTTTGGTAATCTGTTGGTTGCTTTACCTGTGAGTTTCCTGTAGTGTTTGCACTTAACTTGACCCATACAAGAGACTCTTGGCGATGTGGGTTCGTATGCGATCGTATACGAACTTTTCTTGTCGTTCTTGATTTTCCGACGAGTTTCCGGTGAAACTAAGGGAACCATGGGGCCGGAGAAGCCGATTCCGATATGGGATTTGTGGGTTTTCTCCGATGATCGCTTATCTTTCGCCGGACTGTAGAGTTGAGGGTGTTGAAATGAAACAGATGATGTTGCTCTTGGGAGAAAGTTCAAGATTTTGCTCATTGCTTTTGTTGATGTCTTTTGGTGCTCCATTTTTAACACCAAAATCTTGTTTTTTTCTCTCTAAAAACTGTGTGATTGTTTCTCAATATGTACGTATGTATTTTGTGTATATAATGAACAAAGATTATACAGTTTGTGTTTGTGTGTGAAACAGTGTGTGTGTGTGTATATATAGGATGATGATATGCATATGGACATATGGTGATTTTAGTATATGAGGAAAGAGGGAGGAAATGAGGGTAGTGGAGAGATGTGGGTCAAATTAGGGCAAATATGACTAAGCAAAATCAATGCATGGGATATTATTCAATGTTGTATTAAATATTCTAACCGTATGACATTATCTAGTATATTATATTAATATTATATAGGATGAAATAATACTACGGTACCTAAAAGTCATTTTCATCACTCGGATTGAAAGTGTCCAATTTTCGCTAGACAACTTGACAAATTATGTCAAAATCATGACGCATACAAGATTGGAATTATGAAAAGAATTGAATATTACAAGGAATGTTGTTAAAATCGAACCCTATATAGAAGGTAAAATTCGTATATATAGGTTGAACCGCCATTGGTTGAACCGTCGGCCGGCTTTTGACAAGTTGTACATGGCTGAATCGATGCATGAAACGGTTTAATTGTTGGAGTGATTTTAAGTAAACGTTTTTTTATTAATGTTCTTCTCTTTATTGAATGACTAATATCATCTTCACAACCTGGCTTTTAGTATATAACCTGACAAAACATTTTATTATTTTAACTGTTCATTTGTATCATCTAAATATAATTTTAGGTTACAAGATATGATCTCGAGACCTTTTAACGGCTATATGAAAGTGTTTGTCTAACTAAGCACAAAGACTTTGATGTTGTATCGCTAGATGACTAAACTAAATATTATTTCTTTTAAATAGTCTTTATTTTTTTTTAAATGCCAATATATTTTTTTGTTCTTCAAAATATATACAACTAAAAATATAGCATGAATTTATTTGGTTTTAATTTTTAAAGTTCGTTCTTCTAAATATAAACAACGTAACATAACAATATAGCACCTAATTTTTCGGAAAATTTTATTTAAAATTTTTTACGAACTCATATGGTTTTTTAGTCCAGTCCTGAAAACTCATGGTGTAGCTACTATCAATTTGTTTACTCATTCGATTTTTAAAAATTTGATCTCTAACTAAGAAAAAGAGACATTTTGAACACTGTTCAGAAAAAAAAACTTACTAATCAGAATTCAAATGTTACTTAGACTGTTCTTAACGTTACAACCAATCCTTCCCACAAACAGTCCTAATCAACATGCCACATCAGCTTTCCATTCACTTTCACCCATTTTTCCCACAAACACTTTTTACCCCAACACTATCCTTCCCACAAAAATCTTTATTTTTTCATCTCATATTTTCTTTATTAATTTACTTTAAATAAAAATATTTAAATTATTTTAAATATATTTAATTCAAATAAAATAAAACCAACAACGTAAAACAACAAAAAAAAGTAGTTGTTATGAATGTAAAAAAAGTTTAAAATATTTTAATACTATAACTGTAAAATAAAATTAAAATATTATACTTAAATTAGTATTTAATTAACTCATTTTAAATTATTATTTAATTAACTCTAACTAATTACTTTAATATAAAAACGTAAAAAAATTAAATATTTTTATTTAATTAACTCATTTTAATTAAAATTTTATACTTATATTTTTATTTTATTAAAATATTTTAAAATATTTTAATTTAAAACATTTTAATTTAAAATTATTATTTTTAGTGGTGGGGCCCACCAACGGCCAACCTTCCTTTCCACTGCCCTTCCCCACAGATCACCTTCCATCCTTCCTCCTCCCCCATCGCCGCCCTTCCGGCGGGCGCCGTCCACGTCGGCGACGGGCAGCCGACAGGCTTGCGATGGAACAGTCTTACTATAAACTAGCTATTTATATATTGATATTAATCTCATAGTCTTGATCTTTTGTATACATAAAAATTACCGTTATTCTATTATTTGGACCTAGTCGCAGTGATCTGATTTTATTTAGTTGCATGACATCTTATGTAGCATCGAGTACTGTAACAGTGAATTGATGATTTTCAATCATCAATGTCTGATCGATACGAGGTATTTTAATTTGTTGTTTTATCGAATGAGTTCTTTTTTAAAATAAACCAAACTTGTCACAAAGGTGGCGCAAATGATTTCTGACGACGGTTTTCTGCTAAAATTACGCGCACAAAGGCGTCAGAACGTTTATTTTAAACACCAGTGCTGTTTGTGTTTGCGGGCGTGGGTGGTCTTTCACCAATGGATTTACTCGGGTGTCCGGGCTTAAAATTTATTCGTTGGCCGTTCAAAAAAAAATCATAAGTTTTTCATTTCAACTAATATCATTTGTAATTTTATAGTTTCTTATTGAATTTTATCGGTAATAAGCTAGTGCATATTATACTATACTATAACACATTTAGAAAGGTCGTAGTTTCCCACACCTTGCCAAGTGTTAGGCCTTCATTAGTCTACAAATTTCTTTTTCTTTCTTTTTCTAAAAACTTTTAAGTGGTAGTTACACAGAGTACAACTAAATTACGCATAACCCACTCCCTTCTCTCTCTCCTCAAACTCCATTGTCGTTGGCCTTCCATAAAGGCCAAGAGAGTTGGTCGGAGATGATTCTTGTAGTGGCGGAGGTACGATGCTCTTGGTGTATGTTGTTCTGATAACAAGGATTTAGAATAATTTTGTGTTTTCAAATCTTATACAATGTCATAATCAGAGCTCTGTCATATTACTATAAAATATAGCATTGTACAAATATACAAAAACATTATACGTAGAGCTCTGCTGTATGTCATACGCGACGGATAAAAATACTAGCTTATGATGCAATTAGAATTTTTTTAATAAATGGTGGGCTTAGAGAATCAATAAACTTCTGGTTGGAAAGTGAATTAATAATGATTATTGGTACTTCACTAATTGAATTAGTAGAAAAATATATATTCACTTAGAGTATTAATATCTGTTACTTATTTTTATCCTTATAATTATATTAAAAAATTACGTTTTCTTTTTTATTTTTAATTAAATATTACATTTTTATACATTTTTCATTACCAATTATTTCTCCTCCACTCATAACCAGTTTAAAAAGTATCAAAAAAGTCATAAGCAGTATACATTGTTTTATCAAATATACAAATAACAGTAATATTTTTTTTCTTTACTCACAACAATTACATATAATATAAAGAATATACTCATGAATATATAAGAAATGATATATGAATGCCCTTAGCTTATTGCATAAGCGACTCTACTCTAATAAAAAAGATCTTTTTTTATAATTAATTTTATATAATTTGATTCTTTAATAGTTTATAACGTCACACCCCAATCCTCAGGCGTGAACTGTTGTATCAATCTCATAACATAACACTGTAGAAGTGTTATACACATTCAAAATCATCAAAACTAGACTGAATTAAAACTTAAACAATGCTTACATAATCCAAACAATCTTTGTGTTTAACCATACAAAATAGAACTACACATTGCCCCCCCACAGTCTTAACTCGGTTACCATCTTCTACATGCCTCTCGACACCACCTGTTCTTGCATCACGAGCTAAAACACGTCAACAACAACGTTATTTGTGATTCAAAACCAGAGACTATATATAGTTAGACAACATAATCATATGTGTGCAAGCAAATTGTTTGTCAAATCAAGTCTCACATTCACCCTAACAGTTAGGGCAGTACGTGTCCGTCAACATATATGTCATTCCTAGTTTTACAAAAATAAGAGTACGTGTCCATCAACATATATGTCATTTCTAGTTTTACAAACAATAACAGTGGATAAATTAAATTTCACATATCATTTATCCAAATATCATGGAACCCATCATCCACTTAGAGACCGCAAGTGCAACCGAATCACAACAATTTCACCCCTTCCTGACTCAATAGAATTGAAGTGCCAACACTAATCCTTTAAACAATGATTTTTGGTTACTCAATATTCGACTATAAGCATTAAGTTATAAGCACGAGTGTTTAAGTTAGAAAAAGTACAACATGCTTTTGATTTGTAATAATATTTGTTTTCACTCACGTTTATTTTTCATGAAATAACATTATATTTAGATTCTTTTCTTCTAACTTTATAAATGTTAAACACGTGAGAAAAGTGAAAAAAGATAAAATAAAAAAAAAGAAAAAGAGAATGCATCCGAAGACCAGAAAGAATCCCACATTGCCACATTATCACATGCATGCAAGACGTAGACAAATGCAAAGAAAGGTGCTGCTTTGCTTTTTTATATATATTAATAATGTAATCTTTTAAAATGTGTTTTTAATAGTTAGCTGGAAACTCAATTATAAAACTAAAACAAGAATAAAAGTTAAATTCTTAATTCGTATAATCAACCATAACAAAAATTAACTAAAAGAGTAGTAATAATCGTATTGTGTCAACAATCCGTGCGTATATATATGTAAAAAAAATATTCTAGTTCTCACAAAAGTGGTTCTTTCTTTAGACTGTCCACAACGAAACCATCCGCATATGCAACCATCCGTAAGCAGCTCGATCGTACTGATGTTGCTTTCGTCCACCCCACATGCAGCGTTGTAGGAGTAACCCTTTCTTGGTTTCGCATGTCAGCATGGGTATTTTTGTTGAAAGAATGAGTATGATAGTGTTTTAAGTAAAAAAATATTTATATAAGAAAAGTATAAAAAACTAATTTGAAATGATGACTAAGCCTATGAAATAAGTTATAGCATCATAGACATTCTTATCAATACAGACTCCTAAAAATCATTTTAAATATATTAAAGCTACTATTTAATAAATTTATTAAACCATTTTAAGGATAAGTTTTAATATAATATTTCGAACATCCGATCTTTATTAAAAGAACAAATTAGTATATTATAAGTTATAATTTTTTTTTGCCTTGAATCACCTGAAACGACAATATATAAGGGTAATTAACGTGCATGGGACAAAGGGTTCTTAGTTATACTCTTATAGGCTAATTGTTTAGTTGATAAAGACAGTCAAAAAGGTTGTGCACAGTTGTTGGTTTATATATACGTCACATGATCATTATTCTAAATTTTTTGAATTATAAAAATAAGAAGATATAAAAAGAAATAAGCCTAATTACCACCGTCCAACCCGTCTTACATTTGGAATGTACACACGTGCTCCCACTCTTCGATTGAGTGAGCTGAGGTTGGGACCATGAGGTGAGTTATAAACTATCCGACTTATGTTGTTTGGCCAAAGAACAAAATATAACACATCACATTTGTTGAAAACCATTCAAGAGGAAATAAAAAAAGCTATATTGTTGAAAATGAATGATTACCTTCAAATTTATTATGACATATATATTATTATGGATTGCAACGATTGCAATCTATGAGGGTTGTTTTACATAGGTTGTATGGACAACTGATATGGAGTTTATAGACTACATGGATTTTTTCACCGATCGTACTTGTTTTTTTGGGTGAATTCTCTTGTTTGGTTTGTAACAATGGCATCAGAGCCAGGTTTGGAGTGGTGTCCTGGAGAGAGCTACTCATGACCAATAAGGACGTTGGCCTTTAAGAAGGGACATATGATATGGCCCGTACACATACATATGTGTGTATATATACATACATAGGTGCTGTTTGTTTTTTCTGCAGCAAAATGTATGCAGTCTGCGGACCATATCTGCAGACATCTGCAGGAGAAGAGGTGGACCAAACCTCTGCAGTCTGCAACAAGAAGAGTGTTTGTTTTTAACGTGTGCAGACTGCTAAAATAAACTGGTGGTGGACGGTGGGTGGTTATGGTGGTGGTGGCGGACAGTGGGTGGAGGCGGACAACGATGGAGGCGGACGTTGGTGGTGGAGGACGGTGGTGGTGGAGGTGGACGGTGGTGGTGGTGGTGGTGGACATGGGTGGTGGTGGTGGTGGACATGGGTGGTGGTGGGTGATGGTGTTTAATCCTCTGCAGACTTTAGAAGACTTTAGAAGTGGTTGTGCCAAGTTTGCACCATGCAAACCTTGCGCAGACCTTTTTTAATGAAAATCTTCTAAAAAAACAAAAACTTTGCAAAATTCAACGTCTGCACGTGGTCTGCTTGGCGTAGACAAAAGAGGTCAGGAAGAGTTTTTTTGAAAAAACAAACACTCCCATACATACGTATATATACATACATATATATATGGAGAAGGGTATTTGTGTCCGGTTCTTCATATTGTGAATTTTAGTATGCTTCTTTCATAGGGTTTTTGCGTCTTAATATACATCAACAAATGTTGTTACAAAATGTTCTTTTTTTATTCGACAGGTTCATGTTTCTATTGGTGTTGATTGTGTGATAGTTGCTATTATGAGTTTTAATACATCCCAAAATTAGGGATTTTGTGTTGAGTGTTCGCTTATTTGATTAATATCCTTTCTTATTCGACAATATTTTTTATTGATGTTGATTGTGAGATTATTGGGCTTCTAAGATTTAAGATATCCTAAAATTAGGGTTTGTGAGTTAAATGTTTAATTCATTCCATGAATACTGGATTTAAGGTCTTAGTGGGAAGATGTGAGTTAAATTAGGGTTTGTGAGTTAAATGTTTAACAAGTACTTATGAAAAATTTATATGGATTTAGGGGTTGTTTGGCAGCCTTTTAATCAGTCTCTTAATGGTTCAAATGTCTGAATGGTTCAGCATTTAATGGTTCAGACTGTTTGTTTCACGAACAAATGTCTGAATGGTTCAGACATTGCCTCTGAATGGTTAAGCTTTATACTAATGCTGAATGGTCAAGAGGTCTAATACTGAAATGGTTAAGACCTCTTATCTAAATTGGTCAGACATTTGCATTTGAATAGTTAAACGATATACTAGCTCTTAATGGTTTAGACTTCTTAATGGTTCAACATTTAATGATTCAGACATCTTATTGGTTCAGCACTTAATCATTCAGAAGTTGCCAAACAGCTCCTTAGAAGTGGTTTCATTATGTGTTGTTAACCATTCTCTAAGGAGGAAACCTATAACTAGGCCAAAAGGCTACGCGTTTTAAAAAAGAAATGGTTAGAAATATGGAGTTCGAGTTTGGATTATTTAAGTTACGATAATATTTGCTCGAATCTAACTAGTGAAGTGAATTTAATGTATAAATGATTGTTGAGGGTTATTATGTGAAAAAATAAACAGTATGTTTTTTTATGTGAAAAAATTACTGAGAGATTTTAACAAGACAAAACAAAAACTATGTTGGTTTTTTACGTGTAAAAATTTTATATTGATTTTTGTGAAAATGAACTGAAGTATATTGGTTTTTTATAACATTTTTTTGTTTAAACTATGAATACATATAAACTTTAGTTGTAACTCAACGTTTTTAAATTTGTTTTGTGAAACATAGGAGAAGAATACGAAGAATCAAATCTCTTCAGTTTAGAATTTTGATTCTTGTTTCGTTTATCATGGTCACCATTAACATTATCTTCGTAGTCATTGTCGTATGAGATCATTTTCAAACTCGAAGAATCATCTTTTGTTAAGTTCCTCAAAGTCCATTTATTGCGATAGTCGAGATTATTTGCGGATGGTTGCATTTACAGAAAATTCCATTGAGAATTAATCTTATTTTTGTTTAACAACGAGCCTTTTTCGATACTAATGTTGCTAGGGGTTTCTCATTTAGCTACACATATTAGGAGGCAATTTGAAACCTCATATAATCTCGAGATCAGTTGTTTTGTATTTATTTGTGATAAATTTTTGAACAAAATTGTAGTTTGATAAGAACACTCAAAAGATTAGACAAAACTAAAATCAAAAGTTTATTAAAAAACTTAATAACAACAAGATGAATCGTATGAACTAGAAGATTACATACGATCAAAGAACTATTAGCAGCGGAGAAGATGCTAATCTTTGAGATCAAACTAAAACACACAAAGAATAGAACTAGGGTTTCGTCTAAACTAGAGAGAAGATGAACTGAATGAAGAATAGATGGGAAAATAGTCTGATTACGGGGCTGTTTGAAATTTCTTACTCGGTGAGAAGGTGGTGACCGGGTAAGAGGTTGTTTCAAAATTGACCGGATAAGGGGAAAAATATGCATGATTCAGTTGTGTCAAACCGGGTCAGATGCGAAAGAGTGAGAATTAAACATGCTGACCGGCCAAAAGGTCTGATCGGGCCAGTGGTTTAGACATTTTAACTGGGTCAGGAGCAAATTAAACAACCCCTAAAACTTCTCATCATAGACCTAGAACTATTATGTTATCTTAGCTGCACTGTGACTCAAAAAGCCCAACTCTAGTAATCCAACGCTTTTAATATAAGCCCAACAGCCCAGTCCAACAGATCCATAGTAACATCATGTGCAGCCTTTATTAGTCAAGTTCTATCACCAAGCCCAACTAACATAACCTGCATACACTAATCACATAATAAATACAAGCCTTTAAATTGTATTTAACTATATTTATCAATTGAATTGTTAAGTATGGTTGAGTATTTTTAACAATTTGTTTGATCATTTATGCCTTTTTGACAAAGATTATTCTCTTCTCTGTTGTTAGAAACTTTGAAGGTAATGAGCTAATTGAAGATAGAAATCAGTTGCTTATTGAAATCTTTAATTGGTGCTATGATTATGAGATTTTCTCTCAATAATACCTAAAACATGGAAAACAAACAAACGTATCTAGTAACATCTCAATAATAAAGGTCTGGAAAGTTAAGACGAGGCAAACCTAACGCTTATCCAAGAAGATATGGAGACTGCTTCCAACGAGACCCAACTCCAAAAAAAAAAAACGAGTAGAAGATAAAATATGAAAAAACATGGAACACATGGTATCTAAGCATAACAGATGATGTAGGTTGGGTGGTGAGGTTTTCATTTGGAATACTGAAGCTGCACTTGCTCCGCTAACCAAAGTACAGTGACACTGAGACAGCTGACAAGGATCGTGTAAGCGGCACAATGGCTCAGGAATTCACTGGTGGTTACTAGTCTACATATTAGTGGCTCGAGTAATAATATTTCATCGCAAACAGATTTACATCAAGTTTATGTTTCTGTTTCTGCTAAATCACATAAGAAATCTGTGTATGCATAAGCAATGAATGATACTTGAATCTTCAGGTTTCTGGTGGAACAAAAAATGTAATTTAGGTAGCTATTAATGTTTATTAAATAGTTTAAAGAGTAATCTCTTAAAACCAATGATTTATTATAGGCTGTATGTGTAATCTTTTATTTTTACTCGCTTTCCTTTAAGCATTGTTCAAGTTTATATAATTGCATTTATTTCTTATCTTAAAGCTGCTATTGAATGCTGTTGTGCATACATTTTAGAGTTATCTCTAGGCATTCTTGTTTGCTGCAGTTAACAGCTTGTTCAACAAGATCAAACTGTTTGATCATTGGGTTTCTAATGGCTCTTCAGTTTCATTGATGCAGGTTCTGTTTATCAGGATCCTCTGATTCTATGATCAGGTAAACATCTTGTTAATTAAAATGGTAAAATAGACCACAAAATGATGACTAATGTTTTCTAAAATTAAAAATATGACGATGATTCTATGAATGAAGGGACTATAAACTAACTTTTTTTGGGATGATCACGGTACTATATATATTTCTAATCTTTTATAGATCATGGGACCTTGGACAGCAGCGATGTGTGCACTCGTATGTTGCTAGCACTCCAACTTTCGGTCATGTTTATAGTGGTGGTGGAGATCTTTCAGTAATTGGAGATCTATGATTCCGTGAGAGAAAATGTTTTGTGGGTTTGTTTTACGAGTCTTACAATTGAAATCATTGCCATATTTGTATGTTTTGTATTTGTGGATGTACTTAACAGCAAACGATGAGGAAACCCAAATCACTACTGAAGACAATGCTGTCTTGCAGATAATTAAATTCAAGTATTTAGGTTCATTTGTGCAATCATATTGTAGATGCTTTAGTGAAAGGTCTTTCAGTCACTGAAGTGTGTAAAAAATCTTGTAGAATGAATGTTATATGATAAACAGGTCCCAAGACGGAGAAATTCCAAGACGGAGAAATTCCATCTGCGAGAAATATCACAGTTTCAAAAGTGAGGTAGACCATGCACCTGAAAATGACAGTGCAGTTTATCTTCCAGTTGAATGTGACACAAGCGAAGCTGAGTGCACCGCATATTTTAACAATCCACAGGTATAATATATTAATCTCAAACTTTACTTATCAAGTAAGTTCATTTCATTATTAAGTGTAAGGTTGGGTCGGGAAACAAGTCAAAACAGGTCCTGCCAAAATGGGCTCGGGTTCAAATGGGTAGTTTTTTATTAAAAAAAAATCAAATGGGTTCACCCACTGTATTTTTTTCAAGGTGGCTAGTGGCAACAACGGGTAGAGGTTGAGGATCTTGTTCTTCAGTACAACAATGTGCCTGGAAGATGATTTTTTGATGAAGTACATTTCTAGTTAAATTTTTATTATTATTATTCTTTGATTGGTTCATAACTCATTTTTGTAGGTTAATAGTGTATGCTGTTGTGATAGATTTTTTATCTCATGGAATCATTGAAGTCCACTTCCTGATGCACCAAGTATTAACCTTGGATATACCATACGTGTTGCCACTATGGGCGCGACAGTTATTAAGTTCATTGACATAGCAGACGACTTTGTGGATCTCGTAAGTACACTGGTTAGTATGGATGTTGTACTTGAAAAGATACTGTGCCAACCAAGTAAGTTTCTTACTTCATATATGTTGGATATTATTCAAGAATGAAGTTTTTTATACTGTTATAAAAGGAATATGTGAACTTGAAAGCCAAAATACAGCCTATCAACATCCACGCGCATTTCCTTAGAGTGGAAACTGAAAACCATCCGTATGAAACCGCATGTGTTCTTTTTATGTTATAAACTACAAAAAAGAAGGAAAAAACAAGTAATTTTTAAGTTAAAAAAAGCTGAAATCTTAATCAAATATTGCATTTACTCTTTGTATGGAGTAAACTCCATGACAGAGATGTTTAGTATACACACTTATGTTTAAAGCAAAGCACAAAGGGTTAAATTACTTTTTTTTAACCTTTGGCTAATTATTTACCACACAACACTCACTCAAACCCAAAAGCCTTGGGAGTTGTTATTAACACACTACAAACCAAGTTCTTTTATTTTGACATTTTCACCTGTTTCAACTGTTCCCTTCCTCATCATTGCCACAAACTCTTCAAAGTTGATCTTCCCATCCTTTAAAAAAAAATTACAATCATCAAAATTTCCAATAAGCCAAAAAAGACCATAGATGAGAAAACATTATAGGTTAAGTTATTCATTTTGACAGGTTAATAGAGGAATCATAGGGTCTAGACGTGGTAAGATCGGTGGATTGGCTAACCGGTCAAAATGGGTCGGGTCAAAACGGGTCATTTTCAGTATGGTTGAAATTGTTTAGCCAGGCGGAGTTAGTGTAAAATAAAACAATTTTAAAGATTACACGCGTTTAAAATAATTTTAAGGTGATTTTCAAGCTATTCGACCCATGATCCCTTTCCTTTTGCTTCAAGGTCTTTGATTTGACCCGTTTAGATAATTAGATTAAAACATGGACACTTCTGACCAAGAGGCCAGGTTCACTTAAAAATGCATTAGCTTTTGAGTTTTTTTTTTAAGTTTATGGTTGTTGTTAACCTTATCAGTATCTACATCATCAAGAACTTCATTAATGGTTTCTTCATCTCCCATTCCGAACTGAGTCATGGAATGCCTTAACTCGTCTCTAGTGATAAATCTGTAACAGAACTTATGTCAAGCAATAATATGTAAAAATATTTAAAGTGATCGAAAAGGATTTGTATAAAACAGACCCGCTATTATCCTTGTCGAAGAATTGGAATGCTTTGTACAAATTCTCATCCCTATCGAGTTTGTGTCGGTGCATAGTTGCAGTGACAAATTCAATGTAGTCAATTGTTCCGTTCTTATCAACATCAGCCTGGTAAATGATGGAAAACAAACAAATTCAGGTGTGTTTGACTTTTAAGGTCAAGTTAACTGGTTTTTAACTCTGGAATCGATATGGATAATTTAATTTTTCTCGAAGAATATGATTATTATGTTAAAGAATGTAACATGTACTAATAGTAATGTAATACCTTGCTTAACGATCAAATCAAAATTATTCGAAATTTGAAATGAAAAGTTTATAGTTTGACCTCACAAGTCATAGTAAGCATGTGGTTAAGAGCTTACAGCTTCCATGAGTTGTTGTAATTCTTGCTCGGCGAGCCTGGATCCAAGCTTTGATAGTCCTGTTTTGAGTTCTTCATATGTTATGGAACCACTTCCATCGGTGTCCATATTGTTAAACATTTGTTTCAAGCCCTTTATCTCTTCAGTTGATTCTAGATTTTCTGCGATAACCTTCAATAAGAAAACTAGTTGTTATTGCATTATCAAAACATTTCACCAGCTTGTTAAACACAAAGGTCGTTTGTGGTTGAAAGACAATACAGCAAGGCCACTTCGTCACTTATAATATGCTAACATCTATTTTCTTGATCAAAATAAGCTCATACTTTAGGAAGAATACCTTTATTGCGAGTTTCTTCAACTTGTTCATCGCTCTAAATTGCTTCATTCGAATCAAAACTGCACTATCCATAGGTACTTCTGACGCTTCACCATCTTCTTTGAGCCAAGGATGTTCTGAGACATGGATTCATAAATGATTCAAGTAAACGACTACTTTTTACATGATCAAGATGATCACGACCTCTCCAACGTACCCACATGCCATGAATGTCAATGCGAGCATACGATATATATGTACCCTATGCTCTCACATTGCTTATGTGTATGTGGAGGGACAGTGATCATCTTTTGATATTTAGCACCTTACCACAAATGATAACATTTTAGGCATACTAACCGAGAGCTTTATCTGCTGTGATACGGTTCTTAGGATTTCTTGTCAACATCTTTGAGATTAAATCTTTTGCACTTGCAGATATAGATGGCCATGGGTGACTTTGAAGGTCAAGTTTCCCATGTAATATTTCTTCAAATATACCCTTTTCTGTTTCTGAAAAACAAACATACTTTTTGGTTTCAGATGAAAAATTAACAAAAACTTTGACTTTGTAAGTCAAACTGTTTGAAATCATTTTGACTTTAAAAATCATATATACATAAAAGTGGAAATATATTCTTTGAAACGAGATAACACCTCCCCAGAAAGGAGGGACGCCGCTAAGAAGAATGTATAAGATAACACCGGCACTCCACACGTCTATCTCCTTCCCATAACGTCGATTTAACACCTCAGGTGCCACATAATATGCACTTCCAACAATTTCTTTATATACTTTTCCTGAAGAAAAAAAAATAATACAATGTGAGATACCATATTTCAGAATTTCATGTATTATCAGAAACTTCAGCAAACTGCTGGTGATTTTTGAGGGTTATAGATTCACATTAACTAGCAACCGATAGTCCATGGGTCACTTTGTATTTCTTGTATTGTTGAAGGTCGTTTGTCGAAAGATTAAGTAACTAACATAACCAATGTTAGTTAGTTGTGCTTTGTACTTAACATTACTTAAAGTACTAGTGTAGCCAATGGCACACAGTTAGCTTGTGTCAAAACTTGCTCTGCATTCCCTTGACAGTTATGATATGGTCTTGGGGGTAACAAATGTACAATGGCTCTATACACTTAATGACATTATTTGGAACTTTAAAGAACTTGCAATGCAAGGTAAAGTGAATGTGGTAGTGTATGAACTTAAAGGTGTGAATCCAACAAGTATCTTTTTTTCCTGTTGAGAAAATGTACTACAAAACCTCTTTCATCATGACAACAAGCTCTATCAGTGTATGAGAAAGCATTAATTGTCATTCTATTTGTGGGTGAAATAGTGGCACCACTAAGCAATGGGGCAATTTTTTTTGTTAGGACAAACCAAAAGGAGTCTAAAACACACATCAAAATTTATATTAACTATACTTTTACAACATGGTTGGCTATCCAAAATGCTTGGTTAGATTATGAAATTAGGGATGAGCGTTTTATACAGAGTATACGTACTAATACCCAGGGCTGGCTCCCAGGGGCGGAATGGACTTCTGTCCAGGGCTCATTCGCTCTAGGGCACATAAGGTCAAAAAAAAAAGATATGAAATTTTTTTTATAAAATATTAGTTATAAGCTATAACTCGATAACAAAAACTTAACCCAATTATGTACTAAACAAAATTCTATATTTTGGCCTATTTTGATAAATCCAATTCCTCAGTTAGAAGCTTCTTTAAAAAAACAAAATACTCAAATCCAAAGGGTTATGGTCCATTCTTATTTGTTTAATTGTATTATAAGGTGATTGATGAATTGTATTTATTAGAAGCCCACCTAAAAAAGGAATAGAAATCGATTGCATTCAAAGGGAACACAAGGCTGTTGTGCAGCATGCAATTTTATTGGACTATTATTATATATAATACTAATTACCAATATTTATATGCATTAAAGATTGTACTATATGCTTTATTGGTTGTACTAATTTTTTTTTAATTTTTAACTTTTTTATTTTAACCTTATACTTTTACATATTTTATAATTTAGCCGCTTTTAAATTTGGTCCCCTATACTTTTTATATTTTATAATTTTCCTGTTTACGTTTTCGTCTAAATTTTATGAGTTAACACGTCATAGTGTGCATGTGTGGTTCAACGTTTTTACACTTACTTTTCACATGTTTTCCATTGCAACACGCTGGTCTAGATCAACTTGCTTATTGTTTTATATGTTTTTTGTTTCGCCTGCGTGATTCAGCGTTTTTACGTTTACTTTTCGTTCAGTTTTATTTTTTTCGTTTTTTTATATATTTTTAATATGAGTTATTTTGGTGTTGGTGGTCACTGACGTGAAGTGTCAGATGCTACGTGGTATGGTTTTACGTCTCCGCTGCAACGCGGGGGGCTAGATTCTAGTTTTATACCAAGTACCAATTTTTTATTTGATTATTTACTTGTGAAATTATCAATTGTGGGTTTTAACTTTGTGCAATGAGCCACTCAATCAAGGATTCATGGTAATTGTTATTTGTTAGTTGTTTTAATTTTTAACTTGTTAGTTGTTATTTGTATACAAGGTCTCTAGGTTTGTATAATTATATAAATTATGTCAACTATATGTTTCATTAAAATTTAGATATTAGAACTTAGAATTGAGTAATTGTAAGAAATTTAGAATTTAGATGTTAGAACTTAAGAATTTGAATTTGATTTTTTAAAAATCTTTGCTCCTAAACAAACATTCCACTGTCAAAAACGTAAAAGGCAATCTCAAATATAAAAAAATAGTTTATATAATTTAATTCGTTAGGGCATGTAATTTAAATTTTATGATTTTGCTATGCTTATTGTAAAAAGTTTGTTTTTGTTTTTAGAAAAATAGTTCATATAATTAATTTGTTAGGGCCGAAGGGCCTTTTTTTCACGCTCGTCCAGGGCACTAAAATGCTCAGGACCGACCTCGTTGATTGGTCAATAAGTACCGAACTTGTACCGACCAAACAAAAATGTTTCCGGCACCTGTACTTGATTTTATTTGATTTAGGTATTGGTACTAGGCAGTATCGATAGCGGTGAAAACCGAAAAGTACCGATTTGGTACTAAGTACCAAAAAGTAGTTTTGTTTATTATCATTATTATTTTTTATCAACTTTATATAATTTTTGGGATATTCTGAATATTTTATATTTTAAACTGAAAATTACTAATGTTACCTATACAATATTTAGACAATTTTGTATGTTTTTGGTTCAAGATTATAAATTTGTTAATTTTACGGGAATTTTCAATTTTTAACCCAAAAAGATGGAAAAAGAGGTAAGGTATCAAAAAACAAGTATCAATACCATACAAATACCGAACCAATAGATTACATATGGTATTCGGTACCTACTTTTGAGTAGATTAAAACACCTTGGACTACTGAATCACATATAAAAGAAGTGTTATAATGACTCGATTATATCAATATATTGATGTACCTGACTATATATTTAGGATATATTGTACATGACTACATTGTAAAACTGTGTCATGGTTTCCGGTTGGAGGCCTCTCAATAGTTCATGATGTTAGTTTTAATCTTGAAATGAATAATCTTGAAAGTTGAAGGGTTATATTGGAAAAGTTTAAAAGTCAATCATTAGGGTTAGAGGTGTTCAAATATATCTGAATCCGAAATATTCAAAATTTCGGATTTGGATAGTGGTTTTGAGGATTTTTGGATTCAGATATTCGAATTATCTAAAATATTTTTCTAAGATTTATTAAATATTAAATAGAAATTTCAGATATTTTCGGATATTTAGGATTTTTTTATAAAAACTTCGAATATCTAGAAACTTTTTTAATAAAAAATTATAAAAATTATTAAATAATACATATATTTTTAGAATCTGGATATTCATTTGGATATCTGAATCCGAATCCAAATCAAAAATTCAGATTTCCAATTTTGAACACCCCTAATTAAGGTTAATTGATCAATTGTTTTTGGTGTTGAGAACTTCGATTTCAAGTTTAATAATAGAGCCGATATCATGGTTTGATAAGTGTCAGTTCCAACTTTTTGCTTCATCTTGTTCTACTTTTTTGTCTGTATTCTAGATCAAATTGGTGTGCTTTAGCCAACGATTGGTATCAGAGCCTGGTAGACTTTTGATTTGGGTTCAACGATAGCAACAATTCAGTTCAAATGCAGGAAGTAACAACAAATCGAGCAAACTTTTTTTGGTTTCGTAACATCGAACAACAACAACAAGAAACAAAAAACGAAATGATTTTAATTGTTTAAAAGAATGATGCTTGGTTTTTTCGAAAATAGTAGCAACATCAACATCAATGTACTTAAATATACTAAAACTAGATTTAATAGTTCGTATATTACACGAGTTGAATAAATAAAGTATTAAATATAATAAAATTTTATTAATTATACAAATGACATTCTAAGATATGATATTATTAAAATTAGGAACGAGTAAAGACTATAAGTTATAAAAAATGATATCAATTTTTAAATTTTTTTGTAATAAACATTTTATTTCAAAATAAACCATTTTATAATATTGTTATTTTTTAAAAGATTTCCTTATTATAACTCCCAGTTTTAATTATTTTTTGTTTATAAAAAAATTTACTCGTTAAAAACACCAAATAAGAAATATTTTTAAAAAAATTTAATGTTTTAAAAAATTTCTTATTTTATAATAATTTGTTTATTTAGAAATAAAATTAATAAATAGATCTCTTTCATAATTAATTAAAAAACTATTTATAACCCAAAAAAAAATTAAATGATATTATTAGTAATTAAAATAATTATTTAACAAGATATAAAAACGAGAAAATTTTGATGAGAAGTAATTTGATTATATCGCATGTCCCTCTTAATTATTGTTTTATCATAATAAAAAGATTTCAATATACCATTAATTTATAAATATATATGGTAAATAAACTTAAACATCTTTCATAGGCTACTAATGAGTTTTAAAAATTAAGGTTAAAGTTTTATGATTTCTATAACTGAAATTGTATATTAAATGAAAAGCTAAAAATATAATTTATATACGCCAAACTACCACTTAAACTTTATCTCCTCTTAAAACACTCTCAAACACCATCTCCTCTATTTTCTCTTTTATCTCTTCACTTACAATTTTATCCTTTTAAAAATGCTTCTATTCTACATCTAGTCATTGTCATTATCTATCACTTTTATAATTTAAACGCTTAAGCTCTAGTATAAATACTTAAAACACCCTTCGCTTACATACCACATACGCCTCATCTTTTAAGTAAAATATTCCTCTTTCCACATCACACTCTCTCATGCACCTAGCATTCTTCACTTAATAACACAATAAACACTTGTAAGAGATGCTCTTAAATTGCTTTTATTGACTAGGATCATCATATAGTCCGTTAATATTGATAGTTAAGGTTGTCTAGTTCTTTTACTAAAATATTATAGTCCGACATGGTGGGCCTATTTGTTTTTGTATAAAGTCACATGAACATGATTATGTGTGACGCTGATTGGGCAAATTGAAAGACTTTCAAGGGAATCAAGACAAAACCTCATTGACCTGGTTGACCTGTCATATCACCATTTACTCGTTGACTCGATGTGCACTACACGTATTTGCTAGTCATTCATTATTCATCAAATATCTATACTTTTAATATAATATTCTAATTTCATTATAATATTCCAACTATATTTTCTCACTTATGTGTTATCAGGTGAAGTAAAAAATATAATATCCAAATTGGTTTAACAAGACCAACATGTTGAAAATGATAACAACTTAACCCCACTAATTTTTATTTATATTTTAAAGAATAAAACACCCACCACTAAAAGTTTAGGTTTTACTGATTTGGAATTCAATTTAAATCTTGTTTCATAAGTTTCATATTTCAATTATAAGTTCAATTTGTTTCACAAATTCTTTAGAAGATCATTTTAATTTGGAAATTATTTATATTACGTTCCATTTAATTTTCATTATAGCGAGCAACATAATATATTTTCTAAATGTACGAATATTTCAACAATGGATTATGCCTAACGTGAGCCAAAAGGTAAGTTCAACGGATTATGCTTTGCAACATTGTTAAGCTCAAAGATACTTATATCACTTAGATAAAAGAAAACTATTGGTTGATTATATACATTATTTAATTAAAAAAGATAATCAATATGTCAAAAACCTAGTATAACTAACCTTAGATTACCGGCGAAACCCACAAAAACAAATTAAATTTTAAAAAATTAATACTAAAAACTATAATCATCCATCGGTAATTTTGAAGGATAGCCTAAACCAGAACAAAAATAATCTCACTGACAAATTTATCAAGGGATCATCAATATTATTGAGCTCAAAGATATAGTTTATCACTTAAATAAAAAACTACCGTTAGATTAAATACAATATTATTTAATTATAGATTATAGAAATAATCAGTATTAAGGTATATATTCACAATTTCTTTCGTTAAAATCCTTTGATGTAAAATACTATTAACTATTGTGTTTTTAATTTTTTTATGATCATTTTGCAATAGTCTAACATGATTGTAGACAATTTGATATGATTAAAACCAGATATAATATATATATATATATATATATATATATATATATATATATATATATATATATATATATCTTACAAAATAACCTTTTGGATTATGTTTAAACTAACACTAAATTAAGCATCTGATAACTAGATTATTGATAAATAAACAAAGATTGAAAGATTACTAACCTTCTTCAATGAAGACTGAAAGCCCAAAATCAGTAGCCTTCAATGGAGAATCTTCATCTTGACTCACCATCAAGAAATTCTCAGGCTTCAAATCCCTATGCATAACTCCCATGAAATGACACACATGCACAACATTCACTATCTGTCTCCCAATCTTTGCAGCTTCTTTCTCAGAATAACTCCCTTTCTTTGTTATCCTATCAAAAAGCTCACCACCACTACACAACTCCATCACCAAATGCACACTCATTTCATCCTCATATGCACCCCTAAACTCGACAATATTCGGTTGTCCGGTTAAATGCTGCAGCATCATGATCTCCCTCTTCACATCATCCATCTCCTTCTTCGTCACAAGCTTTCGCTTCGATATCGATTTGCATGCATACTCCACTCCTGTGGCCTTCTCAGTGCAAAGATACGTGACACCAAACTGCCCTCTTCCTAATTCTTTCCCAATTTGGTAAATTTCATTTATGTCAACATACTCCTTCCCTAAAATAGACCCATCTTCATGGTTTTTTATCGTCTTTCGTGGGTCGAATTTGTTGGATATTGGGTAGTATGTTCGTTCTTGATCATCTGCTGTAGGGTGGTGATCATGTGTTGGTGATGGTGATGTGATGGGGATCTGTTGGTGGTGATTCGGGTGGTTCCGACGAGGTTTTAGGAGAGACCAACAGATACCCATTTGAGATTGAGGTGTGATCTGAAATGGGTTTGTGTTAGATTTTGGTTTTTGTGAAGAATTTGAAGTGGATTGGGTTGATGAACATTGAAGGTGCTTTGCTTTCTTTGAGTTTTTTTGGTTCTTTTTGCTTGTACACGTTTTTGTTGGTTTCTTGAATTGAGTTGCTTTGGAATATGACTAACCTTGTTTCATAGTTATGGGGGACGTATGGTATACGGCAAAGTGGGCTTGTGTGTTTGCAAGTTTCTTTTTTTTGATTTGGTAATTTTAAACTTGTAGAATATGTTTTTTTATTACCAAATAAACGTTTGACTGACCCATTTTTGTGAAAACAAACATTTGATTTCTCTAATTTTTATTTACTTTTAATTAATAATAAGATGTCAAATACTTCATTGTTTAAATCGGTTTCACTCTAGCCGACTCAATCATTGACTTAATCCCACCTGAAGGTAAATGAGAAGTTTGTTCATGTATATGACTTTACTAGATCTGGTTAGGGAGACGTCAGCTAGGGGCTAGCCATCAGCTGTGGGCTAGCAGTTAGAGGACGGCTAGGGCTAGCCGAGTGGCCCACCAGTTGGTTTTGGTTAAGTTTGAACACATGTTAGCTCGCTATTCAGCTTCGTATGGGACCAGCCAATGATCATGTCGGCTAGGGAGCAGTCGGGTTAGCCGAATGGGGTATTTGACAATCTCTTAATGGTTAAAAGTTGATAAAAGAATGCTACAAGCAAATGATCAATTAATTTTTTGGGTCCATCAAACATTTATTTTGATAATTTAATGTTTTATTAATATTTTATTCAGCATGAGTTATTGAATATCAAAAGATAGAAAAGCATTTTACAAGTTTTTGATGCTAAGAAGTAATATTAGCTTTTTCACCCGCACTACGCCGCGGGAAATTTGATCGTTCTTCCCCTTGCTATGCGACTTGGGTTCCGTCGTTATCACATAGCTTGTCGAAAACCATAAAACGGATACTGAAATCAGTTACCAGTTTTTCTGCATATAACCGGTTCGGTTCGTCATGATACTATAATGATAATTGCACTCACTATAGATTACGATATAAAAAAAGTACGCGATTTTAAATGAAATTCACTTTTAGAAAAAAAATATATATACCAAAGCTTTGACAGTTGTACATTTCTTTATGAAAAAGTTAACGAACGAAAATTACTATAGAAATACGAAATTATCAAAAGCCAAAACAAGTTAAAAGTGCAACTTTATATGTGACAAGAGGGATGAAAATGAAAATGAAAATAAAAAAAAACTAAAATTATTCAACTCTTGTGTTAAAATTGTAAGAAAACATAGTTATGTGGCAAAGTTTAAACAATCCTAAACTTAACTATTCCTCCTCATGTGCTTTAAAAATATACTAGTTTTTTCTCATCGCGCTTCGCAGCGGAAGTCGATTTGTTTTCCCACACACACTGCGTTACTTCAATCGTTATTTGTTCGGCTCGTTAGAAACCATAAAAGCGAACTTTGGTGGCGAAACTCAAAAATACTAATCTTTAATGGCCAAACTCGAAAAAATAAAACTTCACTACAAATAGACAAATAGTTTAGCGGCCAAACTTTGCGATCCTAAACTTTAAGTGGCCAAAGTCACGTGCCAGCGGTCGGAGTCCATCCATTTTCCCCGCATACAACTATATGTTACTTTGGCCGTTATGTGTCCAGCTCGTCAGAAATCATAAAATCAATTTGGCGGAGAAACTCAAAATACTAAACTTGATAGGTCAAACTCGAAAAAATAAAATTTCACTAAAAATAGTTTAGTGGTCAAACTTTAATATCCTAAACTTTAGTGTCCAGAGTCAAAAAAGCAAACCAGCGGCCAAAATATACAATACTGAACTCTAGTGGGTAAATACGGTAAAAAAAATTCACTATAAATAGTTTGGTGGCCGAACTCTAAAATCTTAAACTTTAGTGACCAAAATCAAATAAGCAAAACTTTGGGTTAAAAATATAAATACTTAAAACTAATGTGATTCAAATCTAAAAATTCAAAATGAAACTATTCCCATGTGTAATTATCATAGAGTAATGAGTAAATTATCGTTTTCGTTCCTGAGGCTTGGTGCATTTTGTCATTTTCATCCAAAAATATTTTTTTCTCATGTGCGTCATTGACATTTAAAAAATTTGCAATTTTCATCCATTTTTGTTAACCCCCGTTTATTTATCTGTTAAGTAGCCATTACGTGCACAACATGTGAGGGGCATTTAGGTACTTTTGCACCTCACCAAAAAAACAAAGAAAACCTAAATAAACATTGTTCAATTTTCCCAAACATTTTAACATTATTAGATTGTTTTTAATATTCAAAGTTGGTGTCCACTTAACGAATAAAACAAACGAAGTTAACAAAAGTGGATGGAAATGATAAGTTTTTAGAATGTCAAGGACACAGAAGGGAAAAATAAAGTTTTTTGATGTAAATGACAAAAAACATCTAACCTCAAGGACGAAAATGACAATGAACTCTATATATATTATTTATTAAAAAATTACCCATCATAAACTGTATCTTTACATTACAATGAATGTTGGGTAATTCGTTGTATTAAAAAAACTAGATAGAAAACCAAAATTTGATTCGGAAACGAAAACCGCAAGGTCCTGTTTCGAACCCAAGTGGGTTGAAGTCAATGGGTACCACTAAGAGTCTAAGACAATCGTCCTTTTTCGGGTTTAACCCATTCAGCTTAACCCTCTAAACACATTTCAATTTTTAAAAAACCAAAAAAAAGGTAAAATAGAGTTATTTGGTTAAATTATGACTTGTCATGTGACATACCAATCAATCACAAAAAAGAAATCGGGTGGGTTGAAAGTTAATGAGCGATTGAGCGCATATTAACATTGGGGCAAGATCCTTTCCGGGTTTAATCCTTGCAACCAAACCTTTTAAGCATATTTTAATTTCCGAAAATCCAAAAAAATAATAAAAAATTTTGTGATTCAATCATGGTTTTTCATGTGACATAACAACCAATAACACAAAAAAGAGAGAGAAAAAAACCCTTCTCATTATTTAACAATAATATCGCCTTTTTGAGGTTGAACTCTTATATAACCAATACCCTTTAAACACATTTTGATTTCTAAAAAACTAAAAGATTAAAAAAAATATGCCTGACATACCAACCAATAAGAAAAAGAGAAGAATTTAATCATTGTTTACAATCATAAATACATAATTTAATCTAATTTAATCTAACCTAAAATATGTAATTTATGTCTAGCAAGTGCTTTTATTCGTGGAAAAAGGAAAAAAAAAACATATTTAACACAATGTCGTTCTATAACACCGGTATTTCATAAAGTGATTTACATTCTTTAAACGAAATTTAGTTCCTAAAACTTTTTTCATTTCATATAAACACAAGTATATTATTGTTACTATCTTTCAACTCAAAGACTATAAATATACATGTATTTATAATAGCTAAAATTTATAAATCTACAAAAGTATGTTTTTTTTCAAAATCATCCGTTATTCGATTCCAGACTGAGCCTACATCTCCATTCACCATACCCGCAAAGAAACCTCAAAAATCGATTGGAAAATTAAATTGGCTCGGCATACCGATGCCCACTGGCGTAGGATAGCTCCTTTCGGGCGTAGTGCTTATTAGTGTCTCAGCTTCATTTTGATAATCTAACATGCAATTTCACATATACACATCTCTAAACTAACAATATACATTGGAAACACGATAAGGACACTCTTTGAAGTGTCCTAGCAATCTCTTAATACTTTGAAGTTTGAACCACTCTTTCAATCAAACACAAGTCTTTAGATCTTTCTTTTGGGCCACTTTCTCTGTATAAACCGTATCCACATTCCTAGTTTGTGGATTTAACTCTTTGCCCACTACTCTTAATGGGCCTTAATCACAAGTCTCTTGAGTGTCAATGTTTCTCTTTTCCCACTTTTAGGCTTTAGCTAAAGCAAGACTTTACCCATAATTTGGCACAAGAACATATAAGTTTAACATCTAACATCTCAATGTCCTTGCTTTAAACTTAACAATCTCACTACCACATCTTAATGATATCACAGATAATATCGCACGGAGGGATGGCAGTCAAAATCCCGATGGGAATACCTAAAACCTGATACATCTAAGACAAGTATGGAGTCGGGTAAGCGGGTATGGGCAAGAATTTTATTTTAACGGATATGAGATGGATATGGGATTACATGATATACCCATTAACCCGACCCGATTATCAACTAAGCATACTAATTTACCTGATTATATACTTGACATAATATTTGTTTTATTTATGTAATTATATTATATTATATTATATTATATTATATTATATTATATTATATTATATTATATTATATTATATTATATTATATTATATTATTATATTATATTATATTTGTTTCTAGTTATATTAATTATATTGTAGTATCGACAACTTTAATTCTATTTTCTCTTCTTTTTGGTCATTCTCCTAATCTCCTTCGAACCCTAGCCACGATCGAAGAGACTCAGTGAGACGGTGACAACCAAATTTGGTCGAAGAAACAAAGAAATTTGACCGAAATATCAAAGAGATAACTGACAAGTATTTAACAGGTATTTTTATATAACATTAATGTGTATACCTGATTACCCGCATGTATGTTTTTTATTCCCAATGGGTAAAAATACCAAATTATTCCCAACAAATTTTAGTCCGGGTATGAAACATATTTTTCTAATCGGATACAAAATTAGAATTACCTATACCTGTCCCATTGCCATCCTATCCATATTCATATGGGATAGTGCATTCCCACTTATTAGTTAATGGTATATATTTGAACCTTACCCTTTCAAATACAATACAATAAACATTATGATCAAGATTTGGAATCTCCTACTTGTACTGTTGGGGTCCCGCACTCGTATCAAAACGATCTCTCTATTTGTATTCATTATTGTAAAAACAAGTAAAAGCAACCAAATTTATTACTAACAAAAAAAGGTCGCAAAAATAGCGGCTAAAATCAAATGGTCGTAACTTTAGCGTTTAAAAAATCTGTCAACAAAATTATAACGATCGAAAATATTTTCGTCGTAAAACGATCACAAATGTAAGTACCGAAATAATTTTGGTCACAAGTACAGTTGCTAGTTTTATTAATTAATAAAAATATGTTTAAAACTCAATTTCATAACAAAATGGTTACAAATATAGCTACCATAATTGTTTCCTTCGCAAATACAATCACTAGTTTTATAAGATAATTAAAAGTAAAATAAAAAATTAACTTGGTGGCAAAAAGTCACAAACAGTCACAACTATAGCTACCGAATTGCAAATAAAATCGCTAGTTTTATAAATAATGGAAAAGAAAAAAAATAATGAAAACAGTTCGCAAATTTAGCTACTAAAATAGTTTCGGTCAAAAATTCAACTCTTTATTTTCTGTCAAAGTCTCCTGGACAATACAACCCGATTATACAATAAAGTAGTCATGTACTCATGTAGAGGTGTGAAAATCAGGTTATTTCTCAAACTGGTTTCTGTTAATTACCGAACCGATTGTTTTAAGGAAAATTAACCGATTTGGTTAATTAAACGGTTTTTGAGTTGTGTAAAACCTAATTGGTCTATTCGGTTAGGGTGTTAGCCAAACCGGCTATTCGATAGTTGTTAAAAAACCGTCCTTTTTAATATTTGTTTATTGGTTAATCAAAATATATATTCTAAACTCAATTAACTTTATTTTTTTAATTTTTTAATATAAAATTGGTTTGTTACAAAAATTAATATAAAATTTGAAGTTACACTTTTTTAATCTTGAAAAATAGCAAAACGTTCATTGGTCATCGTCTCACTCATCGAGTTGACGTATTCGTTTAAATTTGTTTAATCTTCAGCTTCAACACTACTTGAACGTAAAAATTCGTTTAGGTTTCAAAACGGGTCGGTTAGGAACTGGTTTAGAATTTCAACACTTAAAACCAGTTTGTAACCACTTGTCAGATTAGAATAGGTTAGAAACGGGTTTTTCTAACACTGGTATAAGGTTACGTTTTCAATTACAAAGGCGGATTGGTTCGGATCATTGATTTTTTTGGACACCTATAGAGTCATGTCTTTCATGTATATCTTACGCTTCGAGTCACATCGGGTTGGATATTTTTAAGGGAGCCAGAAAATTTTTATATGAGGAGCGGAAATTTTTAAGAGTCATTTTGCTATCATAATATAATATATTTTTCAGTCCGGTTCGAGTCACATCGGGTCAGATCTGGTTCGTTACCGAAAAATATCATTAAAATGGTCCTTAAAATCTTGTATTTGCATATATATCAAAAAACATATTAAAGTCATTATACTCATAAAATTGGTTAGCAATTATACTCATAAATTTGATGGTTAATATGTTTAAAACAATTATACTTATCGCTACAACGGTTCCCAAACTATTTAATGCTTATGATGTTTAACATGTTTGAGAACAATGTCGACCGATAGATATAACATTTAATATCTTATATCTTGATATCAATATAAATTTAGCATGTTTGATAGTAAAAAAGATTTATCTCGATATCATTTTTTTCTTTCTACTACCTACTTGATTATTTAAGGGTAAAAGTAGTAAATTTTATTAAGTTACAAACTGCGGTTAGCGATAAAGTATAGTTCGCTGAACTGTAACCTTATTGTAGTTCCACCCCCGACAATGTGTTACGACATTATTGCTTTCTCTTCAGCTTCAAAATTTTGAGGGGGAAAGGGGGGATTACATAATTATACGAGGGGCAGTCAGAATTTTTATATACACATAACAATGAAATTTTTTTAGGGTGGACGGCTATTACTTTCATCAAAATGTAGGTATGCCAATGGCACACATTCTTTTAATAGATAAAAAATAACATAAAACAAAAAAAATATCTGGAAAATGTTTTAATTTAACTTTTTTGTGCATTTTTGCTATAAATAACGATGACATAATTGGTTATGCATTCTACTATCGCATTTTCGGATGATTGATTCGCCCGAAATTCATTTTGTTCTGGGTTAAGTCCCATACGTATTTGCCTTACTTCTTTGATCCGGTGTCGAAATGATTATTGTAAGCTGTTTAAGCATTTTTACAATTTTATCATTCCACATATTATCTATCATATGTTATTTTTGATGTAGTTTATACTTTATAGACGCTACATTTGGTGGATATCACCGGTCTGGTTACGTTCAATGGACTTAGGTCAATTAGAACATCAACAATTGGGCCATTGGGTTGGGCCGAACCACCTCCCTATGAAACAGAACCCAACCCATTATTATTAGCCCTCTTCTCTTCTTGTATTTAGGGCTGTTCACGAACCAAACCGAAACGAACGCAGCTCCCCTCGTATCGAACTCGGTTCGGTTTTTAAACCGAGCGGCTCGGTTCGGTTCGGATTGTACAAAATTCGAGCGCAAACTTCATGCTCGAACTCGGTTTGGTTTTAAACCGAGCGCTCGGTTTCGCTCGGTTTTGCTCAGTTTTGTGTTTTACAATGGGTCGCGGTCGGAGATGGGTCGCGGTCGCAGGTTCGCGGCTCGCAGTAGGGTCGGAGACGCGGTTGAAGGTTCGTAGATTCGCGGCTCGCGGCTCGAGCAGGGTCGGAGACTCGCGGTCGCAGGTTCGTAGATTTGACGGCCGCAGCAGGGGTCGGACACCGGTCGCAGGTTCGCAGATTCGTGCAGCAGGGGTCAGAGACCGGTCGCAGGTTCTCAGATTCGAGCAGCGCCCTGGTTGGCGGCCGCAAGGGGAGGCCTGAAGGGTGGAAGCTGCTAGAGAGTGGAGAGTGGAGAGGGGAGAGTGGTTGCAGGTCGCTGGAGGCTGGCGGCTGGACTGCTGGAGGAGACGAGGAGTGGACTGTGGAGGGTGAGGAGTGATGACTGAGGTAATGAGGTTTGAATGTATTGGTGTATTAGGGTTTTGAGCTTTATACTAAAATTTAAAATTTTGTAATTAATAAATATTAAATATAATAATAAATTAACATATATAATTATATATAATATATAAAAACTAAACTAATAAATAATTCGAGCGAAACCGAGCAGCGAGCGAGCGACCCTTCGCTCATGCTCGGTTCGTTTTGAAACCGAACCGAGCCGCTCGGTTCATTTACAATCGAGCGGAAATTCGAACGAGCAAAATTCCGAGCATTTTTCGAACGAGTTCGAGCGAGTTTCGAGCGTCGAGCTATTTGAACAGTCCTACTTGTATTTTCCTAGCAATTCTCTCACCCCTCTAATCACTCATACTCATTTATTTCTCATTTAAAGATACACACATATACATGTAAATGATACATTCAATCGATCTGTGCTAAGTCTCTTCTAACGATTCTTTTAAATGTTTATGTCTCGAGATTGGATTCAAAACGACGAGAAACAGCTTAACATGGCCACGAGATCCCCGTAGACTAGAAAGATAGTCTTGGATTCAAACACTTATTTACACCGACTTTAGTTGCTCGTAAAGTACATTAATTTCTACTCAAAACAAGATTTATCCATGGTGCTTCTTATACAAAAAATATTTGAGTCTTAATGTTAAGCTATCAACCCAAATAAGTGAAATAACACGTGACTTAATACTGTTTTTAATATGAGGTATTAATCGTAGTTATTTATGACGATTTCGTGCGACGTCATAACAGTCGTAACAAAATGACCAGGATGTGAACAGAAGTGGTTTATAATATTTTATTTGTTTTGAATTAGTGTTTTTGTTGACTTTTTAATATATTTTAATCTGTAAATCTGATCAAATGATATATATTTCCACTTCCATCTTCTTCCACGAAATGTAATATCTTTTATTTTAATTAACTTGTTGCTAATTTATTCAGCATGCATTCTTCGAGGAGAGTATTTAAATAAAATCGTGATAGGGATTTTTTATTTAAAATAATATAAACATCAACTGTAAAAGTAAGAAAACAATAATGAAAGCTAAATTGTTTTTTATTCTTTTTAATTATTTTAGTTTTATTTCAAGACACTACTAGAAATTAAACATGCATGGCACCGTGCATTTGCAGAACTCTTTACGTTATGGCAATGACACTATCGTGATTAAGCATGTAAAATAATCAATAAAATTACGATGGTTTGGTTTTAAAAACTCGAAACATAGAAAAAAAGTATCATGCCTCGTATGTTGACAGATAAACACTTAACATTGAACCGACAAACTCAACAATAAATCTAATAATAAAGAAAAAATATAATTATAAAAAAAGAATGATAATTAAAGAAGAAAAAAGAAAGAAAAGCAAAACAAAATAAACCATAAGAAATCTAAAATTAAAAAAAAATACAAAAAAAAAAAAAAAATCAGAATCCCCAAAAGTGGAAGATTCAGGTGGGGTGAGAGGGTTGTGAGATTTGAACCAAAATGGGAAGAGTGGGGAGTAAAGCGCGCTAGATGGCACCAAGGCAATAGCTCTTTGTGTTATGAACCCAAAAAAATATATATTTAGGTTATGGTTATAGTAAAAAGTTTTAAAATAAATCGGATGATGTTTTGATCATTGTATCAAATAAATCAACTAATTGTGTTATATACATTTATTGTTTCAAATGTCAGTTCATTGTGTTATATAGTTTACATAATTTGTTGTGTGTATTTATCATTGTGTTTTACGTTTTTGATCATTTTGTTTTATTTATATATTGTTTCTATATATTATATAAACTTGTTATCTATAATTGCATTTTGTAATTAAAAGTGCACAATGATATACTTTCACTAATGTAGTTATCAAAACTCATATTGTTAAAAATAACACAATGTGTTATTTTTTTATAGTTTTTTATATATTATATAAACTTGTTGTTATCTACTATTGTGTTTTACAATTAAAAGTACACAATTGTGTTTCACAATTAAAAGTACACAGTTATGTTATTCACCAATGTTTTTTCAAAGGAAATGGATAAGAAATCGTATAATATGGTAGTCCAATTTAATGTATGTATGCTCATGATGCGTGTACGAAAGTTGTTACTCGAATGTTTGTGTACGGCATGATTTTAAGCCTACTTTGTGATTAAATTAAGTATGTTATGTGAGAAATGTTTCATGTATCTCACATATATGTAGACATAATTTTTTCTTTGACATAACTATAAAGGTATAACATAATCAGGAAAATAATTACTACATTAAATCTCTTTTGAATATCCATTCATTAATTTTTATACAAATTTTTATACGGTTGTATATATAAATTACAGTTTAAGTGAAAAATGAGTTGAGATGGGTGTGAATGTACGTATTACGCGTCATTGTCATTCTAAGTCACTGCATTCACATGTTGAAAGGGCATTCTCACGTAATCTTTTATGTTATTGTTTTTATACTATTTTGATTACGAAGTATATCATATTTTAGTAAAGACATGTACACGTAGGATTATATAGGTAAGAAGTACCTTGACTTTTATCATGATTTAAACAACAAATATCTTTTAAATAATTTCCAAGTTGATCTGGCAAGTTTGCCAAATTGGACAAGTTTGAAGGATAGGTTTTTCGAAAATGGCAAAAGAAGATGCATCTTCTGTTGACCACTCTAAAGGTTGTTTACGTTCTAAGTACCCTCATGCTAGAATTGATGGATAACGAGACTTTGGAATATACAAGGAGGTGATGCAAGGGGAAAAACGATGAATACATCTGTCCTGGTCACATCTTAAACGGTATGTCTGATTCCTTGTTTGATATCTATCAAAATGTTGAATTTGCAAAAGAACTGTAGGATTCTCTCGACCCCAGTCAGGGGCTCTGCCTCCTTGGACCCCGGTACAAGAGGCGCTGCCCTTGGACCCCTGCCAAGGGGGCGTTGCGCCCTTGGAACCAGTATTAAGGTTTTCGATATCGAATATTATAATAAATTTAAATAAGCGTGATTTCCGCACCTTCTAACTTGTTTGATGGATATTATTATTATATTGGTAATTAGTCAATCCAATTAAACTAAAATGTCTAGCACATATTATGCAATACCTAGTTTTGATTTGGTTCATTGAATTAAATGAAGTTGAAACTAAAACCAAAACTGAAAAAAAATTTCTCTTAAAACAATGGAATTAATATCTTTCTAGGTGAAATTGTAAACATACCAATGTCATATTTAAACATCACCAAAATACTTTGATTACCAGTAATATCAATGATTTTGGATGAACATATGTCCGATCTAAAACACGATTAGAAATCAAAATAAAAAAATCAATGATCAAACAAAAACGTAAATCAATTTAGAATAGTTTCGATGAAGAAATCAGGTTTCAAAATTAACCTTTAAGGGGACGTTTGGTTGGAAGGAATAAAATAAAATTAAAAAACTAGTATAATTTTCAAGTAAAATTATGTTTGAGTAGGTAATGAAATGTAAACCTAAGGGAATGTTTCACCTCAAATTCCCTTGGTTGTGGGATTTCAAAATCCTTCCACCTAGAGAGGAAATTTGAAATACAACAACCAAAAGAATTTGAGATGAAACATTCCCTTGGGTTTTACATTTCATTATCCACTCAAACATAATTCTACTTGAAAATTACACTAGTTTCTCAATTTCATTTCATTCTATTCCTTCCAACCAAACGCCCCCTAAGAGTTTCAAACAAACAAAATCAAAATTTGAAAATCCCAAATGGAAAACCCGTACCAAAGCAGGTTTGATAAAGATTACCAAAATAAACCCGAACCCTCACGCCTTCGCTGCTAATTGTAACCATTAAGAATTTTCGAAGGCAAGATGGAGATCAAACGAGACTAGAACCCATCTATTTGATAGAGGTGAACATTACGACTAGGTGGAACGAACGGTACTTAGGAAGGGAGAGAGGTTTTAATCGTGCCTCACCTCTGACGTCGCTTGCAGGACTATGCGATCATTCAAAATTGTGGATTGTCATTGACAATTATGGACTAAAGATTGTGGGATTATATAAATTTGGCAAAAGTTTTGACTTACAAGGTCGTGGACTGAAATTAAAGATTGTAGTTTTAGGGTGTTTTATTATTCTCGGCCTTTTTCTTTACACTCTAAGCTTTCAGTTTTCTTCTGCTCCGAGTGCGTGATAATATTATTTAGTGTTTATTAAATATGAGCTTATCGATCCGGTTTAAATTTCTAGAGTTTCTTGTGAACTCTATATATTGTTAGACAACCTTTAGTACATAATCCATATCAATTAACTATTTTAATATCAGATAATATAATTAATAAAAAATAATTAAGAAAGTCCCATTTTCTGTGTTTGAATACATGACAGATTATCGTCATGGTGGGAGATCGATGCCAATAATATTTTCAGTCAATTCCATTGCTCAATAAATTATTAGAAGCAGTTACATTGTTGGCATCCTAAATCATATCATAAGATATCCTAGTATAAATACACACACATGTACACACACACTAATAAAAAAACTACATTAAAAGCAAATGTCAACATACAACATATATAAATATACATACAACTAATTAGCCATTATCTTTGTATTGAATCATTCAACACAAACTTCAAACGAAAATGAGAGAGGTTTGTTGCTCCATTGTTTCCACAGTAGTGTTCAAATTACTCTTTGTGTTCTTCGTCTTCGAGTTTGGTGTTGGTCAGTACCATCATTAAGTTTATCTTTGATTTTTGTTTCAATTTGTTGTTATATATGTGAATATGTTTGTGTGCAGTGGGTGCTACACTTGGAGCAATTGCAGGAGCAGTGATAGGATGGAGTAATAACAACATGAGGTTGAAGAAAAGCGTAATCATAGGGACAGCATCAGGGACAACTTTATCGTATAGGCTCGTTAAAGCTGTATCTGATTACTTTCATTCTGATGATGATGATGATCTTGATTTCTTTATTCATCAGGTGAGTTGGTTATACCGCGCCAATCTGTTCAATTTAAATCATCATCTTACGGGAAAAGTTTGTTTTTTTTTTTGTTAAACGATTAATCCTAGTTATACTCTAGGTCAAGCTTATAGCAGGAGATCTGGAGAAAATACTTCATCATGATGAACATAAAATCATGGGATTCAACAAGGTAATAACATTGTGTTAGAGTCGATCATAATCTTGACTTGTGCCGTTTCGATCCTTTCCACATGAATATTAGTTTCCTTAGTTGTTTTTGCATACATAACCATATGTTATGTGCTAATTAATGCATTGATCAACCAGCAGGCCCCCTTTGCGAAGCTTATTTGTGATTCGCGTCAAGTTCTTGAAAAGTGTGACTAGTCATGCGCAAATGTTTAATTTGGTTCGTTGTATCGGATGTTCAATTTCTCTGTAAGATAGCCCATGTATCATCGTCGAAAAAAGAAGTCCTCCATGGCGTAGGAAGACCGGTAAGAACATAGGATAAAAAATAAAAAACTATGTATCATGTTGTGGCATAAATAATGTCTTATGTGTATTGTTTACCATTTGTAAGCTTATATATAGTTCTCGTGTATAAAACTCTAGCAAATTATGAGCTGATAAAACAAAAAATAGTGAAATTATGAAAAAAGGAAAAGGATTGAATTAATTCTAACAAAAATATACAAGGTACAAACTCATAATCAATGAAAGTAACATGAGTACTTTGTGGATATTTAGATTGAACACAAATTTAGTTTTGAAAGCAAGACCCCTCGACAATGGAAGAGAAGGGAGAAGCGATAGTGATTCTATTTCTCTCTTGTCTCTTCTTTTTCCATTTGAATGAATCCCTTATAAATAACACCGTTGAAGTCTTTCGAACACAGTGTTAATTGATCAAACATGTGAATGCAATGTCAAGCATGGTGCTGAAGATATGAAAGCAAGGTACGCGTGGTGGGATGATTGTGTTGTTGGGGATTGCCAGAGAGCCCTAAACATTGCATGTTGTGCTCACTGCTCACGCATCAAATAAGAGTAACTTACTATTAACGCATTTGAAAATGTTACATTATAAATGAAGCGTCAGTAGAAGTAGGTACTGGGGTAGTAAGCAAGAGGTGGTTTTGTTCAAAGCCTAGTGAATTATATCATCAGTAGTTACAATTCATATATATAACTATTAGTCGGATATTTAGACTTTTGTAATAACATTAAAGTATATTGTGAAGTACACGTAAAGATTGTTAAGATAGTTTTTAGGAGGATATAACTTTTCTCACTAAAATGGCTAATAATTTATTCTGTGTATGGGATGTAAAGATTGTTAAGATAGTTTTTAGGAGAATACTAGTGAAAAGCCCCCGCGTTGCGGCGGCGGATGTAAACTCATGCGAAGTAGCATCGATTTAACATCTCCAATACCGAAAAAGTCATATTAGAAAATAAATAAAAACAGAAAAAATAAAACGAACGGAAAGTATAAGTAAAAACGTTGAGCCTCGCACGTGAAACTTAAAATATTAAAAAGAATAATTAAGTCAATTTAAGACCCACGTGTTGTGATGATCGTTAAACGGGAAAAATTAGGCATAAACCGTTAAACCACACGCGCAAGTCGTGGCATGTAACTCGTAAAATTTGAACCAAAACGTGAAACGAAAATTTGTAAAAGTTGAAAAGTATAAGTAATCAAAGTTGAAAGTGAAAATTTGTAAGGATTAAGTTGTAAAATATATAAAAGTATTGGGGTTAAAAGTAAGAAAAAAAACAAAAATAGGTACAACCCATAATGCACATAAAAGTTGGTAATTAGTAATATATATATAATAACCTTTCTCACTAAATAGCTGAGTATTTATTCTATGTGTATGGGATGTTGGTGATTTAATGTCAACATCCCATTTAGTTGTATTTATTTAGTCTCGAATAAAAATAATAATAAACATTGATAGCAATGTAAAGTACTTGTTGTTTGAGGATTGGTGATCAGTCATAAATAATTATATTACTAGTAGTAACCATTAACAACTTCATCGTGAGCAAATATGTTGTTCATAACAACTTGGGTTAAGCAAGTGTGTATCATTAATCAACACCAAGTTGGGTTATGAGCTCAAATGTGTATAAATTAATAACAACTTAGTTACTATCAAGTTAACCATCAACAGTAGCTGACTTATTTACTACTAGAGTTGTTACTAAAAGACTATATAACTGGATAACTACAACTCTTTTAACCATAAGCTGACATATTGCACAACATCTATCGAATATTCGTTCTTATTTCTTTTTGTTCTTGGATTAAAGATATCGAGAGTACCATCAAAATATTTTAAAATAAGAATAACTAATACGCAATTCAGAGAGATATCTAGACTGTTTAAGAAATACAAAACCTACATATAGGATTGACTCTTAACAATTTACCTTTTGTTGTTGTGTTTCAACATCTGCGATCACCCCACTTAATTTCAAGAGCCGAACAACCTGATGATGAATCCGAAACACATCATTAATAAACTACAATATTAAAATCCCAATATTGTTGTATTAAATAATAACTGTTGTTTCTAGACAATGACAGGGCGTACAAGATGGTTTTGTTTTCATAGCTGTTTAGTACACTTGGTTGTTGATATTATTGCCAATATTGTTGTTTAGTCAACCCTTCGATCAATATCAATAAAAATACTTGATTGTTCACATTATGTTATTTTTTATTTTATATACAAATATCTAAATATAAAACGCTAGCTAGGTATGCATATAGTGTTTAAGATTTGACAGAATGTCTAATTGTAAGATATACCTAATTAAAAGACTAAAAAGTATTATTGACTTAATGGGTTTCACATGGGAATATTTGATGTAAAAGATAAATTAAAATAAAATAAGGATGTGGCAAATTAACATTTTTGTGAGTAAAAGAGTTAATCTTTTATCTTCCTTAAAATTAGATTGCTTCTTGGTGGAAGCAAGAAATGGTTACCTTTGGTGATGGATAATAGATCGATCAATAATGAAGAAGATTAAACACTTATCTAGTTATAAATCCAAATGCCCCATCTGATAAATCCAAAACCACTGTCCAATTAAAATTGTTTTTTGTAATGGGTGAAAAGGAGAGGTTGTCAACCAAAAGTAATTACTTAAAAGAGTATTATTTTGAAATTAATTATAAAAATTGAAACACAAGAATAATTAATATGAAAATATATAAAGTTGGTTTACGTATCTTTTAGCTTTTTAGTTGCATTTTATTTGACAAAATTTTAAATCGTATTAAGTTTTGTATTAAATTATATGAATTTTATCAAATAAGATCTTTTACTTTATTTTTATTTTCTGTCTTTATAATACACATTTTTATGATGTGTTCTAAAGTTTTTTACTTATATTCGTAGAAAATAACTGTTGCACACTTATTATTGTAAAAAGGTCTCGTTACGCCCCTCTAATTGAGAAATATTGGTTTCGTCAATGTTACAAAAGAGTGGTTTTTATCATTGTACACACGCCAACCTGTTCTGACATGATCTCCCTTGTTGGATTTGTCGCTAGCTAAATATATATAAAATTGTTAACCAACCCGACCCATTCTGACAATACACGTTCTTACTTGACCTATTTTTGCTCCTTATGATAAAAAGTCCTGGATCTATCACTATTCACATTATTACAAGCTACTGCCTCACAAGAGAGTGTGTAGAAATTAAATTTTTTGGGTGGAACATGTAAGCAGGGAAGAACAAAAGGCAAATGCATTAACCAAGGCATTACCAAAATAAAGTTTGCGAAAATGAGAGAATTGATGGGTGTGAAGAATCTAAAGAAAAGAATCAATCTTAAGGGGGAGATTCTCGATTCCAAAAGAAGTCAAAGTCGATCAGTCTGGAGTCCAAGTTAGAATCAGTTTTTAGTTACTAGTTTTTAGCAATTTTAATTTAAAATATTTTTCTTAGGAGAGAGGGAGTCGTTCCGTTTTTCCTAGTTTCCTCCGGATTACTAGTCGGCGATACATCAGGTTTTCGTTTACCCTAGTTTTCACCATATTGTCATTATTTGGTAGGGTCTCTTCTTAGTTTTTCCTTAATTTTTCTCACTTTTATCAAATTAATTTATTGAATATTATTAGGGTGTTAATGCAACCAGTGCATACCAGTGAATATTTATCCCGATATTGATTATGTCCCTCTTGAAGGTTCAAATTTCTTTTCCTATTATATACAAATTGTTAGTGTGAAAATTTATGTACCTACTCTAATAAAAGAATAACAGTCTACTTCTCCACCAACTTCACTATTTATACTTTCTTCTTCTGAAGAGCATTCACAATTCCTCCTTCATCTTCATCTTTATAATTACACTAAAATCATTAGTTTTTTTTTTTTCATTTTCAATTAAATAATACTTTTTAATACATTTATTATTATTTTTTTTTCTACTCTACTCATGATTACTTTTAAAAAATATAAAAAAATTAATAGAGATGAACAGTATTTTATCAAATATAGATAAAGAGTAACATGTTCTCTATCCTCCGCTCACAACTTAAAACCGTTGTCTACAATATAGAGAACACACTTACAAATATACGTGGGATGTGAATGCTCTAACACTTACTCATATGGCTTTCTATGACCTTTTTAACTAGCTTATACAAAAACTCATTAACTACTAATAACTGCCTAACAATCACAACTTCTTGTTACTGAAATATATATTGATTCGAATCAGGAGATCGCTCGTCTACCGTGGTGAGCCAGTGATCCGCGGTGAGAGCGAAGTGCGGAGGCGAAATAAGAGCAAACGGCAGTAAGGTTTTTAACAATTCACAAAAGCCAAAATTTGTTGTATTCTCTGATCTCTACATAAACCTTTCCGCAGTGGACCCTTCAATCCATGTCCGATATGTCGTAAAGCTTGTATGGATAAATATGGGGAGCACGCCCTTCACTGTAAAGAGCTACCTGGGTTCAAATATCGGCATGACTGGGTACGCGATGTTTTGGGGGACATCCTAAGAAGAGCTGGGATTTCTGCTAAGAAAGAAGCCCCTGTGAATTTCCTCACGGACCCTATGGAGGGGCGGTCTACTTTGCGACCAGCGGATCTGCTCGTCTTCGGCTGGGCTGGGGGCAAACATGCTTGTGTGGACCTCACAGGGGTTTCCCCTTTGGTTGGTTTACGGGAAAACGGTTTTGTAGCTGGTCAAGCGGCAAGAAAGGCAGAATCAAAGAAAGTGGATAAACATGCTAAAGCTTGCGCAGAGAACCAGCACGCTTTTGTTCCCTTTGCCTTTGATACATTTGGCTCCCTAGCGCCAGAAGCTATCAACTTTTTGACCAGGGTCCAACGGGTCATAGACAACCATTGCTCAACCCCGGGGAGGCAAGGATTTGTTTTTGGAAGGTTAGGATTTGCTATTCAGAAAGGGGTGGCGGCGCAACTTGTTGCCCGTCTACCTTCTATTTTGATGTAACTTGACAAAACATTATTAAAGTTCAAGACAATCCATATTAAAACATATAAGTAAATAACACCCCTCCTTATACATACATACATACATACATATACAACCCAATGTTGTTGTTTTGAATCATTGCTCGGATAATATTTTTAAACGAAAATGAGAGAGGTTTGTTGCGCCTTCGTGTCCGCAGTAATGTTCAGGTTACTGGTTGTGTTCTTCGTCTTCGAGTTTGGAGTTGGTGAGCACCATTGAGTTGTTTCTTCTAATTACTTTTGAGTATTTTTGTTTGAGTTTGTTGTTATGTGAATATGTTTGGTGCAGTGGGGGCTACACTTGGAGCATTTGCAGGAGCTGTAATAGGATGGAGTAATAATATGAGGTTGAAGGAATGCGTAATCATAGGGACAACATCAGGGACAACTTTATCGTATAAAATCGTTAAAGTTGTCTCTGATTACTTACATTCTAGTCGTGATAAAGATGACGATGATGATGATCGTAATGATGATGATGATAATGATGATGATGAACTTGTGTTCCTTGTTCGTCTGGTGAGTTGATTATATCGTGCTAGTCTGTTCAAGTTTGATTATCATCTTACATGAAAAGAATTTTTTAAAGGATTAATAAATCAAAATTGTACTCTAGGTTAAGCTTATAGCAGGAGAACTGGTGAAAATACTTCGTCATGATGAACATATAATCAAGGGATTTAACAAGGTAATATCATCTCATTGTGAATGTAAGGGTTACAATTCTTGATACACTCTAAAATACGACACGAAAATAACCAGATTTCGGGTTGTGACATGTAACATGGTTAATATTATGTCAGATTGGCCATTTATAACGTGTTTGATTATACCCCTGTCATGTTCGGATTGACTATTTGACCTGTTTATTTAAGAAGCTAATGGTTAAATAGCTTAAAATTTAATACAAATACATTTTTTACGGTAAACTGATCAACTCGTTTACCGTTCAACTCATATGGGTTCAACAATATTGAGTATGGGTCTCAGTTATAATGGGTTGGTGGATTGAATCTTTGAACCTGAATACGACATATATTTTTATATTTGTCATAGACATCAATAGTAACATGGCACAATTAGAATCATTTAATTCGAATGCAACCCCGTTATCATTTATCTAAATTAGTCAAACACATTGACGAATTGTAAATTATTTGTAATTAAGTTGTAAACGTGTTAAAATAATTGGTGAATTGTAACAAATGGGTTAACAAGTCATAAACGGTCTAAGGTATCAACATGTTTAATTGAAAAGGTTAAACATACACAAAACTTTAATTAAATAGTGAACAGAACTTATATGATAACACAAAGCTGATTATTTTCTTGTCATGTTCTGAACGGTGATTTTAAGTATCAATTATTTTTTACACCTTACCATATGTTTATGTGCTAATTATTGCATGGATTAACCAGCAGGCCCCCTTGCCAAGATGTTTAATTTGGTAGATTCATCCTCTACTTGAACCATTGTCACAAGTCACACGCAGATGTTTAATTTGGTTCGTGTAATCAAATGCAGATGGAAATGTATCATTAAGATGTTTAATTAGTGTTCTATGTAAGATAGCCCATTTATCATAGTCGAAAATAGAAGTTCTGTCAGTAGTCTTGATGAAAGGGTGTTTGTAGACTAATCCATTACTTAGAGTTCACATCTCAATATCACCAATCCATGGATGCTTTACCCGAGGGATTATCGACGATGATAACACTGATAATGATATCACCCATAGCGATTATGGCCTTACGTGTCAATATTATCAGCGGACGATTCACCTACAGATTAATTACATATCAACTGACTTTTTCTATTGGTAATGTTAATGAATTTTTAAGCCCTTACAATCAGAAGGGTAAAGCAATAATGGGTGAAAGAAACCCTAGAAAGTAAGAAGACGACAGAGTAACATCTTCACCGCCGACAATCTCTCCCTTCTCTGGCTATTCATCTTCTTATCGGACCATCTAAAGTTGTCATCCGGCGTACTATAATTATGCATATTATATTATAATATGACAGAGTAACATCTTCACAGCTGACAGCTCAGAGTAACATCTTCACAGCTGATGTTTAAGTTGCATCCATAATGAGGTATGTAGTCGGTTTTTCTAACGTTACCCCCTTCCAACAACTATAATATCATTCAAATCCTATTTATTTTAATACTATAATTATGCATACTTACTCGACTTATTTTCTACACCATCTCTCTACAACTTCTCAAAATATGGATGTCCAACCTTCTAATTTAATATTGTAACATGAGTTTGTAGTCATCTAGTTCCCATAATTCATCTTAAACGAATCATCATGACTTCTCTTTTATTGCTTTATTCACCAACGTTGCGCTAGATCCTAAAGTCAAAGATACCGCAAACTCAAAAACCTATGTTAAAAATTTTTATCATGCGAAGTGGCATAAACGTCTAGTAGAATATTCTCTTCAACAATCTAAAAATTAATGATGATATGTTAAGAGAGAGGTTTCAAATGCGAAAATTATTAGTTTTACAAATAGTTGATGATATAGAGATGAACTTTGAATATTTTTAACTTAGGTATGATGTAAGATTGTGATATGTACCACTTGGAATCGGGATAATTTTAAAATAAAGACTGAAGATCACCATAAAAAATAAGAGAGAAATCAGACTCGAATCATAATAATTTCATTCATAATGAATACTCTAAACAAGATGGTCTTTTATAGGCTTACACACAAAAAGAAACTAACAGAACATGGGGACTCCACTAACCCACTAATCTAAGTAAATAACAAATAACATAAAAAGATAATAATTGAAATACAATTGCATGGACTTCGTGGGGCCAACGTAGGCACACATCAAATTGAAGAGGAGTTTCACAACATTATAAAAGTATACATTGTTAATAAGTAATCTAGCATATGAAAAAGCTCTTAATTCGTTGGACGAATATTTGAATATGTCGAAAAGAACACCACGCGAAAGGCTACAACAATTAGGGATAGTGTCATTAGAGTGGATGGGTAATAATATTTGCATAAAACAACCACAAGTGACATACAAATTTTATACTCCCATAATGAAACTTGGCATGATTTTCTTGCCATGTTAGATAGTGTCATGTTGATTGTATGCATTGAATTTGGAGGAATCACCCCATCGCATGGGTGGGTGGGGTCAATATATGAGAAATGACCGGCCACCAATACCTAACTCTCATGCTTGAAGCGATGGGCCTCACAAGATACGTTGTTTTGGCGTGCATTTTTTGATGTCTTTGCATTCCATTAATGGCAAATAAAAAATCAATACAAGTATGGGTATTATCTTGAAGACGAGATATACGTCAACTGGGAAATATTTGTGAAATCGATTTCTTTTCAAGTTGGTGCCAAACAAATATGATACAAGAGCACACAAGAAGCGACAAGGAAGAATGTGGAATGAGTTAGCTTTCGATAACCTTAAAGCTCGTTAGGGTATAGTTCGCTTACTGGGACAGACATGGCATTCAAAATAAAATTAATTGTAACTTTTTGTATTTTTGTTATTGTCTAGTCGTAATTTGTTTATTTAATGAAATATTAATTTAAATTCTTAGAATACCTAAAAGGAATTAAGTTAACTAGTTCGTATCAAATTTAATTAACTAAAGAAAGGTTTAGTAATGATGTGGGGTGAAAGATGTACTCCTCCAACCTTAATGAATCAAACTAGCTAGATTAAAGAATGTATAACCTTAAGATCCAAACCCGACCTAATGACATGTTTATTAATAATATTAACAACCAATGATTGTTGAGCTGTGGTACTTGAATGGTGGTGTCACGTTATGAATTCCAATAATGAAAAGAAAAAGAAAGAAGAATATATGCCATGACTTGTCCATTTGTAACATCATGTCACCTACATCGATTGATAAGGCTTTTCTATTGTAACACCATATAAGTTAATCTGATAACTTAATATCTCATACTTAAAGTTTTAATGTAAGTTATTAGTTGTCAATGAATATAAGCTTATAACAGCCTTCGAATTCTCATATGTCAGTGATTTAAAATTGAACTCATGTTTCTCGTGATATTGGAAGGGTCGATACAACTGTTTTATTTAAATCTTGACGCTTTGTCATGCGTTCTTGACGCTTTGTCATGAGTTTTTGGGCCGTGGGGTTTTCTCACCTAATGTAAGATTCCTCTTGAGAGTAATTTCAAGTTTTGTATTGATTAATGAAGATGATCAGGTGGCTCAAGGACCCCGTTAGTGATCCAATTATCTGTTAAAAATATATCTTTCAAAGAGATATTAAGTTTCTTAAATAAATTAATTTTTTTATCTTGGATTCGACATATGAATCGACCAGCTATACGAAATGAGGTTCTATAATTAGACCACCGCCATTTGAAACTAAAGCGCTTTGTTTGTGAAAACAAATATTCAAATAACAATTTTAAGTGGTAAACATGAGGATCTTTGGAACATGAGGAAAATGACCATATTTCAAGAAAATATACATGTGGGTTGCGGCGGCGACGTACGCGGCATGATAAAGTATACCTATTATTGTTTTTACTCGTTTCAGAACTAAATTACGTCGAAATGTAGGGTTACTCGAATTTATATTATCGAATAAAAACATATTATATTTAACCCCACTCATTTTCAAATGAAATTTACGTCAAAATGTAGATAAAATCAAAACATATATAAAAATTATCACGAAAACATTTTATATTTGACTCAAATCGTGTCCGAACCAAATTTAAGTCAAAATGTATATGAACTAGAATTTACACCAACACGTACATAAAAATTAGGACGTAAAAAATTAATATTTTTAAGTAAAAATGTACAATAGATAAACCTGATGCTTAAAAAATTCAAGAAGATAAAAATTACATTATTTAAAATTTTAATAAAAGTTTAGAAGCTAAAATGTCAATTCAAAAAACTTAGAAAGCACTTTAGCTCGTGACAAATACCATCAACCTTTCTACTATCTAATTAAGAATAAAGTAGTTAAGTTTTACGGTGCGTTGTCTACTAAATAACTTGAAAGCGGAGATGGTGGGTGCAACATTAGTCAAAAATTGTTTATATATTTTTAATCAAATCAAAGGCTTATGTTGTTGGTCGTTGACGATGATGTGACATTGGTACTACTTGACATGATTTTATGCCCCCGCCGCAACGCGAGGGGACTTGATACTTGTTTGATTCGATTTTTAAAATTCAGGATCCATAAAGATTCAAAGTGATGTGTGACTTAAAATCTGGAGTTGTTTTGGCATTTAAAATTCAAAGGTTAGTATCAAAATTATAAGAGAAAAGTTCAAATAAAAATAAAAAACTCTAAACATAAAAAGTGTAAGAAGATAATCTCAATCATCTATCTACTTAATCAATAATTGAGATTAATTTTTATGAAAAAATTTGTTTAGAAGTTATTTTAGGAAATACCACTTTTGTTGAGTTTATGCAAGTTCAACCATTTTTTTAAATGTTCATAACTTTTATGTACAATATTATTTTTTATAAAAATTACACCATAAAAACAAACGTCTTTTATATTTAAAAGGAGTACAATACTTTTATATAAAATTCAAAATAAATTTTTTTACATATTTAAGCTTATATCTCGTCATTGTGTCTTTTAGTGCAGTTTATTGTGTATTTTTGTTAGTTAATGTGTTTTTCTAAATACTATTATTTTTTTCTAAAATGATGACTTTTAAAAAAGTTTAATGATGGAATAACATTCTTGAGCATGTCTAATATGTAAAGCACAATAATAAATTAACAAATAATTAATCTAATGCATGAAAAACAATGACAAAATAACACAATGTCGCATTGTGTTTTTTGATCGTTATTGTATAATATTGAACACTATGAGTTTTGAAAAATGTATTGGTGAAATAACATTATTGTGTACTTCTAATTATAAAACACAATGATATATAACATCAATTTTATATAAAGTATAAAAAACAATGAAAAATACCATAATGTGTTATTTTCAACACTATAAGTTTTGATAAATATATTTAAGTATATTAATATGCACTTCTAATTGTAAAATACAATGATATATAACACGTTTATATAATCAATAGAAACAATGATAATAATAACACAAAATGATATACAACATAAAATATAATGGTAAATACAAATAATAAATGATGTAAAATATATGACACAACAAATGTATATGTCACTATAAGTTGGTTTATTTGACACAATAAAAAATATCCTTATTTTTTAAATAATATAAGGATACGTGTCAAGCTCAATCTTTCTTAGAATTTTGATATTATATGTTTTTTTACTATAACACTATCCAAATTATAAATAAGTACTGAAAATGATTAATGTAATAATAAACCAGTTTATTTTCACAAAAAGAATAAATAAAAGTTACTCAATTCTCCAAGCTTAGATATTTTGTTAAGTTAATGCAACCTCATGATCTCCATTCATCCCTTACCAAACTACAGCTGTATACCAACCGTTTAAAATTGGTTTTACCTCTTTTAAACACTCATTCACTCCTCCTAATGACGCGCTAATCTCACGTAATCCTCTCGTCAAATCGATCATTTAACAGCCTTGATCGTAAGAAAACTTCGAAAAGATAAACAATAAACTTAGAGACGAATACGACATGCAAGAACTTTAAGAAATTGTCTGATGTTGGTATTATAATTTTGTAAAGCATGAAAAAACAATATTAATGTTAGTGTTTTTATTTTGTAAATAAGTATGACCTTAAAAATAATTTGTTTATAATTAAATAAATACATATACAAGTTAATAATAATATTAATTTATATAATGTCAACTAATAATTAAAAAGGCTATCAGACTCATTAAAACATTAAATATGTTTAGTGGGTGCGAGTGTGAGTGTGATCGCACCCACTAATTTACATGATGTCTTTTTTGTCAAAACTTTATATTGTCACCCACTAACCAATTACAAGTAGTATTAACAACAAATTAAATTTGAGCGAAACTAAAACTATGTGTGGTGCTGGTTTATTTCAAATATCACTTAAATACTATAACAAAAACCATTTCACTAAATCCCTCTTTAAATCAAATACAGTGATCAACTAGTGTTTGAAACTCCTAATATATAATGATGTAATGGTATAACCAGAGGCGTCTCTATAGTATAAACAACTAAAGCAACCGCTTTATACCCCCTAAAATTTCAAAATAAAACATACGTTTTTAGAGATAAATAAGAAGGATAACAAAATTGTCAAAGGATAACAAAATTCTTGAAGGTTTATTGAGGTCAACGTACAAAACCTGGTTTATCAAGGTTGACTTACGAAATTTGTTCACCAAGAATTTATTGAGTGTTCAATGTTGACAGTTCTTTTAAGTTTATCAATTCTAAATTATCTTTTGCAATTAATAATCTGATATGCTAACTATTATTCTTTGATCCTGATTCATGATTAATTGCTTTAAACTATCATTGTTCTTTTGCTTATGTAATCTATTGTTGTCTTGTTTTGCTTATGTAATATATTGTTGTCTGTGTTGACTTTAATCTACATTTGTAATTGATTTTTCTTTTTACTTTAATCAATTATTACTTGTTTATCATTTAATATGCTCTTTTTTTAGTTAATGATATTCAAGTTGATTTAAGTTGTTTCCAGTCTTAAGTTATTTTCTGCCACACTATAAACAAATTTGTTTATATCACCGGTTTGAGGCAAAGTTATTTTTGAAGCCCTTTTAAAATTTAACGCCACATAAGTTTAAAGCCTCCTTTAAATTAGTAGTGTTTAAAACCCTTACTTGTGGTTATGTAATCATGATTTTACGCTCAAAGCGTTCATTACATCCTTTCTTAAATCTTAAACATTTAAGTTACACTAAACGCCAAACCAAAAGCAATTAATAATAGTTAACTTAATTGCCCACACTTAGATATTTTCTCAAGTTAATGCAACCTCATTTTCCGCCATTCACTCCTTACCAAATTACAGCTATATATTTAACCAACATTTCACCATCGCTTTTACCGTCATCATACACTCACTCCTAGCGGCGCGTTCATCTCACGCACATCAACCATCTTCAAATCTTCCATTTCGTCCGATCCTCTGTTTTTCACACTTCACTTTCAACACTAATAATAATAATAATAATAATCAATTAAATAACAAATGATGATCACTAATTCTACATTCTCAAACCAGAGAAACCAAATAATAAATAATAAAAAAAAACTACACATGAAACATAACATGTAGAGTTGTTAACCGATGTGAGTGATGTTAACACGGGTTTGTTTCGGTAGGAGCAAAGAAACCGGAGTCGAGTTTATTCCTACACACGGGGCAAACCGGGTTCTTGGAGAGCCAAGTATCGGCGCATTTTAGATGGAACCCATGGTTACAACCCGGGAACACCCGAGCCGGTTGCTCCGGTTCAACATCGTCTAAACAGACCGCACACTCGGACCCTAACACCAGATCTTTCCCGGTGGTCACCGGAAGTTTCTGGAGCTCGGCGGAGGAGAGGCCGTGGGCGGCGGCGGGTTTGACCGGAGCACCGGTTTGGTGGTGGTGGCGGGCGGCGTAGCATAGCAGGCAAACGTAGATGATGAAGACGAGAGTCATGCCGGCGCAGGGGAGGAAGAGGGCGAGAACGACGGAGAGCAGCATGGCGGTGGGGCGGTTGCTGCTGCCGCCGTTGCCGGTGGTGGTGGTGGTGGAGATGTGATGGCGATTGAGGGTTTAAAAGGGGGAGGGGGTGGGGTGATGTGCGCACCGAGGCCCACGGTAAGTATTCTAGGAAAGTGAGGAGAATAGTAAAGTATGGTTCAGATGTTATAGTACACATCTGGGGAAGAGTCTGAACCATGATTGGGTCTTTTCTTTTACTTTTGTTTTTACTTTTTTTTATTAGCGGTAAATATACGATTATGCTTCGATAGATATGTATTTTTTTAATTAGGTTCAATTATTCGTTTTATACATAGACGAAGCTTTTATGGGCTATGGGGCTCTGGTCCTTTTTTTCGTCATTAGTGTTAATTTTTGGTTCGGTAGTGTAAATTTTCGGTTCGGTAGTGAAATTTTTTTAATAAATATAGTTTGCCCCTATTCTAAAACAGTTTAGTTTCGCCCTCGTCTCTCTTAAGGTGTGGTTCAAGCTCCGCCACTTGTTTTATAGCCGGGGCCGCACCCCCAATCCTCTTAAGAGAAAATTTATTACTGAAAAAACCTCATGCTTAACTCTGAATATTTTGCTTAGAGTGTAACTTAAACCCACAACCTTTTTATATTTATATGTAATAGATATCTAATCTTAAGTTTTGTTTTTACTACAGATTATTATATTGTTTATATATTTATTTTATAGTTTATTACTCATAGAATTTATAGAATACCATAAGTCCATAATATAAGAAATTAGATCACACTTGGGTTGGACTTGGTAGTACATTGATAGTAGTTAAATAATCTTTATAAACCATTTACTTTTAAACCTGGTTTGGAGTGATATACAAAGGCCTGAAATATATTGCTGATTTATGATGAATATAGTTTGTTATGAAAACAGATGTCATGAGCTATAAAAACCTAGATATGCGTAATTGTTGAAAATATATACACTATATTCTATTATATATCTGAAGGAATTACAAGAATAGTTTGTTTTGAAAAATAAATGTCATAAGTTATAAAATCTTGTATCATGATTGTTGAAATATACGCACTATATTACATTATATATTTAAGGGATTTCGAATATAGGATGCTAAGAATGTAGAAAATGACAAATTTTCATTGAATTACATATGTGGGTTGTTTTGATTTTAATTTTTCTTAAAAAAGTATCCATGTGTCTATAATTGCGTATAAGAAATTTATGACAACACGTATTGAATAATGGGTTTAAAATTAACAAATATCTTGATTTGTTAGGAGGCTAACAAATCTAACTCTATCACCCCAAATGTAAAGAAATGATAAAATTATTATTTGGTTTATGACATTATTCACATATGTAGAGATTTAATAAGGTAAAATAAAAATTATTAATTGATAAAGTTATGAACTTATGATGATGATGATTTATAACCAATAAATTAATTTTCAAAACAGGTTGAAAATAAACACACTTTTCTAATAAATGTGTGATAAAGCGGCTTATTTTCAACAATATATATATTCTTGGACACCCACCATTAACCTTTTTCTACTATTCTTTCTTCTTCATCAATGTTTTGGTAATCATACATTAAATTTTTTACAAGTTAGTCCTTGAACTACTTTATTTTTGTATTTCTCTACTTTTCTATTTTTTTTTAAATTTCACATGCTGCGTCCTTTACACATTTTCTTCTAACAAATGAAAAGCCTCCTTAAAAAGTCATAGTAACGGTGTTCTACAAAATATATATAAAGTACATACGTACAAGTTGGAGGCATAACACTTTACTATGTTAAAAAAAATTATGTGTTCAATATGTACAATAAAACAAACTTACATTAATAATCATCCATAACACTTCCAGTCGGATGTTCGTTTTGATTATATCTTATTATTAAACATTTCTAAGTAAAACCCAATTTGACAAAAATCTAAAATACGTTGTACGGTTCTTTTAATATGTTTGAGATGCTACCTCATCAAAACTATTCTTAGTAAGATCCAATATGATAAAAATATGAGTAAGAGAAAACAAGTGCAAATGGGTGTTTTCTTCAAAACTATCACTTCACAACCTCATTTTAAGAACAAACTTCTTAAATATCAAGGTTGGAGGTTCTTTAGTAAACAAATGTTATTGCTAAAGCAATATTATTGAACCATAACATCAACAGGCTTCTGCAAAACAAAAGTTAACTTTTTTGTCAAAAATAATAAAAACCATAACTTAAATATTTTGTTCAATGTATTTTACATTAACATCTATTACGTCATGAATAACATTCATTGGCTTAGTTAAATGTACCCTCTCCACCTTATTTCCACTATACTTCCCTCTAAAACATAAAATCAATGAAATCTATCTTTGTCTTCTATTATTAATAAATAGAAATATGAATATTATTGATGTGAAAAGTTAAGTAACTTTTAAGATACATACTCAAGTTATGCAAGGTGATTAGCATATTGTGGTGTAAACTTAGATGCAAAGTGCTCAATATACGGCAAACATATTGAATCATGGATCATCTTTTAATCGCTTGCTACCTCAAAAGTAAGGTTTCAGACCTGGTTTTATAATGGGTAAAATCTCTACAAGACTTGTTCCTAACTATGGCTGATCGAGTTTTGAACTTTTGTTCTATGTAAAGATCTTATTTATTTGAACAAGGCTTATAATAATATTATTCATTTCTCGTCAAATTAGATGTCGTTTTCTAGAATGTATTTAGCATTTTATGATATATATGATACACAACATCCAAATCATGTGGTATCAAGCTTGTTTTCTATAATGTATTTAGCATTTTATGATATATATAATACACAACATCCAAATCATGTGGTATCAAGATTGTCAATATACTCATATTGATGTGTTGCATAATACACATGTAATTTGGTTGTATAATTTCACATTTTAAGTGTATTTTTATGCATGTTCATTAGAATTTTGCTACTTATTATGTTTCATGATGGATTAACAGGCACTATAAATGAAGCTCATTTGAGCAAAAATTAAGGCTACACAAGAAAGTTGATGAAAATGGAAGTTGGAAAGGGGAAAAGGTATGGGTCCTAAGGTCTTGAAGATTATGGTTTGCAAGGTCTTGTTAGTAACGCCATATCATCAATCAATCATTAACCGCCTTAAGGGTTTACGATCCGTAAGAACCTCTCGTGCAATCTGTAAGGTTACGTGTCACCCAAAACCCTAAATTACATTATTTAAACAACTTGTCATTTAAAGAATCCAGAATTCAACTTTGGAGATTCTCATTACAATTAGAGAGCGATCTTAGAGCAGAGAACAAGGTTTGGAAGCAATAATTGAAGCATACAAGCATGAAGATCATTCGGTTTTGCCTTATTTTCATTTTTTTTGTTTCTTCGGTCCTTAAATATGTTATTGAAGTTTGCAACGTTTTTTACTGTTTTGATGTTTACCAACATTATAAGTAGCTAACTTTATGGTACTCCCTAGGTTTGGTTAAAAACTTGCATATATTAACTAAGTTTTGATTTTTATTTCGTAGCATCGTTTATTAAGCTTAGAACTTGACTTTTCCCAAATTAAATATGGATATATATGTTGTTTATGCTTGAAAGTTGTTATCATGATCGTGTGTGCTTGATCTTGATTGATTCCATGACATCTAGGTTAGATTTTGAACGTTAAAGTTGATAACTTTGTGTTTTTAATTTTAGACTTTGATTATAGATGACCTTATGAGTTTTGGTTGTGATTTTGATGGTATTTCCAGTGTGATACCTATGCCTGGCAAAATGGGGCGGGTTGGGTTGGGCAGGATAACGGGTCAAGATGGGTTCGAGTTAGGATGGGTTCGGGTCAAGACGAGTTGTTTCAAATAATGGGTCATATTGGTTTGGGTCAGAATGGGTTCTAACCAAAATGAGTACTGGTCAGAATGGGTCAATTTTAAAAAGTGTCATTTTACATCTTTCCAAAATGAGTATGGGTCAAAACGGGTTCTAACCATAATGAGTACGGGTCAAATCGAGTTCTAACCAAAATGACGACCGGTCAATTATAAATGACCATCATTCATGGTGATAGACTGATTTAGGACTTCGCAAGCAAGGAGACGATTCAAGGAAGAAGGAAACACGTTTCATGAAGAAAATTAAGAAAGAATGGAGCTTGAAGGATAAAGCTTGATTCGCGAAGCGTTCTTCTAGGCCGGCACGTCGGGTGATAGACTATGAGTAACCTAAAGCCAATGACTCGTGCTCTTTGTTACCACCCATTCTGACTCGCAACTTCTTTTCTGCAGTCCAATGTGACCCGTACAATTGTTTCTTTATTTCCATGCATGCCCATTTAGACCCTTTTGAAAATAATATGTTGCCCAAAACCACCCACAATCTAATATTAGAAGTCCAAATAGATCCATTTTTTATTGCTTGGGTTAAATTTGCCAGGTCTTACTGATACCTTGTCGAAAAACTATGTGAGATAGATATTGCTTAAAATTGTCTACCAATTACTTCTTAGGTTTAGTAATCATGAGAACGAGTTTTGTCTTTCATTTATGGTGTTAATATTTTAAGGTATTTAATTAGATTTGATTAGGTTGGCTTTTGTCATGGGGTTATAGAATACCACTAAATAAATCATGGTAGAAGACTTAGGGGTAATATTCTATTAGACATTTTAACAAACATATTTTATGCTTAATACGTGTTTTTGGTTTTCTCAAATAGTAGTAACATATCTAGTTAACCTTAGGTCCATACTATTAGACATAGCTATACGAGTTAAAACCTTCATGCCATCTCATTTGATTCCTTCCTAAAAGTTATTTCACATATTTAATCATATTCTTGTGTTCAAGTTTAAATTTCAATCTATTTAATTCGTTCCTCGTGTATATTATAGTTAATTTTATTTAATTCGTTATTTCATTTTTTAATAGTTACCTAAAATTCATTCAATTAATTAGGATAGAACTCGGGTAAGTTTTACCATTGAGAGCCACCAATAATGTCAATAGATTCAATATCTAGACCTACCTATATTTTACTATATCACAATCAGTGCACTTGCCATTTATGTAACTTTAGTTGGTAATTTCCTCTTTAAAATTAATTTATAAAAAACGTTTTCTTAATATAAATCACATATATATTTTCACACATCACACATCAAAATGATGTTAGGAACCATCATATGGTGTGACATAAAAGTTATTGTAACTAGGTTTAATGAAAGCATACAATTTTGCAAAAAGAATTATATGTCACATATCACAACAAGGAAGAATGTAAAAAAGAAAACAGATGTTGGGTATTCCAATGTTGTTAGGCAGTGCACGACCTATGCTTGTGGACTATATCTTCTCTTGCCAAACGAAGAAGATCAATCACAACAAAAAACACATCTCACTCATTATACTTCTTCAATGATAAGGTAGGCACCTTAATTAATAATTACTCACATTACAAATATTATTAATAAATGCTATTGAAATTGAGCAAGATAATGTGCTTTGTGAAGGTAAGCACATATTTTAGCAATTCTTAAAGTAATACTTGATGGCTTATTTAGTACATTACACCCTTTACAGATAAGTTAAGCTCAACCAGTCAAAAGAATTGAGATAAATTCATAAAGCGATCAATGAAAACTACATGACTGTTAAATAGCTTGAAAGCTTGCTCGAAAAAAGTTGAAAAAACCCTTTCAAAATATAGCTCGTTTACAAACAAAGCCAGCTGGGCTCGAAACATTTACAAAACCAAGCTAGTTGGGTCGGCTCGTTTAAACTCGAGCCGACTCGACTTTGACTCGGATTGTTTATTATTAGTTATATATATATATATATATGTGTGTGTGTGTGTGTGTGTGTATATAACTGTTGGTGAGTAGTGAATGCTTTTGGTTGGTCTACTCATCATTTCGTAATAACAATAATTATATAAAATTTGGTTTATACCATGATTAAAATATCCAACAATATATGTTGTCCACTTTTTAAAACTAACCTATGGATGTTCAAATAACCCGTGGCTTGAATCTCCTTTAAAAGATGCTCCAAAAAACATGCTCGAAATCGGCTCGTAAACCAGCTTGGCTCAGATTGATTTTAAAACCAAGCGGGGCTTGGCTCAACTCAGCTCATTTATAAACTGGTCCCCCGATCCGAGCCAAACCCTAACTCGAGTCGGCTCATGAACAACACTAGCTCTAAGCAGTTAAAGATGACTTCTTTCCAAGCGAGGAGCATGTTAGGATTTGTATACTAGATCTTAATATTCTTGACAACAACATAATCGGATAATCAAATAGCTTGTGGTTTGAAGCTCACTCGAAAAATGTCAAAAAATTTCACTTGAAACCGGCTTGTGTGCCAACTCGACTCAGATCTTAAACCAAGCCGACCATGACGCGGCTCGCTTTCAAACCGAGCCAGCCTAACTTGACTCATTTACAAACCAATCCAAGCACGAGCTAATTCTAGCTCAGCACGATCCAGCTCGTAAACAACCCTATCATACATTTTCTTTTTGAAAAATATGATTAGACCGACCGGACCGGATTGTAACCCAATTTTCTAACCGAGACGGGCCTCTTCTAGAATTTTGATTAGAGCCCGGCCCAGTTTAGAAAAAAAACCAAACCTCAGTTCAAACGGTTCAGATAAGAGTTAGGGCACAACTGATATATATACAGAAAACTCCATAGCCATACAGTTTAGGGCTTAAAAGAAGAAAATTGAAGCCACAAAAGAGGGCTCTTCATTTGGAACGAGCTCTACTGTTTTACCCAAATCGTCCAGCAATCAAACGGTATAATTTGGAGAATCTAATCTTCACGATTTGACATATGAACGCTGATTATCGGGATTTCATGTATTTGTTGAACTGATTAGATTCATTATCTTATGTTATTTGCGCTCGTATTCTCGTTTGTGCGATGTATTTTGTTGTGTTTTGAATTGATTGTGTGTTTTCTGTTTTGTTTTTTGCTGGTGTGATGAGAAAACCCTAGTTTTTGCTGTGAATAGTAATATAGTATGATTTTGTTCTTATAAGTTTGAGGAATAGAGTTAGTTTTCATTAGGTAATGATCGTATATGCACGTATTTGGTGGATTGCATCTTTATTTCTTCTAATTACTAGCTGCATGCACTGCATATCTTCCCCTGTCAATAGGTTCTTCTTTGCTGTATAAGTTGTGTTGATACACTCAGTTGTCTTCGTTTGTTGTTGAATAAACCCTATATTTTTCACTCCTTGTGTAAAGCTTTCAATTTTGAGACACTTTCTATGTTTTGCTGACTCTAGTTTCATAGCTGATTTACTCTATTATTTGCTATTTTTGGCTTTTATTGAAACTGAGTTTTATTAATTTTGTTTTCAGTTTATAATTTATTAATGTTTTAATAGACGAGTAGTTTTCTTAAAAAAGTTTTCTGCTTGGTTTTGTTTTGACAGATGGATCGGTACCAGAAGGTCGAGAAGCCTAGAGCAGAGCAACCGATTGATGAGAATGAGATCCGTATTACTAGCCAGGGGAGGATGCGAAGCTATATCACTTATGCTATGACTTTACTTCAGGTAAGCTTGTTTCTTTATTTAATAACACTAGCTGTCTGATGAGGATTGAGGATTCTTATTGTTGAGTTATTGTTACCTTGCAGTTTTTAAAATTAATTTCTTTTTCAGTATGCATAAGTTATGTGCTGATTCATCACACAGGTAGGACTTATTACGAACATGATTTTGTTACGGTGGACTCATTGTATAATGACTTGTATCTATTGATAAGGATTTTGCTTAGTCTTGTTTTGATTTAATTTTTTAAGCCTCTGCTTCTTTGTAATATTGAAATACCAATGTATGTCTCACACATTATAGTTTTTGCATGTGTAAAATGGTCTTTTGCCTATGTACTTCCACATAACCTGCAACTTTCAAGTTGTGCTAATTGATGTATTGTGTGGTGTACTAGGTTATGTTTATCTTTGTCTCTTTGCATTTTTAATTGTGCTTTGCTATGCAGGACTCAATAATTTATTACAGATGGTGGTTGTATTTTGCTTGCAAAAGCTGTCTTGTAGAAACTTATCTTGCTCACATACTCATTGTTCTTGAGAAGTCTAAGATTACACTTTGAATCTAGCAAGAAAACTATTAATATGTAAACGAACATGTCTTAGTGATAGTTTTTTATATTTAATTTGACTGTTTTAGTGTAATCTAGCTGTTTATGAATATGGTGCTAGCTCTAATATACGATTTACAATTTACCTTTTGATTGCATTTTAGGAAAAAGGCTCATCACAGATTGTGTTTAAAGCTATGGGTAGAGCCATCAACAAGACTGTTACAATTGTGGAATTGATCAAGGTTTGCCATGATTTACATTTTGTCATTTGTTTTCGTTATTCACATTTTGTTTCCATGTTTTTATATCAAGTTTAGAGCTAATGTACATTTGAAATGTAGAGGCGAATTGTTGGCCTTCATCAAATTACGTCCATTGGATCTACAGACATAACGGACACCTGGGAACCACTAGAGGAAGGACTACTTCCGTAAGATCCTATTCACGCTCCTACCTAAAATAAACACCCCTTATTTGTTTTTGTGTCTTCATCTAGGAAGTTAACATTTTATCTAACTCAGCCTCTTTTTTGTTGTTTCCCCCTCTGTTGCAGCCTAGAGACCACAAGGCATGTTTCAATGATAACTATAACCCTCTCGAAGGAGGAGTTGAATACATCATCCATAGGGTGAGTTAAATACTCATTGTTTTTGCTCAGTGTTATCTGTGTAATAATAAAAAAAGATGGAAGATATGATGTATAAGATTTGCAAAATCAATACTGCAGTACTTTAAAACGATATTTTAATCATAGCTGGTATATGATATTAGTAATCATCTCTCTAGGCTAACTCCATTAACTTGTCAGGTATCAACCACCATTGCCAGCTGACCAGGTGAAGGTGTCGACTGAATTCGAATATGAAGGAGGTATAGTACTTCACACCTCTTGTATATTTATTGACGCGCAATAGTTTCATGTATTTGTTTCTGCATATGCAGATGGATCACCAACTGCCAGGGGCAGGGGTCGTGGTGGAAGGGGAAGGGGAAGATCTAGAGCTGCACCAGGTTTTATTCAAATTACTGACTTACACCTTTTGTAATACTTAATAAGAATATGAAGTTCTTATAGTTGATTTGACTTTTGGTTATAATTGCAGGAAACGGTTACGCACCAGAAGAGTATGATGATGCGGGATGGGACGGCCCTGGTGGCTATCCAAGGGGAAGAGGTCGAGGAAGAGGCCGAAACTTCCGTGGTCGTGGAAGAGGAAATTACAATAACGCCCCTTTTATGGATACTCAACAAGATGCAGGGGGATACAATCAAGAATCTCCACGGGGTAGGGGTCGTAATTTTCGTGGTCGTGGAAGAGGAGGTTACAATAACGGCCCTTACAATAATAATCAGCAAGATTTTGGAGGTTATAATCAAGAATCTTCCAGGGGCAGGGGCCGTAATTTCCGTGGTCGAGGAAGAGGAGGTTATAATAATGACCAATATATGGATACTCAACAAGACACAGGAGGTTACAATCAAGAGATTCCTACGCAAGGACGCGGTACAATTTTTAATTTTTTTCTCCGAATGATTATAGTGACTTTTGTATTATTCGGTTGACTAAAGAGTAGAAAGTCAAAGGTGATTTGTTTGTGTTTTGATGATTGATATGTAGGCCGTGGTCGTGGGAGGGGACGTGGAAGGGGTCAAGGGTTCAGATCAAACAGGCCGAACCAGGGGGCAGATGGTGGTTACTAGAAAATACGAGGTTTGATGATATGCTGCTGGTTTCATATGTTTTCCATGAATGTTTGGTTGTCTGGTTGCTCCATTTTTATATTTTTGTTTCATTTTTTTCCTGTTTCAGATAAATCGACTTAGGGACATGAGTTTGTACTAGAAGTGTAGACTAGTGAGCTTTGAGTTTTCCACGTATTTCTTTGTTAATGTTTATTTTATTTGTTCAATTTTTATTGTAATTTTTGTCTTTATATTAAATTAGGGTCGTCGTGTCGTGACTGGTAATGCTGTGCATGAACGTTTTTGTTAGTTTCCTGTTTTATATAAACTGATAAGGTTGTTCGTATGTGTTCTGTTACTGTCTTATAGGATGAGCATAATTGAGCGTGAACACTTGTATTTTTATAACAACACCGAAAGTTGTGTTTTGTGATTTATTATTGTAGTTCTAAATGATCGTCTGTAAAAGTTACTTTTACGTCATTCTTGGGAGTTTGATCACATGATAAATGGTTGTTCGGAGAAGCCCTGTTGAAGTATTCCTTGTTTGAGTTGTTTTATGCAATTCGATCAAGATTTTCTTCAATATTAGCGACAAACGTGATCAAAAGAGCTAAGATAATTCTTCCTTTTCGAGCAATTATGGCTGACAACACTCCAAAACACTCTGATCCAGTCGGGCAAAAATCAGCTTCAAACCTCTAGTCAATCACTCTCAAATCCTTTCCTAATATTGGCGTCACCATCGAAGACATCATTTGAAGATGAACTAGAATTCCCACAATGACAAAAAACCAGCACTTGGCAAAATCAATCAGCAACTGTTGTTACTGTAATGCTAGCGCAAACCACTAGTAAACATCATTATAGGAGCATACAGTGACCAAACACCTGCTCCTACACCGATCTATACCACTACTTCCTCTAACATGTTCACTACACCGTCAAGTGCATTTGTTTCATTGATGTTATTGGAGGTCTGGATGGCTCCGACCGTCAAATACTTCACCCATGGTGAAATACTAATGGTCTGTTAATGAGACAAGTACACTAATGGGTATTATCATGTGTTAATGAATTGTTTTAGGTTACATAAGGTCTTATTATATCATAACAAATCATTTAGGTGTCATTGACATGTGTATAATGACAAATACAGTAATGAGCCTACTGTTTAATAATGAGTTTTTTTGGGTTGTATCAAGTCATAATAGGGCATAAACGTCATTTAGGCCTCAATAACATGTGCATTATGGTAAGTACACTGGTGGACTATTAATGAGCCTTGTCATGTGTTAGTGAGTTGTTTTACGTTACATTAAATCACATTAAGTCATAACAAGTCAGGTAAGTATCTTTAACTATGTATGATGAAAAAATCACTAATGGGTCATTAAGGGGTCTTAATTGACTTTGTCACGTACTCATGTGTTAGTGTCTAGTTTTAGGTTACATAAATCATATTAGATCATATCAAGTCATTTAAATTTCAATGATGTATGCATGATGACAACTATACAATTTTATTTCTATTTTTTTTAACATTTACAAGATTCTAAACATCGTACACGATGTATATTATGCATATAGCTACAAAGTTTGAGTTCCCAATTCAAAAGGTGTATGGTAAACTCAATTCTCTGATATGGGTATTATTTCATCTACCAAAAGTTTTCTTGATCTATTAACATTAAGCAAACACAAGTAAATATGATCTTCAACTTCTTCCAATTGCTCCAATAAGCAACTCTCATGAACCCTAAACTCCCTCATCACTTCCTCCCACACATCGGCCTTTCGGGTTCCAAAACATTTACGCGCCATCGCCTTCCCAAACTCAACCTCATTGTGTAACCTTCCGACAAGCCAACCCATTGTGTCAAGATCTTTGATCATTGTATAAACCCCTTTTGCAGCCACATCTAGTTGTGCACCAACACGTTTGAGCTCACTCGGTTTGACCCTTTTCTTGGCTGCATTTGTATTCTTGATTAGCCCAAACAAACACGCGATCAACCCTGGAGATGCCACTGTCACAATCAAACCATGGCACGCGAGAACTAGCAATGCAACGGCTAGAACAGCGTATGAAGCTACAAGAGCACAACCACCTGCTTTTTTACAAAAATTGATGATTTTTCGCCTTCTTTTGATCCTTATGTGCTTTGTGGTTAACTTCTTTAACAACAGTTTATGGTCAATGTGCAATGTGGGAAACTTTTGTGGATCAAATTCTGATAAAGGGTTCACAAATGATGTATACGAAGCGAGTTCTTTGTATAGTTCTCCATTGAACGGAACTCTTTCGGCTAGCTTGATGATGTGTGTGACTTTTTGATGGTTGATGTTGACTTGATGAATGGACTCTAGAAGTTCTTCACATATCATCCATGACTTTATGCTGGCTTTGAAGAAGTCAATGAGTAGATGGTGGAGATTGAAGGTGTTGGTTAGGTTGGCTATGGTTTCGGTTTGTGGTTCGAGAAGGATGTCACATAAGTGAATGTAGTGATCATGAACCGATGATGAGGATGGCTCGGCGTCGAACCGAATGTGGGTCTGAACTTTAGTGCATATCTCGGTGTATGATTGGGTCCGAAATGCCTTCTTGTATTCTTGGTTAACATCGGTTTCTTTGATGAAGCTAGTTGTGGTCTCTTCATCATTTTTACCTAAAGGAACATGGAAACATAGTTTAAATAGATGTTATTTTGGATCGTACATGATTCATGAAGTTTTTTGAAAACAATTTCATAGGAACTATAGACGATAAAAAAAGTTCCTATTATTCCTAAATTGCTTCAACTCAAACGACCGTTTAAAGGTAGGGATATGACGCGAGCCCTAGCCAACCTTCAAACTGGTGTTTGAAAATTAGAGGGCTATGATGCAAGCTCTAACTTTCAAGCACCCGTTTATAGTTAACTCAAACGCTTGTCTGAAAACAATGTGAGATTAGATTGTCAGTGACATGTGTATAACAGACACTTAAAAAAAATGATGACTCTTTGTAACCATGTGGTCCAAGAAAACCACTCTAGTACTTCTAGGTGGTTTTTGAAACCATTTTTCAAAGAGGCCACTGTACACACGCACACCACTTTCGATTTAATCTCACACCATATACAAATGGTCATCTGAAAACGTATAAAACGATTATTTACAGGCTAAACAACCATTTAAGCATAAGGTGAAATGATGGTTTGCAGGTCATGTCAAATCCAATGCCCCTTGAGTTTTAAACAGTTGTTTGAGTTTGTCGATGAACGATTGTTTGAATTTGGTGGTGACATTCAAGTTTGGGGTGGTGTAGCTACAACATGACCCTTTTAAAACTAGTCGCTTATGGTAAAAGCGAGTTGATGCAAAAGTTTGACAAACAATCCCAATCCGCTAATAATCATAGCTAATTCGCAGTAGACCTTATAGAAATCTTGATTGTTTGTCAGATTTTTACATGAATTCACTTTTCATAAGCAAGTTGTCTAATCAACAAAATGGTTTAAAAAACACCTAAAAGTATCAACGTCTTTCCTAAACCACCTACTCGTATTAAAAAGCCTCAAGAAATCGAAGCATACCGCAGAGTCCAATCGAAGGAAACTTGAACCTCGTAAACTTCATCTTCTATCTCCTTGAATTCATATGAAAACATATATAAAAAAAATCAAGAAAGCTTACACTTGAAAGATACAATGCATATTAATAGCTTACCAACAACAAACTAATTCCAAAGTAGTTTCTTTTATCACACGTTTGCTTCCTTCGCAAGTTATCTCATCAAGAGAGATGATGTGGGTGATGGGGTCTAATTAGTTAACAAACGTTTGCATCATTTATGAGTGTAAAAAGCAAATTCTTGTAAGGTTGTCTAACTAAGAAGATATATTGTTACATGAGAGTTATATATATCCATAACATTTAGTTATTTTATTATGTGTATATATATATGCATGATCTAGAAAAGGAAAGTTTACAAGGTACAACAACTTATATGTGCAAGGAAATAACAACGTAAGCTAGTGCCACGATACCCACTTAGTGTGGCTTATCTTTGTGATGCTTTAGCAAGAAGATAGTTGTAAAACGAGTGGTTGAAAATAAATAAGAAGAATAAAGATCTAAATGTATGTATCGGTAGGAGGATTTATTACATAGTGTGTACTCATTAGTTGATAGATTTGGGTTTCTTGGCTTTTGATTTGGTTTTAAGGATTTAATTTGGTATGAAGTTTGACTAGTTAGAGTTTGGTTGACGGTGGTTGAAGGATAAATGTGTTTTTCTTTTTGAAAAAACTATAATCTATTTATAAACTCAATAACAAACCCAATAACATTTTAATTATTTTAGCCTAATAAATCTTATCTTGAAGTCCACTAACAATTTAAATAATTTAGTCAGAGTGAGACTTGAACCCATGCTGAGAAAACTCAATGCCTCATCTTTGAGCATTTTGCTCAGAGTGAGACTTGAACACACGACCTCACAATATTTACAAAAATCAATTATATCAAACTTTCCAAACTTAATCTTAATTTTTACCTTTTATTTTAAACAATATAAACGAAAAATCAATTAAATCAAACGTTACAAATTTATTAATTTTTATTATAAATAAATAAATTTTTATTTAATATGATAATAATATCCTAATAGTCGAAACTTGATTTTTTTAATAATCATAAGTCAATTTTTAAAGTTTACATGTCATATAATTTAATATGATAATGATTTTTTATATTAAACAAATTAAATAAATACTTTATATATCTTATTCACGAATCACTAAACTAATAGTATAATAAAAATATTAATTCATAAGAAGCTAGCATAGTAGCATATATGGTTTAGATTCTCATATTTTTAGAAATATATGCAAGTTATTGTTCCTTTTGTAGATTAATCTAAAGAAACTGTTTTTAAGGATAATCATTCAACAAAATGACATAGTTTTGGTTATATAATGTTAAACCACCCTTTTTCGGGGAAAAAAATCATCATTGATCGATGATGCTAACGTTTGGTAGAAGCAAAACAAAATACAAATTTTAAAGTTTGCCCAAAGTAAACCAATCTCTTGGAATGTTGCAAAAAAACATCAATGAATTGTTAAGTATCGTCATTAACCTATCAATCTAGAATCCATTTTGAGATGTTTCTTGAGAGGTATTGAATGACAATGCGTCTCGCGTTAAATGAAGATAAAATCGACTATATTATCTGAATGTTTTGAACTTTAGACGTGTGTTTATACATACGTGTGCGTATCACATACTTGTTACTGTATAAATGTATGTATGTATGTATGTATTCAGCTCTTTATCTTAGTGAGCTAACGTGAGATGGAAGCAAACGTGTAAAAGAAGCAATTCCACCTTTCCAACTTTTTATTGTTTGCAGCATTTGAATGAATATACACATATATGATGATTGATTGGTTGTAAAGTGCATATTAAGGGACTGTTTGATTTTAAAGACTCGGTCAGAAGACACTGACCGAGTAATAGCCTTCTCCAAAACTGACCGGGTAAGATAAAAAATATGCATTTTGACCAGGTCAGACGAGAAATAGTGAGAATCAAACACCCTGGGCGGTCAAAATGTTTGACCGGGTCAGTGGATCAGACATTTTGACCAGGTCAGAAACAAATCAAGCAACCCCTAACTTTATTGATGTTCTTGATATCTGTTCGCATGCATATTCCGTTTCGATTTATATCTCACGATTGGCTCAAAACTAGCATTATGAATTATCAGAATTCAGTTTGCTTGATTATAAATGTTTCACATACACACACTTTTGTTTTATTGCTTAGATAGCTTCTTAAAATTACGCACAGCCTCCAGTTTTGCCTGAATAGCCAAATTTTTTATTTCAAGTCAATAATGAATAAAATTTAAATAAATGATTAGTAGTTAGATGATAAATACATAATCACGTGAAAGAAAATCACACCTCCGTAAATGAATTAGGAGAGTAAATCTCCTATTGCTTGTTGGAATTTTAGTAATATTAGGTTATATATATAAATATACATATTCATATTATAGTATTTATAAATTAAACCTATTAGTTAAAATTTAGGCTAATTATGAAACATGGAATAAACTCAAGGGGTATAAAGTGAATATGTATATTTATTAAAATTTGGATCGACAGCTTTTATGGGATTGATGAGAATTCAATTGTTAATACACAATCTACAGAGAAATATAGAGAACACTCTCAAGGCACAAAAACTTCATCAATTCAATTCAGGTTCTTGTTTCTACTTCTTGATCTTATCTGATTAAATCAATTGTAAGTGCGCAAATGGTTTAATCTGAAAGAGTAATCGATTTCAAGAACATCCTAGTTATTTTATTTCAATTTCAAGTTATTCATTAAATTAGGGTTTGATGAATATGGTGTTAATTTTCCCTTCATAATTCAACATTGCTGGTACTAAAGTTACCACATGTATCACCAGTAATGGCATAGTAAGGATCATGAGTGGTCGAATAGGCAACTCGTCTTCCAACCTCCAGCACTTTACTCTTAAACTTGCGGTTCATCAGCAAATATGTTTTCCATTAGACAATTTATTATATATGTTTTATATTGTTTACCTAAACAATAAAATGGATAAGTTAGAAAATGTTTTTATAGAATAACTATTGTAAATCAGATATTTCTATTACATGTATTCTAACATCTAAGCGAAAATGACAACACATACTAATAAGATAAATGTATAGATAGATTAAAAGAGTTACCGTCATTTAGTCGCCTTCAAAGTAACATACTTTGAAGGGTCAGTGGGTGGTGAGTACCGCAACTCCCCTACCGAGACCTTGTGTTTTATAGTGTGGTCTCTTAAAATAAAAAAAAAATAAAAACCCCCTCATTAGAAGTGGTTAGGCATCTAAGCATTTAGGTCTACAACAAAATGGTAACTTATTAGTTATTGAAAAACATACAAAGGTAAAGACCAAATTACAAAACAAAATTACCAACTTTTGTTGATGATGAGCGTTAGATTGAACTTTTGTCTACAGCCTTATACATGTGATATCTTTCAAGTTTCAACCATTTGTCTTGTCATAGGGAACCCATATCATGAGAAGGATTATCATTGCCAGCAAGACGGTGGTGACACAATTAGGTAGCGTTTGGTATGCAGGAATGAGGGGCGGAATGGAATGAATCATTAAGGGTGAATAAACAAAACTTGTTTGGTTGGTGAAGGTAATGGAATGAACCATTACATATTTGATTTCATTCCCTCCAATTCATTCCATCCCGTCCCCCTTCTTTTTTTTCATTCTATCTCTTTTTCCATTATTAGTCACCACACCACTCACTCACCCACCACAACAACCACCACCGCCGCCACCGGGAACACCACCGCCGGAGCCCGCCGCCACCGCCGGAAACCACCGAAAGCCATCGCCGCCACCGGGAACCACCACTGGCCACTTCCGCCGCCGGAAACCATGGCCACTGGAAACTACCGCCGGCCACCGCCGCCGCCAGAAACCACCGCCGTCCGCCGACGCCGGAAACCACCGCCAGCCACCTCCGCCGCCGGAAACCACCGAAAGCCATCGCCGCCACCGGAAAACACCGCTGGCCACTTCCGCCGCCGGAAACCACCAAAAGCCGTCGCCGCCACCGGGAACCACCGCTGGCCACTTCCGCCGCCGGAAACCATGGCCACCGGAAAGTACCGCCGGCCACCGCCGGAAACCACCGAAAGCCATTGCCGCCACTGCGAACCACCGCTGGCCACTTCCGCCGCCGGAAACCACCGAAAGCCATCGCCGCCACCGGGAACCACCGCTGCCCACCTGTCACACCCCCGCTTATAGCGGAAACACGAGGATGTAACGGACGGAATCGTCATAACACATTGTTAAATTAATAGAGATAAATTAAATGATAAAGATCAACGTGTCATGACGTCACCGTACACAAACGGAGACTTGTGTCATGGTTAGTCAGTTCCACGACAAACATAGTCATACAAAACAAATAAGTATAAGTCCCACAACCCGGGAACAATTAATCAAATGTGAATAACAAGTAAATGTCAAATGCAACTATCGAAGACATCCAAAGTTTAAATGATGTAAGTCTAAAGTCATCGCTAAGGCGGCATCCCTAGCAATCCTCAATGATTATTACCTGAAAAGATATGCTCAAAATGGTCAACATAATGTTGGTGAGTTCGCAGGTTTAAATAATAACAAAATTTGATGCTGTATAATAGTGTAGTAGGACATGAGTGCATACAGTTATAAGCAAGTAATATCACATGAGCATCACAACTAAACCTACGACGTACACAAAGACTTTGTCGGAACATATTCACCCTAGGGCCCGTTCCTGGCCACTGTTAGTCTCAACTAGTATACTAACAAACAAGGGTGGGGGTGTCAACCCAATAGTACTATCAATACCTGTCCGTCGGCTCCAACACCGGAGTTAAATAGTTGTGAATACAGAACCACAAAGACAACTCACGCATGTACTAGATAAAAACTTACAAAACAGTAAACACAACAGTCCCAAAAGAATTGAATAAGTTCACAGCATAAAAATAGTTGAGCATACTTTTCCCCCTTGATGTTTGTAAATAATTGTAATAAAACGGGGCCGCGAAACTCACCTTGAAATGTAGTGAAGTAAAATGAATGAAATACTGCAAAGGATGAGAGGAACAAACGATCAAGCACCTATAATAGTTGTAACTAAGCTTTTAGTCATGTTCAACGAAAATAGATAAGTCCGGTCGATTTCGGTTCGGTTCGGGTCGACTCGGGTTCGAGGTGCAACTCACACACATAATAATATCTATATATGTATATGGACATATACTACATAGATACATACAATGATGCTTTCATTCAACATCTATTCATACATACGCACACACTAAGTCACACCCATATGATTATATTCACATACCGTGGTACACATACAATATATACACATATATATATACATATAATAGTACATACACACATATATATAGGACATACAAAGCATACACACACACATATACACCATCGCATACATACACACCGATTCACACACATAACGCACACACAAACACCGGCGCACACACTGCTCGCGCATACATACATACACACACAGTCGTATATATACATATACATACACGCGCATATGCTTATATATGCATATGCGACCATACACACACACGCGCGAACATATACATACATATTCAACCTGCGTACTCACATGTATATGCAATATATACATACACAGTCGGTACACACACACACACGTGGTTCATACGCATACGTACATACATATATATGTATACATGAGAGGCCACACAAACCAACCCGAACAACCGAATCAATACACGGACCAACCCATGGTGCGACACGAAACGAAACGCGACGAAACGAAGTTCATAATGATCGGTTACCTGCGAAACGACTAAACGGTGAAGCGGCGGCAACCGGCGGTGGCTAACGGTGGTGAAACGAGGCTGAATCGGTGGTGCGCGAAAGAGACGATGTCTCGGCAGGATCACGGCGACGGAAGGTGCTAGGGTTGACCAAAAACAAGATTTTATATATATAATAATTATTTACACTTAGGACCCTATACTTTAAATTAATTAATCCTTCAAGTTTAGTTAAATTACAATTTGAACCCTGGACTTAATTATAATAATAATAATATTATTAATAATAATATTAACAATATTTACAAAATAAACATAAAGATAAAATAAATTTTATATTATTAGCGTCATTAAATATTAAGGTTGGCACGAAAAGGAGATACGACGAGATTCGGTTCGAAAATATATTAATTACGCAAAATAATAAATGCGTGAAAAGAGAATTAACGGATTTTGAGTCAATTGACAACCCTGTTGGTGACGGATGTCACAGTATCCCCCAGTTGAGGGAATTTCGTCCCGAAATTCAGCTGGAGTTAGGTCCTGAGGTTGTATCCACGAATAATTGCGGATACTTGGATTTTATCTGGTCTTCCCGTTACCACGTAAACTCAGGCCCTCGCCTGGAGTTCCATCTCACTCTGACAATTGGAATCTTGCTGCGCTTCAATCGTTTCACCTTTCGGTCCATGGTTTCTATTGGTTCTTCCACAAAGTGTAGTTTCTCATCAATTTTGATTTCCTCAATCGGTACATGAAGGGATCCGTCGGTTAAGCACTTCTTAAGGTTCGATACATGAAATATATCGTGTATACCACTAAGCTCTTGAGGTAGCTTCAACCGATACGCTACGGGACCAATTCTTTCAGTGATCTCGAATGGTCCAACATATCTCGGGGCCAATTTCCCTTTCTTCCCAAAGCGCAAGATTCCCTTCCACGGAGAAACTTTCAGTAAGACATGATCACCAACGTTGAACTCTAAGGGTTTGCGATGGTTATCAGCATAGCTTTTCTGTCGGTCTCGAGCTGCCTTAAGCCTATCCTTGATTTGAAATATTTTGTAGTCGTTTCTTGGATAATCTCCGGGCCTGTCAATTGGCTTTCACCTACTTCCGCCCAACACACCGGAGATTTACATTTTCTCCCATACAATGCCTCAAACAGAACACATCCAATGCTCATATTATAACTGTTGTTATAAGAGAACTCAATCAACGGTAAGTAGGTATCCCAACTCCCACCAAAATCAATCACACATGCCCTAAGCATGTCCTCTAAGGTTTGTATCGTTCGTTCACTTTGACCATCTGTTGGTGGATGATAGGCAGTACTTAAGTCCAAACGAGTACCCATTGCCTTTCGTAGTCTGCCAAAACCGTGATGCAAATCTACTATCTCGATCTGATATAATAGACACAAGCACTCCATGCCTAGCCACGATCTCATTCCCATATAACCTTGCTAACTTCTCCATCTTATAGTCCTCGCGAATAGGCAAGAAATGAGCAGATTTCATCATTCGATCCACGATGACCCAAATCAAATCATGACCACTACTGGTCCTAGAAAACTTAGTGATGAAATCCATCGCTATATTCTCACACTTCCATTCGGGACTTTCCGGTTGTTGTAACAAACCTGACGGTCTCTGATGTTCGGCTTTTACTTTCGAGCAAGTCAAGCATTCACTCACATACTTTGCAATATCCTTTTTCATGCCTGACCATCAATACAACTCCTTAAGATCTTGATACATCTTGTCGGCACCAGGATGAACAGAATACTTGGACTTGTGTGCTTCGTTTATAACTAGGGTTCGAACATCACCCAACTTAGGTACCCATATACGATCCATAAAATACCGTACACTATCCTCCTTACAGTTCATCTGTTTGTCTAACCATCGGAACTCCTCACTTATGATAATCTCCTCCTTCAATGTTTCGCCTTGTGCTATCAGAATTTGTGTTTTCAGATTCGATGAATAGTCATTCCCAACGCTCGCGCACGTAAGGGTTTAACACGTTCCTTCCTACTCAAGGCATCAGCCCACGTTTGCCTTTCCAGGATGATATCGAATCTCACAGTCATAGTCACTTAGAAGTTCAACCCATCGTCTTTGGCGCATATTCAATTTCTTCTGGTCAAATATGTGTTAAAAACTTTTGTGATAAGTGTAGATAACACACTTAGTCCCATACAGATAATGCCTCCATGACTTAAGTGCGAATTCCACCACATATAATTCCCGGCCATGTGTCGTATAATTCCCTTTTTTGTGAACCTTCAGCTGAAGCGAGGCGTAAGCAATCATCTTATCCTTCTGCATTAACACACAACCTGATCCTTGATGTGAGGCATCGTTGAATACCACTATATCACTTGACCTATAGGGAAGAGTCAATATTGGCGCGTTATACAACTTAAACCTTTAACGTTTGAAAAGCATTTTCTTACTTAGATTCTCAATCGAGTTTCTTATCCTTTTGGGTTAACATTGTCAACAGCTGACGACTTTCAAGAAATTTGCAATGAACCATCGGTAGTATCCAGCCAATCCTAAAACTTTTATATGTCCGAAGGCGTCTTAGGTGTATCCCACTACTTGACTACTTTGATCTTCCTATGATCAACAAGGATCCTCTTCTCATTGACCACGTGACCTAGAAAATTCACTTCACGCAACCAGAACTCACACTTGGAGAATTGACATAGAGTTTCTCTTCTCCCAATAACTTTATTATCGCCTGTAGATGTTGTTCTTGCTCTTCTTTTGGTCGCGAATAGATGAGGATATTATCTATATACACGATTTCAATTTATCTAAATACGACTTTCATGCTCAGTTCATTAAGTCCATGAATATTGCCGGAGCGTTTGCTAGGCCAAACAGTATGGCTAAGACCTCGTAGTGCCTATAACGAGTCCTAAAAGTTTTATATTTTTTTTCTTTTTGATATATCGTCTTTGGGAACCCTCAATTGATGATAAGCTGATTGGAGATCCATTTCCAAGAAGTACGTTGCTTCCTACATGCAACTGATCAAATAGGTCATAATTTCTAAGGAAAGGGTATCGCTTTTTGATGGTCAACTTGTTCAAATTTCAATAATCTATGCACAACTGGAACAATCCATCCTTCTTTTCAACCAACAAAGTCGATGCTCCCTACAACAAATGACTAGGTCAAATAGAACTTTTATCCAAGAGATCTTATAGTTGACTTGGTATTTCCAGCATTTACGATGGTGCTAACTGGTAAGGTGTCCTTGCTATGGTAGTTTCTATATGGATTAGATCAATCCGGAACTCTACTAGTCGATAGGGGAGTAAGCAATCCTCGTAACTTGTTAGGAACGACCTCTGGGAAGTCCCGCACAATATGAATATCTTCCAACTTTCTTTCTTCTGCCTTCTTTTCTACAGTATGCTAAAACGCGTAACACTGCTTCTTTTGGTATTGACGAGTATTCATGCAAGAAACGAGTCTTAGATTCTTATTGGGTCGCTCCCCTTGGATGTTGAGCACTTCACCAAATAAAAAAAAGGAATATGTATAACTTTTTCTTGATAAATTATCTCAGCTTCGAGCTTTGATAACCTATTCATACTTCTTACTTCATCAAAACTTCTCATTCAAATGGTATCAAGTTTATGTTAAACGTCTGATCTTATAGTACTAAGGTGTAACATTTTATTATCTCCTTAGCCTCTATCAATTTACCATCTGTCATCTTTACTGAGTAACTGACTTCTAAGCAATTGGGGTTCTTATTCTTGGCCTTCTCGTCTACATTTACACTACTTTCTTCTTTTACTCTCCGGCTTCTTTCCACTGCTCAAAAGATTTCCCTAATGGCACCGTGCATATCCTCTCTTCAATCAGGGTACCTGCCTTCAAGAATATGACGATTACATTTCCATGAATTTGTATATCTAATCCTTAGATGTACATCTCAATCCTCCATCTCAATCCTCTTTGATCTAGATGTCACAATGCGTGGCATTAGCTTTGCCAACTCTTGTAATTTGTTAGTATAAGTAGCATGACCCATCCCTACTATTACATGATTCCAGATTTTAAACTCTAACCTTTGCATCTCATTTATTAGGTAGCAAACCTTAGTCACCAAAGTTTAAACTTATCTCAAGTCATGGCTATCGCAGCCTCACTACCTTAGACTTGAGCTTCGGCATTCTACCATATCGGTGCTTTACCCACTAGTGAGTAAACAATATACTTCATCTTCTGATTTTCAGCATAATTGTTGATACCCATTATAGTTCTCATTTCTCTCAATCCAACAGGTCAGACATACAGTTTCCCTCTTCCTGACATACTCTTTTGACTATCATGTCAAGAATCCCTTGTATGTACAACCATTCCTATTATCTTATCATTTCTACCATTTCATACTTCAATTAATCAAGATCATCACATAGCCAAGTTCAGGCACATTCTTAGTATACCGGTGATGCTTATATATAGGGTTCCCCGCAGCGTTCCCACCACATCCACGATATACCGAGAACAATGCTTAAACTGGTCATGTGACATCTTATTTCTCCATCAAGGCATAATGCTAGAACGCTCAAACTACCAATGCTTCATAATACATGTGAAGGGAGTATCATTACTCTGTTGTAACTCTTCAAAAACCATGTACGTTCCAAACCAACAGTCAATTGCATAATTTCTGAAATGTTAAAAGAAGCAATGTCTCTTTGGGAATAAGACAAGTGTCACAATATGAATACCCATGTAGACTCTAGTTAGATTAGAGCTCACATAAGAACAAGCTTATAGATGTTTCCTTATTAACAAAGTCTTATAAGAACTGGAACTCAAGTGTGCTGAGGAATAGAATGGAATATTTGTACTAACTATGACCGTTACCTCATGACAAGATTTGCCAGGCTTCACATGCACTGCAAATTGCAATTACGTGTGCACCCGTAATGGTAATTTGCTTTGCATGGTCACCTTAACTCATCCTATTCGAGTTAACATATCTTATCAAGTACATAGTATTATCCATGATGGGAGTATCAAAGATATGGTTACTAACCAAAAGTTAATTAATCAAAGTTGTACGAAGGAGTCGATTGAGAAAGAATCACTTGACCAAAGAATAATCGAAGGAATCCGTATAAAATAATCTAAAATCCGATAATGTAGCCATATTGTCAGAGTACGTCGCGTCTGTTGTCTACTGGTGTCGTATTAACAAGCGTGTTTGTCCTCCAAGATTCAACCCAACAAATTTTGAACAAGGGCACCTATAGTAAATGTGACATTGAAGGACGTATGGAATAAGGATTGGCTTAACAACCTAAGCCATGAGAAGAATACTTACAGTAGCACTTATCAATTCAATCTAAATATAAATCAAATACATAGATAGAGGATGTGTTTAGCTAAGGCATTCTTAAGGTATAGATAGATGATACAATGCCTAAAACTTTCCCAAATATGTATATCAAAGATAGCTCGTAAGACAAGATATGTAAGCATAGCCAACACTACACATAGAACGTTCACATGTATATTCTTGCACACATAATCCTATTATGCATACTACATGTGGGTACTTAGGTTATAGTCTAGGTTGAAAATCCACCTAATTCTCTATAACCAATGGCTCTGATACCAATCTGTCACACCCCCGCTTATAGCGGAAACACGAGGATGTAACGGACGGAATCGTCATAACACATTGTTAAATTAATAGAGATACATTAAATGATGAAGATCAACGTGTCATGACGTCACCGGACACAAACGGAGACTTGTGTCATGGTTAGTCAGTTCCACGACAAACATAGTCATACAAAACAAATAAGTATAAGTCCCACAACCCGGGAACAAATAATCAAATGTGAATAACAAGTAAATGTCAAATGCAACTATCGAAGACATCCAAAGTTTAAATGATGTAAGTCTAAAGTCATCGCTAAGGCGGCATCCCTAGCAATCCTCAATGATTATTACCTGAAAAGATATGCTCAAAATGGTCAACATAATGTTGGTGAGTTCGCAGGTTTAAATAATAACAAAATTTGATGCTGTATAATAGTGTAGTAGGACATGAGTGCATACAGTTATAAGCAAGTAATATCACATGAGCATCACAACTAAACCTACGACGTACACAAAGACTTTGTCGGAACATATTCACCCTAGGGCCCGTTCTGGCCACTGTTAGTCTCAACTAGTATACTAACAAACAAGGGTGGGGGTGTCAACCCAATAGTACTATCAATACCTGTCCGTCGGCTCCAACACCGGAGTTAAATAGTTGTGAATACAGAACCACAAAGACAACTAACGCATGTACTAGATAAAAACTTACAAAACAGTAAACACAACAGTCCCAAAAGAATTGAATAAGTTTACAGCATAAAAATGGTTGAGCATACTTTTCCCCCTTGATGTTTGTAAATAATTGTAATAAAACGGGGCCGCGAAACTCACCTTGAAATGTAGTGAAGTAAAATGAATGAAATACTGCAAAGGATGAGAGGAACAAACGATCAAGCACCTATAATAGTTGTAACTAAGCTTTTAGTCATGTTCAACGAAAATAGATAAGTCCGGTCAATTTCGGTTCGGTTCGGGTCGACTCGGGTCGAGGTGCAACTCACACACATAATAATATCTATATATGTATATGGACATATACTACATAGATACATACAATGATGCTTTCATTCAACATCTATTCATACATACGCACACACTAAGTCACACCCATATGATTATATTCACATACCGTGGTACACATACAATATATACACACATATATATATATATATACATATAATAGTACATACACACATATATATAGGACATACAAAGCATACACACACACATATACACCATCGCATACATACACACCGATTCACACACATAACGCACACACAAACACCGGCGCACACACTGCTCGCGCATACATACATACACACACAGTCGTATATATACATATACATACACGCACATATGCTTATATATGCATATGCGACCATACACACACACGCGCGAACATATACATACATATTCAACCTGCGTACTCACATGTATATGCAATATATACATACACAGTCGGTACACACACACACACGTGGTTCATACGCATACGTACATACATATATATGTATACATGAGAGGCCACACAAACCAACCCGAACAACCGAATCAATACACGGACCAACCCATGGTGCGACACGAAACGAAACGCGACGAAACGAAGTTCATAATGATCGGTTACCTGCGAAACGACTAAACGGTGAAGCGTCGGCAACCGGCGGTGGCTAACGGTGGTGAAACGAGGCTGAATCGGTGGTGCGCGAAAGAGACGATGTCTCGGCAGGATCACGGCGACGGAAGGTGCTAGGGTTGACCAAAAACAAGATTTTATATATATAATAATTATTTACACTTAGGACCCTATACTTTAAATTAATTAATCCCTCAAGTTTAGTTAAATTACAATTTGAACCCTGGACTTAATTATAATAATAATAATATTATTAATAATAATATTAACAATATTTACAAAATAAACATAAAGATAAAATAAATTTTATATTATTAGCGTCATTAAATATTAAGGTTGGCACGAAAAGGAGATACGATGAGATTCGGTTCGAAAATATATTAATTACGCAAAATAATAAATGCGTGAAAAGAGAATTAACGGATTTTGAGTCAATTGACAACCCTGTTGGTGACGGATGTCACACCACCTCCGCTGCCGGAAACTGCCGCCGCTAGAAACCACCGCCGGCCCCCGCCTCCAGAAACCACCGGCGTTCGCCGGCGGAAACCACCGGCGTCCGCCGCCGCCTTCGGAAACCACCGCCGTCCGCCGTCGCCTCCGGAAACCACTGCCGCCGCCTTCGGAAACCACCGCCGTCCGCTGCCGCCGCCGGAAACCACCGCCGGCCACTTCCGCCTCCAGAAACCACCGTCGCCGGAAACAATCACCATCATAACCACTTTACATTCATTGATTCGTTTTCTCATACTTAACAAATAACACAAAGTAATAATTTATTTATTTTTAAAGGGTAACCAAACAGGACAATGGAATGTAGTTATTTTTATTCTCTCATCCATTCTATTCACTCGTTCATTCCATTCCTTCGTGCATTCCATTACCACATACCAAACAGACCCTTAGGTTTAAAATACAAAAGGATTAATTCATTTCTTGTTTTTTTAAAGGATTCATAATGTGAGATTCTTAAATCTTTTTACTCTAATAAAAGAGTAACAATAAGTGACAAGTGTCAACACCATATTCCATCTCATCAAAATTTTTTTTATCTCTTATATTAAATAATCACATTAATTAATAATAACATTATTTGATTCTTTTTAGATTAAAAATAGTTTTTTTAATAAATCTAGAAAAAGAACTTTTTTATTAATGTTATTTCTAAGAAAACAAATCTTTATAAATATAAATTCTTCTAAAACATCAAACTTTTTTTAAAAAAGCAAAATATTATAAAATTGAAGTTTTAAAAATTAAGACATTTATAAACCATAAATAATTAAAATTGAGAGTTATTTTAATGAAATTCTTAGAAATGATATTTTTTTAAAAATGATTTGTTTTGGTACAAAATGCTTAAATTATTTTTTGAAAAAAAAAGTTTAATAAGTTGATATCATTATTTTATTACTTACATTCCTTACTAATACGTAATTTTAATAGTATCTTATCTTTAAATATAGTTTTATAATTAATATAATTATATCTTATTATATATTATATTTATTAACCCGTGTAATACACGAATTTATTAAAACTGGTGTTTGTTATATTCCTAAAGCCTTTCACCCTTTCACTGCAAAAAGAATTTTAAAAACCAACATGCAGATCTAGTACCCGTTGCCCCTACTATTTCTTAAAATCATTTTTCCTCACCATCAAGATTGATCACCCTTGGTTGTGGCTCGTTTGCATAGGCCATTTGGTGACACTCTAGTGAATGAACCATGTGTGATATGTATAATTTCTAAATGTTAAAGACTAAAAAAATTCAAGATAGATGATTCATGTAATTACTCAATAATAATTAATGGAAAGAACAATGTACATTAAGTTGACAATTAATTTTATGTTTTTATTAAACAGCATAAACGAAAATAGAAAAATGTGAAGAAAAACCATCAACTATCGTTATAAGTACCAATGATCCTTAGCACGAATGTTTAATGTCAGATATATCAAGACTTCAATAAAATAGGTGAATGTATTGAGTTCAAGTCTCAATTAGTATAAGAAACGGGGAGGTTTCAAGTTGAGACAGAAAGTTTTCCCACCTATGGTGGGTTTCCCCTTCAGGGTGGTTTCAGGATCGAGACTGATAAGGACGGACTAATATACAAGCTTCTCTTTGAAGACGTGACAGTCTAGTGACTCAAAATTTCATAATTAAGCATTCAAAATGATCAGTTAGATCAATTGCCCTTTAGTGATCCAATCAAATTGAGCCGAGCCTAGTAAGAATAGCTAACGGGCCTTTAGCCGAATAAAATAAAAACAAACCGTGAGACACCCCTGTGTTTCATACCCCACCTTCTCACTGTAAACAACAAACAAGCATTTAATGGGTGTTTGGGATTGCTTATTGAAAACTCTTTTAATTTTTGAAAAACATAAGTTGAAAGGAGATAAAAATATGTTTAAAGAGATGAAGACGTGAGGAGGAAAATGATTTTTTAAAAATTTAAAAAGTCAAAAGGATGTGTAAATATAATCCTGTTCACCTAATCTCTTATTCTGTGTTAAATTTACAGTTTTAATCACTATTACATTTGGTCTCTGCAAAATTCTCACCATTGATAATGTTTGTTGTTCTATATTAAATCAAACCCTACATCATTCCAATTTGTCAGTCCCCATTTGACGCCGCCGTCTCCGGCGGAGATTCAGCCGGAGGGCTCCGTTACTGATTCATGGTGAGTCGACTCGGTCCGCAGTGAAATCGTTATCTGTTTCTTCAGAGTCATCATCTAAACTCACCATTCATGCATCTACACATGTCTCTCAGGTTCCCTTTTAGGGTTTTGATTATTATGTTTATTAACAACAATGTGCCTTAGGTTTTCTGTTATTATTACTCAATTTATATGGATCATATTGCTATTGCAATTTACAAATCATTATTCATAATGTTGTATGCATATTGCTTTGTTTTAGGCATCTGTAAACATACAACCACTACTGAAACAAGTGAAACCTAACTCAAACCCTCATTCTAACCCGAACCATATCCGCCAGCGATTGTGGAGGCGGTGGTGGTGCGTCTGTAGGCGGCACCAGGCCGCTGCAGCCGCACCACTGCCGCCTCCTTTCCTGCTTACTGACACATTAGGTAATTTGGTACCAGGAGTTCAGGATTCCCACAACCTTCTGTTAAGAATAATAATTGGTCTACTAGATCAATTGATTAAACTTCGAATAGGAATCCGTCGCGAAGGAATAACTTTGGTCCTAGGCGCGATCACCATGATCCTAGAAGTCCTGCTGCAAGAATTGTGCTTACACCCCATCATATGGGTACATCACCTGTTAACCACCCTTTATTCCTCATCAGCCTTTGAGACCATATGGTGTCCCTATGGGTTATGGTGAGTTCTTACTTGACCTGTTTCTTGATGTTTATTGGATTAAATCAAGACTTTGAATTGTGAATTCTTTTGCAGAAATGGGTGCATCATATGTATATATTTCGACACAAGCTCATGAGATTTATAGGGGTTCTTTTATGTGTAGACCTTATTTTGATTCTTCTTTGCTTGGTTTGATACTTTAGCAGATTGAATATTATTTCAGGTGAGCTTTAATTTGTTAGGAAAATGGACTTTGCTTTTTATTTGTGGCTAATGAAATTCCTTTGTTAACAACAGTGATGAAAATTTGGTAAAAGACATCTTTTTGAGGTCACATATGGATGATGAGGGATGGGTGCCTATGAAACTAATAGCTGGTTTCCGAAAGAGTAAGTAATATTTCCATTTATACCTTTGTAACTTGAAACCTTATTTGTCAATATTTTCAAATTCTTTTATCATTCTTATGTGGGTGATGTTTATTTGTCCATAATATAAAGGCCCTGTTTGGGTTTTTTGCTTTTGTAACTATGTTTACTTAGGGGCTGTTTGGCAGCATCTTAATCAGACTCTTAATGGTTCAGATGTCTGAATGGTTCAACATTTAATGGTTTAGACTGTTTGTTTCGCTAGCAAATGCCTGAATGGTTCAGACATTTACCTCTGAATGGTTAAGCATTATGCTAATGCTGAATGGTTAAGAGGTTTAATGTTGAATGGTTAATACCTCTTATCTAAATTGGTCAGACATTTGCCTTTGAAGAGTTAAGCGATATACTAGCTCTTAATGGTTCAGCACTTAATGGTTCAGACCTCTTATTGGTTCAGCACTTAATCATTCATAAATTGCCAAACAACCCCTTATTTATTAATGAAAGAAACTGGTATTGACATTCGTTTCTAGACGCAAAAGTAAGAAATATCTTATGCTTACGGAAAACTTTTTTACAATTTAGGCGCTACTGGACTTCTACATTGTGCATAAAAGTTATTTGACATGTCTTTGGTGTTCATGTTATTCTCAAGTGTTCATTCTGTTTACCGTAGTTTATTTGTTTTTTTATCACTATAATCACTTGACACTCTACCTTTTTTTTTCTTTTGCTGACATTCATGCCATTTGTTTCTTGATCCTGGTTAACTCCTTGTTTATTGTCTGCCCATAGAACTAGCGTTGTAGTTGAATTTAAACCTTTTATCTTTTTTAATAGCAATTAGCATATGTATATATCTTTCATTTCATAAGGTAACTAGCTTTTTATTGTTAGATATTATGCTGTTATGTATATTCTAATGTTAACAATTAAGATGCTTGTCACTACCTCAGCAGGGAACAATTGCTTTACTGTAACCAAGGATGTATGCATCTTACTATCATTATTTTCTGCTTATAAATGATCATCAAATAAGGAACTTAGAAGATTTTTTTTAGTGTTATGCCAAATAATAAATTGGAAAAGTTTGATTTTGATTTGATTGTTGTGTAAATCATAAACTTGGAAAGATTGGTTTTACACATAAGCTTTACACCACCCCTGGTTATTATTGGGTTGCAAAGGACGAGTCGTGCTCGAGTTTGGCTTGATTATTTGAGGCTAGTCTTAAGCTCACTCAAACCATGTAGGATTTGTAAGTGTTTCAAATTATTTCTGGTTAATTCGAATGTGGAAACTAAAAATTCAATATATACAATCAAGTATTGGATCACAAGTAATACATGATTGATCAAATTCTCAGCTTAGTGAATTAATGCATGAACATGTTGGTAGAGACAGTTAAGAACAAACAATTACATGTGGTAACTATTTATAGTATCTAACAAATTTAGGGCATGTTTGGGTTTGCTTATTAAAACAACTTATTGACTTATTGACTTTTTTAATAAGTTAATAAGTTAGTATGGAGTGACTTATTGACTTATTTCCCTCACAACCATTATATTGCCAAACACTATAAAATGACTTTTTAACTTTTTAAAAGTTAATAAGTTAATAAGTAATGAAAAAAAGTACTCCCAAACACCCACTTACTAAGCTATCGGTTAAGCCTACATTACATTTGACATACACATGATTACAAAAAAAGTCACAAACAGTTCAAAATTCTTTCACTAGCATCTAGCAAAGTCTCTACCTGCAGCCAAACAGACTTTACCCATACAAGTCAAATTTGTTCACTCGTAGCCAAAATACATCAACAATATTGACCAAGTGTTCACCGAACACTTGTTAATTTGTTTACCTGCAATGGTTTCCTTGTAATGAATGTTTACCCTCATTGATAATGTATCGACAGTCAAACACACTAATATAATCGTTTATCAAGAATTTTTTAGTTGGTGTTTTGGTAAACATAGAATTTTTTTATAGATTTTATGATCTTCTCTAAGGATGATGTTACCAAAACTCTCTTTTATTAGAAACTCATTTGATTTCCTCACATATCCTTGTCTTATTCATATTCTTTTGATCTATATTTTCATTTCTATGAGCTTTTATAAGAAAACAAAGAGTTTTGATAGTTTCATCATTAGGTGAGATTGTAAAGTGCATATATAGAATTTATGCTTACCAAAATATCAACTGAAATATTCTTGATGAAAGATTGTATAAGTGTGTTTGATTGTGGATACATGATCAATACGGGTAAGCATTCATTATGGGTAAACGCATCGCAGGTAAACAAATGAACACGTGTTCGTTGATGTGGTGAACATTTGGTAAATATTGGTGATGTGTTGTGGCTATGGTTGAACAACTTTGATGGATACATGGTAAAGTCTATTTGGCTGTGGTTTGAGACTTAGCAGGATGCGAGTGAATACATTTTGAATTGTTTGTGATTTTTATGTAATCATGTGTAATGTAGGCTTAACCGATAGCTTAGTGAATTTGCTAGGTACTATAAATAATTAAATATTTACCTCATGTAATCGTTTGGAGCATGTTCGTAAATGAGTTCACTATGATGATAATTTGATCAATTATGATCTGATACTTGATATTATATATTGAGTTTGAACATTTCGCATTTGAATTTATCAAAAATAGATTTAATTGAACTCTTATGATCCTACAAGCTGATAGCTCAACAAGCCCTCGTGATTGAGCTTGGCTTGAAAAGCTTAAGTATTAAATAAGGGTTATTATCAACAATAAAATTTCCTCCATGTACATGTAACATTATATATAATAACAAAGCTTTTTTAAATAAATATAACACTACAACGAAACTTAACTAGAAGTCAAAATCCTTTTCTAGTTTTTTTATTCATATGTAATTATGTATTCATATTATGGAAAACCTGAAAAGCTCGATAAGTGCTCAAGCCTAACCCTTTAAGCTTGAGCTCAAGTTGATATATATTTTGAGCTGATTTTTGATGTTTGAGCTCGAGCTTGATAAAAAACTTAAATGAGCTCAAGTTGCTGGATAAAATCCTGATTTGTTTGCAGCCTTGTAATGTTCTTTTCTGATTTCTAGGAGTTACATTTCTATGTGGTTAGTATATTGATGTAGCAACATACTTAATCAGAATTTAAGGCATAATGTATCACGATTCAGTTCATCATATTGTCAAGATAAAAAAAAAACTTGCTATTTTGTTCGTGTTGTTTACCTGACCTAAACCAAACAAGTTGTTGGCAAACATAATTAGTGTTCATTCGTGGGTTTTTATTGTATCATGTTTCAGGTCCAACAACTGACAAATGACATGCAGATGATATTGACCTCTTTGACACATTCAAATACTGTTGAAGTTCAGGTGCCCCTAAGTGATACCAAGTTCTTTGACATCATCTCTATTCTGATAATATTATTATTACACATCACAGGGGGACAAGGTAAGGAGACGTAGCGATTTGAGAAGATGGATACGTATCCTGCGTGAAACAGCTGTTGAAGAAGCTTCGTTACAGAAGCTCACATTAGAAGATAAGCCCACCAACGAAAACCAAGTGCTAGCCAATGGGGATGACAGCCGAAGACCCCTGTTCTTGAGGTCAAATATTTGTCTATTCAGTCAAAGTCAACATCTTTGACTGCCCAGATTTTGCAGTTTCAGCAAATTGGTTAACGAGTCTGACCGTTTGTATAGTTTACTATATCAGATGTTTTGGTGTTTTGACTTTGAGGAGCCTTGCTGGTGTCTCTAGAGAAAGTTGAAAATGTTTACCATTATTTGTTGATCTGAATCTTTCTCACTTGGATTCTTACATGTCTTTTTAAAGGTACACATTCTATGATACTTTAACTTGTTTGACTGGTGAGACCTTACTGACCCATGTAGAAGATTGTTTTAGTGATCGATTTTGTTACAAATGTAGGTTTTCTTTTTAAGCGATTATGTGTCATGGTTGTGATAGTCGCCATGTAAGTCACCACGACTGCAACACTACCTATGGAATGCTTGTGGCTAGAGGTAACCTTTTGGGTACCTATGTGATATCCATTACGAAGGGTGTTATCGTTTTGCAAACACCTTATGCGATATTCTAGAGAAAAAGAGCCATGATCGCTTTTATATTCCTCATGCTAGAGTCACTTCCCAAGATGAGTTTTAGCGAAGTGCTTCCCAACTTCTTTCGCATCACAATTTCATTCTGCTAGCGATGGAAAATCAAGGGTGAGAAAAGCGGGAAAACCTTACTCTTCTTTAACCTTAAAGAAGAGTTCTTCATCGTAGTTCTCCTACTCGTCTCGACCATATCTATTATTTTTGGTTAAATTTAAAGCATATTGTTTTGTCAGCTATCTAAACACTATAAACGTGTAGCCCTTGGATCATGAAAGTTATCTAGTGTTAGAAAGTAATTCTTTATCGTCATCTTTACGGTGTCTTCTTCTATGTTCAAGTTGAAATAACATACTATTTCATCAAGTAAATTAACTCCATAACCAAAGGGTTGTACGTTGGAGGCTCATGTTAGAATCTAGAGATGTGATAAATATGTTATATTTAAATTCAATGACATTTTCAGTAATCATTGCGTGTTTATAAAATATTTCTTGTGAAGATAGCTAAAAGACAATTATGTGAACAAGTATAAAATATATAAAATATCAACGCAACAAACACAAGATTTAGAGTAGTTTGGGTGAGTGTTAACTATATATTCACTCCTTACTATACACTAAAAGTTTGCTTCATCAAGAATATCTTTCTGTAAGAATGTAAAGGATCAGTTTTTTCTAACTTTTTTACTAATAAGGCAGTGATATTATTTTCACTTCTTACGCTTATAATGTTGATTGTAACACTTGTTATTGCCAATAACACAACAACTATATATGTACTTATCTATTTAGAAACAAAAAAACATTGCATTTTAAAACGGTTAATGAAGTTGAAATCTGACTATTTCGACTTAAATAATTAGACACGATATTTCAATTTGTTTTGGCTATAAAAACTGAGTCTCGACCTTTGAACACACAACATGGAGACGCTATGAAATACAAACCATTGCTACAAGACAACATGATTCTCAATGCAACTTCAAGCAAGATTGGTCTTCTCTCCAGTTACTACTACTACTTCAGAGCATAAACACATACAAATGTAGATATGTCTTAAGAAAACCGTTTTAAAAATATCTCACCATTTTTGTTCTTATTTTGTTTAATTTTGATTCGACATCTTATGTATTGATTATCTAGATTATTTTATGTTGTTTCCATTACCATTTTATTTTGTATATATCAATTATGAATAGTTTTAAGAAATACAATTTTTTTTAAAGTTTAATTGTAAATTTGTCTGTTATCAGTCATTAAAAAAAATGGAGTAAAAGTTATCTTAACTAGCTCTTGTCATGGAAATATATGAAGTCTTGAATAATTGGTTAAAGATTAGTATCATGTTATAACTAGAGTTAAATAATCCAAACTTTAGACGAATGAGGCATAGTTTTAAACACCATTAGTAAGATAATACACGAGATGGATGCATGTGGCTATAAAACAAGTGTCTGTATGTTTTATCTACGCATGTGGCCATAAAATATTTGTAGTGTGAAGTCTTAGATAATATATAAACGTTGATTAACGATTAAAATCACAATTTTGATATGACTTGAAATATGACATTAATATAATTAAGTTTTAGACACTCATATTTAATTCATTTAACCTGTTAAATAAATTAGTTGTGTTTAGCTGACCCCTTTAACATATTTAATTAAAAAGGTTGACCCGCCAACCCATTCACGGCCTACTTAACCCTATTACAATCCTACAACCCGTTTAATACGTTTATATTATGATTAAAACTCTTCATGTTGTTTACAACCTGACAACGTGTTTACAACCCGCTTAGCTTGTTTAGATAAATTGGTTAATTTGGTCATGTTTGGGTTACATGACTTTAAGTGTTCATGTTATGGCTGATGTCTTTAATGTAGGGATGACATAAGAGGGGTATGAGACAAGTATCAGTAATCCTAATAATATAACCGATTGTAAAACCGTACCTCGTACTTAGTTTAATACTTGTCGGATATCTGGCATATCCATGGGTATTGGGTCTACTCGTTAGTTTGGTACGAGTTCGAGTCCCACAGAGTAAGCAATAGGATTTAAGTGTAGGTTTGGGGGAATCTTGTGTTTGTCCTTAAAGAAATTACCTATTAGGATTTTCAAATACATTTTTTTTCTTACCATTCTAGTTTTTATATAGATTTGTTTTTTAATACTACAACGAACTAAATTATGATAAATTACATAAATTATCATCACCAAATAACTAATATATGTAAATTCTATGATCATATAATCAACAGATAAGTTTATAATTCATAACATACAATAATAATAATAATATCATTAAATACTATTACAAAATAAATTTTCAAGTTCCTTGAATAAAACAGTAATAGACAATAGTTAAGAAAAAATATAAAATTTGAAATTAAAATATTTCATGTATATAGTTTGGATAAACAACTATATGGCTTCAAGTGTTTCAGTTAAACAATCGATGGTCTCGGATAATTATACATGAACCTGTGAATTTATTTTTATCGATTCCATACTCAAATACCTGTCATGGATGTTTTGGTTTACATGCATTCCCGACGGACTTTGGTTTTCATGTATTGCCATCGGACATAGTACATTTAGTGTCATCATTACTAATTTGACAATAATAAATATATTAGTGATGTTCGAATTCAATAATTAAACCTATCAATCTCACATGATTATCATGAATATTTGTAATACGACATAAGCCAACGACCTAATAGATGTCATTCATTCATTTGAAATATAAGGAAGCAATAGTAGTGGGGCACGATCATACATATGCACTGAATAAAAATAGTAATGATTTGACGAAATGTAGTCAAATAAGATAACTTTAGGGCAAAACTAAAAATAGAACATATCAAGGACCTAATAAACTTAGAAAGTATATAATATTAAATATCGGGACATTAATTTTAAGGAACTCCGAACTAAATCTTTCAAATTGTTAAATTAAATTGGATAATAATAGTAAGGTGGGAAGAAAATAGTTGTAAGTTGGGGATAATGAAGAATGTAGTGATTTGTGGATTAATGACGTCATGGTATATTAATGTTTTACGTGTAAACAAAATTGAATATGACTATTTGTCATGCTATGCAAGCAAAGTCCATTTACATATGCTAGAAATCAGTCAATTTCAATCATACTTTATTAGGGTAGATTACATTTAATAATCATTATATGTTATAATTATAGAGCTTATAGTTTTCGCAATGAGAGTTCAATCGTGTTGCGTTGAGAATTTCAAGTTGACGGGTTAAATAGGTGAACCCGATCACAACTCGTATATTAATTCGAGTCAGTGACATCAACCTAAGCCAAACACATAAAAATTCTTGTTGTGTTTTAGGTCGAAGAATTCAATGTTTCTTTGTGAATATGAGTGATGGATGACGATTTAGTGATAGTTTAAACAACAAATAACTCTAGCTTAAATTTTAATTTTTAGAGTTAATTTTAATTTTGCTCTTTAAGGTTTGACTAAAGTAACTATTTTCCTCCTAAAGATTAAAAACATCAATTTACCTTCAAAATTTTCATATGTTGTTTTAATTTCACTTAAAAAGTTTCATCATTTTAGATAAAGTTGAAATAACTAATGAAACTTTAGACTGAAATTAATAGAACATATGAAACTTTTGGAGCTAAATTAACGTTTTTAATCTTTTATTGAAAAATTGTTATTTTTAACAAACCTCAAAAAGTAAACTGGAACTTAAGTCAACTTTTTATAACCCCTGCATTTTTAATTGTTTTTGTTTTTCTGTCGCTCGTTCTTAATTAACAAACTTAGATCTATATACTAACCTTCAAATTAGAGGAATAAGATGAAAATGACTAGTCGACTAGAGATGAAAACAATTATAAAAATATGGAATTGAGAATATGTAGTTGGGAGTAAAAATTAAAAATTACCGAAAATAAAGTGTCGGTGACAAGTATAAAAGAGAAAATTAATTCCACTAGTAGAAATAAAAATAGTCAGATAAAATGCAAAAAATTGGTAACATTTTTAAATCTCTCTAAAATCTAAATACATTCAAAGAAAAACCTTTAAACCTAACACATTAACAGATCAACTCGTTTATTAAATGAATCGTGTTTGAGTAAACCATTTCATTAAACAGGTGGTGTTCAGTTGGCATTTTTAATATGTAGATTATATTAACCAACGTAAAACCTAATTATCTTCCTAACACGTTCGTGTTATATTTCAAGTCGTATCAAAGATTATGTATCCTAGTTTACACATGCTTGATAAAATATAAGATATATGATATTTTAATAAGAAAATAATAAATAATAGTTTCGAAGCTGAAAAACAGTGTTTCACAACGTTTGATGTAAAGTAGTAATTTCATCACCTAGTAAATATGAACCACAAACACAAAAAATGTAAGCACTACACAAAGTTGTTGTCATAAATTACAATATTTCATTATAAAAAGACGATTCACTAATAATACACAGTTAAAAGCCAACACATAATGTGATGTCGCATATCACATGCATTTAAGTCAGTATTAACATACAAAAGTACGTATAATACGCGAGTAAAGATAAACATTTGATCTTAACAACTCAAAACTTGTAATCAATGAATAAATTGAGCCCTTGATTAAGACCACTTCACAATTTCACATTTCAAAGTTGATTGAATGCAACTAATTTCCCCTTTCTTTATGTCACAAAATCTGCATGACTCCCCCTTCCTTTTCCTCCATAAGACTCTTTCTCCCCTTGACAATTGTACCACAAACAACAAATCTCTCTCTCTTTCCACCCTCCACTATTTTTACTCCCTTTGATTACCTAACCACAATCCACTCTTCATCTTTTGACCCTTTTCACCTTCCTCTTTATACACCTATATATACATACACATGTCCTGTATCTATACCCCATTACCCCCCTCTCTCTCTATCTCTCTCATCACATACCAATGCAAAACAGACCCTTTACTCCCACTGCAATTTCAAAGCTTTTTTATAAAGAAAAACTCATGCCTCTGTTCTGATGTTTCAAATTAAACAATCTTTATTGAAACAGAGTTAAAAAGATTGCACCTTTGGGGGTTGTTTTTGTTCTGTAATTATGGCTGTTCAAGCGCAATTTTACTCTGATCATAATGATCAGAGTAATAATATTATGGGGTTCTCTAATTTGCCTCAAGATTGGGGTTTGATGTCTGGTTCCTCTGTTTTTCGATTTGGGGATGAAAACAGAACACTCTGTTTTTCGTATGATCGTCAAGAAGATCAAGGGCTTCTTGATCCTCAAAATGTTGTGAATTTTGATTGTGATTATCGTAATCTTGTTTCGTCATCGAATTCGAGGAGAAATGGGGTGATTGGATTACAGAATTTGTGTTCTGAGCTTGAGAAACAGAGGTTAGAGATGAACAGTTATGTTCATCTTCAGGTCAGTTTTGTTTATTTTTTTTATGGTGTCTCTAAATTCTTGTGTGGGTAATGGGGATGTTTAAAAACCGTTAAAACCAACCAAACCGTTAAAACCAAGCTAAATTGGCTCGGTCGAGTTTACAAGTAATATGGCCCCGTTTATAGTTTAAGGTTCGAAAGACCAGGTTTAACGGTTCGGTTTAGTGTTTAAAACTCACGAAGATATCCATAAAAATGAAAAAAATTAAAATTTTTTAAATCCGTGTAACTTTAATTAAAATAAAAATAACTGTTATTAATATTGAATTCAGTAATTATAAAACATATACAAACAAACATACTCAACAAGTCAAGTCTGGAAATTATAACCCGTATAACTATTTAAATTTTAATGCGTATATATTACTAATCTAATTGATTTGGTGTTCTTAGGTTTTTTTTCCACCTTTTCTCGTAAACTTTTTTGATATTTAAAAGGTAAAATCGTAAACCATCAAAACCAAATCGTACAAACTATGTGTTTGTGTTAAAGAAAAACGACCCAAACTTTTAAACCGTCAAACCAAATCGTTTTAATACGTCTGGCTAGACATTTGGTTTAGTTTATTTATCCAATAACTTATGTCAAAACCGACAAAACCAGACAGTAAACATCCCAACAGATAGCATAATTCTCCATGCAGAATTATAACTTGTGTTTGGTGATTTGTTAAGCCAGAATGAGAAACTAAAGGCCGTTTTGAACGAAGAAACACGAAAAAAAGAGGCGATCTTGATGCAGACATACGAATCGAAGATGAAGGCCATACTCGACGCAAAAGATGAAGCTTTACACACAGCAAAGATCAAATCAAAAAAGCTTCAAAACTATCTAATAATGGCGGATAAAGAAGCCAAGATTTGGGAGAGAAAAGCAATGGAAACTGAAGTGACAATGACAAAACTCCACTCTGAACTTAAACAAGAAAGAGCAAGAAGACATGAAGATGCAGAATCAGCCTTCAATGGTGATGAAGAAAGACAAAGGAAGATGGTGTGCAAGATGTGTCACGTGAGGAGCACGTGCATCCTATTGTTACCATGCAGGCATCTGTGTTGTTGCAGAGCTTGTGAAGGTCTGTTGATGTATTGTCCTGTTTGTGAGACTGTTAAAAATGGAAGTTTGGAGGTTTTCTTTGGTCTAAATTGATGAGGGTAGAATGGTCACAAGGAAAAAGTTAAAAAAATTTGGTGTTGGGTTTGTTTCTTTTTTTGGGTTTTTGTTATTAAAGATATATTTTTGGTTGTACTATTAGTAGTAAGGATCCAAAATGGTTATGAGGGTAGGACTATATGATAGGAAAATGTTGAAAAAGTTATAAAAAGATGGCTACATTTATACCAAACTTTTTATTTAGGTGGTAGCTAAACTGTGACATTTGATGTGGCTTGTTAGTGTGCGTAAAACACCACTTTACTTAGCGTTTAATGGGGTTCTGTGAGGTTTTTAAGGGCTTTAAAGGTGAATGACGAGTCCCTCTACACATAACCAATTAGTTTATATTTATTTGTATATTAAATTAAGAGGGTGAATGAGATCATTTTATTGGTTTAATGAGTGTGTTGAGTGAAATAGATAAGTGATGTGACGTCTACAAGAAATGAAACAACGCGTAAAAATACTCGATGATCTTATTACATCAATTCATGTGTGTAGAAAATATCTCTCTCTTCATGTGATTAATGGTTCTAAGTCGTATCTTAGACAAACTACATATAACATAATTTATGTTTGAATTTTCCAATAATTTAAGATTTTTTGTGTTCCAAATATATTTATACAACAAAATGATAATATATTCCAAATATATATACATATAATTATATCTATTATTTATTTATAGATCATTTTTTGATGCTATGTATGTACTTGATACTATATAAATACATATTCATGTGACATATCATTTTTCTATATGTATAATATAAGTGATACTATAAAAAGAGTGTGTGTTAGCTTACTCTTTACTTTTCTTTATAATTCTACGTTTTAAGCACAGGATTGTTGCATTAAAACTCTTATAAATATCAATACTATAATTTTAAATTCACCTTAACGTTATTTAATCACCTTTATATGTTTATAGTAGTTTAGACGGGTTTTCTTGCAACAAAAGTCTACAAGTTTTAAAAAATCAACCTTTTAAAACCTTAAAAGCAACATACCTTCTTGTGAGTCTTGTTAAATATAAATGATTAGTTAATGGCTAACATAAATAAAATTAATAAAAATTGTAAAAAATAATTTCAACAATCAATCTTTTAATCATATATCAAATTGTATAGAAGAAGTTTGTTAGATGTGTATTTTAAGCATGACCATTTTTGTTGAGTTTTTTAAGTTCTTCCACTTTTTGTGTCTTTAGGTCTCTGGTTCACACTTGACTCAAGGGGATTTCCCTACAATGATAAGTTTCCTCTTTGATGTTTCTCTATAAATCAGACCTGAAGCGTTAAAATCAGAATAAACAATTGATATCTCGTCTCAGGAAAGCTCACTTGGGTATTAGGGGTAGTTCCAAATATTGTTAAAAAAATTAACAATTTGATTTTTATAATAAATCTATTTACTTTAGTTTTATATAGTTTATTCTTTTAAAGCTAACCATTTTGAAGCCAACTTAGTCTTACTTTAAGCAAAATACTCAGGGTTAAACAAAGAGTTTTATTAGTTGTGGGTTTCCTCCTATGGGAGTTTGGGGTGCGGTTTCATTAATTAAAATGGCATTTTTTATTGTATTTCGGTTTCACCTAAATACAAGTATTATAGTTGATTAGTCATGGACCTCACAAAAACTTTATACACTACTAAAATAGGTTCATAATAGGTAGTATTTAGTTTGTTGTCATGATATCGATTAGTAGTTATAAATTATAATCACTCAACTTCAAACCCTATTGTGAGTGTGATATTAATTTTGCATAAAAGTTTAGTAGACTTTTCTGCTAACTGTATGAGTCTCTTTTACAATCTTAAAAGACTTGCCTATTATTTGATCTTACTAAGGTAACTATAATGTTGAAAACCAGGCACACATCAAAACGTTGAAAGTTTTAGTGTCTAATTTGTAATTCGTTGCATTTAAGTCTTTTTGTATCCTTAGTTATTCTATTCTAATTAAAACACTTGGTCGGTGGGTTTTCATTTTATTTAGATTGGCCACAGTTGTTTTGTGGTCTTCAAATTGGCCACAGTAGTTTGTGGTCTTCAAGGGTTTTCTATCTTATTTAGTCATCTACTTTGTCATTTTTGAAGATCAAAAGATGTTACTAGAGAGAAAGAGTAGAGAGATAGAGAGAGAGAGAATGGGGGATGAACCGGCTTTTCCGGTGGTGGTTTCGTCGGCCGACCATCGTCTGGTCTTTTGACCGTGACATTTGTTGCATCCCCCTCTCGATTTCTACGCTATTTTCTAGAGACAATAGAGAAAGAGGCGGAGGAACCACCGGTTCGGGTTTAGGGCGGTTGTCCAACCTTGCAGTTGTGACATCCGGTGCCTCTGTGTCTTCGCATCTTCGATTATCACTCTGCATCTGTCGATGATGGTTATGATTGCTAGCCTGAGACTCTGTGGTGGCCTGTCGTTGTCGGCCGCTGACCACCGCGTCTTTTGTGGCGGCGGCCATACGGCCTTTACCTTGGTAGCGTAGGCTATACAACATCTCGATTTGGTGCTCGATTACATTATGGCTTTCGTTTCTTTTCTCGATGATGACTGGGTCTGAGACTTCGATTATCTATTTGCATCTGTCAATGATGGTTATGACTACTAGCCAGAGACTTTATGGTGGCCTGTCGTTGTTGGTGGTTGACCACTACGCCTTTTGTGGCGGTGTCGGGCTTTGCCTTGGTGGCGTTAAATCTATAACCGCTCGATTTGGTACTCGATTATGTTGGGTATATCTATTTTTCAGTTTATTAAGCCTAAACCATAACTCGAAATGATGCCTAATGGCACTCTATAAACCCCCCCGCGGCATACCTAGTTAAATAAAAAAAATAATTCATGTAAGTACCAGGAATATCAATATTGCAAGATAAGGGTTATTTGGATTGTAATTCTTTTTACCATTTTACAGTAATACTCATGTATGAGCTGTATGATTAAATTAGTTGACGCTAGACCGCGAGAACAAGTACGTGACAAGCAGTCGAGCACCACTTATATGTTTTAATATGACTACTGCACATACTTGCAACCCTTTTTCATGGTTTAAACTCAATCTAAACACTTCCAAAAAGGTTAGGGACATTAGCTATGGTGATTCTTAACTAATGAAAACCATAATATGGTAATAACTTTTACAATTGATTAAACTACATGTATAAACAAAAACCTACTTGTAACATCAAGCTGAACTGGTTTGAGAAAACTTATCAAGATGGAGAAGACAGTCTCTTTTGAAATTTGAGGGTTGCAAGGATAATATCCCCGATACCCTGAACACTTCTTTGGCTTTGGTTTATCATTGTTACGTCAAAAAAGAAATCACCCCACAAAGTTCCGCCCTTAGAGCATAGTTCCTTAAGTCTTAAGAGTATCCACAATCACGAAACATTATAACACCTAAAAACACGTCTATTAAGTTGTACATCATAAAAACACTCGTTCTTTTAAAACATCAAAAACCTCCCCGATAAGAAAAACTTAAAAACACAAAAATACATTGAATATCATCACTAGCTTTTTATTTGCATGATTTCTAGCGCTTTTCAAAAACATTTGCTTGCAATTTGTGGACAAGTCAAAGAGTACGCCCACTAGGTAGAACAGTATGCCCGCTAGAGCCTTCATACTCGCTATATGTATATTTAATATAATTTTTTTTAATGTTGGCCCGAACTCTCTTTTATTTTTATGTTCATGGTGTAGAACTTTACCCCCAATAGTCCTGCAATGATGCTTCATGCAATTTTTAACCCAAAAACTACCCCTAAAACCACCATTAGGGATGGTCTAAGTTTGATATTAGGATATTAAAACTTAAATTGTCGTTATTTAAGACCTTGTTTAAGTCAATTTAACTTCATATTGATTTCATATAACTACTTAATTGTTTAGCCAATAAGAATCCGTCAAATAACTGTTTTATAAATGTTTGATATCAAAATTATATTATTTATTATGTATAACTACTTTTATATATAAATTACAATAAGTTACTTATTATTGTTAAAATGAATTATACGAATAATCCATGTGGTATGTTTATATTATGGTTTTAGTTCTTAAGTTTGTAAATTTACACTTAATCATCAATATTCATTAATCGGCAACATGAGCGTCCTTGATGGTAGCAGATGTTAAAAAATATGTTAAGTATTTTATGAAAGAACTATGATATCCTTATTATTAACTAATTAATAAACAAAATATAAAAGATTTTGTGGAGGACATTGCACGTCAAAAGAACCGCTAGCCCACTAGTAAGGCGTGTGTTGTGTTCTCCCGCAACCCTGTTTTAATCATCTCTCCATTGGTTTTAAATTGATTTTTTTCTTTAGATCTTTTTGTTTTTTTCCCTAGCTTTTTTGTTTCTTTAAGCTTATACTTTTTAATGTTTTGTTGACCCTTCCTTGTTTTCATGATTCTTTTGTTATATTTATTAATTTTAATGTTACATTATAAATCTCAACACATTTGTAGTACATAACCACGATTCATAACTATAAGTACGTAAAAAAACTGCTACTCCCATCACATAACAAGAGTTAATATTTTAATCTACTTTCTAAAGTTACCGTTTTATCTTTTCATACACTGTTAGATAGTCATGGATTCTGATTTGTTTTCTTTGCTCATGTCAAGATACACAATGTGTTAATTTATATCTACAATTACAGATTGCGAGTTTAACCTTAACTACTTGCTGCGTAGCGTTGACATGAACACTAACTCAAACGAAATTACAACTATATTAAATCAATAAATCAATAAAAAATTAATAAAAAGCAAATTTACGTTTATGGGCTTTAGTCCACATACAGCAAAGCCCAAAAAAAAGCCCATCGTGTAAATTACGCGTATAAGGTCGGTGAACTTTCCCCTATAAATACCACTTTACCCCATATCAAATCACATTACGCAAACATTCAATCTCAAGATATCGTCTCCACCTCTCGCCGTTGAAACCCTAACCCTAATTTCAAAATTTTTAAAGTTCGTTAAAGATCCCATCAATTGGGTTCTTTAGATCCTTAGTGGTTCTAATAAACCCACTGTTTTTGTTATCTGTAATCGTGTTGTTCGCGTTATTTCGTTACATCTTGTGTTCTTTCGGTTCGATCTCGTGGGAACAATCGAGGATGTCTCGGTGCTTTCCGTACCCTCCTCCTGGTTATTGTAGGAATGGAGCTACATACGAGGCCTTGATCGAATCGATTAAGGTTTGTTGTTAAGAAAGCACTTTTGAGATCTGTTGTATTTCCATGATGTTCATGTTGAAATCAGGTTGTATGTCGTTGTATACATCTGAACTGTGTAGTGTAGGGAAACCCTGATGCGATATGTATGTTCTACATGTTAATTGGAAGAATCAGAAGAGTACGTGTGCGCGATTGTTAGTGTGTTCGTAAATGATTGATTGGGTTATTGGTTCGATGTGGGAGAAATAGGAGTATGATTTGATGTACGAGTATCGTTTATTGGTTTTGATTGGTTGATTATTGAGGTTCAACTTAAGCAATATCTTAGAGGATTAAAACTTTAAAGGGTTGCGTATGTATGAAATTGTCCCCGATGAAAATGGTAAGAACTGGTAGTCGCCTACGGGTTAAGTGATTTTGGTTTGTTAATAATAGGGGTGATGCTGTTGCTTTTAAGGGAATTGGTTTTGATGATGTATAGATTTGAGTACTGTTTGGAACAGTTTGTATGTGTGTAGAAAAATCTATTGTTTTAAGGTTATCATGTAAGATTGGAAATGATTTGTTTTGGTTTAGGATGTGTTTTTATTGTTTAGACCAACCATGATGTTAGTACTGGAGTGGATGACTGTTCTGATTAGGTGAATGATCTGTAGTGAGTTGCAGGATGGTGGAGAACCTTAGTAGATGAATCATGAATGTTAGCAAAAGGTGAATTGTTAAAAGTGGTGTTGTATGGTGGTTTAGAACAAGTGTGATGATGGAGCTCTAGGGTTCTAGCAAATTAAAAATAAGAATCGATTCAAAGTGTTGATGAAGTTCTTTAAAAAATTGATTATACATTATTGGTTTGTAAGTTTTATTGTGGCTTGCAACAGTATGTAACTCTTTGATTGGTAACTGGCTGTTTTATGGTATTTTTATAAAAAGTATGCTTAGAGTTATTTAAGTAAGAAGGTAACAATTTCATGATACTTTTCTAATAAACATTTACTATGTATTCTATGTGATTTTTTTAAAAAGAAACAAGTGTTCAACTAAGACATTCTAAGATACTTTGCCTTAAGATGTTATTGTTCTATGTTTGAATTTGTGTGTTGGGTTTGTAAGTTATTAGTTACTTGTTTGAAAATTTATAAAGGATCAGATACAAGTGTTGGTTGGTTGTAAAGAGCCCATAAACTGCTCTGTGTTTCACCATGGTTAATTTGATCTTTCTAAACATGTAATGATTGACAATCATGGTTCATGTTTCAATCAATATGTTGTTTGTCGCCTGCTACTGTTGGATCTAAATTTGTTGTTCTGGTGCTTTAATTAAAGCTCCAGAAGGAAACCAATAAGACCAAAGCAGAAAGAAAACATGAGAAGAAAGCCAAGAAAGATAAAAAGGAGAAAAAGCATAAAGACAGAAAGTACAATGGTGATGGGGTCAAGTTGCAAAACAACCGAAATGACGATTATCATAAGGTGTTGCAGGAATCAGCTGATTGTACAAAAGCCCAAATCAAGGCAACAAATGCTACCACTGAACTATTCGAGAAGAGCGATTTGACTGAAGAGCATGGTCCATCTATCAGTTCACACCAACCGAGCTATTCATCTGATAGCACAACAAATAGCAACAAAAGGAAAAGAGATGATGCTAGTTTACTACCTGATGGTTCTTCTGGTCACGGTAGGTTTCACGTGTTTTATGACTCTAATCACACATTTCTGTGTTCTCTTTGATCTGTGTTAAATCAGATGCTAATCTTGCAATATTTTGATATGAAACAGGTAAGCCCATTAAGATTCGGTTACTGAAGAAGCACAAAGCATCTGATTCCAACACTTTTGTTGCAGATGAAAGATCAAACACTCTTCCATCAGTACCATCTTCTTTCTACTCAGAGAAAAGCTTGGCTTCAAGTGTTAAAAAGAATGTTCTTCCTGCAACATCTGAAGGAACAAATCTTAGTGATCCAAACAGGCTTCATTTTGCTAGAATACAGTCTACTCCAAGTTCTGCAAAACCAATCTTTCAATCTTCTATACCACAACAACAACCGACTTCAAGTTTTGAAAGGCAAGTTCTTCCTCGCGTTCATCTGGAACATGAGATACCAAGTTCATCTGGATCAAGAATTATTGATGAACATGAGCTTTGTTCTAGCAGTAGACCGCAGCAGCTGGCCCCAAGTCGCCATGGGATGCCTAATTCTGTCTCAAATACGATAAGAACATCAGCTGCAGGAAAAAGATCCCACGATGAAGTCACATTGCCTATTGACGATGGTCTTGCAAGTCACAAGAAGCAGAAAGAAGACCAACACAAAGCGGGTCCTACACGATTTGAGAAAAAGATGATGAAGAAGCACTCAAAATATGAAAAGCTGATAGGAAGCTGGTTACCACCTGTTTTTCAAGCCCATCTACCTATTGTTGATGATGATGAAGATTGGCTGTCTAAGAGTAAAACCTCAAATTCATCGATCTCCAAGGTTGAAGGTGAAACATGTCGACAATCAGTAGCATCTTGGCAGCCATGTGCGCGGTTTTTGGCTGATGTGGACATGCATGCATTGCCCTATACGGTTCCGTTTTGATGTACTCGATAAGATTTGTATATTTGTTTTGTTGGTAGGAGAAAACGAGATGAGAAAAAGTAGATTTTTTTGTAATTTGTTAAAGAGGATGGCACCAAATGGGTTGTCTCTTCTATTATATACTGAATAGAATGGAATGAAATATTCATTTTGAAGGCATGTGTAAGTTGTTGATTTCAACTTTGTGTTAACTTGGTTTTTGCTAGCATGGCTCAGGCATCTAATCTCTTGATGTGTGTGGCTCAAGCATATGCGTAAGAGGCCAGCGGCTGAAGGCTTTTGCACTCTCATCAGCCGCTGCTTGGTTAAACCGAGGTCCAGAACCCTATGATTCTAATAATACTGACCTATATTTCTACATGGTGACGTGAGATTGTTTAAGATCTATATACTGTTATTTGTAAATGATACATTTGTATCAAACTTGCTTAATTCACTTAATTTACTAAATTCACTAATGCCTTGCGTAAACATCATGGTAATATGTGTCTTTGAATCATTGTATATGTTACGATACAAGAGGGTTCTTCTCACGAAGCGAATTCCATATTACGATTTAGAATTCTATTGTTAACTAGATTGTATAGAGTTCAAGTAATTTGCATTAAGCAAAACATTTCTGCTCTTTTGTCATCTTTACCTACCAACCAAAAGAACTAACTTATTAGCCTAGCGTATTAGAGAAACATTACAATGGGTTATTCATCCCCATTCATATGATTTATAACATTTGATGGTAATTTAAAACTAAAAATCTAGACATAAAAAGTATTTGTGTAAAAGTTGATACAATAAATCAAGTTTAAAAGACACTTAACAATAAAAGCTGGTGATAGTTGGTATCCAACTTTAACTTAATAGTATCTGGTACCGGATTCAAACGCTAAACATAAGTTGTTAATGTGTGAATCTGTATTAAATCTTTCATATCAAGCTTTTTGATTCGGCTGTGACAAAAGAAACAGAACACTTAGTAACTGAAACCTCCTTTGTTCTTGATCTCTCGCGGGTCCTTCAAAAGTTGGTTTTAAAATGCGAATATGCTCAGACCGTATACACTTCAACCTCACTTAAATCTACAGACTAGCCTATCTCAAAATAGAAATAGCATAAAGTTGAAAGTTTTTTCAAGGTCTAAACATAAAGATTTGTATATTTATGTTTTATATGTTTTATATGAATATCAAACTCTATACTAGCATTGAGGAAACACATTCCACAAGTTTAAGCACTGACAAACATTGATGGGTCGTTTGAAAACTTAAGTCGTGAATGATTATTAATCAAGTGTTCTAATATAGACATGAATTGTCTATAAAAACTCATTTTATGCACTAACTTTGCATGACTTCTCTCTTCATTGAATTAGAGACACCTGAATTAGAATATTCTGAATGAAGTAATACATTGTTAAAATTTTCAATTAGAATTTTCCTACAATATCTCTTAGCATGTGTTATCTGATATATGTGTGACCCCCTAGTGGTAAAACGTCTCTTTTTTATTTAAGAGATTAAGGTTTAAATCTTATAAACTACAAGTAATGGTAAATAATAAGAGTGGATTAGGTGTGTTCTATTTTATTTATTTTTTATTTCTTTTGATATCTGTGTTTTTGTGATTTAAATTCTTAGAAATAATAATTTGTGACTTTACACATTTATGTTATAAAACACAATTCTCTTACACTTTTATTTCTTTGATATCAGTTGAATATAGAACACAATTCCCTTACTCTAACTTCTGCTGAAAATGTTATAGAATCTAGATCAGTGATCAAATCGGAAGTGTACCGGTTTCGCTAGTCGAACCAGTTTAAATAACAGATAACATTATAATTAGTATTAAATTATAAAAAATAAGAGGAATACAATAACTGATTATTCTAAACTTCTAATATGCATCCTTGAGATCTGATTTACAAAGTGGGTATTTTTTTCATTTCCAATGTAACATAAACCTTCTATCCTTGACTTCCATCTTATTCTCCACATATTATTCTTCTTGCAATGTTTGATCATTTTACTAAGTATAAGGACAGTGACCATAAATGAAACAAGGATTCAACACCTACATAACAACTTAAAGGGTTCGGATTGCGATTTTAAAAACTCGTCTTCTTACACTTGCCGCTCTATCAAATCTACTTTCACATTCTTCACTTGCTTGTTTGCATGATAGGTAACGCGTAGATTTGAGCATCATAGTTTCTGATAAGGGATTATGGGCATCGAATTCACTAATAAGTTGCTTGAGCACTGCTCGTTTTGACTCAGATGAGTTGAAGATTATAAAAAAAACTATACATTCAATCTTTATAACTATTATAAAGAAATGATTAATTTCTTGAAGTATGGTGTATGGTTGAAGATCAGAAATGACTCATAACGTCACTAGGCGCAATTCCAACTAGAACTAAAATCGGGATGCAATTCTCCTTCACTTTTAGGATATGTGTTAATACTGGTGTGAGAGGAGAGCGTAGAACACCGTCCTCCTAGGGGCGTGAACGTGGGTGTGATGGATGAAGTGTTAAAAGCATGGTATGTTTAGGCAACCCTTTAAATCTTATTTTATGCAGCGGTGGACCCAAGGGGTGTGCATGGGGTTCACCCGCACCCCATGAAAATTTTATTTTGTTAATACATATGCAATCTAATCCCGATGAATCCTCAATAAATTTAACATCAACCCCCATGAAACTTTAACGCTGATCCCAAAGAAAATTTTACAACAACAAAGCAAAATATTTTTGACACCAAACCCCAAGAATTGTTACAAATAAAAAATCTATCATATCTAACCATTAACATGTTATTTACTAACCATTTAAACTTATAGTTACATCTTAACCATTAAGAATCTATAAACTATTAAAAAGTATACTCTTAATGATCAGGCTATCAAACAGACTCTTACACATGTTATTAACTACATAAATAACTAAGCTCATTACTTTATTTATCCTTATAAATCCAATTACCAAATGCCTAATAATTATTTTAAAACAAAACTCGTTACTCCATTATGTAAACGATTAATCTAATATCTAATACACAATTCCCTTACATTATAATACTATAAAATTAGTTGTAATTGAATGGACAATCGCTTGATCACATATCCGGTTCTAAAAGTCTGATCGTCTTTGCCGTCCTAAACCCTCAACTGCTTGGTTTTTTTATAACTTTGTTGTTGGACCAACACGTCATTAGTCGCCCCTTTGTCCACGGTTACACACGCCTCTTTAACTCGATTCTAAACAACTATAAATACTTAATTTAGCTATTTTTTAAACTGGCAAATTTATATTATGTGTTTAAAATTTAATTTGGTTTTATCTTTTTAACAGATGACCCTATACGACCCACATCGAACATAAAAGAAACATGAAACAAATACAATGACAACGAACACAACCTATTTCACCCTAATTCAAGTCTCATCGCCCGGTTAATTATCATTATTTCTTTTTTTGAACAACCATTATATAACTTTTAAATACCACCTGACCTTACACTCGCAAGAATCTTGAACCGATACCACGTTTGTGAGTAATCACTAATACCACTAGGCCATAAGACCATAGATTTTCGCTCAGTTATTAACCCACAGGTAGAACACCATCTTGCTCTCCTGAACTAGAAGTGACATAGATATCGGTTTGTTGTTACGAGACTTCTCATTTTGGCTCACCAGACACTCCAACACGTGACAAATATAATAGCTTGAACTATTTTCTTTTCGTTCTCTCCAAGGGACTTCTGAATCCCCATAAGGACATCCAAAGTGGGGATTCTATTCAAATTAGCCTTCAGTTAAATATATTGACTTATATAGGGACTCGATTGTTCCGTAAAATATAGGGACAAGCGATCCAACTTCACCCCGATCAATCAATTGTTTTAATGATTTCACAGAGCATATTCTTTCTTTACTGAGAGCCCATAATCACTCATCATCAATAGGAGAAAAACTTGTTTTCACAACTTTGTGTCACGAGACCTAATGTATTTTTTTTTTGTTTTTCACTGCCCCCTCCCCACCCTATCACAAAATTCTTCATCAACGTTTCAAGTCCATTCAAGGTTTAAAAGTACGGAATCGAGCCTCGAGCCTTTTTCCCTTCGCCTCATGAGGCGTAAGGCTCGAGGCGAACCGAGGCGGAATTAAAAAAATAAATATAAAATTATATATCATATAAAAAATAAAATACAGACTAATTTCATCATCGGATTCATCAAAAACATTAAAAACACATATTAAAAAGACATGGAATGTTTGAAATTGACACAAATAGTCTAAAACATCAAAAGCAAACATTAAAACCCCTAGAGGCGCCCCTGAGACGCAACTTTTCTTACCGCTTCAGTCCTATGAGACGCACATACAAAATAACTCCTGAGGCGCCGCCTCATACTCGTTTTTTGGGCGCCTCGCCTCAAGGCACGCCTCAGCCATTTTTTTAAACTACGAGTCCTTTAGTTATATTAGCTAGAGCACGAAACAAAGAGAAGAAGTATAGGGGTAAACAGGCAAGAACTGATTTCATTATGGTCAACCTACCACTAATTGATAAGATTCAACTTCCAAGTAGTTAATTTGGCTTTAAACGCGTCATGCGCCTGTCTCCAATGTATTTCCTTACTCATATCTACGCCGATAGGAAGCCCAAGATAGTAAAATGACATAGAACCCTTTGTGCAGCCAAGGATAGAAGCACATACGTCTAGTTGGTTCGAACTCATACCAACACCAAACAAACTGTTTTTTGTTAAATTGACATTGAGCCGTGAAATCATATAAAAACATCTCATAATCCTGTTAATATTAAGAATATTAGAGAGAGAGACAGAGCATTGCCAAGGAATATGAAGTTGCTAGCAAAGAGTAGATGGGATAGAACAACCCGTTATATGGCAAGCGGAAACCATGAAAATTACCCATCGACACTGCTTTGATCATAATAGAACTAAGATGAAGCCTAAAGATGACCCTATGAGAGTTGTTCTATCCACTCTTGATCATCATGTAACAACTATCAAGGAAAAAATATAAAGTGAAATGCTAAGGTATCTACAAAGACGGAGAAAGTTAAACCATCTGCTTACTTTCAAGATCCAAAGTCTCCATCATCTTTTACAACTCTTTCAGATGAAGATAATTAACCATATCAATATTATCAAGAAAGGAGGAAAAACAATAGAAGAAATTAAAGATAGTGGCTAAGCGTGTAAAGGCTAAGATGAAAATGGTTAAGATCATTGATCCAACCATTGAAGAGAAGTTTATGAAGAGTACAAAAGTCAGATCTTATGGATTCAAAATAGATATGAATCAGTTAATAGTGACAAGAGAGAATGGTATCTCTAGCTATTATGATATCATAAGTGAAATTTATACTTACCTCTAGACATAATTGAACAAATTATCATGAAACTACGAACAGTTGGATTAAGGAATGAACAATCTCAGCTGCTGTTGCTGAAGCTATTAGTTGTACATTCTTTTGAAATTGCAGACATAACAAGACTCAGATTGATCAACAGAAGCTGCTGATGAGAACTTATAAAGGACATCTTGAGCAAACAAATAGTGTTGAAGAGTTCATATAATAATAACTTAGACAGCTTAAGATGAAAAGAAAGCAGACAGGCTACAAGGGAAAGTGGAGCGAGATGTTCTTATTCAACACCAAATGAGGTTTTTGAAGATGCACCTCAAGATTTATCAATCTGATGCTCCTTATCAGATATACATACTAGTTGCAGCGACTGGACGTAGATCTCATTGATCGAACCACTATAAATCTTTGTGTTCATCGTTCTCTTTATTTTCTTGCATTCTTGCTTTCTTGTGATTGGTTCGAGAGCCGGGGATGATTTAGAGCATCCTCAATTGTCCTAACAACTAGTATCAGAGCTTCAGGCTCTCGATTTTCCAGAGACACTGTCCGATGACATTAACCGAATACACTAACACTTTGCTTTCACGGTTATGTTTTTTGATACGATGGCAGCAGAAAGTAAGATAGAGATAGAGTAGTTTAACGGTAGTGACTACGGGTTCAGAAGAATGTAGATTAAGAATCTGCTATACCGATGTTGGAAGAGCAACCAAACGATATGTATGAAGACGAGAGGAAACTACTAGATCGACACGCTTTATGTGTGGTCAAAATTTCATTGTCAAAGAGTATTCTTACAACATTGTCAATGAAAATACTACTTATGGTGTTGTGAAAACTTTGTCCAATATGTATGAGAAACCGTCTTCATCCAACAAGGTTTTCCATATCAGACAATTGGTTAACACCAAGATGAATGAAGGGATGTCTATTACTACCCATATAAATGATTTTAATTCAAACATCTCTCGGTTGGCATCTGTTGATATTGTTCAAAGACAATATACAAGCTCTACTCCTTTTAGCTTCCTCCCCGACAGCTGGTCACAATCAGTGCGGTAAGTAGCTCATCTGGAACTACTAAGCTAACATTTGATGGTATTCGGGACTTAATTAAGAATGAAGATATAGATGAAGAAGTGCAAGAGAATCTTCAAACTCCCTGTTCCATACTGAAGATAGGGGAAGAACTTGGAAAAAGAAGGATCACTCTGTAAGTCAATGCCCCAAATCGTCAGGTGGAAAATGAGAAGTAAAAAATATGGCTTCTGACATATCAGATGACGTTCTCATATGTAGTGTTGAAAATAATGAAAAATCATGGATTATGGATTCAAGGTGCTTCATTCCATATTGTTTTATGTTTAGACTTGGTCATGAATTTAAGAACATGTAATCTTGGCAAGGTTCGTTTAGCTTATAACTAGACACTTGATCAAGTGCTTGATGTTTACTTCGGTAATGGTCAGTGCAAAGTGATAAAGGAAAAGAACATAGACATATTGTATATGGCACAGGTTCCTGCTACTAATGGTGCTAGTGTTGTGACACCTAGTCCGAGCCCAACTATATTATGGAACCAACGACTAGGACACATAAGTGAAGAATGATTGTAGATGATGACAACTATTGGCAAGTTTACAGACTTGAAGAAAGTGGAAAGTGAATTTTGTGAATCATGTGTTTTCGAAAAACAGAAGAAGGTTTCGTTTGTGAAGATAGGGAAAACACCAAAGGCCTAGAAGCTAGAGCTTGTCCACTCAGACGTATATGGACCAACATCAGTCTCATCCTTGGGATGATAACTTTATTATGTGACTTTCATCGAAAACTCAACGAGAAAGGTATGGGTCTATTTTCTCAAACATAAATTTAAAGTTTTTGATGTTTTTAAGAAATAGAAAGCTACTGTTGAAAAATTAATAGATTTAAAGGTAAAGTGCTTGAAGTTGAATAATGATGGTGAGTACATTACAAGGAGTTTGTAAACTATTGTGCTAAGTACGATATAAGGATGATCAAGAATGAAATGGTTAGAAGCGTGAGGTTGAATCCCAGGTTACCCAAAACATTCTTGGTTGATGTAGTTAACACTATTGCCTATTTGATCAATCATGCACCTTTAGTTCCTTTGAATTTCAAAGTACGAGAGGAAGAATGACTGAGAGGATGAACACCACTATGAATGAAATGGCTAGAAGTATGAGGCTGAAGTATGGTTACCCAAAACATTCTTGCCTATTGCACTTAACACTACTACCTATTTGATCAATTCAGTTCCTTCGGATTTCAAATACCAGAGGAAAAATGGCAAGGAAAAGAAGTCAGTCTCAAACACTTGAAAGTATTTAGTCATAGTCCTTACAGTTTGTTCAAGGATGGTAACAACGATAAATTAGACTCAAAAAATAATAAGTGCACATTCATTGGTTATGGGTCAGATGAAATGGGTAGGCTTTGGGATTTTAAAAAGAAAAGTAATTAGAGGAGAATGTCATCTTTAACAAAACTGAGATTTACAAAGAGAAAAACACCAAAGATCCAGTGGTGGAGACAGAGTAAGTCGAGTTTGAGGAGAGTGAGAAAAGGAAGGAAAGTGAAACTAAAACCTCAATCAATACATATTCTAGAAAATGAGAATGATTTAACCGATGGTGGGAGCTTTGGGAATGATTAGAATGATGATGAAGTTTTATGAAGATGAAGAAATGATCTATTCGAGACACATCTCCCAAGTTTCAAAAAGATCCAGTTACACCTCCACTTCAGCTTAGAAGATCCATTAGAACCATTAGACCGGCAAGTAGATACTACCAACTGCCAATTACCTATTTTTGACATTTTAACCCTAGTGTTACTTTGAAGCAAAGAGGTTAAAAGATGCAATGCAGTGGTAGTTAACAATGAAAGACAAAATGAAGTCGCTTGAGAACAAGATCGGGTCTCTTACAAAGCTTCCATCTAGGAAGAAGGCTCAGAATAAATGGGTGTTCAAAGTCAAGGAGGAACATAATGGTACCAAACTATATATCGCCGGATTAGTCGTCACAGGGTTTCAGCGGATAGAGGAAATTAATTACAATGAGATCCTCTCTCTAGCGGTGACAATTACTACTATAAGGCTTGTCCTCAACGTTATGGCAGCTGAAGGCTTGCATCTAGAGCAGCTAGACGTCAAGACATCGTTTCTGTATGGTGACCTTGATGAAGTCATTTATATGACAAAGCCAAAGGATTTTCAGGTTAAAGACCGAGAAAACCTAGTCTGTAAACTAAAAACGAGTTTGTGTGGTAAAAAACAAGCGTCTTGATAATGGTATATGATGTTTGATAAGTTCATGGGCAGAATTGGCTACAAGAGATATGACATGAACCATTGTTATTACATCATGATGTTCAATGGTTCTTAATATCATTCTAGATGATATGTTAGAGATCAAAAAGTTGAAGAGGCAAATGTTAGAAGAGTTTGAGATGAAAGAGTTAGGGGCTGCTAGCCAAATACTTGGGATGAGTGTCCTTAGAAACCAAAACAAATGGTTCCTTAACGTTGTCCCAAGAGAAGTGTATTGGAAAAATGTTAGAGAAATCCAGCCTTAAAGATATCATGATTAGAAATGCACCTTGGGAATGCCACTTATGCTTTTCAAAAATTTAGTCATCCCAATTTGATAAAGATAAAGCAGAGATGGCTAAAATTCCTAATGCATCAACAATTGGTAGCCTCATGTATGCAGTAGCATGCATGAGACCATAATATCACACATGCAAAGTTCTTAGTCTGTTTATATCCAATCCTGGAATAAAGGATTAGAAAGTAGTTAAATGGCTACTTAGGTATTTGAAATGGACTTCAAAGATGGCGTTATGTTTTAAAAGAAAGAAGGTCATTCTGAGGGATATGAAGATGCATATTTTGACAATTGTCAAGATTCTTACAAAAGCACCTTCATGTACACCTTTACAGTGGGAGGCACCGTAGTAAGTTATATGTCTCGACGCAAAAAAATATTGCCCTCTCAGCCACTGAAGCTGAATTTACGGCAGTGGTCGAAACTAGCAAAACTTATACAATTGAAGAATTTCCTTGATGAACTTAACAAGAAGCAAGCAGATTGTTCACTATTCTACGACAATCAAAATGTCATAAACCTTCCAATGAATCAAGTTTTCCATGTGAAGATGAAACATATCAAGATGAGATATCATGATACAACTAATCTTAACGAAACGGTAGTCGAATGATTGATTAATGAAAACAAGAACAAAGTTTGCCCCAATTCGAGAAGGGGAAGTCTCCAAAACAACAAGAACAAATCTGAAAACTCAATGCAGAAACTAACACATGTTCTCCTACTTAATGGCTACCGTGAAAAACTAATTAACTGCCCCTAATAGTTCTCTCAGCCACGAACTGTTGCTAATGGATCCAAAGTTAGGCCCATGATGATCTTCAGCTGGTCCAACATGTCTATATGGGCTTGAGCTGCAGCTTTTTTATTTCTCCTTTGATAAACCCGAACTGGTCGAGTCGTAACAATACTTCCGTCCCCGAAAGCCGACTTGTCCTCAAGTTGGAAAGTAGGAAATTGCTCTTTTAGTAAATCATAAGATTCCCAGGTGGCTTCTTCCTGTGGGCGATGCATCCATGAAATGAGCAATTCAAGTACCGGTTGACCTGCTTCAAGTACCCAACGGTAGTCAAGCACCAAGTGAGGTTGAACATCATATTCCCAGTCGCGAGTAAGAGGAAGCGGTGCAATAGCTGTAGGAGGATTAACTCCCCGTGCTGGTTTGAGCATAGAAACATGAAAGACGGGGTGGATCCTCGAATCTGGTGGTAGCTCCAACTCATAGGCGACGGAGCCTATCTGGCGGATAACTTTGTAGGGACCAAAAAACCGTGGAGCAAGTTTGTCAAATCTGCGTTTGGCCAAGCTACGTTGCCGGTACGGCTGGATTTTCAGGAAGACCCAGTCATCAGGCTTAAAGGACAATTCACGTCGTTTGGAATCAGCTTGGGCACGCATGCGGTTCTGGGCCTTTGTCAAATTCTCCTTCAACAATCTGATCATATCATCTCTGTCAATTAACTGGGCTTCCAACTCAGCATTTTTGGTCTCGCCTGGAACATACGGGTGAAAAGCTGGTGGGTCACAACCATACACAACAGTGAAGGGAGTGGTGCGTGTGGCGGAATGGAACCCAGTGTTGTAGGAGTATTCTGCCCAAGCCAAGAAAGAGCTCCATTTAGTTGGTTGTTCATGTGCAAAACAACGGAGATATGCCTCTAAACAGCGGTTGAGCACCTCTGTTTGGCCGTCTGTCTGTGGGTGATAACTGGTGCTCATTTTCAGCTTAGTTTGACTGAGACGGAACATTTCCTGCCAGAAATTGCTCAAAAAAATAACATCTCGATCAGAAACAATAGATCGGGGAATACCGTGTAATCGGACAACTTCCTTACAAAAAACAGCAGCCACCGTTTTCGCTGTGAACGGGTGAGATAATGGCAAGAAGTGCGCGTATTTGCTTAATCGATCAACCACAACCATTACAGTGTCAATGCGGTTAGAAGGCGGTAACCCGACAATAAAATCCATAGATAAATCCTCCCAAATCCGCTCCGGAATCGGTAGTGGTTGAAGCAAGCCAACTGGTGATAAAGTGTCGTACTTATTTTGTTGACAAACAACACAATTCTGCACAAAGGTACGAACATCCTGTGTCAATTTGGGCCAGTAAAAGTGAGCAGAAACCTTCTTTAATGTCTTGAGGAAACCCCCATGTCCAGCCATGGGTACTGAATGAGCTTCGTGGAGAATTCGAGAACAAATGCCTAGGTAATCAGGAACCACCACTCGACCTTTGTAGAGGAGGGACTGACTAACAAGAGTATACCCAGGAACTGCTGTAGGGTCGTTGGCCAAAGCTGACAGAATGTTGTTTGTATAGGGGTCCACCCGTAGTCCTGCATAAAGGTCAGCAAGATCAGAGCAAAATGGGGTGGCTAATACCATTAAATCAGCCTGAGTTGGACGTCGTGATAGGGCATCGGCGCCTTTGTTTTCCTTGCCGGAACGGTAGATAATTGAGAAATCATAAGGCATAAGCTTCAACAGTAAACGTTGTTGTTCAGATGTGGTAACCCGCTATTCCAATAGATACTTCAAGGTGAAGTGATCCGTTCTGATGTAAAAATGCCGACCCAGTAGATAATGACTCCACTTTTGAACCGCTAACACCAACGCCAACAGTTCTCGATCATATGCAGACTTGAATCGGGTGGATGGGGCGAACCCTTTACTAAAATAGGCCACCGGGTGTTCCTGCTGAATCAAAATGGCTCCTACTCCAGCTGAGGAAGCATCACACTCGATAGTAAAAGGCATGTCAAAATCAGGGAGGCGGAGGACAGGGGCGGAAACGAGAGCCTGTTTTAACCTTTCGAAGGCTGCAGATTCTTTCTCAGTCCATTTGAAACCATCTTTTTTTGTCAGATCAGTTAATGGCCGGGCTAATATACCATAATTACGTACAAAACGCCGGTAGTACCCGGTGAGGCCCAAAAAACCCCGGACTGCCTTGACATTAGCCGGTACCGGCCACGAGACAACGGCTGAAATCTTTTCTGCATCAACATGTACCCCTGTTTCTGTTACAATATGTCCCAAGAATGGTACCGTAGGTTGACCAAAATAACATTTAGTCATCTTAGCAAAGAACTGATGTACCTGCAACAACTCTAGGACAGTCCTTAGGTGAAGCAAATGTAAGTTCTGATCACGGCTGTATATCAGAATGTCATCAAAGAAAACCAGAATAAACCGTCATAAATGAGGTCTAAATAGGTCATTCATGGCAGCCTGAAAAGTGGACGGGGCATTTGTTAAACCAAAGGGCATTACCCGAAACTCGTAATGACCCGAGTGTGTACGAAAAGCTGTTTTTTCAATGTCCACAGGATTCATTCGAATCTGATAATACCCAGAACGCAAATCTAATTTGGTAAACACTTTAGCTCCATGTAACTCATCAAGTAATTCATCGATAGTAGGGATAGGGTATTTATCAGCAATAGTAGCCCGGTTCAAGGCCCGATAGTCGACACACATGCGCCATGTGTTATCTTTTTTCTTCACCAAAAGAACCGGACTTGAAAAAGGGCTGTTGCTGTCTTGTATGAATCCAGTCTCCAACAATGCATTGACTTGTTTTTCTATTTCATTTTTCTGGGAATGTGGGTAACGATAAGGTCTGATGTTGGGTGGTGGGGTGTTGGGTAGGAGTGGTATAGAGTGCGTATGTGTTCGGAAGGGAGGAAGGGAGGTAGGCTCTTGAAATACAGTTTGGTATGAGGTGATTAGGGATTGCAAAAATTCTGGAATATCAGGTGCGGTATTGGATTCGATACAAAGATGTTGGAATGCTGCTGATTTTTGGGGTCCCGAGGCTACTCCCTGCAATTTATACTTTTTACCATCGATAGAAAAAATGAGAAACATCTCGTTCCAATTGGCCTGCACTGTGTTTAAAGAGGCCAGCCATTGTATGCCCAAAACAACATCAGAACTACCAATTGAAAAAGGGTAAAAATCTTGGGAAATTTTGAGATCAGTAAGTTGGATCGGTATATCCCGACAAATTCTATTACATCGTATCACATCACCGTTACCGATTTGTACCCCGAACGGGGTAACCAATTGTGTGGTTAAGTTTAGTTCACGGACAAGAGTATCTGAAATAAAATTGTGGGTAGACCCACTATCTATTAGAATAAGAACTTCAGTTGAGTTGAGGGTACCATTTAACTTCATAGTGGTGGTGTTAGATTTCCCAGAGATGGCATTCAAACTTATCTCAGCCATATTTTCAAGGGTATTGCCATGCTGGATCTCCTCGTCCATGTTTCCATCTCCAAGTTCTTCACTCTCCAACAATTTGAGGGAACCCGTTTTGCAACGGTGACCGGGTCCATACTTATCTCCGCACCGGTAGCACTCTCCGCGTATGAAACGGGCCTGTTTTTCAGTCTCGGAGAGCCGGGGGGTTGGTTTCGGGTAGTTTGGAATTGTGGTGGGGTTGCTCATTAATGGTCTTGAATCAGTTGTAGGCTTGGAGCTCGAAGCCCAAGTCGTCCCCCTTGCCAATCGACTGTGTCCTACCTTTGCCTCATACTCCATAGCTAGACTCATGGCATGGTACACTGTCTTCGGTTTCTGAATCCTCACATCTGCCTTGAGTTCATCCTTTAAACCATTTAAACACACTCCCAACAGACTGTTTTCTGACCAATTCGACACTCGGGCGGATCGTCTTGCAAATTCTTGTTTGTATTCTTGAACTGTCCCTGTTTGCTTGATACTACAAAGGTACTCGTCTGGATTCTGAAACTCTGTTGGGCCAAAGTTCTTTTGAAAGGTCAGCGTTAGTTCTTCCCAGAACTGGAGAGGTTGTTCCGCCGAAAGCCATGAATACAAATCTAGCGCATCACCTTTTCATCATCCGGTATGTTATAATACCGAAAATATTTCTCTGCCTTCAAAACCCAACCACGAGGGTCTTCTCCTCCGTTATACGTCGGAAAATCAATTTTATTGTAGGGTCGGAAATTCTTGGCAGAACGCCAAGAGCTTTCTGCCTCATCAGATTTTCCCGAATCCTCACTGTTTCTTTCCTTCTTAAGCGTTCCAATTTCTTCTTTGAGAGATTCCATTGTGGCGGCGATCGCACCCATCTGTTTAGCCAAAGCATCAATAGCTGTACCGTCACCTTCGTTCCCTGAATTACCCCGAGTCTGCACCATGTTTCGAGTTTCCCGGCAATGGAACCAATTGATACAACTAATCTTAACGAAACGGTAGTCGAATGATTGATTAATGAAAACAAGAACAAAGTTTGCCCCAATTCGAGAAGGGGAAGTCTCCAAAACAACAAGAACAAATCTGAAAACTCAATGCAGAAACTAACACATGTTCTCCTACTTAATGGCTACCGTGAAAAACTAATTAACTGCCCCTAATAGTTCTCTCAGCCACGAACTGTTGCTAATGGATCCAAAGTTAGGCCCATGATGATCTTCAGCTGGTCCAACATGTCTATATGGGCTTGAGCTGCAGCTTTTTTATTTCTCCTTTGATAGACCCGAACTGGTCGAGTCGTAACATATCACATCATCAAAATGTCATAAACCTTCCAATGAATCGTTTTGAGATTTTAAAATACGTGTTTTATCTTCAATCCAATTGTTCTGTTCTTGAATACTTTAGATTTCTTTTCATCTGTAAACGTCAATTGTGGATGGGATTGGGGTAAAACAAACGTAGGGTATGATCCGGATAAGTGCGTAGACACAGTTTCATTTAATTCATTATCTTAAAACGAGTTAATTTGGTTATGTCTATGTGACCCGTTAAACTAAAAGAGCAAGCCTGAGTCATAAACCTGAACCCCGGAGAGGATTACTTCTCTCACCATTAGTTAAAATCAATTTTACTTTTTGATTTAAGTACTTTTTGCAATTTAATTAAGTTAAAAGTATTTTCAATAAACCTTTATACTTTACGAGTTGAACCACACTTTCCACATATTCCCTGTGAATCGACCCGACTTACCCTAGCTATCTTAGGTGAGTTTGGACCGTTATAAATTATTTTTGATTAGGCTTGACAAACCGATATCAATAGCATGAGGAGTCATGGCATCCAAAGACATGGGGGGACTACAAGCTAGTAGAATCAAAGAAGCAAATATAGCCCTCCTAACTAAATAGTTGTGACTTTAGAAGAAAACCAAGATTAACTATGGGCAATAGTTATTCGGTTATTCTTTCAATCCATGGTAAAGGTAGATTGAATCAGTTGGCGCCTGTTATAAAATCTATAACAAGGATGTGGAAGAACATCATGTCATTTGAGAATATTGGACAAGTTATAGGCAATATTTGTACCGGTAAAGACATACAACTATGACACGATAATCGGTCAAGTTGTCGGCTACTATGCAAACACCTTCCTATCATCTACAAGTTAGTAGTCAACAACAATTGCAACCACATAGTAGTGCCAGGTTAGAAGTAGGAAGTTGATTTCATGGACCATAAATTGGTTAAGGAATCCTAGATCATAAGCTAAACTATCAAAACTACAGTAACTACAAGTGCATCCGGTTTACATGTACGTCCTCATCCTACCAAAGTGGAACTTCAAAAGAGAAGAATGGTGAACATGAAGACTATTTGCCTTTAATGTGGCATAAGGGATAAAGAGGTAAATCACCTCTTTGCAGGATGTATATGTGCAAAAGAAGTATGGTGGCAAATTCATATACTATGAGTGTAAACTACCAATTCCAACTACATTTGAACACATGAAGGAGATTGTGGAAGAAGGTGTTGGGAGGATTAACAAATCAAAAACAAAGAAAGCTACACTTGCAGTTTTTTAGGCAACAATTTGACTTACATATAAGAGAAGGAATGACAAAGTATTTAATGGCAATACACTATCAAGATACAAACCGGCGGAAGATATCATGACACTATCATTCTTATGGGTGAATAATAGATCAAATCTTTAAAACATATCTTGAGATAAATGGTGTAATATCAATATCATTCTTATGGGTGAATAATAGATCAAATCTTTAAAACATATCTTGAGATAAATGGTGTAATATCAATATAGATGGGTGAATTGTGTATGTATTTGTCTGTATAGTCTCGTAGCTTCTTGATAAGAAGCTTGCCAATAATAAAATAACATATCTTGCCGTTCAAAAACAAATTCAATTCTTAACAAATCTAAGAAAGTTCAAAGAAGCATATCAACCAGTGAGTTACATGTTATTAATATTATCATCATCCTTTCATTGGATCTGTAAACTTCAAAACGAGATACAATTATGAATGTTACAAGATTAAAACAAGAAACATTTTTCATTACAAATTAAAAAAAACAAACTTGTGCACTGCCTAGAAAAAAACTCAGGCAGATAACACAGATTACAGAACAATACAACACAAGAACCCTAATTCAACATTTTTAAAACATGTAGAAGATGGAAAAAAGCATCAAATAACAGCTTTTTCCCCTTCTTTTATCTACTACAGTGACATGCATAAAGTAACAATTATGTAATAACAGTAAACAAACAGTACACAAGGAGATCAACTTATCAGAGTCGGAGAAGTCGCCGGAGACTATCAGTAGCTCCGTCATCGACGCCGGACGGCACGGCGGAAGCCTCCGCCTTACAGCTGCGCTTTGGCCGGAGTGAAAAAGTAGGCAAAGGCAAGCTGCTTGGCGGTGGAGAAGGTGTAAACACTGCAGAACCTGAAAACTTATCAACATCAACAGAGATAATATCACAGGATTTGTTAATCGAGGAAGAAAAAACCCTAGAAATAACAACATCCTTTGGCAGATCCTTCGGATCTGGTCCAATCAACTGTGTAATAGACGATTCCGACGAACGATTCTCCGCCGGTGGCGCTTCCGGTTCCTCCGCCGTGGCCGGCGGAGGCAGATCCACAACCTCTTTCTTCGATTCCTTCTTCTGATTCTTCGATTTCTTTGGCGTGAGCGACTGATCTCGCCCCCGGTTTTTGGTACTACTTTTGTTGATTCGTTGAGGCGATGATCGGATATTGTTGTTTGGAGTACTGTTACTACGAGAGATGTTAATACTCCGGTGATTCACCGGCATCGAGATCGGAAGAGGAAGAAGAGGCGGTTGTTGAAGGTAGTGGTGGAGATTCGCCGGTGGTCGGAAAACCGAAGCGGCCGGCGGATATGAGTGGTGGAGAGACGACGGAGGCGGAGTGAATAAACCGCCAGCGGCTCCGGCGAAGTGGCCGCCGGCGAGAGAAGTCGCCCAAAGCAAATCATCAGAGGGAAACGGAAACAAAGTACGATTCACACCGGAATTCCTCATCGGATTTCCGATCCGGTGGTTGTTGATGTTATCGCCGGTGGATTTCATCAGAACAGCTTCCATTTGCAAAATTGAAAATCCAATCAACAAAACGAAAAACGATAGATCTAGGAGAAGATGATGCGAATGATCTCAAATAAACACGGATCAAACGCTGAGAAATTGCTTGAAAACAACGAAATTAATATGAATTTATGATATGCATATATATATATATGAAGGAATCAAAATGAAAGTTGTGATTATGAGTAGTGAATTTAGAATAAGTGTTGTTAATCGTTTAATTGTTGTAGAAAAGGGGATCTGGAGAAGAAGAAAACCCAAAATGGGCTTTTTGTCAGTTTTGGCAACAGACAGCTTGCATCGATGGAAGAATGACTCGAGGGGTCTTTAAATAGGGAAAACTTACAAGTTCCAACGGCTACTTATCACATTGTGGGTCCTTTGAATCTTATTTTATTTCTTTTCATCATTTTCTAAAAATTAATAAATAATCATAATTCTTTAGAGGCGAATTTTTTATCCTCATACATATAATACATTAACAACCACTTTTAAAAAAATTAAAAAAATTTATAGGAACTCAACGATAATTCTCTAAATATACAGATAAACAATAAATTTTATTTATCATCCACACACAAACATTACAATCATTTCTTATAATATATGAAACATACTAACAGATTTATATGGCATCCACTATGAAAGCTCTTATAATACTTCACAGTTAAATCTATTTTATGTTTAAACTTTAAACTGAGACTTAAAACCAAAATTTTTTAAATTGTCTTGTTTTTTTGACGTGACACATTAATGTCACATAAGTTTTTTTTAAAAATTTTTAGTGTTTTTTTTCTCTATTTCCTCTTAAATTAAAAAAAGTTTTAAAAGTTTTGTCATAAAAGTTTATTAGAATGTACATAAGTCTTCAATATAAAACATATAAAAGATGTAGTAATATAATCACATATATTTAATAAAAGTTTTGTCATTTTAACAAACATGACATATTTTATATTAGTTGTGAAAATTTGAACATAATTCAAGGTACGTTGTGTAACTTCAAGATTTATATAATGAATTTTCTGATTAAATACGTTTATCATTTTAGTTTCTTTTATATATGAATTATTTTATGTTATAATTGTCTTTCAACCACAACTAGCTATATAACTACTATATCAACTCTAAATTACAATGTTTTTTATTAAGTTTATATAATACACACTACACACGCAATATGAATTAATATATTACATCTTCTAGATTAACTTTAGTTATTTATTATTTTCATTTGTGTTTAAATATTCAATTTGCACTTTCTTATGAACCCCAATTTTCTACATATTTGAATACAATTCTCAGTGCTGCTCATTTAGATTACTACTTTATTTACTCGTCATGTTAGTCTAATTAAAAAGATGGAATGAACGTATATCACTTAGTCTGTGTAGTTTATTAGAACTGTAATTACTTTAAATCCTTATAACATTAAAATTATGTACAAAATAATTTGTCAACGTTTAAAATTCATCAGATTAATATATTTTTATCTGTTATAGTCTTACTGGATTTTGTCGCATTCTTGTATCATGTTTAAATATATATTTGCATTTTTTTTGTATTATATATTAGTTTATATACTAACTAGGAGGTAAATATATATTTTGATTTACATATACATGAAAATTGAATATATATATATATATATATATATATATATATATATATATATATATATATATATATATATATATATATATATATATATATATATATATATATATATAAACTAATAATTGTTTATTGATATGTAAAATGAAACATAAAATAATGGGCCTTTTTAGTGTGCAGGAGCGTGATTTTATGTAATTTTGTTACATGAAAATGACAAGAGCATGACTAAGCTAAAAGACACAACATTTGGCAGGTTAAGTGACATACTACACACAGAAACGAGAGGTGGAGCGAGGCTAAAGATAACAACAATGAGTTGAAGCAGCTATCAAGAGATGAGATGGAACTGTGAAAGTGGGGCATTGGCATACTATACGCCGAACCAGTGGGGTGTCAAGACGGTCTGCTAACCTGTTGTCGTTAGAATTTATCAGATTTTTGTTATAATTATTAAATGTTTTCTTAAGAAAAAAACACGTGTAGGCACGTACATGAATCAATATCATAAATGATATTTTTATGATGATAAAAAACATTTAAGTGTTACTTACAAATGATTATATGGTTATAATTAAGCATAAAGTCGTATGAGATTGACAAAAGGATGGGTTCAAAAAATGCTTCATACATAGTGCACAAAAGACCCTCGATCGATTGACAGATCGATCATGGATTGTTCATAACTAATCGTCTGTGAACAAATGTTCATAGGAGAAAGGTTCAAATGCAAACCAAAAGAATTGAGGAAATTATTAGATTGAATTGAAGACTTTGATTGGTTACGGTCAATGGTTCTAGTTTTTTTAATAAAAAATCAGATATATACCTGGTTGAGACCATTTTCAACATTATCTAGAATCATAAATTTTAACCAATCAAAGGCTTAGATTAATTTTAAAAGTTTTCTTAGTTTTTTTTTGGTTCGCATTTAAACCTTTCTCATGTTCATAGAAATTATTTAGGTCACCTTAAATTTAAGGGATCATTAAGTTTTCTTAGTTTTTTTTTGGTTCGCATTTAAACCTTAATAAAAAAGAAGCCTTTTTGAATTTTGTATAAATATGTATGAGTTTTTATAAAGTCTTGCTAAATCTTTTATAAATAAAAAGAGTAAAGACTTTTAAATTTGTTATGCAGATTTTTTTTTGTTGATGCAATTCTACTTGGATTTCTGGACATTTCTTAATTACATTTTGTGTGTTTAATTCAAAATTTCACAATCAAATAGTTATTTCAATTGATTATTATTTTAATTTTGTTTCTCCTTTGAGATTCTTATTTATTGCTCTAAGAGCATTCATCGGGTTTTATATTATCATACTTATACTTATATTATTTAAAATTTATAATATTTAAATTTATTTCATAGTTTTAAAAACCTTCTATATTTCATTCCTCATATCTATAATTTATGAGATGTGTGAGTAGGTCACCTTAAATTTAAGGGATCATTAAGTTTTCTTTAAAATTTTATGGGATGGTGATAGAGATAAAAGATAGGATATCTGATGCAGGGTTAATTATACAAACTATTATAAATCTCATAAAATTTAAAGATGAAGAAAATTATGAAAACCAAACGTGAATGCCCTAATAATTGAATGATATAATCGTATGATAACTTAGGTTAGAAAAGAAAATGGAATCACAAAATACAATACAAATTTCTCAATTTGATTTCACATTTCAATCTAAAATATTATATTCAATACTAAACCCATACACACACTCTTTAATTTAAATAAATGTCGGTAAAAATCATAGTCAATAAACTAACGCCGCATGATATATATAAATAATCCGACCAACACAAGTAACAAAAGTCTAGACTATGTAATCCATCTATTTACACGTAAAACTATTTTAAAAGGTTGAATCACGATTTCTTTTACCCTAAACTATCTTAGCTCCATCAAAAATGAGTTCAGAAACTCAAAGTTGAAGCTGCTACCCAACCCTAGGAACTTACCGCGGTGTTTCCGTAATACCCTTCACAAAATGTTTTGTGAATGAACTGCAACTAGAATTGGAATGAAAACTTGATAATGTTTAGTTGATAAATATTTTAGTGAAATTGTATATTAATATTGAACATTCCATTGGATTGTTCAACATATTATTGATAAGTGAACGAAATGTAAATATTGGAAGGTCATGGATTCAAGTTTTACTTTGAGCAAAAATGTTTAAAGTTGGGTCAAAGTGTTTTCTCAATAAAGGGTTTCTTTCTGAGGGGGTTGGGGCTGCGATCCCGGCTGGAAAACAGATGGATGGGTCTAATGAAGATAACATCTATACTTGAATTCAATAAATGTGAGAAATTTTTCTAGTTTTAATTTCATCTGTCGACAACTAAACAAAATTTTAAATGTATTTTTTTTTATTTTAGAGTAAATTACCATTTGCGTCCTTGACATTTGTTCATTTTAACCACTTGCATCCCTGCGGTTTCAAAATTGTCATTCGCCCCATTCATTTTTATTTCTATTTGAGTCCAACACCAGCGTCGACGCCCAATTCGCCGCTCTTAACTAAAAAATCTAACGTTGTTAGTGTGTTAGACTCAAATGGAAATAAAAATGAAACGTCAGGGGCCGGATGATAATTTTGAAACCATAGGGATGCAAATAGTTAAAATGAACAAACGTAAGGGGTGCAAATGGTAATTTACTCTTAATTTTAATTCTAATTTCATTTTCACTCCAAAAAATTTTATGAACCAAATAAGATTACTCAAAGCTTGGACCCAAGAACACCCAAACTACACTAAAAAGTTGTTTGGTAGTATTTTAATGATCATTAAAAACATAATCCCTTAATGATTTATAGGTAACTCTAATACGAAATGATTAAAAGATAGTATTAAGATTTAACTTTTTAATCATTTAACATAAGATTAAATATTAACATACAAGATAATAAACCATTAAAAGATAAACTATTAATAATCGTTAAAACCCTAACAAACAGTTCATAAGTCAATGCAACGACCATTTTGCGTCACAAAAAAATTAAGAATCTAAAAAGTCTGTTTAAGATCAAGTCTGAGGATAGTACTGTAGGACGGCAGCCGTCAATTCAATTTGGACCGTTGATCAGGTAGAGCCGTAGGAGGAACTGTAGCCGTTGATGTATATCTTAAGTTCCTCAAAAGTTAAGGTGGTTTGAAAGCAACTAATGAGAAGATCCTGGCCATACACGTGGCGATGTGCCCCTTCCCTCACGTGGTGGGAATTGCCTTCCAACACAATCTCCAATTTCCATATTCATGTTTTCCTTTTTTAGAAGGCAGAATATAAAAAGGTCACACATTTGCGACATAATCATACATTATGCTTCAAATCGTTAAATATGATTTAGGGTTATAATAAATACAAACACTAAATATTTTAAAAATAGAAAATATATAGATGGTAAAAGTGGAATGCTTAGTTCAGCTTACGCGGTCGGTTTTAAATTTTGAACCACACCGATTGTCCAGCAAAGTATAAAATCAAAGTGTAAACTGAACCATTTAATTATCATGCTAGTTGATTTGCTATGTTTTAGGTGGTTCAAAAAGTTCTAACGGCTTATTAACACCCTAATAGATTTTATATATTGGTAGGCTCATTCTGTATAGAATCGGTTTTAAACAAGAAAATATGTAATTTTACATATCATATCTATTGTATATAATAAATATGGAATATATATTAAATTTTGGTTAACTTTAAATTTGTGTTTCTCGTCTATTTATCCTATTAAATAATAATAATTTTACCTAAGTAAACTAAAAAATCAAATATTTAAATTATAATCTTCTTACGCTAATAATTTATTAAAACATACCAGCCTATATGATTTATAATATATCTTATCTTAAAATATAATTTAATAACTTTTAATTTTTATTAATTTTATTTATAATTTCTTAGATATTTATTATTTTTATTTTATCAATGGCTAATAACATGTAACATACAAAACATTCATAAAAATTAATTTTGTTTTAACATGTTAAATTTATTCCACTTATTTAATACATAGATTTCTAAACTAGTAGAAAATAATCACATGTAGTGAAAGAAAGGAAAAAAATAATTAAAGAACAGTTTTATGTATCACAAAAACATGTCCATGTGTATAACTATGTATCACTTTTAATACATAGATTTCTAAACTGATTAAGATGAGGTACCCATGACATGTAAATAAAGGGAAATGCATGGGTTCAAGTCTCACTCTGAGCAAAATGCTCAGAGTTAAGCCAGGGGTTTTCTCAGCAATGAGTTTCCTCCTGGTGGGGTTGGGGGTGTGGTCCCGGCTGAAAAACGGATAGATGAGCCCGATCAAAATAACACATATCCTCTGAATCAGGATCGTACATTTGCTGTTAAAAAATTTTTTAGAGAATAACAACATAATTATATAGAGATTGATGTAATTGACTAATTGTCATTTGTCAATATTCCAATCATATCACAACAAAGACGTACTGGCTATTCGTATAGAGCTAGCTAGCCTTACATGGAGGCAACTATCGACCCATTATGGTGGTATGGTAGTGCATGAATAAAATAACTGATTTATGACCTATTGATTTATGGATCGGTTTAAATCATAAAAAGGTAATTTGGTCAGTTGTTATAAAATTCGTTCTCAGTAGATTTTTATACAATGTTGTATAAAACACGTACATCAAGTGTCATTATAGCAATGCATCAAGCTTATAAATAAATATTTTGTTCATTTTAAATCACCGTTACAAACGTTACAGATGTATTACGTATATCTTCAACTTGACAATTTTAATCTCAACTTGACAATTTATATTGTGGTGAATAGACGCAACTACCATATGATTCATAGGTTGGTCGGTTCATTATTTTATGATCTATTATAAGTTTGTATCCAATAAATCAAACATACAACTTGTCATTTATTTATTTAATTATATTTTTGATATGATCATCATCCGCTTGGAGGAGACAGTATTTTTAAGTAGCTGTCTATTCTATGATTGCCACCTTCTATAATGTCATATTTGTTAAATATAAATGTAATATTATTTGATTTAAAAAATTGTTTAACAAATTCAAAGATTCTAATTCGTTCAATTTGCTGATATCATTAGAAGATATTTATATTTAGGAATAGAAAGTGTATATCTTTGAATACAGTATGTTTACAAGTTATTCTTGCCATAATGAGAATGTTAATTGCATTAGCTTAGAGTTGATAATTTGCCAAGGAACACCTTTCACTTTTCGGGTCAATTGACTTTGAAGTTTGAACTTTACTAGAGCTTGATTAAATAAAAATTGTAACACCCGATTTTAGAAGATTTAATTATTTTAATTAATGTAATTAAATAAATCATAATATTTCACAAACCGTGTGATAAACTGAAGTGTGTATGCAATATGTGTAGTGTGTGTTGTGTATATATACATATTTTTTTTTAATTTATAGTGAAATTATATAAATTAGTAATTAGTTTAATTAATTAATTAATCGGTGAGTTGTTTGGAATTGACGGATTCTAGAAAACAGGTGACGGGTTGTGTGGAGTTAATTACACAAATGGTCACTGTGGTTTATCGAAAATAACAGATTTGAGTACTAAGCAAAAAAAGTAATATGTTTGAGTACTCACTCTTAATTTATCACAAATTTAAATATTAACACTAACAAATGTTAGATTTTCTGTTAAATATAATGACATTTTAGTCTTTTCACATTATAAGACTATTTATGTAAATTAGAGGGACTAATTGTGTAATATAGTTAAAATAGTATATTTATATATAATTACACACACACACACACACACACACATATATATATATATATATATATATATATATATATATATATATATATATATATATATATATATATATATATATATATATGAAACACTACTACCACCGCAACAATTATCCTCATCTGCCATTACCGTCTTCACCCCTGGCTCCCTGGTCACCACCATCGGCCATCACCGCTGGTTACCACCGCACTAATACCCTCATGCAATTGCGCTCATATCCAGTACCCTCATCATCATCACCATTGAGCATTATCACCAAATACCCTTCTTCTTCCCCAATAAAACCCTAAACCTAAATCAACCACCCAACACTTACCACCGCCACCATGTACCTACTGTCATTATCACTTCCGTCTAGCCACCGTATATCACCTAATACCTTGATTTAGATCAAAACCCAGCCGCCTCACAGCCACCGAACATCCCAAATTTGGGGTTTTTAAGATTTTAGAGTTAACAAAAGAAAGGGAAGGAGGATTTAGTGAGATGATGATGATGGTACGATGGTGGTAGGGTTAATGATGATGGTGATGTTGCGATGGTGGTAGGGTTAATGATGATGGTGATGTTGCGATGTTGGTGATGATACGGTGATGTTGCGATGTTGGTGATGATGCGGTGATTGTTATGATGTGGTGATGGTGATATTGCAATGATGATGGGGATGTTACGATGGTAGTGATGATGCAGTGATGAATGGGTAGATGGTGGTGACTGTGGTCTTCGCGGGTATCCGCTGGTGGCTAGTGGGTAGGAGAGTTGGGTGGTGGTGATAGTGGCTAGATGGTGGTGGGTAGATGGTGGTGATGGTGACCAACGGAAAAAAAGGGGTTATGTTTTTTAAAAGTTATATGTAATGACAGTAATGGTCATTGGATAAAAAAATATATAGGATTACAAAAGTAGTTCCTCAAAGGGTAATTTTAGTCATTTTACTTAAATTTAACAGAAACATTAACGTCTGTTAGTCTTAGTACCTTAACTCGTTACAAAATTTAAAACATAATACCCAACCTGTTACAAAAAGGTCTTAGTACACAAACCTGTTAATTTAAATAAACCACAAGGACTATTTATGTAATTAAGGGGCTGTATGATTTGCTTCTGACCGGGAAAAAATGTCTGACCCGGTAAAAATGTCTGACCCACTGACCCGGTCAGACATTTAGGCAGTCAGACATTTTGACCGGTCAGCGTGTTTGATTCTCACTCTTTCGCGTTTGACCCGGTGCGACACCACTGACCCATGCATATTTTTCGCATTACCCGGTCAGTTTTGGAACAACCCCTTACCCGGTCACCACCTTCTGACCGAGTAAGGGATTTTAAACAGCCCCTAACTCTTGTTTGTGTAAAAGCATTAGTCCTAACCCATAAACACTTAATATAGTTTAACCGAAAATGACCCATTTAACCATTTATCTTAAACATGTGATATGGTTTGAATTTTAGTAAGTAAGTTGCAAGCATGTTTATCTACTTGGTCGGTTGTAATAAATGGGGTGAATAAATTAAACTAGTCATGACTCATTATTAGAGCATTCCGAGTCCATTTCTAAGCCCATCCATATTATTTAATTAAAATTATTATTATTTTCTAAATTTATCTCTTATTTTCTAAAAACTTCTCACATCTCATATCTCGTATCTATCACTATTCAATTAAACAAAATTTATTTAATCTTTTTTAAATATTATTTCCTTAACTCACATCCACTCTTAAAATATATAAAATAACGGTCATGAAGGATGAATAGTGACCCCCTATTATGAAGGATGGGTTTGTTTTTTGCTAAAAATATAAGGATGGGTTATGGATAAGGGGGATAGGGTGAAATAAGTTTTTATGTCATTTTGGGAAAATATGGTCACATGAAAATAGATGATGGGTTGCGAATGTTTTTAAACAAGTTAGACTTGACAACTTAAAAACTTTTTATTTTTGTGCCGTGTTGAAAATTATTAACCCTTACATTCAAGTGGCGCCTTCTTATAGTATTGAAATCCAAATCTGATCATTTCCAACAAGCACGATAGAGATGACTCTAGCCAATCATTACCCGAGTTGACTAGTCACTCGATTCGACCATAACCAACCGGTTTAACCTCAAGCAATTCGGTGAGTATATACACCAAACCGTTGAAAAGTCTGGTCACCGGTTCGATGCAAGGAGATAATTATCCTACTTATAACTAAGCATTTCTTTATTGTGGACTAGAACTAAAAATACAACTATATGCATTTTCTTTCCCCTACTCTTAAAGGAAGTATGATAAAATTATATTTCAACATATTAAATAAATTAGGAAGCAAACCATACCAAATTACCAACTCTCTTTTGACCTGAAAGCACCGCCAATGATATTCTTTAATGCACGTTTATTTCTCCTTTTTTTATTTTTTGAAAATAAGATATATTTAAGGCCATGTGTGACTAGATGCATGGCTTTGCCAACTCAGCCTTCACAACATGAAAAACCGCCTTTGAGTCGTGACTATGATCACAACCGTGGGGGCGTCAAGCAAAGAGCTTTTGACTCCTTGCTACGAAAATAGTACCGTTCAGCTGATATTAATCAAAAGATTTTAAAGAAAACCTTATAATTCCACTAAAACCTATATAATTTCACATAGCTTCATCTCATCCTCTTCACAACAATTCCTCTATAAATTTGGAAATGTTTACATATGTGAAAAACAACCTTTGCATGAGTAATAAATATGAGAAAATGTTTAAATAAAAATTACTTTGTGTAAAAGTTAATTTCAACCGTTAATTTTCTTAATCAATAGTTGAGATTAAATTAATAAAAAACTTTGTTAGAGGGGTATTTTAGAAATATTCACTTTTGTTTACTTTTTGCAAATTTCTCTATTTTTTACACGTTCATAACTTTTATGTACGATATTATTTTTTTATAAAAATTAAACCATAAAACGATTGTTTTTTATCTGTAAAATGAGTACAATATTGTTATATAAAAAGATAATAATTTTTTTACCTATTTAAGCATATATCTCATCATTGTGTATTTAATGCAATTTATTATGTCTTTTTGTTAGTTATTATGTGTTTTTTGAATACTATTTTGTTTATTTAAATTGATGAATATTGAAAAAATACAATGGTGAAATAACATTATTGTGTATCTTTAATATGTAAAACACAATAATAAATTAACAGTTAATTGTTGATCTAATACAATAAAAACAATGACAAAATAACACAATGTCTCATTGTGTTTTTTATCATCATTATATTATCTTGAACACAATGAGTTTTAAAAAATACATTGATGAAATTATATCGTTGTATACTTTTATTTGTAAAACACAATGATAGATAAAAACAAATTCATATAATCTATAAAAAATAATAACAAAAATAATACATTGCGTTAGCTTTAACACTATGAGTTTTGAAAAATACATTGATAAAAGTATATCATTGTGTATTTCTAATTATAAAACACAATAATAGATTACAAGTTTATATAATCTATACAAATAATGACAAAATAACATAAAATGATCTAAAACGTAAAACACAATAATGGATACATATAATAAAATGATGTAAAGTATATGACATAATGAATTGATGTTTGATGTAATGAATGTATAAGACACAATAAACTAACGTATTTTGACACAATAACCAAAATGCTATTCTTTTTAAAATTAATAGAAGAACATGTGTCAAGCCCACAATCTTTCTTAATTAGGCTTTTTAGATTAAATATTTTTTGTTATAACCCTACCCATAAATATGAACCTTAAGTATATATTATATACATTTGAAAAACAATTAAATCTTTATAATATAATTCAGTATATTTACAAAAAAATGCCATCTTATAAATAATTATATATACAATATTTTTAAAAATCGTTTTTCTAACAAAATTGTGTTTCAACAACTTTAATGTTCAATTAAGTTTTCTTTTAACTTATCAATTGATTTTAATTTATATACTAGAAAAAAGAAATACTTTTTAAATCGTTTTGAATAATTAAATTTACTTTAAAGTGAAGAATTAGCTTGATTTGTTATATAAAATATGTAACAAAGTTATATTTAAGAGTTTCCGTAAATTCTTCAAAATATTCTTTCATTATTTTATCTTTTAATTGTTAATTGTATAACATTAGAGCCTTCTATGAACAACTACACAACATAGTGATTCGACTTTAATAATTGCTCCCCACATATGCTTATAAATAATAAACTTTATATGGATTATCGGCATCACGACATACTCTAAATAATTAAATATACAAGAAAAAGGGTTTCATTTCATGCCTTTAAAATAAATACTCACAATAAGTTTGGGAGTATGTATGAGTTAAGCACATTATATATCCCTTCTAAAAAGATATGGTAGATTCAAATCCTACTCGTTTCACACTTTCATGTCATAAGAATACCACATGTCCAATATAAGTTGTGATTTACGTGATCATGTTGTTATCAAGTATTGAAAGGCCCTATGAGTTTACTAATAATGAGTTCTTATGAAACAAAAGATCAAAGGATCTCTGATACGTAGTTTCACTATAAAAATTAGAACAAAAGCGGTCCATATTTTACAAATAAATTATTTGAAATAAATGTTATTTTACAAATAAATGTTACTAAAGTATTACCGATTAATAAAAAATATGGGAAACTAGCACCAGACAAACTTGCATTTGACACCGACCAGTTGATTTATTTGAATTTTTTATAATCCAAATGATCAATTGTGATTCACTTAAAGGTTGTATGATACTTAAAAAATGAAGATTTGATTTCCTCAAATGGGCTTTATAATATTAAATTCAAAGAACCTTTTAATACAAGAATTAATTATAAAAGCATTAAAAAATCCTCCGTTTTTCTAGAAACATTTTCATTGTCACCATATTTTCTTGAGTGGTGTTTTATGGTTATTTTCTTGAACATTTCTTTTTTCTCTCGTTAATGTTAGGTGAAATGTTTTCTATATGAGTTAAAGTTTATATTTTTCTAGCCGACCATAGTGGGATGATGATTTATAAATTTATTAAAAGAAATTAATTATTTTATTAAACAACTTGTATCATGTGAACGGAAAAATAAATGTCATCTGACTTTATAATTATGGAAATGGTGGAAAACAAAATTTCGCCTTGAGTCGTCATTGTCTTATTCAAATTCAAGACGTATTTGCAAGACTTTATAATAAGAAAGGCTCCTATGTTGTGTTAAGCTTTGATATGTTAAGGTTTGATTTCATTTTTAGTGATTTCATTTTCTTTTAGTTTCTAAGTATGAAAATTTATAAAAAGATTCAAAAGTATGCACAAACGTAAAATGATCCTTAACATGGATGATGATTAATTTTTTATGTTAATTTTTTTTAAAAAAATGACTAAAATACCTTTAAGTTAAATTAAGAAAAATAAAATAAAATGGGATCCACCCACCCCCTCTTCTTCTTTCTTTTGTTTACTTGGCCGATGGACGACACCACCACCATCAACCTCCATCATCGTCAACCACCACCATCGACACTTGCAAATCAATTTACGGATCTAACCAAACCTTAAAAAAACCACACCTAATCTAACAATGAACAACCACTTCATTTTCACTTCTTGACCTCGGCCATTTCAACTGGTTCCATGGAACAAGTTCATCCCCATCGACCCCTTCATCTTCTAGATCCGATTTATTGCCTAAATCTGGAGAATTTCTACAACCAAACAAAGGCGGTTCAAGGGTGGTTTATGGTGATTTACACAAGGATGATTGATTGGGGAAGATGAAGGGCCTAGGTTTTCTATTTGGTCCCACCTTTATACTAATATTGTTACTTATTATTTTAATATAATATTGTTAAAATTATTTTACTTTTTTATAGCTAGAGGCAACTTAATTTTACACTCATTTAACATAAAAAAACGAAATCATACCTTATTACACTAACATTCCTTGTAATCATTATTTACAAACATATTATACCTAGGGGTGAACAAAGGAATTTTTACTTTGATGTCAATGTATTTCAGTTCTCGAGAATATCTCAGCTTGATGTCAGTTCGATACGAGTTGATCGGATCACATAAATAAAATACACTAACGATAGAATAACATATACATAATATGTTTTTGTGTTTCCACCATCAATTAATATGATTATCCAGATTCAACTAATTAAGATTACTAATATTATTAGAAACACTAAAAGAATTGAAAACATAAAAAAGAAGGTATTAAAAAGCTATATGTACAACTAAAATCTTAAAGAACTTTAAACACAAAGTAACACAATTTAAAAAAAAAAAATTGTATCATATGCAATCAGGAATTTCATATTTGATGAAGTGTAGACGTGGTCCACGTGAAGCAATAGTCGTAATATCTGCAATCGACAATCAGAGAATAATTTTGATACTTGTCAATGTGTTGAAGGCAATTTTTTTTGGGTTTGGGAAATTAGGGGTAAATTCGTGTGTTTTTAAGAGGTAGTGGGCTAATATTAAATGAAGCGGGCCTTTTTAATTATATATAATAGGCTTAGTAGATTTAATACAAAGTAAACTTAATTGCTGATTAAATTTTGGTTTTTTTCTCTTTTAACAAAAAATATACTCTTAATTTAATTTTTAGTGAGTTACAGATTTTATATAGAAATTATTTTGGTTGTCGTAAATATTTTTTTTCATAGGGTTTGACGTTAGAAAAGAGGTCCATCAAGAACTATGGTAGCGTTTGGTATTAATGAATGAGAATGAGAATGAAATTAACGATTGAGAGTGAATAGAAAATAATATGTTTAGGTGCCAAAGGGAATGGAAGGGAACATTACACAAATAATCGTATTCCCTCTAATCACACCAAATCTATTCCATTCACCCCACCTTTTTTTTCCATTCCATACCAATTTATCCTTAGTCACAACCACCATCACCCACTCACCATTATCGGCCACCACCACCACCGACATCCAATGCCACCGTCCACCACCATCGGGCACCACTACCATCCACCGTGGCACCACCTCCATCCACTGCGGCCACCAAGATCGAGAGCCACCAGCCACCATCACCGCCACCAAACACCACCGGCCACCAACACCAACCTCCACCACCATCAACACAGGCCACCACTAGCAACCACCACAACCACCACTGCCGCCCGCCACCACCATCTGTCTCCACCATCGACTACCACAGCTACCACTACCGGCCACCATGCACTACCTCCATCAGCCACCACCACCACCCACCATGCACCACTTCCATCGACCGCACCACCACCGGCCACCACCGCCAGGCCACCAGCCATCACCACCATAATCACTTTTACATTTCATTCTTTCATCTTTTCCTACTTTACAAACATCACAAAATAATGATTCAATTCATTCTTAAAGGATAACCAAACATGATAACTGGAATACAATGATTCATTTCATTCTCGCATTCATTTCATTTATTTATTTATTTTATTCTTTTGTTCATTTGATTACCTCATACCATACAACCATGTGCATATACATTAAGGAAGCAATCAAATGGCTCAAGAACAATTGATAATCAAAGACGAAAAATCGAACCAAAAGATTCTAAGAACGATGTTCTTATATTTAAATTCAATCAACAAAACTAATAATAAACAAAAGCAAACTCTAATATTTATACAAAATCCTAAGAACCTTAGAGATAAACATAAATAAATTAATTATTTAAAAGATACGATAACTATAAATAAAATAATAAATAATTAAGAAACTAAATATTTTTCAGATCTCTTAATAATCTTCAACCTGAATCTCATTGGATTCGATCCAAAACATATTCAGCTCATGGGTTGTCACCTGCATCAGTTCTATTAACCCTTCGCCTCCCTGGTGTGGCAACCTTTTATACCCTAGTGAGGAATCTGATATTTTTCTGGTAAAGGCTATGATGAAAACTTTTGTTGCATTCTCTTTTGATTTACGGTGAGAACTCTTAATGTTCGCTTTTGGTTTACAGTGAGAACTTTTGAACATTTGATTTATATATTATATTGTCGATTATTATAAGAGTCAAATTGTAAGAAAACAAGTACATCAAATACATCTGCTAATAAAAATTTAGGTTCGTCATGGGATCCTGAGACTCGCTCAAGTTCATGGATGGATACAATTTATCTCTTCTATCAGTCTTTACTATAATTACTAATAATATTATTTAATTACTTGTTAGATTAAAAATACTTTTTTAATAAATTAAAAAAGATTTATTTTTATTAATGTTATTTCAAAAGAAATTATTTTTATAAATAATATTTTTTTCCAAAATATCAAACTTTTTTAACTAAACGAAATATTTTAAAATTGATATTTTTAAAAAGTAAATTTTTTATAAACCAAAAAATAATACAATTTTGAGAGTTATAATAAGAAAACTTATAGAAATGATATTTTTATAAAGTTTTATTTTGCAACAATATGCTTCCTTTTTTTGGAAAAAGCAAAAAAAGTTTAAAAACAAAATTTTAAAAAGTTAATATCATTATTATGATTTATAGTACTTACTCATACGCAATTTCAATATAATAGAATATCATTTTATAATCCATAAATTTTTATTTTATTTATACTTTTATTCATTCAACCAGTATAATACATAAGTTTACTAAAACTAGTATGTGTATATATATATATATATATATATATATATATATATATATATATATATATATATATATATACTAGTGAAAATGCTCGTGCGTTGTGCCGATACGGCTCTTGCGAGATTTTTTGGGAATTTCGATTTTAGTCAGTATTGGCTCGGTGCATTATGACATAAATTAAAAAATTAAAATATAATTACTAAAAAACTTAAATGGAATAAAATAATTACGTATATTACAAAAGTTTTTAATATAGTTATATCATCCCAACAAGATTAGTGAAAGTATATGTGATATTAGTGGTTGGAAATCACTTATGACCTAGATTTTAGGGGGGGTTCGTTTTATAAATGTATGTTAGAGTTTTTATGATAATCGGATGCAACTTTTGGTAGCGATTTGCATAGACCGAAGAAAGTTAATGGAGAAATATACCATCTTTATTGTTATTGAGCTGTTAACAACCGGCAAGGGAAAACGAACATGGTATAGTGCTCAATCGTAATGAATGAACGACATTGAAAGTAAATGACGATTTTGTTTGGCCACATGTATATGCTTTAGCATTTGTATTATAAGCATCATATGTTATACTTTATTGTAAGGGCATAAATTGAATATAATGGCTACTTTTTTACAATTTAAGCATGATTTTTCATATGAGTGTCTTAATCTATATGTAAATTTATCATTTTATCTTCCTTTCACTTTTATTATAAAAGATATGGATAAGTATTATACTTATAAAACTCACATTATACCCCTACAAAAATATTAGTATTATAGTTATTTTAAATATAAAGATATATATAAGTTATATACTTAAATATTTAAATAAAATAATACTTAATTTAAGTAGTATTTAGTTATAAAAATATAATTAGTAAATAAATTTAAATGTCAATTTATATTATTGTAAATACAATAAATTTTAATGAAGTGAATTAAATAATATCACATTATTAAATAAGTATTAATAAAGTGTATTAAATAATACAATAATTAGAAGAAGTTAATTAAATGAAAATAAAAATGGAACTATTGCATAAAGCATTTGTACTTTATGCTTAAAATGTTATATAGATGTCTTACACTTTGATTAAATTTACCCTCTTATACTTCTAATATGTATTATACATTGGTATAGATTTAAAAATATACTTGAAACCCTTAAACTAAATGACCTATAAACCAGCAACAACAAGAAATTATGTTATGTTTTGATTTCTTCTTATTGGATTATTGAATTATTTGGGAAGGGCTGAAAGAGTTCACGGCCCATTTCTCAAAATCCATCCCTTTGCCTAAACATGGTCTTCCTATGGGGCTACTTGGGCTGCTCTTTAGTATAACTAGAAATATTTCCACACGCTTTGCGCGGGTAATTACATCACGAATTTAAATATGAAAGCTAAAATATATAAAAATATCTTAACGACTATCACTACGATTTAGAACCCGAATACATCGAATAACTTGGTGGATCAAAAAATAATAAATCATTAACGCACACCAATAATTATAAATGATAATTTATGCTCGTTTCCTCCGCTTGTCTTTTATGATGCAAATTAAATAAATAAGTAATTAAAATAATTTTTAATTACTACATTCACTTTTTATATAAACCTAAGTGCATGTCATAAGGCAAGACAAATCAAAAAAGACCAAATATGAAAACCAAAAAACTTTTATGGTCAAAATACAAAAGCTAGAAGTTCTTTGTAGCTAAGAGTTTCAAATTATATAGATATATAATTAAGAATTAAATATTCACTACTTCTTATAAGTTTTTAGAGTAATTAAATAGATGATCCCTATAGTTATGTTAAAATTTTGAATTTAATCCTTAAATTTTAAAGTATTTATATATAGTCCCTAACATGTTTTTCTCTTTCTTATATAGTCCATATGTCTGTTAGTTAACCGTTAGTGATGTTAAATATTGTAATAATTAACACTTTAATTGCATTAGCCATCTATTTAATTTACCTTTTAAACTATATGATTATTTTTATTTAAGAAAATTTTATATTTATATTTTTCAAAATTTTTTATATTTTATAATATTTTTATAATTTCATTATTAATAACATTGTTATTTAATAAAATACGTTTTAAATACACAAATAAAAAACATTTTAAAAATATGTTTTTTAAAATGTTCGGTTTTTTAACCATTCAATTTTTATACGCCATTCTACGAACTTTTTGATTTTTTAAACTGGTTGGTTTTCTAAATTTTTTTTAAAATCATTAATTTTTTAAAACATATTTCCTTAAACAAATTCTTAGTTTTTTAAACATTAAAAAAATAATAATTTAGTTTTAAACGTCTATATAAAAGAAGACATTTTTGTAAAGGTTAAAAGAAACCCGCATATGGGTTTAAAAAAAAATTATAAACCCCATTTAAAAAAACATTTTTTAAAATATTTTTTTATTTGTGTATTAAATAATAAACATATTTATAATAAAATGATTATAATAAAATGAAATTACATTGATGATTCTTACAAGTAAAATAGTTATTTTGACAAATTTAATATAACTAACTGAACTAACAGAGTAGGGACCATTGATAAAAGATAACTATAACATTGGGACTGTATTCGCAATTTTAAAACTTTAAGGACCAAATCCAAAATTTTAACCAAATCACAGGGACCATCCGTGTAATTTAAGAAGAGAATGGGAAATAACCGGATTTGAAATCAGAACTGCATACTTGAACCCGAACCAAAGCTGGTCGAACCGTTCAAAAATTTCAAAAAAGCAATAAAAAGCCAATCAACATCCTGAACTGAACCTGTTTTAATTCAAACCCTTTTTTATTTGGACATTTTATCTAACGTATTGGAACCGGTTTGAAAAAAACTAGTTTTGTGCACCTCAACTTTTAAGTATCAATTTTAACTTTATTTATCACAAAAGTTTAAAGTATTCTTGATATATATCTTTATCTTTTAGTTAAAATTACTGTTTAATGGCAGATTATTTATCGCATATCCCTCGGTAGTCGTTTATGATTAATGTCGGATTAACAACGTCCCTAATGGTAAGTCCACTAATTCAATATTTTTTGGGTCTTGTTTCAGCGTATAAGAAGAAACATTATGTTGTAGCAAGTCATTTAGCTGTTAATATCATATGATAGATGATAACTCAACTAATGAGGCCTTAATGGACATTATCACGTGTTAATGTGCTCTTTTATCATAAAACAAGCCACGTTAGATCATAAAAAGAAATTTAGGTATTAATTACATATGTTCGATGATAAATATATCAATGCCTACTTAAAGGGGCATTAACATGTGTTTTTTTGAGAAGAAGAAAAAAACACATGTTAATGTCCAATTAAAGTAGACAATAACATGTGTTAGTGTTGTTTACTTGCTATCGAGGCTAAAATGGGTCATGTGCAAAGAATCAACATTCATACATGACAGTAACCGTAAAGAATAGGCAAATATATATAACCACATACATATGCTTATAGAATTGTAATAAAATGATTGATAACTTGGGAAACTTGAGAGACGAAAGTTCGCTTTCAGATGAAACTATTTGGGTTCACACCAAATATTCAATCAGATAAAACTCAAGTTCAGAATCAAAGTATGAATTCGTGTGGGTGTCAAGATCGTAAACCAAAAGAGAAGAAGGAAAAGGTGTGACCAATTCTTGTACGAATTCAAAATATTACAGGGATGGAGTAACTGTCTTCGGTAGTTTCACATACAAATTTTACTATTTTACCCCCTTGAGTTTCACATATGAAACTTCAGGAAAATCAATTTTCCATGCATTTTTAATAAAACAATATTCACCAAAATAACCCAACCAGGGGCTGCAGCCCCTTAGAAGCCGCTACCAGGGGCGTTGCCCCCGTACCCCCGCCAAGGGGGAGTTGTCCCCTTAGAATCCCCATTATATATGTGGTATTCTATATTGAAAATTATAATAAACTCAAACAAACGTTCACTCGAATCTACAGACTTGTATGATTGATACTATGATCACGCTAGTTATTAATCAATCCAACGATACTAAAATATTTAACAATAATGGAGCGTACAATAATAATTATCTTTAATGTCAAGTATTTATAATAATTATTTTATAACTTACAACGAATCATCAGAATGCAACTAAAATGGTAAAAACTTCATACAATTCGAAATCTAGATGATATACGAAGTACAAACATCGATGCTTAACATATTCAACTTTTGGAGTTGAGTGGCTACTAGAAGTGGAGAAAATTGACTGTTGACTTGAGTTATTTGTTCTCACACTTTAGTTCTTCTTTAATGTCATTCAGCCAACAAGACTTAAAATGTGAAGGAACAAAACCATAATCACCAAGAAAGTTTACGGCTATTTAAATTTGCGGACCTAAAGCAATTACTTTTCTTTCAAAAAGATGGGTTAACAATATTGTTAATAAGTAGATAGAACAAAATTTTATTTACCTAACTTTCTTTTAAAATTATTTTTATTTTACCAGCACACATATGCTTAAGAAACCTTTTTTAATTGAACTACCGTATACGTATATGTGCATATTAGTTTTAGTAAACTTGTGTATTACGGGTTGAATTAATAAATATTAAATATAATAAACCTATAAGTAATAAAACAACGATAAAATAAAACATTTTGTTTACAAAAATTTTCATTTTTATAAATATCTTTATTATAACTCTCACTTTTAATTATCTTTCATTTATAAAAAAAATTACTTTTTAAAAACACTAAATTTAAAATATTTCATATTTTTTAATAAGTTTGATGTTTTACAAATAAAATTATTTTATAAAATTATTACTTTAGGTATAACATTAATAAAAAGATACCTTACTTAAGTTATTAGAAAATCATTTTTAATTTAAAAAAGATTTAAATAATATTATTTTGTAATTAAGATAATTATTTAATAAAAGAGAGAAGCGGGAAAATTTTTATGAGAATGAATGTGGTGTTGACACACGCCCTACATAGTTATTTTTTTATTAAAGTAGAAGTATAGGGGAGAGTTAGGTTACAAAAATTAAAAATCTTAAAAAGTCTAAAAATGATTTTATAACACTCAAAATCGACCCAAATGAACTCCGTTTAAATTCATTCCTAAGGCGTTGGAATCGGCTCGTCTAACCACCCTCACCCCTAAAAACCTAACTCTCATCCCTCGCCCCCCAAAAAAAACCTCCCCCCTCCCCCCCACACACACACCCAAAAAATGAAATTAAATAGATAAATAAAACCTAACCTCCTCAACCTCATGGTAAAAAAAAACCTAACCCTAAGACTAAAACCTAAACTTTAAAATCTAACCCTAAAAGCTGAGAACTTAGAGTTCGCCAAGCCTGTTCCAACGCTGCAAGAAAAAGTTAAACTAGAGTTCGTTTGGGATGCTTACGAGTACTTTAAAAATCCTTTTTTAGTTTTTTAAAGTTTTTTTTAATTTTTATAACTTAACCTATACTGTGCATATATATGCTAAACCTTTTTATGATATACCCACTTCACATTTGTTGATTAAATTATATGGCCCATGCATAATAAGTTTGGTGCTTGTCCAACACATGAACAAGACTTCACGTAACCCTTTTTAGTGGAGAATTGAAGAATTGTTGATTCTGTTTTGGTCCACCAAAAACATAGCACACCAACCACCATCAAAATTCTAATCATACCCAATGGCATTCCTTCTTATAGTTCTTAGTAATCCTTCATAAACATATTCAAAAACATAATTTATTAATTTATTTACGGCTTTAATTTTTTAAAAGGTATTTCATTGCCTAAAATGTTCTTGATACTTATCTTTATTATATTCCCTCATCACTCACAAATATTCTACCAACTCCTATATGGGAATCACACGCCCATTCAACACTAGGGGCATCTTAACATTCTCCCACACATAAAGTTCTCATATTTTCAACAATACTATACCATTTAATTTATCTCCAATTTGTTATAAAGTTATTAACTCCAAACTTGTAAGTGTTACTAAATTTTGAAATAGCAAATTGTATGTTTAGGTGATCCTTATTGTTACCTTAAAAGATTGTTTTCCCCTTAATATGAAGAAATAAATTGAACAAATTCATCTTTGATATTTTCTTTACATGAAAAGAAATATATGTGTTCTTAAGTGGATATTCAGATAGCAAAATATTGTATTAACCAACCAAATTCATATTTTCATGTTTCTCCGTAAAATATTAAAGGAATATATATATATATATATATATATATATATATATATATATATATATATATATATATAGAGAGAGAGAGAGAGAGAGAGGGTAAGGTTCAATTGTTAACACACTATTCGCGACTTAACTTGCGTTAACCCATCAAAATAAATCAAAATTCTTATTATTTTTGTTCGAATAATATCATTACACATCTACAATGTTATGTTCTTTTATGTATATGTATAAATTTACAAGTGTAAAAAAGTTAAGGAATGTGTTAGGTAAACAAAATCAGCATAAATATTTGTAACTGTACCATTGGTGTAAGTTACTTACACCAATTTTAACTTTTATAAAATTACGAATTTACACGTGTACATAAAAAAACATAACGTTGTATATGTGTAGTGATTTTTTTCGAACAAAAATAATAATGATTTTAATTTATCTTGAATAGTTAACTCAAGTTAAGTCGCGAAAAGTGGGTTAACATTTGATGCGAATCCTATATATATATTAAACAAATGTGATGGAGAAAAAAAGTATGACATACAAAAAAGTATGTAGCACAAAAACTTGTAGAAGTACAAAAGTGTGATGTAATATAAAATGATTTTTTAATGTTTCGTAGCGAAACCAAATCATTAACACATAAGGCTCACTAAAGACTAATTAGTAGAGTACTAGACTAATAACCAACATAGTCCGGTAACACACAACAAGACTTGTTTGAACCTAAATGACTTGGTACTAGAAAAGATCACAAAAAAGTCACCCGAGAAATTTAAATATTAGATATCGGATAAGAAGTTTGTTCTAGGTTTTTTAGTTGTTTTCGTTTTGCTACAGATATGTGGTAAGTGATTTGTCAAAAATATGAAGCTAAGATTTAAAGATGAAAATTTATGCGAGGCTTTTTAGTAGTTACTGCGTAAGGAGGAGTTAGAGATGGACTATCCGTTGGGTGATCCATCAAAGGTTTCAAAATAAGATTTTAGATGAGATTTCTCCCTAAACTTTTCAACTGAGAAGACATATTAAAACCGATAGAAAATAACTAGCTCAACGTTGGTCAAAAGGGCCACTTTTGGACGTTCTCCTAGCATTGGAGTAGTATCTCCTAGAAGAGCACTAAGTCTAGTAGTGTTGGTTAATGCCACCTCAATGTTGGTCGATTTAGGGTCATGATGTCTTATCCAACAAGACCTTGAGGACGATATTGTGAAAGTTTTCGACTAGTTTTGGGCTACATGTGTGGTTAAAAAATCTTGTAATCACAACAGGGTTAGGGTTTAATGTACGACTTTGATTTCTTCATGCTTGTATGAACATTAGACCATTTATGTTACTTAAAATATGGATATAGTTTGATTGTCTTCGTTAGTTCTTTTGCTTATTGAAATTTATATTATCATTAATTACCTGATGGTACCATCTCACCGCATTTAGTGTAGCTAAGAGATGTCACGTTGGTGTGGTTTGCTATAAATTATAGATGATATTGGTGTGGAATTAACACAAGTTATGCTTATGTACTTTGACAAACATTTATTTCAAATTAAAAGTTTTATTAATTGATTGATCAAACTTTAAAGCGGAGGTGATTATATCTTCTCATATACGTAGCAACTCTCTCCATAATTAAATATCATTTATGCACTTAAATTTCTTACAAACAACCTAACCTATAATCTTTTATGTTTCAACATCAACACGAATTAAATAGTCACCCTAGCTAGTCAAAAGTAACCAAGACATTGACTTTCTTTATCTTTAGTTGGAGCTTCGACACCGATCATTGAGTATCGCATTCGTAAATGATGTTGGTATGTAACCCCTGATATGTGGGGACCCATGGAAATTTTATTCCAAATATTGAAAACCATCAACAATCACCAAGGAAAACTTACATCCTAAAAGTTCAAACTCTAACAACATTAACAGACAAATCCAAATAGCGTTAAGGTTCGAGACTTGGGTCAGTTCCTGAAGACACTCAACTGATCTCTCCACTTCACCAATCTATGTGATGGTACGTCATGAAATTTCCTAGCCCGAAATGGGTTATTGAACCTCTATAATAACACTCCATAAATTTATGTTAGAACCTTAGTTGGGTAACAAACACTATAATTTTCTAATTATATTATGATGCTTGTGTGTTATACGTACAATGATGAAATCAAATAAAACCATTACATATTTAGAAATCATACTTATGTATGGATGAATAGATAGATCTACTACTCACTAGTAATACCCCACAATTAAAATATAACTTACGTATTCAGTGATGAACTTATATATTCACGAGTACATACATTATAATTACTCTTGATTTCATGTATAGTCTAAAATATTTAGCCTCTACATATTGTTTTTTACAACATCGATATGATATGAGCACATCCATCATTTGTATAATTAATATGATCACTTTGGACGTCATGTCTGTTTCCCACTAGCCATTGTGTATGATATACAAATATATGGCTCGAATAGATACCCTTTGCGAATCAACAATGTGCAACTTTAATTGAACACTTGCGCTTTGTTTTTGTATTTTATTTTACAAAAAAGTCAACATTTATATTTATTTATTTTTTCAGAATTAGCGAAATATTGTTGCATTAGTTAGCCGTAGTAGAAAGTACTTGTAGACTAAATACATTTAATATATCATAACTGATAACACAATATCCTTTTGTTTAATATTTTCAAAACTATAAATCATATTAATAAGATTATATAAGTATAGAACTGATTAGCATTTATATTGGAGTATATAGATAAAACAAAATAAAGATGTATTGAATTCGTATTCGACTAAGACATTAATATTCGAAGTATATATCAGTGAAGAAAATAAAATAGATAAAAGTGTCAAATATACCAATTAAAGTCAATAGAATAAACTAAGAAGACTTTTTCCTAAAATATATTATTCTATTAAATAAAAGAAAACAAAAGAACTTGGACGTCTTTAAAAAGATAATTGTGGTCTTTATAATTATTGATTCGACGTAGGCTAGAGCAAATGAGATAATAGTACTTGACGTTGTTTAAAACACGTGCAGGGCCGGTTCAATGTTTTATAGGCCCCAATCGAATTAAAAAATTAATGTCATTTTTTAAAATGCAATCTAAACATACGCAACCTAATCAAATTGCATTGAACAAAAACAATAAATCAAAGAAAATTTTGTATACTAACATTTACTTATTGATAGTTGATTTCTTTGAAGAAAAAAAAGCAGAAAAAGGCTAGTCGGTCATCAAAATTTTTATCTGGACTTAACCATCAAATGTTATTTTCGTTTCAAAATCTCATTGGCCCATATAATACTAAAACTCAATATAATTTTTTTTATAAAATGGAGACCCTTATTAATTTATTTATTTTTTTTGGGGGGGGGGGGGGGGGGGCAAGCCTAATACCTCACGAATTACACTCTAGAGCCGGCCCTGAACACGTGTGACCCGTAACTTGTTCGAAATGGCTCAAAATAACCCGTTTGAAATCGATTCGGTTAATAATTGAGCGGAGATAGCTTGGCTTGGTTTGTTAACGAATTGAACCCGAGCCAAGGCCAACTCGACTCGTGGCTCGCTTGTTAGCTGGCTCGTTGGCTCGCTCGTGAGCTCGCTTGTTAGCTCGTTTTAATTAAATGCTACATTAAATTTTTGATAAATTATAAACCAAATGTAACTAATATTATTTAAATATATATGATAAACATATGGTCATTGGTCAATTTTTGTACTTTTTGATAAAAAATTTAAGTATAAAAATATAGAGGATGATTTATCAAGAACCAATTTTGTATCATTATTTTAACAAGTTAAGATAAACAAATATAAAATATATTATATTTTTTGTTTATACATATAAATATTTGTAACAAGAATAACAAAATTAATTTTTGTCTTAAAATAAACAAGTTGGCTTGCGATCTAAATGTGAGCTCTGACTTGGCTCATTTACAACCCTGATACGAATAAAAAAAATTGTTGTTAGAAAGTGTGAAAGATAACAAACATATAGTGATACATCACAAGAAAGATCTTGTTTCACACATTTAAAAAAATATCTATTAGTTTATAAACAGTTTTTAGACACTATAAGAGCATTCACAGTGGGTTTTTTATTTTCGATGTGAGTGTATGTCATATATCAAAGAGATGGTTGTTAGTGGTTGTAAGTGAATAAGAGAAAATAATATTTATGGGAGTTTTACCATGATTCCTCATATTTGGAAAAATATGGAGAATCACGATACAAACCACATAAATTTTTTTAATACTTTAAAAATGACTGTAAGTGGATGATAGAGAGAAAATATAATGATAAAAATATTAAAAGGTATTATTTAATTGTAAGAGATAGTAAAAAAATAATGTTTTTAGTATAAATATAAGGATTAAGATGAAGAAGTTATTATGAATACTCTAAAATAGATAATTTTAATTAATGAATGTTAGTGAAAATGTCACCTGATAAAAATTGGGAATATGTGTCAGTATATGTGACACATATTCCTACAAGCTACCAACTGGATATCACAAGGAATCATCGACGAGAGCATGAGTGACAAATTGCCGAAAACTATGTGCATAGTGCAATTGAGGCGTCGGTGGTGGCATGTTATCATGACGAACTACCAACGACCTCTTTAACGACTGTTTACTAAAGACTCTTTGAACATTTATCGGCCAATAAATTTCTCATTTCTGTTCGTAATCATTGACACTTTTCAGTTATTAAAAGTAATATTAAATATATGTAATTTAAAAAAAAAAAAAAATTTAAAATCTACTAAAATTTCTTCAATGAAACAAAAAGTATATAATAGTGACGAATTATCTAGCTAGAAATAAGAGTGAGAGTCTCTATTAATAATTGTATTAAGCTTGGTTTCAACATGTATGTTGTGACATAACTAGCCAGTCCACTCTTACATATTATTTAGCTCATTTAAATAAATTTCTATAGTACAAAGATGGTAAACTAAACATTTTTAGTCCTACTTGTTTAATCAATTATTAGTTCTTAAATACAATTTCTAATTATCCCAACGTATGCACTCAATCGAGTGGTAAATTAAATATGTAATTTGGAAAACTTTTCTCACACTACTCGACTTTAGTGAGGCGTACTACTTTATATCTGTTTCAAAATAACACATAAATCAATATGAAACAAAACTTTTAAATTACAAAATATCGAGAACTTCATTTAAAATTTTGATGGCTCGTATATGTTAGATATTTTAGTGTAATTAGATTTACTAGTTGATCAACGTAACCATAATATCCATCAAACAAGTTAAGAGGCGCAGAGCGAACACTTGTTTGAGTTTATTGTGATCTTCGATATTAAAACCTCCTCGGGGGCAAAGCATCTAAGTAATGAGGGTTCCAACGGGACGAGGGGCGGCAGCCCCTGGCAGGGGTCATGCTGAAGAAGAAGAAATGATGAACGTAAATATGATTGGTCCCGAGTACTAATGATAAAATGATATAAAACCAGGGATGAAATATCAATTTACTAAAGAAAATAATGATTTTACCTATGTTGGTAGCAGATGTTATCTAAGGATTTTAACAGAATGACGCTAAGTTTTCTGAAACACATGTACTCTAACAATAAAAATTAAAATACGAGTATTAAAATGATAAAAACAATATAAAATCAGAGAAAATAAAAACATTTAACTCTTAAAAAATGTTGATATTTTAAGAAAGCATAGGCAGATGAGTTGACTTTCGAAATGCAGTCAGATAATATGTCCTTCGAAAACGAACCCACGTGAAATTGGGACCCTTTTGACTCATTTTTTATCCTCTTCTTCACAATATTGGTGAATGAAATATTGAAATCCATAGTGATGCTCATTAGACCATGTGTAATGTGACGTTAAACCTATACATAACGCCACATAATACTCCCATCACCATTACAATAGAGCGTTATGTTTAAAGGGGCGTTATTATTATAACGCCACAAATCACCTAATCCATAATGATGAAGGGGTATTAACCATTACTTATGTTTTTAACAAAAAAATAATATTGACTTGACGCTGATGTGACAAAAAATACTCATTAATGAGCATTAACTATTACTCATAGTCTTAGAGCATCACCAATAAAGATTTTAAAAAACATGTTTTTAATGCATCATCTCTTTTTCACATCATTTTTTTTACAATCTCAAGAAATCACTATCTCTCTTATCTCTTCTCTCTCCTCTATCTACTAGTCCTCTCACATACTCAAAAAATGAAGATTTTAGCCTAAAACTTCAACACACCCTCTTTCCTCCACATCACATATTCATATCATCTACTCTCTCTTTAAAAACACAAAAAACTACCTTATTAGAGATGGTCTTATATATATTACTAATTATCAACTTTGTAAAGCTTAATAGTTGTACAATGTGTTAAATTGATTGTATTCATTTTTGTTTTTTGTTTAATCCTTGAGTTTTTTTAATTTTAATCCAACACTTTTATATTTTTTACAGTTTAACACTAATATTTTTTACTTTCAACTTTGGTCTCCTAATATTAATATTCTATAAATTTTTTGTTTAACATTTTGGCTTATCTTTTACAAGTTAACTCACCGCAGCGTGGATATGTGGTTCAATGTTTTAACCTTATTTTTTCCCGTTTAACGATCCCGTTGCAACGCGTTAGTTTTAGATCGACTTACTTATTGTTTTTATATGTTTTAATTTCCGCCTACGCGGTTCAACGTTTTTATGTATACTTTTCGTTCGGTTTTATTTATTTATTTATTTATTTTAATACGAGCTTTTTCGGTGTTGGTGGTCATTGGCGGTAGTGTGCCATTGGTGCTATTTGACACGGTTTTGTGCACCCAACACAGGGGGCTTAATTCTAGTATTATTTAAATTTTTAATTTTCAAAACCCAAAGATTAGGGTTTCTTTTGAGAAATGTATGAACTTACCCACCATTTTCAATGTGTAAAAAAGATGTTATGTCTATTGTGTATCACTCCTTAACTAAAGATAAATTAATACAAACTCATAAACAAGAATCAGGGATTAGGTCTAAAACAGAAAAGGAATTGACATAATTATTTTTGCAGCTTAGATCGACTAAGCTTGTAGTGTTTCAAACTATAAATCGACGACTTTTGGCATGATCTCATAAGTTGATCGACCAATAATAAAGAGATTGGACATGTACAAATAGTTTTTGACGGATTTTCCATTGATTCTGATTATCCTCTCATGTGTGTTTGGTCTATTCATTTGTAACTAAACCATTAAGACTTATAGTTTCGGTTTAACAAGTTGGATACATCAAGTAAAATCATGATACAATATATCATTTATATGCATTTGTCTTGTAACCACGTTTTTCATATGAGAGGCAAAATATAGTATAGTGTATGCATATTCCCATTGCTGTCACGACAGATCGGATCAGCCGGTACGATCAGGATTCGGTTGGGCCACTGGTCCGATCCACCCCAGATTGTTTCCGTCTTCAAGAACCGGCCGGTTTGACCTGGTTCGACGGTTGAACCGGGAACCGGTTCGGACCGGATTTTCTATTTTTTTCATTTTTTAATTTTTTAATTTTAATGGGTTTAACGGGCATGTCGGATGATAAATTTCAGTGTTGGATGTATATTTATTATTGAGTTTTATATATAACTATAAAATACACACATAAATTACTTATATTGAATTATATATATAACTATATATATAATATAAATAAACATGTACATATAAATATATAATTATGACGTTATCTGGTTCTTAAATCCGATCCGACCGGTCCGGCCACCAAACCAGTAAGGCATCCGGTTCGACTTCCGATCCGGTTCTGAAAACATTGCATATTGCATAACCAAAATGCAACTCAATATAAATCATCAAACATGAAAATCAAAGTTGTGCATGCATGATTTAACTCCCAAATTATATGCAGTTTCATAGCATATACATGAAATCAACTTGCTACAATCTCTCTTCTGTTTTACTTGGGTGGATACACATACATGAATACCTAGGCACCTAGCTTGTGCTTTCCTTCTTTGCTTTCTAAACCCAACCCAAGACCTTTAAAGAGTTACACTTAACTTTAAAAAATGGAACAAAATGTCCATCCAATGTGGTTCCATTACCCTTTTAATGTTTTCATTGTACTTCAACTTGTTTAATTCCTTTTCGAATTCATTTCATCCGTCCCTAGAATAACTATAGGTACCTTCGTAATTCAGTCTTTCATCAATCACAGTGTCATCTAACGACACACAAGTCGTATCATTAACTAGGAATTTTCTTAATTGAGACTCATGAAACATGTTATGAAGCTAATTGTGTTCATTTAGTCTTGACTCTTGAATGGTCTAATAAATCTTAGAAACACTCCACCTGATTTTGAAATAAGATCATGCATTTCTATAGTGATACCTTCAAAATCACATGGTCTCCCATGTCACACTCATTTAGTGCCCTTACTTTTTTAGCATACAATCCTCTAAACATGAACTTAGTTGGTCTTCTTTGTAGTAACGGACACAATTTTAATAAACTATCGTTAACCATCTTTAGTTTAATAGATATAGATTCTACACTCCCCCATCATACATCATTTTACAATGAGGCATCATTAGTAGTTTTATAATAACAAATTTCGACAAAAGTAGGTAAGTATCGCAACTGCTATCAACATCTTAACATGATCACGTAGCATATCCTCAAGACTCAGAATAGTCTTCATGTTTCACTATCAATATGTGTCTAAAGGTGATGCTAGTTAGTAACTTTGTACATAATTAAACCTTCTACAAGTTTCATACGGGAAACTAAAAATAGTCTGCGTTTCTTGACCTAACATAATAGACACTCGGCACTTCGTGCCCTAAACCTACTTATCTCAAATAAACGTATGGCATTCGTTATGAAGAATAAGTATATATACTTAACTTGTTAAAGATGGACACTTTTTATTAAGTCATCCATAATTATCCATATATCATATGATACATTGTTATCTTTAGATATGTCATCAATGACTCTTTACTCACATTTCTATTATCATCTACCGATTTTCAAATATTGGATCTTCTCATATGGTTTTTTATGTTCAAGTTTAAGTTATAAATATGTTAAATGCTTCTTAGCATACTTACCAATATTACGTTTCATGGCCACCATTATAGTATGTTTTCAAGTTCAAGCATATCTTCACGACAGTTGGATGAATAGAATATCTTCGTGTATGGGCTTCATTGAGAATTAACAGCTTCACATCATATATTTTAAGAATCCAATTGTAACCAATTAAATATTTATTCCTAGTCATTCTCTTTAATATGTTTAACCAATAACAACCTCTTTTTACATTTTCATTTTCATTTTCAAAGCATCCAACTAAGAAGCTTTAGTTCTATCAACTAGATTAGACGTCAATGACAACCTCATTACTTTAATGTAGACATAAAATTGTATAGCCTTCCGGCAGTTGGAACCATTGAGAAGCTCTAGTAACCATAATTTCCTCGTATTTAGGCTTTTTGGAAAATTTGTAAATTTTTCTATGATCTGTTAAAATAGTAGTGCCTCTAAATTATTAATGTAGAGTATATAGTCCTCTAGCTCAAGATCATGAGCCAAATAGTTTGCCATGTAGAGTTTCAATTACAAGAAGTTCAAACAACCATATTTTCCCTATCCATAAGAACACACCCTGATCTAAACTATGTCGCATCACAATAAATAACCAAATTTTCTACGCCCCCATTTCGACAAAACTTTGCCTAAAAGGTGGCCTTTGGAATATCCTCTGCCTTCACATGCAATTAGTTATAATCTGATCTCATATTGGTTTTAGGGAACAACACGAACCCTACAATTAATGATAGAGATAAACAGTTCTAGATAATGTGTACCTCCTTAGTGGTTTCTTTATACACGATATAAATAAACATGTTTTTATCTTTCTTCTTGACAAATAAAATTGGTGCATCCCTAGGAGAGATGTTAGGGCGTAAAAAGCCTATATCACGGAAATTTTGATGTTGGGTTGTTGACGCACCTCAACAAGACCTAGATGGTATGGGCCTCAAGAAACATACTCATCAAGGGGCAAAAAGATCTTTTTAATTTTTTAACAACACTTTGATTTTTATAGAATATAATTATCACCTTATAATTATAGGACTAGAACCCTTATCATTTTAAACCATGAGATGTACTTTTTACAATCTACATGTTACATCATTCTTCATATTCCATCCACTTCACCTTCTAAATGGTTTTCAAATCATTCACATTTAACATTCCATCCACTTTAATTTATTTTTGTTTTCCTTAAATAAAAATAATATTGATATATTAAAACAATTATATATGGAATTAACATTTTTTATTGATAAGTAATTTAAAATCATTACAACATAATAATTAAAAAACAGTAACAATACATAATAAATATAATAAAACCAATAACGATACATTATTAATTATTTAAAAAAACTACTGCCAATGACTCCTAGATCAAATGGTTTAGGAGGAGACACCCCATGACTTTTCAAAGTGGAGATCATGGGTTGGAGTCTCACTAGGTGCAATATGCTCCAAGTGGGTCAAGGGTTTTACCACAGTGGGCCTTTGGGTGGTGGGTTTCCCTTGGGATGGTGGGCGAGCCGGGTCACCAGCGCTGTCTGTGTTCGCGGGCGTGGGTGGCCTTTCGCCAATGGGTTTACCCGGGTGACCGGGCTTAATAAATATTCGTTGAACGTTAAAAAAAAACTACTTTCATTGTTGGGAGTGTAACTTAGCTTTCAGAGTGTTGTGTGTTTCCCAGTTATATATTTCCTGAATATTAGTTGCATTTGTGCCTTGGTAATTTCTTACGTGTCGATAGATTATTGAAGATCATCCTCCTTTTACTCATAAATCTCATGTCCTTCTCTTTTAAAATTATTTTAAATAAAAATATGCACGCGTACAAAAGTACAAAACAATGCTTATTCTTTTTAGCATACATGCCCGGATATTTCACAATATGCCAACGCTGCTTGATGACACTCAAAGGAAATTATAGAAACAAATAACATAATTCATAAGGTTTTTGTATTTTAATTGTTAAAAGATTATTTAAGTTTTTATTATATACAATGTTGAACATAAATACGAGAATGAAGAGTATTACGTATACGTACCGCTATGTCGAATGAAAAATAGTTACGTATACGTAACCTATATGTGACGTATATACAAAACCATGTTACGGTATTTCATTTGATCCATACCCTTATTTATATACACACACAAATATAAAAGGTAGTGATAAAAATTTATAAATTATATGACCGGTTTCATTGGTTTTCTCTAGTTTTCATATACGTAACACTATATATATAATATATAACAATATATAAAAATAACAGTGATGTAGATTTATATTTTAATAAAATATAATGAGTTAAATATATCAAATATGAATTTTCGAATACTAATTGTTCGACCAATATTTGGACCCTCCATGCAAGATGCTTCCACTTTTCCCCTTCCACTTTCCCCCAACTTTACAAATCCAAAAAAAGTACAACTCATACATGCACGATATACAACTCTTCCACTCCCGCTATATAAACCGTACCACCACCCATCACTTCTTCTCTGCATTCCTCCACCGGAGAACCAGAGATGATGAAACTCATTCTTCTTCATCTTTTCCTCTTCATTTATTTCGATTTCTCAAACGGAATCACAGATTTCGATGCTCTGATGAAGCTCAAAGCATCAATGGTGGCACCAAACAGCTCTGCATTGGCCGATTGGAACGTCGGAATCTCACATTGCTCGTTCTCCGGCGTTTCGTGTGACGAAAACCACCGTGTAACGGCGTTGACGGTGTCCTACGTGCCTATGTTCGGCATCATCCCGCCGGAGATCGGAATTCTCAACAAGCTGATCAATCTCACGCTCGTCCACGATAACCTCACCGGCGAACTTCCGGTGGAGATCTCGAATTTGACGTCGATTCGGTTCATCAACATCTCATCCAATTCGTTTGTCGGTGAGTTTCCGGGGGAAATCGTGACGACGATGACGGAGCTGGAGGCGTTCGACGTTTACAACAACAATTTCACCGGTAAGTTACCGGAGGAGTTCGTGAAGCTGAAGAATCTGAAAATTCTGTATCTCGGAGGTAATTTCTTCAACGGCGAGATACCGGAGAGTTACTCGGAGTTTCAGAGGTTACAGACGTTAGGTTTGCAAGGAAACGGCCTCTCCGGTAGGGTTCCGGCGAGCTTATCGCGGATCTCGACGCTTGAACGCCTTTTGCTAGGGTATTTCAACATGTACGAAGGCGGAATTCCGCCGGAGTTTGGCTCATTCAAGTCGTTAAAGCTGTTGGATCTAGGAAACTGTAATCTCACCGGCGAGATTCCGGCGAGTTTAGCGAATTTGAAGATGTTACACACTCTGTTTCTTCAGTTCAATCATCTCACCGGCGAAATTCCTCATGAACTCTCCGGTTTAATCAGCCTCATGTCGCTTGATCTGTCGAATAATAATCTGACCGGAGGGATACCGGAGAGTTTCGCCGAATTGCGAAATCTGACGTTGCTTAGTCTGTTCCACAACCGTCTCGCCGGACCTCTACCGGCGTTCATCGGTGATCTCCCTAACCTTGAGGTGCTGCATATATGGAAGAATAACTTCACGTTCGAATTACCGTATAATCTCGGTAGCAGCGGACGGCTACTGATGCTCGATGTCACCGGAAACCACCTCACCGGACCGGTTCCGAAGGATCTGTGCAAAGGAGGTATTGTTGCTGATCTGTGACTCCCGTATTTGATTACGTCAAACATACACTACTTTTAAACTACATCAACGTAAAATACTTGCTACACTTGCTATCAGGGTCTGAACTTAAGTTTACTTGTAACAAGTATTGCCTTACAACCCAAGTTTCATGAGATTAGTTATTATTCATAGTCCGAATTTATTAATTATAAAACGAAGCAGATATGTTATTATACCTAGGGCTTGTTTTGTCACTAATTTGTTATCGGGTGTCTATGTAATTAGTTTTTAGGTCTATAACGAAGCAAAAACCTTGAATTGGATTCATTTGAATTTCAAGTTTTTAGTTTGGTTCGAGTACTGAGCACCTCTTATTGGTCTATAGCATTTATTCATACCGTTTACTACATATTTCTATATCCATTTTCCAAACTCATCCCTAATATTTTGAGGTTCATATTCATCCTAGGATCTATTGTTTTATACATTTTATTAGTGAATATGAGTTGAAAAAAATAATTGAAAAAAAGTATTATTTAGAGTAAATCATATAGATTGTCCCTAAGTTTTATTCAAATTTCACTTTTCGTCCATGTGATTGAAAAATTAAAGGTTTAGTTGTAAAGTTTAAAAAACTTAACAAGTTTCGTCATTTGGTCAAACGGCCGTTAATTAATTCCGCCAAATAGGTTTATACCTAAGGTTTTTAAAGTAACCTTTTACAACTATTTTACAGAAAAACTTGACTGACATTGTCGGCAAGGATGAAACATGTTATGTTTTTTCAAACCTTAGAACTAAACTTGTAATTATTCAATTCCAGTGACGAAATGTGAAATTTAAACAAAACTCAAAGACGATCGGTGTATAAAATATAAATTGTTCTTAGAAAATGAAAGATAAATTTTGAAAATGATATTCTTTAGATAAATTACGAGAACAGAGATGAAGGATCGAGTGTGAATGCTCTTACACAACCCGGAATCATATCTAGTAAAGAATAAAATCCGCCCTAGATGTGTAAGTACAATCCAATCATGCAAAAAGAATTCGATTCTTAGGCATATAAAGGTGAAAATACTAGTAAAAAGATCAACATATTTTTGTTCTCTTTTTCTATGCATGGATGCTCTTGAACAGTTGAACTATATTAATAATTAATGAAAAAAAAGCCCTGAGCTAATGACTGTTGGCGTTGATCACAGGCAAGCTACGAACTTTGATTCTAATGGAAAACTACTTCTTCGGGCCCCTACCAGAAAACCTAGGTGACTGCAAATCGTTAACCAAAATTCGAATATCAAAAAACTTCATCAACGGCACTATTCCATCCGGAATCTTCAGTTTGCCCAAGATCACCATGATCGAGCTCGACGACAACTATCTCACCGGCGAACTTCCTCACAAAATGAACAGCCCCACTCTCCAAAGCGTATCAATGGCTAACAACTTAATCACCGGCAACATACCTCCGGCGTTAGGCGATTTGCTGAACTTAACAACTCTAACTCTACAATCAAACAACTTCGCCGGTGGAATTCCGGAAGAGATATTTAAACTGAAAAAGTTGTACAAAATCAACGTCAGTGATAACGATCTAACCGGTGAGGTTCCTGTATCTATCGCTACTTGTGTTCAACTCACGTCAATTGACTTCAGCCGGAACAAGTTATTCGGAGAATTTCCGAGAGGAATTTTAAGTTTGTTTGATCTGAACATTCTTAACCTATCGCGAAATCAACTCACCGGTGAGATTCCGAACAAATTAGGTCATATGAACAGCTTGACGGTGTTGGATCTATCCTACAATCAATTCTCCGGCAGAGTCCCCATCGATGGACAGTTAAAGGATTTCAGTGATACGATCTTCGCTGGTAACCCTAACCTCTGTTTACCACAAGTTACTCACTGTCCGATCATCTCTAGATCTCACAAAAACCATACGATCGCAACATCTAAGGTTATGATAATGATAATCGCCATAATCACAGTTATGTTACTGCTGATGCTGACATTCATCAAAATCAAAAACAAACGCATTGAAAGATCCAAAGTGTGGAAACTCACCACTTTCCAACGTTTAGATCTGAGAGTTGAAGATGTTCTCGAGTGTTTGAAAGATGAGAACATAATCGGCAAAGGCGGTGCCGGAGTGGTGTACCGTGGATCGATGGCGAACGGTGTTGATGTCGCGATCAAGCGGTTGATGGGCAGGAACCACGGGTTTGACGCGGAGATACAGACTTTAGGGCAGATCAGACACAGGAACATTGTTAGATTGCTTGGATATGTATCGAATCGCGATAACAAGTTGTTGATTTACGAGTACATGTCTCATGGGAGTTTGGGTGAGATTTTGCATGGGTCGAAAGGGGCGTATTTGAAGTGGGAAACGAGGTACAAGATCGCGGTGGAGGCAGCCAAGGGGTTGTGCTACCTCCACCACGATTGCACGCCGATGATCCTACATCGAGACGTGAAGTCAAATAATATACTCTTGGATTTGGATTATGAGGCTCATGTTGCTGATTTCGGGCTTGCTAAGTTTCTAAGAGACACGGGTGCATCCGAATGCATGTCTTCCATTGCTGGATCTTACGGGTACATCGCGCCAGGTACAAGTTCGATCTTAATACACAACACCAGTACTCGTGGTACTTTATAGTTTATGCATCATGTGTGAGTAATGTTATATCTGAATCTGTTATTATGTTGTGCAACAGAGTATGCATACACGTTGAAGGTGGATGAAAAGAGTGATGTGTATAGTTTTGGAGTCGTGCTTCTTGAACTGATAGCTGGTAAGAAGCCGGTTGGGGAGTTTGGTGATGGGGTGGACATAGTGAGGTGGGTCCGGGAGACAATATCTGAGCACTCTGAGCCATCTGATGAGGCGGCAGTGCGAGCGGTGTTGGATTCGAGGCTCAAAGGGTACACATTGGCAAGCGTTATAAACTTGTTCAAAATCGCGATGGCTTGTGTGGAAGACGAGAGCTCGGCTCGGCCTACAATGAGGGAAGTTGTTCATATGTTAACAAATCCTCCTCAATCCGAGCTAAAATCCCAGCCATGCCTGCTTACTCCTTAAATATTGAAATATAGTTTGTTTGTTGTTGTTGATAGGAAATTTGGAATAAGTTTTGACCCTTAAGTGGGTTGAAAATACACAAATCTTTGTATGGAAGTCCTCTTTGTTGTTGTGAAATGTATAATAATTGTTTGCTGTTTTAGACAGTTACTTGACCCAATTCGTTTATCGGCTTATATATGTATTTTGATCAATACTTTATTAATCAATTGTTACTATAAGAACTCAAACTAATTTATATAATACTAAATTGAAAGTTTTGAGTGCATCATGGGTGGTACATCATGCTTAAATGGGTTATACCCATTTTTTTTCTTTTTTTATATTAATCTTTAACTTTTTCGTTTTAACCCACTACTTTTACATATTTAACAATTTAGTCCCAACAATTTTTACTTTCAAATTTGGTCACCTATACTTTCATATTTATAAATTGTGTTTTACGTTTCAGTCTAAATGTTACGAGTTAACACGTCGCAACTTATGTGTGTGGTTTGACATTTGTACGCTTATTTTTTTCTCTTTTAACGGTCCTGTCACAGTCCGCTGGTCCTAGGTCAACTTACTTATTGATATATATGTTTTATGTTTTGTCTGCGTGGTTCAATATTTTTACGTCTACTTTTAGTTCATTTTATTTTTTTGTCTTTTATTTCTTTTTTGATACGAGTTTTTGGGTATTGGTGGTCGCTGATGGTAGCGTGTCATTGGTGGACTTAGCACGGTTTTACACCCCCGCAGTAACGCGGGGGCTTAATACTAATTATAAACTAATAACAATAATGGTAAATGTAATAAGAAAATTTTTACGGATGTTATATTTTTCATGTAACGGATTTGATTCTAGTAAGGTTATCACAATTTTACAATTTACTTAAACTATAATTAATATCTTAATCAACCTCTACCTAGAGGTGAAAGACGAACATGAACACAAAACATGCATGAAATCCTATGTTATACCATCTTTATAGAATTGAAAGTGTAATGTTTTGGATGTTAATATAACTCTTGGTTTGAATCACGCTTGCAATAAACTTGAAAAATCTTGTTCGAAATCGACTCGTGAGCCAGCTCGCCTTGGATCCTTTACAAACCATGTTGGGCTTGGATCGACTCGTTTATGAACCAGGCCAAATCGGTTCGAATCCTTTACAAACCAATACATAGTTATACATCATGCATCAATAAATGCAAGTAACACCTTCGTCATATAATTTGGTGTATATAATTGATTCCGCCTCTTCTCAACCGAATAAGTTTTTTAGTACAATTTCTACGATAAGATGAGAAGGAGTCGTGATTGGAGGAATGTGGGGAATCACCACCCCCCGAACTCGGTGTTGATTTTAAAGTCTTGACTTGATGAATATTCATCGGGCTTCACCGGTGACATCTCCACTACTGCCGACTAATGTTACGGTCAAAAAGACTGTTACAACTAAAATTTAAAAAAAACCATAAACGCTATAAATACCACTTAAATTTATATTTTTTACAAATTACTTCTACTTTCAACATTTTCTACCCTCTAAACAACAAACTTTGTTGTAATTTTAAGTTTACGACTCGTCAAATTTCAATTAGAAAATTATAGTGATGTGTAAGTCTAATTTCAATTTTTTTACTACTGTGGTCTCAGGATTTATGGGTCATTTTTGGGACCCTTAGAGCTAACAATGAGATCAATGTTCTCATGTGATCATAATTTTTCAATGGTGTTATTAATGAAGCATCTCAAAGTATCATTTTGTGGTAAATTATGTTGAATAAAGATTTGGGTGTTATCTAGCGGATGAGGTATATTCAAATTGTGCAATGATAGTTAAAACATTGTCGTACCCACCTGAGAACAATAGTAAACGACAACGATTTAAGAGAGTGTAAAGAACGACAAGAACTGACGTTGAACAAGCTTTTAAGGTTCCAAAAGGTAAATAACATATACTTCAACTACCCGTAAAACAACTACATTCCTGAAGAATTAAATAATCATGAATGCGTATTATACCCTACGCAATATGAGTTTGAAGTGTGACGGTGCGGCGATATCTATCGATTACATAGAAGATCCTCCAAATAATGAAGCACTAAAACACAATATACTTTCATATTTACAACTACACACAATCTACAATAACTTTCGATCGGATTTTATCAACCATTTGAAGCATTTGTGCCAATCGAAAAAAATGAGCCACTAGTTTTATTTTATTAATAAATTATTATCTTGTATTTTTTTTCAAGTATTTTTGTTTCTTTATTACTATTTTTCTATGTACTTTCGAATTTCATCATTCAAAATGAAATATAAATACAAATCTTAAAAAGTATATTAATCTGAAAAAAACGAGAACACAAAACAAAACTAAACCGGAGGAACATCCAGCAAAACACAAAAGATCTAGAAAATACTACGAGAATTAGAAAAAAATAATGTGTCGCTAATCTGTCACCCAATAAAATCCAGGAAAACGACACGAGCCGTGCCCTAAAATATCGTTTCGAAAAACATATCCAAACCAAACGATCCAACCCATACCCGACCCAAATGGCCCAAACCTTAAATAAGAGATAATCATATAAACTCCATCGTTTCCCCCAAATTCTCCCTCAACTCCACCACACTCTGCCTACAGAGTTAATTAATCAATCAATTAATCTCACCATGGCTGAAACACCGTCGTCATCCCACACACCACCGCCGCCGCCACCACCGACGCCACCGTCGGCGCCGGCAAACCCCGATCCAACACAATACTGGTGCTACCAGTGCGAAAAACGCGTGCCGATCGAAACCCTACCCGGTGAAGCCGACGTTATATGCTTCGAATGCAAGAACGGATTCGTTGAGTTGATTTCAGTTCATCATCAACAACCGATTGAAGTGAACGATGACGAACAACCTGCTTTCGGCAGCGAGTTTATGCACGTGCTTAGGTTAATCGCTATGGCGGCGCGTGACGACGACGCGCCTCCTCCGCCTCCGGCTGACCGCGACGGAGACGACGACGATTACCTCCGGATCGAACTCGGCGGATGGGATGACAACGATGAAGACGACGATGACGATGATGACGATGACGATGATGATGATGATGATAATGGAGACGGAGAAGGTGAGAATCGTAATCAAGTAGATCGAGTTCGTGACGGATCTGACGCTCGTGGAGAAAACGAAGATGAACAACAGATCGTTGAAGATGAAGACGAAGACGAAGAAGACGATCTACGTAGAAGACACCGGCGTGACGTCATCCGTCTCCGTCTCCGTGATTTCGCCGCCCGAGCGTTAAGCCGTCGTCACCGGATCCTCGATTGGGCGGAGATTCTAACAGGACTCGAAGATCAATCGATCGAATTCAGGTTTCAAGCTGCAAGAGATGGTGATGGATACATCGGTAATCCAGGTGATTATCTCGATGCTGCTGGATACGAAGCGTTGTTGCAAACCCTAGCAGAGAGTGACAACGGTGGGAAGCGAGGAGCACCACCGGCGGCGAGTTCTGCTGTTGAAGCTTTGCCTACTGTTAAGGTAAAGTCAACTGATGTTGAAGTTTGTGCTATATGTAAAGATAAGGTGTTTAACAATGAAGAGGAGGTTGTGAAGCAATTGCCTTGTGGACACTTGTATCATGAAGATTGTATAGTGCCTTGGTTAGGGTCCAGGAACACTTGTCCTGTTTGTAGGTATGAATTGCCTACAGATGATCCTGAGTATGAAGAAGATAGGAAGAAGAGATCATCCGCCATGGGGACGACATCAACAGCTTCTGATGATGGGGTTTGAGCAACGGTATGTAAGCATTTCTTGCATATTTTGTACTGTTGGAACTTGGGACATATTTCTTTCTGCTTTCTTATATGAATTGATGGTAATGGTTTCATTTTTGTATATAATAAACTTGCTCAATTTGAAGATTCATTGTGGCTTTTGTTGCTGTGTGTTTGCTGATGATACCACATATGAAGTAAATGCATGAGAACCCTGTGCTTGTGTGCTTCTTTGCTTACATATTGATCTTAAGTTGTGATCTTTATTCATGCATTTCCTGAACTAATACATTAGATAACACATAATGGGCTTCACAAGCTCTTTTTTTTTTGTTTGGTATAGTTAACACTTAGAAAACAAGTATTCTTGTGGGATTGAGTTAGAACAATTGTGTTGACACTTGGCATTGTTCTAGACTTCTAGCTCGATTTTAGTTCACGCTGAGTAGGGTATATTCTGCATCATTCGTGTTAGGTTCGTTTCATCTTTTGAATTATATATATTAATAGAACCAAATTAAACACTTTTTAGACTTTAGTGAAAGTTACCAAAGGCACACGCAGGCGTAACCCAATGCCCCAAAACCTACGTGCGTCCATCCACGCTGTTTGGCGAGGATTCCGGCTGAATTCTGGTCAGGGTACGTCTGAAACAACTAAAACTGGTCTGAAACATTCAAAAATGGCCTGGAACCAGCCTAAAACATTTCTAGAACCTTTAAAAATGGCACATATTTACTTCCGCCTTGCTTAAAAAAGCTCTTATCTTTTAAGCGCCTTATGCCTAGGTGCAAGGCTCAGTCCCTGCGCCTTGGCCCTTGAGTCGTTGACTACTATGCTTTAGATCATATTTCAAAGGATGGTTGAGTTTTAACTTTCTTATGTATCTACTTCCTGAGTCCTTAATATTTCCTCTTTTGCCTGTTTGATGATTAAATGCTAGAGAGTGGTTTCTTTAGTACTTAATTATTTAAGGGTTGTCATATGAAGAGAAGTCCATAGGAGAGGAGGTTGAAAATGAGGAATATTGGGGTTAACCTCGCTATTTATAGGAATGTTGGTGTTTGGTAGTTAGAGTTCAAGGTAACATCTGGAGTGAAGAGATGAGGCGATGCTACGAAATTGGCATTAAGAAGTCTTACATGGATGAGATGGCAGGAGATATATACTGAAATGATGGATCTTACTGGTCTTATACTTTTATATGATTAGATATACTTTCCTAGTGTGTAATAGTCCCAACATTGGTAATAATCTGTTGAAATTTTATAACTCGCTCCAGCACACGCTAGCGAGATGCATGACCCCTCAAGCCAGCCATCAATGAGCAATTAAAAAGCACCGACTATAGTACTGCTACTCTGCTAGTTCTCAATATATTCGTCGGTCACAACCTTCACCAACCAACGTCATAGAGGTTAACAGACTCAAGGCACGTTGGTCTGTGTCAACTTGGTTTGTGTAAACAAGAACCATGTTTAGGACTAACATAGGGTCGTTATGTAACATGTGCAGGGGGTGTTTGGTTGAGCACATGCCATGTAGAGGTTGGTGCGCCTGTATAGAGTTGTTGCCACATGTCATGAAGTAGAGATGGCTTAGGCAAGTGATGAGCTATAGATCCCCTGTTAATTAGACGCTGTTGATTAAACTTACAGTGATTCACTCTTTGCCTCTAGTTGCGTCAAACTTTGATGCCTTAAATATTTACTGATGATTTATTGTTTAAAAATATACCCTTACCGTAAAAATTTGGGAAATATAATTGTTCAAGTTCTCTTCTTTAAAATCAGTACATGCAGATCTTCACACCAGCGAAGATAATTTAGTCGTAGTATCCTTCTCCTAAACCCCTCTTCCAATACGTAATGTTGTGTTTATAATATGAGTAACCAATGTAAAACCCTATACTGATTTAAGTTTATGGTGGGGTTGAATCACTCTCAGTGGTGGTTTTGGAACTTCTTGTCACATTTTCTCATTTACCGGTAAACATGGGTTACGGTTTACTTCTTGATTTATTAAGTTTTTTATCCTGTCATCGTGTCTTCGTCTTCTATGGAAAAAGTGGCTCATCGTGTGAAGCCTTCCCTTTGGTCAGACTATTAGGTGGTTCATCACCCGAAACTGCATAGACCGTGGTACACCACCAAACATCGCCATCAGCCACTTTGATAAACCATCATTATCACCTCTCTTTCAACACAACCTTAACATCCACACCATTGAAAGCAACTCCCACCTCCCTCCTAGTCAACTTCAAATGTAACCTCCATAGACCAAACGATCACCACCATGGACACCTTCGTGACACTAAGAACATCAAGATCAAAAGTAGCATCGTAACCCCTAACACCATCACCTATCATCACAATAATATGGAAAATAATGAAACGAAAACCCAACAAACAAATATCAAAACCCTTGAATTCTAATAGACAACTAAGCAAGGCCATGAAAGAGACAGAGCAGAACAACATGAGGGTGTTGTGTTGCTACTTGCTCTTATGTTGACATTTTGATAGAACCTTTTAAGTGTTGTCGGTGAAAAGAACCTAAAAATAATCTCATCCCATGTTTATTACTTAAATAGTTAACTACTCCTCTCTAATGTTTTAGGCTTCTCATCACCATTATATTTTTCTTTTTACAAATTCACAATACAGTGAGTGTAATTTATCAAACCACTGAACAAAAACACAATCAAATCCTCACTACATAATCATTCAAGTAATTTACTCTATCTATTTATTTATTTTCATGTATATACTTTCTATCTGTTTTATTTTTTCTTAAAACGTGAACCAACACACAATTCATTCAATACGCAAAGTAATTTTAAAATACTTTCTGATGATAGAGATCTATACTTCAACTAACATAAACATATAAAATACACAAAAAGGACTTCTCTTTTCATATACGATCAAAGTTGGCAATATATACTCACAATCATTCATTCATTCTCATTTCCACACTACATTATTAATCACTCACTAGTCACTCTATTGCTCATTGACCGTCAACGCGTTGACCGTGCGGCAGCCTCAGCCGGAGCTCCGACGCCGGCGACTTCACGGCGACACCATGCCAACATATCCCACCTCGACACATCTCATGCTCCACCTCATCTCCGGCGCCGGCGCCGGTGACCGCAGCCTTACGAGACACATCCCACATCAATGCCACCACGAATAATCCTCCGACAGCCACCGTTGATAAAACAACCACCGCTGCTCCGCCGTAGCTCCGCCCGGTCAGCTGCCCGTACAACTTTATCGCCGCGATCACCGCCATGTACACCGTCGTCAAATTGCGAACCACGGCGTCGGAAACCGCCATCGCAATTGAAGAAGTTAAGATGTGAAAACGCAATTGGAGATTTGGATGTGAAGGAAATCTTTAAGTTGAAAATTGGGGGTTTGAAGGTATTAAATGCGAATGTTGGGTGGGTCAAATTGATCGTTGAGAGCGAAGATTTTTTACTTTTTACTTTTTAGGTAAGGTGTGATATTTTGTGTGAGATGTACCAGCAATGTTTTCAGAACCGAATCGAACGTCGAACCGAACGCTTTATGGTTTGGTGGTCGGACCGGTCGGATCGGATTTAAGAAACGAATGACGTCATAATTATATATAGTATATATTTAATCAAATATAAGTAATTTATATATGATTTATATATGTATTTTATAGTTATATATAAAACTTAACTATATTTGTATATGCAACACATTAATTTATGGTTCAACACCCCGTTTTTACCCATTAAAATAAAAATCCGGTCCGAACCGGTCTGGTTTCCCGGTTCGACCAGACAAAAACGAACCATAGCGAACCGGACCGGCTAGGGGGGCAAAACCCGGTCGGACTGGCCGGTCCGATCCGGTCGCGAAAACACTGTGTACAAGTGTTTAATGCATAAAGGTTCTGGATTAGGAGATGTTTTTCTTGGGTGATTAGTTTTTCTAACGTTAAAGGTACCGGCTCCCAATGCCTAAGAGGAAACTCACGATCTGAAAAACTCTAGCTCACCCGAAGCATATTGTCTTAGAAGATGGTGCCCTGGCTCATAATACTCATAATACGTAAGAGGAAACCTACGATCTGAAAAACCTTTAGCTCACCTGACGCATATTGTCTTAGAAGAGACTGAACCTACAACCTCTCGTTTGAAAAGCAATGGGAACTACCACCAGATCAAAAGGCTGCTTGGTTATCCATTTAAATATCTTGGTTGCTACAAATTTTTTTACTGCAAGTCCTGTAACTCTAATTTAATCATTGTCAATATAGATCCTTGGGGTAGTTGTCACGGAGTGATCTTCTAACTAGTTTATATATAAGTTGTAGTTTGGATAGTGATCGCGAACACTAGACGTTGTCCGACTCGATTACAAGACATGATCTGGTTTTTAATGTGGCAACGTGTTTGATTGCAAAATTTCCATTTGTGATAGGTTATAATGTCCTCGTATTTTTTTAAGAGACATGTACATCTTTTCTGTTGCTAAGATCATTAATTATATATTTCTTTAAATAAAAGAAAATTACATATTTTTTTCATTTAAAACATATATATTACATATTATTTATTCTATTTAAATTAATTTATGGTTTATTTAATCTTATTTTTACTAAGAGATTTTTACATATTTTTTTTCTAAGACTGACGATTATATATTTTTTCTAGATTCAAGCCTTTTATATAAATATAGACAAGAAAATTATATCTCTAAATACAAAAGTTCAAAACTTCATTTCAAATAACAATCCTTAATAATCATTGTTACATCTATAAATATAAAAATAATTGTCAAAGTTTTAAACATTTATAATTTCAAAAGCACAATATTTTTTTCAAACAGCAAATTAGATTACTGACGAGACATTGGCTCACCCGATCATCTCTATTACTCGAGTACGAAACCTTGGGGCGCTAGGCTGACACGTCCTTGAAGAAAAGCTCGTACATCAGTTTGTCTTCATCAATCCCGAACCTAAAACCACTTTGAAGAGGAAACCCATCTTGGATGACAAAACCCCTAGCAACATAGAACCCTCTATTTTTTGTCCTATATAGGAATTGAACCTACGACCTCTCTTTTTTAGAAAAATGAATATTTAAAGATATTTTAGTAAAAATAAAAGTAAAATAGTCATTTATTAAGTTAATTTTTAATAAAATTGACTAATATGTAATATATAGGTTTTAGAAAGAAAAAAAATATATACTTATTTCTTTGGCTTGAAAAATATGTAATTAATAATTTGAAGAAACAAAGTTTTCCTACTTCTAATTCTAAACTAGACCGCATACATACACTATACCAGTTAAGGATTGAACCTTAGGTAAGTGATTTAAAAGGTTTTGCCTTTACCATTAGGCCACAAACCCTGATAGCATTTTTTCCTAATGGATGAATTTATATTAATAAATTAAAATAGTTTTGTCACATGTTATCTTCTCACAATTGTTTTGACACATGTCATACTCTCACAACCATTTCGACACATGTCATACTCTCACAACCACATGTCATTACCACAAAAAATCAACTCTTTAGTGACAATATTAAATGTTAATTTTGTTGTACATCCTTTTCAATTTATTAAACAAAATTTAAATAAATAAAAGTTTTTTATTAGAAAATGTATGAAGTTTGTTTAATATAAAGAAGTTTTTAAAGAATGACGTCTAAAAATATCTTTAAAAAATAGAATGTTTAAAAAGTATTTTTTACTACAAAATCTTTTAAAAGATAAAAGTTTAAGAAAATGTTATTATAGTTGTTATTATTTAAGGTAGTTAATAATATACAATTTCAGTAATATGTTATCTCAGATTTTTCTAATAAAATTTTAAATATTAACTAAACAACAACTAATTTAATATTATTATTCAACACGCGTGATACACGAGTTTTCTAAACTAATATATTTATTAATTTTAAATATTTGTATTTTAAATACAAACTAAACGGAAAACTCTATTCATGTATCAATTACGCTTTTAATGCCCCTATCTGTCCATGCAAGATAGGTGAGATGCAGTTTTAAGAAAGGAGTGTTTGGGTTGTATTGGAAACTTCTATCTATTTATTATCAGATAGTTTTAGTAAACTGTGTATTACACGGGTTGAATAAATAAAATATTAATATAATAAAATTTATTAATTATAAAATAATATTTTAAGATATGATATGACTGAAATTACGTATAGGAAATGACTATAAGTAATAAACCAGTAATATTAACTTTTTAAAATTTTGTTTTTAAAGTTATTTAAAAAAAATAAACATTTCGTTCTAAACAAACAGTATAAAAATGTCATTTTTAAAAATTTTCTTATTATAACTCCCAAATTTAATTATTTTTATTTTAAAAAACTGAAGTTTAAAATATTAATTTTAAATTATTTTGCATTTTTAAAAAAGTTTTATGTTTTAGAAAAAAATATTATTTTATAAAAAAATTATTCATTTAAAAGTAACATTAACAAATAGATCTCTTTTTTAATTTATTAAATCTAAAACAGTGTTAAATAATATTATTAGTAATTAAGGTAATTATTTAATAGACGAGAGAGGCGGGGAAATTTTGGTAAGAATGATTGTGGTGCTAACACGTGTCATCTAAAATTACTATTTTGTTAGAGTAGGAGGATTTTTTAAAGTAAAGTATAAACTAAAGAATTTTGATAAGCTTATAACATAACTAGCGGAAGTCAGCCCGCGCTTCGTGGTAGGATGTTATCTACAAGAAAGTTAACGCATCAATTTCGTCAATGGTCCTTTAAACTGAACGTGTATCCATGTAAATCGTATACATTGAACTTCAAGGCTCGAAATTATTGTGGCTGCAAATGACACGTTTACCACGCCAATACAATGAATAACCTATGTTCTATTACATCGCCATCGCCTATCAAACAACGTCAAAAGAAACAACTGAACCGTGCTATATTAAGTTCCCAAACCAACAGTCATCAGCATCAGATCACAGTAACAACCCCAAATAAAACACGTTGGTTAGTTACTGACTTATAAATATCCCAAATGAGCCAAGGCTCAACATCATCGAGTTACACAAGCGATCGTCGTCATCATCACCCTAAAATTAAGGTTTAAATCAGAGACAACAACAGACAAATGCAACAAAACATTTAACAAGGTCTTAGATGAATCAGAAGCACACAAATGCCACAGAACAAATCAAAGAAGTTCTCAGATGAGGCCATTCTCATCATCATTTAACTAAAGTTAGGGTTAAAATCATGAACATTCAAAAGAAAACACCAAATAACATAGATACCATAAAAAAAACCCACAAATGTCACAGGATAGATTAAAGAAGTTCTCGGATGAAACCATCCTCATCATCATTGAACTAAAGTTAAGATTTAGATCATGAGCATTCAAAAGAAAACCCCAAATAACAAAGATACCATCAGAACTCAACAAATGCAACAATAGATGTAATGGATTCTCAAATGAGGTCATCCTCATCATAGAACTAAAAGGGTTTAGATCTGAAACATTAAAATGAAAACTCCATAAGACAATAAAACAGGCTAATGGGTTATCAGATGAACCCATCCTCATCACAACCGAACTTAAATTACGGTTTAGACGAAACATTCAAAAGAAAACCCCAAATACCATATAGAAACCACATCACCGGGCGCCACAGCCAATCACTGCCGATCGCAACGACGGTTAGGAAATGCAACTAGCTGGTGTAAGGCGGCAGGGAACGCTGGAAGTGTAACACCACCACAACTTGTTCTTTATAAAAAGTGACATGATTTATTCTAATAATTTAATAATATTTCTAATATAGTGATTTGATATTATTCTTTTCATCTATATCTTGACATAATTTTTATTCTTAAATGAGACTCGCAGATTTCCCGTAACATCAACAACAAGTCAACAATGGCACAACAGTGAGTTTACATGTTAAATAAAAAGTTATACACATGCTTAATTATTTTTTGTTTATTATATAGACACATTATTAACGAATAATTAGTTTAATAAATAATCTCAAACATCGGCTTTATGTCATAAACTTATAAGCTTTGTATTTCCCTATTTTGTGATATCTAATGATAATATATTCACACTTTGAAGAAGCAATGTGCAAGGGGCAAACTGAAAGTTGGTACCGTACGTGAAACTGTTGTCAGCACCGACACATGGAGCTTGCAGATCCATTTAATACCCATTTTAGTTCGATTTACTTTTAAAATATGTCATCGATCTTTTGTTGAAACATAAAGTTTTTGGTCGTAATAGTTATGCTATACAAGTATATCTATCCATATAAAATACTAGTATCACAGTGTTAAGTAATTATTATTCCTCAAATGATTAAATGTTTTAGTCTTATAATGCATATTAATGAAAATTTAAGAGTAGATTTAAGAGGTAACTTTGTAAAATAGTAATCAACTTTTAAAAATGTTTTAATTAGGTAACTCAAGTTTTAAAAATATTTCAATTAAGTCAATCAGTTTTTATATTTTTATATAAATTAAAAGTATTAACATGTTTTTTAACATGTTATAACTTTGGTTTTAACTTTTAAAATATTTTTTCTATCTTTTGATACTGATATGGAATGTTGACTTAAATTTTAGGTACTTTTTTTTAATTTTTTCATAATTAACATATTTTTTTATTTTTTAATATAATTTTATATATAGAAAATTATGACTCACACGTCTTCTCCACCGTTACTTTCTTGACATAAGAAAAATTTAATGATAACTCGAATTGATCGTTTGGTGGTCCAATTTGAGAAAAATTAGAATACTTTTTGATGTAAGGGGATTGGAACGATGTTTATCATGATTAAATAGTTAACTTTTATGTGTTTAATGAGCTTATATATAAAGTATTGTGTTGAATAAGTTAACTACGATGATTTGGTGTTTTGAAGGTTAAAGGCGATGATTTTACGTGTTTTGAAGAATGTATATGGTTGATAAATGAAGATCATGATAGATGGGGTGATAGAGGATTCAATTACGAGAACATGGCCGCAAACGGGGAGGAAAACGGAGTTCGAATGAAGAAGTTACGAAGAAAACAAGAATCGGACAAAGCTGATTGGCCATGACTTACGGCGGAAACATGACTTTCGGTGCATCAGTTCAAAAATAAACAGAATGGCCCTAACCTGACTTACGGCAGAAAGCTGACCTACGGTAGAAGACGCGCTGAAATCACTTATAAGTCGCAAAAATTAGGGTTTAAGGAAGACTTTTCATTCTAAGCCGCCCCCAAGGTTCCCGAACGACCCCAATCGATCTAGGAGGCTTCCGGAGGCGATTTCAAGGCTCAAGATCTCATTTTTATCATTCGGTTTGAATCTTTAATGTTAGATACCATGTTTACTTTCGATTTTGAGTTGTTTTTCGTTTCCATGTCCGGCTAATCCACCCGTGATCTTCTCCGGGTGGTAAGGTTTATACTATGACTTGTTCTTGATTGTTTTTTGTTAATCTTAATGTTTGAACACGGTGAATTAAACCGAGTAACATTATTAATCGTTTTGCGATTCTAAAATACGTGTTTTATCTTCAATTCAATTGTTCTGTTCTTGAATGTTTCAGATTTCTTTACATCTGTAAACGTCAATTGTGGATGGGATTGGGTAAAACAAACGTAGGGTATGATTCGGATAAGTGCGTAGACACAGTTTCATTCAATTCATTATCTTAAAACGAGTTAATTTGGTTATGTCTATGTGACCCGTTAAACTAAAAGAGCAAGCCTGAGTCATAAACCTGAACCCCGGAGAGGATTACTTCTCTCACCATTAGTTACAATCAATTTTCCTTTTTGATTTAAGTACTTTTTGAAATTTAATTAAGTTAAAAGTATTTTCAATAAACCCTTAGATTTTACGAGTTGAACCACACTTTCCACATATTCCCTGTGGATCGACCCGACTTACCCTAGCTATCTTAGGTGAGTTTGGATTGTTATAAATTGTTTTTGATTAGGCTTGACAAACCGATATCAAAATGGCGCCGTTGCCGGGGAATTAGTGCGCAAAGTGTTTTGTTTGATTCTTAGTTTAGTTTGTTTATTTTATTTACTTTCTTTTTCGTTGTTACGCTAGGTGTGCTTGTTGTGTGCAGGTGACAGCTCCGTGCATGCATACCCGGTACGCAAGGAATAAGTCTCCATTAATTTTTGACCCAGAAGTTGAAAAGACCGCTCGAAGAAATCGAGCCCAATCCCGTGCAAAAACCCAATCATCAAGTGCAGTCAAAGAGTACAAGATGAAAAACAACCCACCACCACCACTTAACCAAAATCCACCCGATGACCAACCGCCACATCCACCACTTGATCAACCTCCACCAAACCAACCAAATGATCCATTACCATACCCAAATGTGCAGCCACAAGCACAAAACCCAATTGGCCAGAATCCGCAACCTCAAAGACAAAATCCATATCCTCAACCAAGGCAGAACCCATACCAACATGGACCTCCAAGACAGAATCTACGACAACAAAGGGGGGGTAACAGGTTCGAGGAGGAAGATGATAGATTTGACAGGCTGAGTATCCATACTTGGGATGATGACATAGATGGACGAAGTGATGGGTATGAAGAGGAATATGCTGAAGATGAGGTGCAACACAATGAACCCAATAACAATCCAGGTCGGTATAGACAGAATGAACAACCAAGGCAGCAAAGGCAGAACCTGGGCCGAGGTCAAGGTCGAAGGCAAGAGTTCCCTCGGGCAAATCCAAACCCCGGGCTTCAACCACACCAAGCTATAGTTCAAGGGGTTGATAGCCATTTTCGCCCCACCATAGCTGTAACACCCCGGCCTCTCGTAATCACCAATATTGTCCGCTTTGCTCACTAAGAGCTCACGGATTTGTTTTTGGTTACCCAGGTGAAAACTTCCCAGGGGGTCACCCATCCTGGTACTACTCCCACCTGAGCACGCTTAACTGTGGAGTTTTTTAGGCTCCACAGCCAACTAAGCCCAAAACACGTCGGTGATTTAAGAGGCAGGTCATTACTTATGAGCCAGGAATCTCTCCTGTCCACGGACAATGTGGGAGGTACGCCTCTAGGTGTTGCAATCACCCCCCATAAGGGACTCATCGCACTCGATGAGGTTTTGCCCCAACGTATATGTGGGAGGTTGCCATTAGGTGTTACAATCACCCCCCCTTAGGGACTCATCGTCCTCGATGAGTTTCTGCCCCACATCCCGGATGGCACAGGAGTGGCTCTGATACCACTCTGTAACACCCCGGCCCCTCGTAATCACCAATATTGTCCGCTTTGCTCACTAAGAGCTCACGGATTTGTTTTTGGTTACCCAGGTGAAAACTTCCCAGGGGGTCACCCATCCTGGTACTACTCCCACCTGAGCACGCTTAACTGTGGAGTTTTTTAGGCTCCACAGCCAACTAAGCCCAAAACGCGTCGGTGATTTAAGAGGCAGGTCATTACTTATGAGCCAGGAATCTCTCCTGTCCACGGACAATGTGGGAGGTACGCCTCTAGGTGTTGCAATCACCCCCCATAAGGGACTCATCGCACTCGATGAGGTTTTGCCCCAACGTATATGTGGGAGGTTGCCATTAGGTGTTATAATAGCTGGAGCTGCATCACCCATAGTCAGGCCGCAAGTGAGAGGGAGGTCATTTGAGATTAGATCCAACAGTTTGGCTATTCTTCCAGAGTTTCATGGAGTATCCAAAGAAGAACCTTATCTGCACCTTAATGAGTTCAGTGCCATCTGTGAGACCATCGGGGCACAAGGTTTCACACCAGAGGAAGTGATGTTGGTTCTATTCCAGTTTACATTGAAAGGAAATGCGAAGAAATGGTTCCATTCACTACCTGCTTCCAGCATTTACACTTGGGAGCAAATGCAGCAGGCGTTTTTAGAGGAATACTATACACCACAAAAGACAAGTGAGGCCAGGACTTCCATTCGTACCTTTAGTCAGCAATCAGATGAGCCATTTCATGAGGCTTGGACAAGGTTCAAGGAGTTATTGAGAACCTGTCCACATCACGACATTCCCCAATGGGAATTGATTTCTTCCTTTTATGATGTGTTATCTGCTGAAGATGTAAGAGATGTGAATTCAACAAGTGCAGGAACTTTCATGACTAATACTGAGGATGATGACTGGGAGCTACTGGAACGGATGAGTATACACTCAAAAAGACAAGCTCAATCTCGTAGGAGATCAAGGAATGTGGTTGATGATGTGGATAGAAGAGCTTCAAGGTTGGGTCAGTCAGCAGGTAAGCCTATAGTAAAGGCTACAAGTTCTTTTGTTATATGTCAGGGATGTGGTGAAGCTGGACACACGGCGAGAGATTGTCCAGAGTTTGATGAAGGGTTGGAAGAAGTGAGTTATGTACAGGGTGATAGGCGACCATACAACAACAACAACACCAATAATAACACCTATCACCCCGGCTTGAGGAATCACCCAAACCTCAGATATGGTAACCCAGATAACCAATTGAACCCAAACTTTCAAGGTAATTCACATCAGCAATATCAAAACAGGTCAATGGGTCAAAGTGGTCAATACAATCAGGGGAATTATAATAGGGCTGGTCAGAGGAACTACCAAAATAATCAAGACCAGGGTGGATCGGGAGGAAGTGCAGAGCCGTCAAATAAGGAACTTCTGGAATTTATGAAGGAGATGAAGAAATCTAATGAAGTGAGAGACAAGAGTGTTGAGGCTTTGACCAAGCAAGTTGGTCAACTAGCAGAAGAAGTGGCAGCTCTTAGGAAAGATCCGGGGAAGCTACCAAGTGATACGATCATGAATCCACAACATCAAGGGACAAACATAAAGAACATGAAAAATGTCCACATTAATTCGGTTAGTATCCTTCCTAATTCTGAAATTTTCACTAACGACTTTATTTCTTTTTCAAATCAAGTTGCAGGTAAGGAAAATGAAGTCGATACAGCAAAAGAGAATGACCCAGGAGAACCTATTATTCCAATCAAAGTGGGGAAGTTCAAGATAAAAAAGGCCCTCTTGGATTATGGGGCAAGTGTTAGTATCTTGCCTGGTGCGTTATATGATCAATATGAGTTTGGCCCTTTACAGGAGGTTGACACCACCATGGTGTTAGCTGACTTGACTTGCAAACGTCCTCGGGGGATGGTAAAAGATGTGATGATCAAGTTGGGAGATTTCCACTACCTGGTGGACTTTATGGTGCTTGACTATGCACCAGTGATAACAAACGAGCAACAAAAGGTTATTTTAGGTCGACCATTTTTGGCAACTGCCAATGCTCAAATCAACTGTCGGGATGGAACAATTGATATGACATGTGAAACCTGTAAGTTACGTTTTGATGTGTTTCCAAGTCAATCACTTATTTTGTTAATGACAAACTTTTTGATGCAAATGTGACTAACGTGTGTGTTCCTCCCTACATATCACATGTAAGCGAATACATAAATTTTGAGAATGGTTTTAAGTATGATAGGGCTAAGCAGGTAGATTTGAAAGAGTTTGTCGATTCAAAAGAAAATAAAGATCCGGTGATAAAGATGGAAATAAAGCATGAGAAGCCAAAATGGAAGAAAAAAGTTAGTGATCCACTTGATCCTAAAAATGCTCAAGTTGATACAACGATGTTTGGTCCATGTTTTGATGACATTAGGAACCCACTAGATCAACAAAAGCAAACAGTTATAGAACTCTCAGAAGGCAAGCACCACTTTCGACCACCATGAGTGGTGACAGGTACGGTCTGGCTGAAGACCTAAAACTTAGCGCTACTTGGGAGGCAACCTGAGATATTGGTAATTTTTAATGTTTTTAGTTGTTTTGAACTTTGTGGGTGTGTTCACTAGAAACCCTCACGAGACTTCACTCGTCCACTCGGGCCTATCGAGAGGTTTAAAAGGCTTGTTGCATATGCTAAATGCAATCGTGATTCCTACGAAAGTGAGTTTTATTATTTTTTAGTTTTTGTCTTGTTTTTTAGTTTTAGATAGCCAATGCAAACATGCAAGTGTGGGGAAGCACGTGGAATTTTAGAAGCATATTTGATGAGGTGCTTGGCAGGTTTACCCACAGTATCCATATAACAATATTGAAGCACTATCAAATCATCTGCCATTAGGTCCATGTGAACTTTCTTTGACTTTATTTGCTATTTTGTTTTGCACTTGACAAAGTGTTTGGGGCTGGTAAAGATCATAAGAAGTCATGTTAAATTTGAAACAACCATACATTAGGGACAATGTATCCCAAGTGTGGGGATGGGGGAAGCATTGATAGACACATTTTGGAGAAATGGAAAAATGGAAATTTGGACAAATTTTAAAATTTTTAACATTTTTCTCTAAAAGTACTAATCATTGGTTAAGGTTCTTGGTCATGGTTGATTCCCTAAATGTTTAAACCCGGTGGGTTTGTGGAAGTTGGAAAAGGAATGCCCAACTAGGGATGACAAACTTTGGGTGTAGTAAACTTGCATGTGTCATGTCGGTAACCCAATTCCACTGTTTCCATATGTGAGAAGCCTATTCTTTGATATTGTTATATCTATTTGCTTGTTGAGAGTGCAATAATGCCTACTTAGTGGTAGAACTTGTGGGGCGCGTGCATCTTGAGATTCGAGACTGAGATTCACATCGAAATGATTGAGGCATAGGATCAACCGTAGAATAACCCCATAGGACCCACCCATCCGACATCACTAGTAGCCAAGTTTGAGCCTTTTCCCCATTCATTTGTTTAAACTAAATTTTTTGACCCATTAACCATTTGTTTAGCCTATTCATTTGTTTACCCGTGTGATGGAACTTGAGTTAATTAGTGGTAATAGTGTTAAGTTTGATTTGATATCATGTTTTGAAGTTGCAGTTAGGGATAGCTAAGTTGAGTGAATTCCATTGTATTTTGTTAATTTATGTTCATTAGTAAAAAAAAATTGAAAAGAAAAGAAAGTTGTTGAAATAGTTAAGTTTGAAAGACTAAATTATTAGACAAGAAAAAAAAAAGATTGTGCTTTGAAGTAAGTTATAGTTAAAGTATTTGAAGTAGTTTGGTTTAGTGTTGAATAAAGTAGTTAACTCAAGCATCCCATCACCCTAGTCACTATAGCCCAAATTACTCCTACCCAAACCTCAGTCTAACATTACAACCTTTGAAAAGCCCTCATGATTGGTGAGATATCTTGTGTTAGTAGGTGGAGAGGTGATTGTCTTACAAGCCTATGCTCACTAGTTTGCATTATTGTTGAGTGTTCATAAATTACCGGCACATCTTCTGCCGAGTTCAGAAATCAAGCTGAGTGGAGAGTCTTATTGTGAGGGGTGTGCCATGTGCAAGGGAGCCACTTAGAGTTTGGGACCTCTAGTTAGGAAATTCTACGGGTTAGAGGGTGTATGGTTGTTAACGGGTCATGATTATCGAGTTTGGAAATCGGGTATGACTTTGAACCTTGGGTGATGGTTAGTATTTGTGTGTCTTATTTGAAAAAAAAAATTAACCTATATTATTGAGTTTTAAAAGCAACCTCGCTTGAGGGCAAGCGAGAAACAAGTGTGGGGATGTGATGTAAGGGGATTGGAACGATGTTTATCATGATTAAATAGTTAACTTTTATGTGTTTAATGAGCTTATATATAAAGTATTGTGTTGAATAAGTTAACTACGATGATTTTGTGTTTTGAAGGTTAAAGGCGATGATTTTACGTGTTTTGAAGAATGTATATGGTTGATAAATGAAGATCATGATAGATGGGGTGATAGAGGATTCAATTACGAGAACATGGCCGCAAACGGGGAGGAAAACGGAGTTCGAATGAAGAAGTTACGAAGAAAACAAGAATCAGACAAAGCTGATTGGCCATGACTTACGGCGGAAACATGACTTTCGGTGCATCAGTTCAAAAATAAACAGAATGGCCCTAACCTGACTTACGGCAGAAAGCTGACCTACGGTAGAAGACGCACTGAAATCACTTATAAGTCGCAAAAATTAGGGTTTAAGGAAGACTTTTCATTCTAAGCCGCCCCCAAGGTTCCCGAACGACCCCAATCGATCTAGGAGGCTTCCGGAGGCGATTTCAAGGCTCAAGATCTCATTTTTATCATTCGGTTTGAATCTTTAATGTTAGATACCATGTTTACTTTCGATTTTGAGTTGTTTTTCGTTTCCATGTCCGGCTAATCCACCCGTGATCTTCTCCGGGTGGTAAGGTTTATACTATGACTTGTTCTTGATTGTTTTTTGTTAATCTTAATGTTTGAACACGGTGAATTAAACCGAGTAACATTATTAATCGTTTTGCGATTCTAAAATACGTGTTTTATCTTCAATTCAATTGTTCTGTTCTTGAATGTTTCAGATTTCTTTACATCTGTAAACGTCAATTGTGGATGGGATTGGGTAAAACAAACGTAGGGTATGATTCGGATAAGTGCGTAGACACAGTTTCATTCAATTCATTATCTTAAAACGAGTTAATTTGGTTATGTCTATGTGACCCGTTAAACTAAAAGAGCAAGCCTGAGTCATAAACCTGAACCCCGGAGAGGATTACTTCTCTCACCATTAGTTACAATCAATTTTTCTTTTTGATTTAAGTACTTTTTGCAATTTAATTAAGTTAAAAGTATTTTCAATAAACCCTTAGATTTTACGAGTTGAACCACACTTTCCACATATTCCCTGTGGATCGACCCGACTTACCCTAGCTATCTTAGGTGAGTTTGGATTGTTATAAATTGTTTTTGATTAGGCTTGACAAACCGATATCACTTTTGAAACTTGATTATTATTTGTGTGACATTTTCTCTAGATTTTATAAATATGTGAGTTGTCCCATTTAAAGAAAAACATATATATATCTATATATGAACGATACCAAGATTTTAATATTAAAAACGTAAGAAGACATGACGAGGCAACGTATGTAAGCGTAAGAGTTTTATAGGTGAGGGTTTTGCATTTATTTATGTACTTAAATTTCCCACACATGTAACAAACATTGTGTAAAATGGTACAATCACACATTCTTAAATGCCTAATCAATATCAATTTAACAAGTTTTCGTGTTTCTTTAGATTAAACATAAGCTAGAAATAATGTAAATTCTTAATTTGAACATAATCTAAAGTTAATCTGAGTTTAAAATTATAAAAGAGGGAAGCCTGTGACACAAAAGTGATAGCTACTATTCTTAATTATTAAACTACCATAACTTTGTTCAGGAGGCCGGTTTAATCAGTAAACCAGTAGAAGAGCCGATCTTAAATCTTATGATTCATTTGGTTTTAAACATCATGTATAATTAATAACATCAAATATTACTATTTTCATAATTTTATCTATAAATTTTAGTTTGTTATGTTGTGTTTGGTTTAGATTTTGTTTAATTTCCTATTCATACGTCTTTCTATTACTTACATCAAAAGCTTTTCGTCTAGCTCTCCTATATACACCCCCTCCTCTTCTCGTTGTGTATATATCCCATTGTCATCTTTTTTATATATTAGATTATATTTCAATTGCCCTTCTTTCAGTCATATCTTAACATGTCATATATTAGGCAATATACGTAAGTAACAATTTTCTCTAGTCGATCTTTAATTATATTAATAATAAGAGTTAAAGTTATGATGCACTTTTGGTTTCGGGTTCTTTCGAGTTTTTCAATAGTTTCTTTCGTCAAGGTGTCATCTTTGTTTCAGTCGAAGAAAGATTAAACACCACAGGTTTTTTTTTCTATTATATACATACTTCTATGTTGAAACCTATAAATAATAATCATCAGAAGTACAACTGAAACTGAACTATTAATAATATGATAAGCAAAATATTGTAACCAGCCCGTCTAGCTCAGTTGGTAGAGCGCAAGGCTCTTAACCTTGTGGTCGTGGGTTCGAGCCCCACGGTGGGCGACTTTTTTGGTTTTGTTTAGTTTTATGATTGTGTTAAACATAACTAGGCTAACGTCCCGTGTAACACACGGGTTCAATCAAAAAATATTATTGTTGTTTAAAAAGGTGCGTAAGTTATAATTTTGTTGATAATATTTTGTATATCGACTTTTATGTATAATTTTTAACATTAGCTATATCTAACATTAGTAGGTTTTCTCTATTAATATTTATACATCTAAATAGTGTATAATATGAAATGAAATAAATTTTTAAATAAAAACTTTAACTAATAAACAAATTAAATTGTAAATGAAAAACAATATTTCAAATTTATAAACATACAAAAATTTATTTGTAGACAACATTTGGTGTTTTGTTGGTTATTTTTCTATCATTATCTAATATTAATAATTTTAACATCTATCTACTTTTAACTCGAGATAATGCAACATAAAGTTGATCATTATCCATGTTTAAAAACAAAGTAACTTTGGATAGCAATTATCATTGGCTCTTGTTTTATTATCATTGCATAACACACTAATAACAACAACTGTCTTCTTTGAAATTTAAAAGAAATTTTTTTGTCTGAAGGTGTCAAAGCCAACCGTGAAATAAAAATGTGATTTTTAATATTATTTCTAGATACATCAAAACAATTTGTACATATCAAACGAACTCCTATCAAACATAATAATAATAATATGACAGTATACATAAAATAATAAAAAAAGTTTAAAAAGTAAAAGCATGTAATACCTCTTTATAGATTAACTGTTGAAGTATATCAACTTTAAAAAAATTAAAGTAAAATAATATTAATCCAAAAACACAATTGTAGACAATGATAGCTTAAATCATAATCGTAGAGGATGAAAGTTTAAATATAACAAAAAATAAATATCTTTTGTTGAAGAAAAACTTGATAAAACCGAAACCAAAATGAGAACATAAATGAAGTCTTTCTAATGCGATATAATCAGACTTTATAAAGACAAATCGCAAGTGTTGTAAACCTGACATGGTTGAGAAATTTTTTAAAATTGAGTATGATTTCATTTCCAAAAAATGATACATATGAATTCCTTCAAACTGAAGAGGAGTCGATTAAAAAATTCTGTAACTTTTGTCAAGATTTTAATATAAATCGAGTATTTAATGAAAAAACACAATCAAAGAACCAATTTCATAGATGAAGAAAATCATAAATGATTTGTACAGTTTTTATTAATAAATTATTTGAAAAAAGATAAAATATTGGGTAAGATTTAATTTCTAAAAAAATATGTGCTTTAATTTAGTGTTAAATTTCCAAATTTTCTTTAAATATCTCTTGTATATAAGTTAACTTTTAGTCAAATGAACATAGACTAACACTAATACCAGATACATATTTAGGCGGAAAATGAAAAAAATAGAGGCTTAAGAGAATGTCATGTGACACTAAAGTTATTGTTTTATTAATAAGTATATATTATATTATTTAATTGTTTACCGGTATTATCTTTATACTAATAAATAAAAATATTAAGTGACACATGTCACTCTCCCATGCATCCTCAACAATTTTTTTCCGCATCTCTTTTCTATTAATTATATAAATTTTCTCTAATATTTTGTTTTTTTGTCTCTCTCCTAATATTAAATGTTTCTACAATTATTTCAGTAAAGTATTTTATATTTTAAAATAATATATGTTAAAAGTTATATAATATTTCATAAAATATGTAAAAAGAAAATCTCTATACGAAAAGTATAGCTTTAAATTTTAACAACCCGTGTATTACACGGGGTTAAATTGTAACAACCCGTGTATTACATAGGGTTATAACCTAGTTATTAGATATACAACCAGATTAGCCAAATAATATAAAATAAATTTGACAAGTAATAAAATCTTTACTTTTACAAAAATAAGTCGTAAAATTCATCATCATAAAACATGTAATATAATATATATTATAAGTTTATAAACGTTTTTGAAAATAATGTTCATCTCTTAAAGTTTGTTGTAATGAAACATTACATGTAGAAAAGATAGACCGTTTGAAAAGTTAAATGATATTTATTCTTATTTTCTTATTTTACTATCTATCTATTACATTCACAATTATGGTTGCAAACGAACTTAACGTTCAGCGAACAGTTTGTAAACTATTCGGCATTAATTTGTTCATGTTCGTTTGTTTAATAAACGAACGAACACGAACAAGAAAATTCCGTTTGTATAGTTAAATGGACGAACATTAACATCTGTTCATTTATGTTCGTGAACATTTGATAATGTGTTCGTTTACATTCGGTTGTGTTCGTTTACGTTTGTTTGTGTTCGTTCATTTAAAAGTTTTGTTTGTAATGATTATGCTAAGTACTTATTTATTTTTTCTAGATTCTACGTAATATTTTTGACTTTATTATAAAATGAATGTATAAACTTTTTCATTTGTTTGTGTTTAGAAACATTTATTTGTGTTCGTTTATATTCATTAACATTTGTTTGCGTTGGTTTGTCTTTGTTTATGTTCGTTTACCTTCGGTAAGTGTTCGTAAACAGTTCATGAATATGTTTATTTTCTTAATGAACGAACATGAATAAATAATCTCAATCGATAAGTATTAGTGAACAATTCACAAACAAATTATTTCCTTAATGAACGAACACGAACAAAGTCTTATTCATGTTCGTTCGGTTTATTTGCAGCTCTACTCACAACCACTAATAAAATTATAGATATGAGGAACGGATGTTGACCTTCAAATATGAGGGATCATTCTGGTTTCCTATGAATATATAGATGATGAAGATGGGGATGAAAAACTTAACGCAAGAATAAAATTACATATTTTTATATGTTACCCGTGTAATATAAAGATAGGGTAAATATAAGGATGGTGATATAAATGCTCTAATTATACTTTATAACTATTAATAGATAATATTTTGTATGAATTCAAATATATTGTTACGATCTGTCTATTGTTGTTTCGATGTACATATAATGTTTTAGTTAAGAAGTATGAAATATGAAAACAAACAGAAACCCATTTTATGAATTCAAAGTCCCTTTTTTATATTAGGTTGTGAAAATAAAATGAGAGTTTTTGGGTATGGAGGTAATGAAAACATTTAACAAATATGCCAAAAAGAAATGTATAGGGAAGTTTTCTGATGATTGGCATATAAAGCTATGTTTCGGCTTTCATTTTTCTTAAAACTTAGACTTGTACTTAAAGAGACCATATCATCATTTTAATAGAGATTGCTTTGTGTTTCTTTTGATGTTTTCATTACTTTCTACTTATCAATGACATTTACACCATTTTCAAACTCGGTCTTTTTATCCTTAACGGTCTAACACCATATTAGTTTGAATCACTGCCTTGAAATTCTCTTCGCTAACATGTTTTCCGTAGTCTCAAGAACTTACTCTTTATGGTTGAAAAAGAACAGATCATGTGGTCATGCGGATGGGTTATTATGATATAAATACTATGAAAAACATATCGTCTCCGGTCTCCCTCTTCAGCTTTCTATGTGGGATGCTAAAAAAACATAAATTTTGGTTTAAAACTAACATTCATAACAAACTAGCAATTATGACATATTCTAACTAAATATTTTCTTTAGAGATTAACAACGAATAATATTACTCAAAACAAACAATATTATTCAAAGCATAATATTATACTAACTATGTGACTCAGTGACTTTACAACCCGCACACTTTTACAACGTAGTATGTTAGTCACATTGGTGATTGGTGATAAAATATAAACAATTAAACATCCTCCACTCGTTGTCTTGTGCATAGTTTTTATATATGATTCTATAATTAGTAACGTGTTAAAACTATCCTAGTCTAAGAAATTAGCAATTATTAATAAACTTAAAAATTTGTTATTTTTCGGCTTAAAAGCTAGAAGTGACATCTGTTATATTAATGACACCAAAAGGATATTCAGCGAATGGAATATAGAGTGGCTTTTCCATGCGAAGTGTATAAAATGAAAAGATGAAATTATCACGCTTGAAAAGTAATAATCACGCAAAAAGGATTACATTTGCGTGATATGATCATGTGGGGATGAAATTATCAAGCAAGAATAACTTCTTGTGTTCTTATGTGATAATTTCACATTTGTGTGATAATTTAATATCTATGTGATTAATTCTAACACTTGCGTTATAATTTTACACGTAACGTTTCTTCTTGCGTAATTACTTTGTATATTTCATACGAAAATATCACTTTGAATGGTAACTTTCCCATGTTACTAATAAAATAAAGAGTAAATTACACGAACAGTCCCTATGGTGTGCACGTATTGCAACTTTAGTCCATACTTTCAATAAATTACAGATGTGGGCTTGAACTTTGCATGATATGCACATTGGCAGTCCCCATTGCTAACTGAAGTTAAGTTTACTGTTAATTTTTAAAAAAATACCAAAATACCCCTTCTTTTAACTTTTTCTCCACATTCAACCCACCACCACCACCGACTCTCTACCTTCAACCCACCACCACCACCGCCGCCTCTACCCTAAACCCACCGGATGCACCCTCTACTCACCACCAACATCATCGCCTCTACCCTCAACCCACCACCACCGCCGCCTCTATCCTCAATCCTCCTCCACCGCCTGATGAAGATGGTAGAAGAAGATGGAGGGTGGTGAGGTGAGATGGGTGGGGTTTGGGAGGGGTAAGTTGGTTTTTATTTAAAATTATTATTTTTTAAATTTAAGGGTATATTGATAATTTTGCATTGACTTAACAGATAAACTTAACTTCAGTTAGCGACTGTCGATGTGCATACCATTCAAAGTTCATACTTGCATCTGTAATTTATTGAAAGTAAGGAATAAGGTTGTAATACGTGTATACCCATGGACTGTCTGTGTAATTTACTATATAATAAATGTGAGTTAAAGTTATGTGAACTAGATATGTTTATGATAAATCTTAATTATCAAATACCAAAATAATGAAGTTGCCACATGGTATGCACACATAAACCTAAATCTAAGTGGTCGCGTATTTATTGAATTCATACCAAAATTTTAAAGCTAAACGACTTTTAGTTTTTGTATTAGTGGCTCATATGTTGTGATTGTTATTTGGAAACCTTGTTCATGTAAGTTCTTTTTGTCCTTCGGATGGAATATCATATTCTTAATCCGACCCACTAAGATTGGATACATATATGATAGATCCATTAGGGTTGTTAATTTAAGGGTTCCTACATCCTCGTCTCCTTAATTACCCTTCTCATATTTCATTATAAAACAGAGGTGTATCTTATTACCAACGTATTATACTTATATTTTTCTATGATAGATCCATGCATGTTTATATCTAATATATACATGAATACTAATTTAGGTTAGAGCGTCTGTAGGGTTTTGGCCCCCCCGACCTTCTAACAATTCGTCGAGTTGTTCCTCGTGTTTACAGCCATAATCTCGGGTTGGGAAGATGAAGAATGACACAACACAACCTTATAGACCATTCTAAATTGGAAAAACATGGAATCCTCTTTTCTATATTGAGGAACCGGATTAAGCTAATGAGTTATGCCGGTTTAGATTTAACTCTAGATATTAAATCCAATGTATGATTACATGCATTTTGTCTTTACCAAATATGTTATGTATGATTATTGCAAATAAGTGTTAATTACTTTATATATACTGTTAAATTCATGTTTTTTAAAAATTAGAACCAATAATGCAACATTGATTTAATAATGTTGCTGGTGGTCATGTTGATATCGAATGTGATGTTTATAACAAGTTCATATTGGTGGGTTGATTAGTTGATATTAAGTATACGGATGCTAAAAACGAATTCTTATAGATGAAATATGTTACTACTTGTTGTAAGTTGTTAAAGCAATGTTGAACATATAAGGGTTGAAGCAATGTTAAACATATAAGGGTTGAAGCAATGTTAAACATATAAGGGTTGAAGAGTAACTTTTTATTGTAAGTTGTTACTACTATTGAAGAATTTATATCGGCGGAACACGTGTCTTAAAAGAAAACATTAATTACTTGATTTTGAGCATTTACCCGACATTTTTCATAAATAATGCATTAAATACTTGGCTCACTTCTCATCTCAACTAATTATTCACCATTTTAAACATTTGCATTTTACTCTTTTTTAATAGAATCTTACTTACAATAAATGATTACATGTTGTGTCACATATCATCATCAAGTTTCATCTTATAAAAGTTTCTTCTCTTAAACTTTTTTTAACAAACTTTTCATCAATCAAGTTTTCTTTCTTATCTTGAATATTTACTCAAACATCACCAAAATTCTAGAAAAGTTGAATATTTAATATCAATCATCTCAAACCTAATTTAACCTTCTACACCTTATGATAATCGTCTAAAAAATCCTTAGTTTTACGTAATAGATCTGAATTATAAAAACAATAAAGTTTAAATATTTCATTTATATTTTGAATTATATTAATATAATTTTCAACTCGTGTAATATGCAAGTTACTAAACTAATTATATTATATTGGGAAGTCATGGTTTCAAGTCTCACTCTAAGTAAAATATTTAGAGTTGAGACAAAAAGATTTTCAGCAATGATCTTCATTCTGAAGGGGTTGGGGATGCGGTCCTAGGTGAAAAACAGATATATGGACCCAATTAAAATAACGTCTATCCTACGAAACAAAATTGCACCTTTGCCGTTAAAAAAAAGTTATATTATATAAAATATAAATAAAAAGATTTAGATTCCATAGATCGGCGATCCACCATGTTACGGTGGACTCTCACTCCCAAACCCAATCACAACTCACAAGTCCCTTCAAGTCTTCTCCACTATAGAGACTTCCAGAACAAAAACCCTTTTCTCTCCACGTAACATGAGGCAACCTCCACCAATCAACCACCGCCACCTGGCACCATCCTTCAACATCAACCACTAGATCTTCCACGCTGGCATCACCACCCTCCATCTCACCTCATTATCCCGCAGTATATAAACCCACCGAACAAAACGACGATCGATTCAAACCCAAATCTAAACACACACTTCGATAGATTCGTTGGTGATCGTAATGAGGAGGTGGACTCTTCCTGCGGTTTTGTTTCTGATATGTTTACTCTTTCTTCTTCCGGATCACGGTGCGTATTTAGGGATTATAATGTTTGATTGTTATTTGTTAATGTATGTTTAGATGATCAGATTGTATGATGAGCTTGTTTGATTTTGTGTTTGTTCGATTTGTGTGCGTTTTGTGAGGAATTTGAAGGTCTTTAGCTGGAATTGTGTTGTGATAATCAGATTGTGGATGATTTCACATTTGTTTTGCACTCTGCGTCGTGTTAACTGTTTTAATTCATCACTTTTATGGAGCTGAGTGGAATTGTTGATCTATATATCTCTGTTTTTGTGAAATTATATACGTGTGTTTATGTATTTGTTGAGTGCAAGCGTTTAAGCGGATCATTGCGTTTAAACTGATGCATAGAATGTGTTGATTTGAAGAATGAGGCTATGAATCTTTTGGTACTAGCAAGGTTTAACCATAGTTATGTGAGGGATGGTACTAGTTATAAGAAATTATCTCACAGCTAAGCTTCAATTGATACTATAAGTGTGTTTTGTAATGTATTGAAAGCATATTTCATGTGTTTACCGTTTGTGCTCAAGGAATATGGGATGGTAAATGGTATACTCCTTGACTAAAGGTTGCGGGTTCAAATCCTGCATAGTACAATGTGGTGATTTTCGGTGTAGAGTAGAGAGTGTGGGTTTGACGGTCAAAAGAAAAAATGTGTTTTACCATCTCCAAAGTCCCAAAATGTGGTTAGATAATCTTCTTGTTTATGCATTGTAGGCCAAAAGTTACATGCGAATGCGGAGTCTGATTCAGATGAGCTGGTGGATCCACCCAAGGTTGAAGAAAAGCTTGGTGCTGTTCCACATGGTTTATCAACTGATTCTGATGTTGTTAAGAGGTTTGTTAAAACTTTAAACATGATATCAGATACATCTAATATCATTCATGTAGTGTTTGAGAGCATGATGCATAACCATTGATTTAAATGTAAACAGATAAATTTGAATTTTTAGCCAGGAGTTGGTACTCTGGACTCTTGAGCATATTATTGTCTTTTTATGTCTAAAGAATGCATCCGCGCATAGCAATTACTGCTGGTTATATTAAAAAGGTTTTGTTGTCATGTTTCAGGGAAGCTGAGTCGATGTCAAGGAAAAGTCTCCGCAGCAACGCAGAGAAGTTTGAGTTTCAGGCCGAAGTATCGCGGCTTATGGACATCATTATCAACTCTCTTTACAGCAACAAGGACATTTTCCTCAGGGAATTAATCTCCAATGCATCTGATGTAAGATACTATCTTTTTCTGTTCTTTAGAGTCTAATTTGGAAGCCATCTAATAGTGTGTTTTTACAATCTTCTCATTCTTTCTTTGCAAATAACAATTTTCAGGCTCTGGACAAAATTAGATTTCTTTCTCTTACTGATAAGGAGGTACTGGGTGAAGGTGATAATACCAAGCTTGAGATCCAGGTTTGTATGCCAATATTTTTGGCCTCGTTTTACGTATTATGTTGAGTTTATGAAATCTAATCGATTTTGGTTTTGTGATGCAACGCAGATTAAATTAGACAAAGAAAACAAAATTCTTTCGATTCGTGATAGAGGAGTGGGTATGACAAAGGAGGATCTGATCAAGAACTTGGGAACCATTGCCAAGTCTGGAACTTCAGGTATCGCGTCTCAGCATCCTGGGAGTCGACAAAAGCACATTTTGTTGCTCAAATGCTTTAGTAATATCGTTTGCTCTTTGTTCTTTATCTAGCTTTTGTGGAGAAGATGCAGACGGGAGGCGATCTTAACCTTATCGGTCAGTTTGGTGTTGGATTTTACTCTGTATATCTTGTTGCTGACTATGTGGAAGTGATCAGCAAACATAACGATGACAAGCAGTATGTCTTCTTGGTTTTGTGCCATTGTAATTGCATTATTTCTGCAGCAGTCCATTTTAGCTTTACTAATTAACTTGCTTTAACTTGTAACCTTCTAGGTATGTGTGGGAGTCAAAGGCTGATGGTGCATTTGCGATTTCTGAAGATACATACAATGAACCACTCGGTCGTGGTACTGAAATAAGGTTGCACCTTAGGGAGGAAGCTGGAGAGTATCTGGAAGAGTCAAAATTGAAGGATTTGGTGAAGAAATACTCGGAATTTATTAACTTCCCAATATACCTCTGGGCTAGCAAAGAAGTCGATGTCGAAGTGCCAGCTGAAGATGATGACTCCAGCGACGATGAAGAAAAACGTATGTCAGAAACCCTTGCAGCATATGTTAAAATATTGTTGTCTTTTTGGTATTACGAGCATAACTTCCATTTTTTAACATCCTTGAATGATTTAAGCAGCAGAATCCACAGATGGTGAAGAGAAGGAAGATGAAGATTCTGACAAAGATGAAGATGAAGACAAACCAAAGACAAAAACCATCAAAGAAACAACATACGAATGGGAACGTTTGAACGATGTTAAAGCTATATGGTTGAGAAGTCCAAAGGAGGTGACCGAGGAAGAATACACGAAATTCTATCACTCTCTTGCTAAGGTGAATTTGAAACATCATGAACTAAAACCCCACAATCCTGTCACGGGCTTGTTCTAATTTGTTTTCCATATGACAGGATTTTGGTGATGAGAAGCCAATGGCATGGAGTCACTTCAATGCCGAAGGTGATGTGGAGTTCAAGGCTGTTCTGTTTGTGCCTCCCAAGGCTCCTGCTGATTTGTACGAGAGTTACTACAATGCGAACAAATCCAACCTCAAGCTTTATGTTAGAAGAGTATTCATCTCTGATGAATTTGATGAGCTTTTACCTAAGTATCTCATGTTCTTGATGGTAACATATATATCATCATTTTATCCTAAAAATATATTATACCTGTTTCAAAGTTTGGCTGCTGACGACGATTTATTGTTTGTTTCATCAGGGGCTCGTTGATTCTGACACGTTACCACTAAATGTATCTCGAGAAATGCTTCAACAACACAACAGCTTGAAAACTATTAAGAAGAAACTTATCAGGAAGGCCCTTGACATGATCCGCAAACTTGCTGAAGAAGATCCTGATGAAGCTCATGATGACAAAGACAAGAAAGGTTAGTCAGTCGAATATCTTATAATTCTATCTCATATTCTCATTCCAGTATGATATATTTCCTGTGATTTTGATATCTAAACTACTTTATGTTGCAGAGGTTGAAGAATCAAAGGAGAATGATGAGAAGAGAGGGCAGTATACCAAGTTCTGGAATGAGTTTGGCAAGTCGATTAAACTTGGTATCATTGAGGATGCAGCAAACAGAAACCGTTTAGCAAAACTTCTTAGATTCGAGACGTATGGTTTCTAACCCTTTTTTGCATGTTGTTTAAAACTATTTATGATATCCTGATTTCTCTTTATGTTGCAGCACGAAATCAGACGGGAAACTTACATCACTTGATCAATACATCTCGAGAATGAAATCCGGGCAAAAGGACATCTTCTACATCACAGGCACCAGCAAGGAACAGCTTGAGAAATCCCCGTTCCTCGAGAGGCTAAAAAAGAAAAACTTCGAGGTGATCTTTTTCACAGATCCCGTGGACGAGTACCTGATGCAATACTTGATGGACTACGAAGACAAGAAATTCCAAAATGTTTCAAAGGAGGGTTTGAAACTAGGAAAGGATTCAAAAGACAAAGAAATCAAGGAATCATTCAAAGAATTAACTAAATGGTGGAAGGAGACCCTCGCGAGTGAGAATGTTGACGATGTTAAGATTAGCAACCGTTTGGCTGACACCCCGTGTGTCGTGGTTACTTCCAAGTATGGTTGGAGTGCTAACATGGAACGGATCATGCAATCTCAAACTCTATCTGATGCCAACAAGCAAGCATACATGCGTGGGAAACGAGTACTTGAGATCAATGCAAGACATCCCATCATCAAGGAGCTCCGTGAGCGAGTTGTAAAGGACCCAGAGGTTAAATTCAATCATTTATCCACAATCTACATATTATTATAGTTGATACTATAATTATTGTTGTTATAATGACTAAAGGAAATGACTTTCTTTCAGGATGCAAACGTAAAGAAAACCGCTCAACTTATGTACCAAACGGCATTGATGGAGAGTGGCTTTATGTTACCTGATCCTAAAGACTTTGCGTCACGTATATATGATTCTGTAAAGACAAGTTTAAGCATAAGTCCTGATGCGGCAGTGGAAGATGAAGATGAAGTAGAAGAAGCCCCGGAGGCAGAGGTTGAAAAACACACAGAAGAAGAGTCTAATGAAGATGTTAAGGATGAATTATAGGTTTAGTTGGTAGTAATCTCTGTTTTTTTCCAACATTTAACTCGTCGTAGGTTTAAACATATCCCAGAGCTTGGAAAATGTACTACATAAGTTTTTAACAGCAGGAATTTGGTGTATTTTGGTAATCTTCTTTCAATGTAGGATTGCACTAGTTATCATGAATCATACCCCCAACAAGTTTGTCAAATGGCCCTTTGATCGAAAAATAGATCTTGTGGTCGGAAAATCGTAAATGCTTTAAATCATATGAATGTTTGGATCATTTACATGCCTAGCAACATTTGCTCCATGACATTTGGACTATCGTATGGACGTTACCGGCTAAAGGCCCGTAACATTTGCCCCATGGCATATATACCGGACCAAGATAGCCTAGACCTTGCATGCAGGATAAATGTCAAGTGGAATTGGAGCATATCGATACTTATAAAGGCTGGCGAGTAGAGACTATGGGCATCGTTCGAAACCTCGAAAGACGGCTTCGTAACAAGTGGAATTAGAGCATGTTGATGCTCCAGTAAGTTCGTCTGTTTACTTATCTAAAATGTTTTTTAAAAGATGGCTAAGCGATGGTGGTGGGAAATGAGATCAAAATTGGCGCCTATTTGTTTGTTTGTGCGCTAAGACTATTCTTTCCACAAACGTGTTTAATCAGGCGTCAAGATTAGTATTTTATCCATCATTTTTCGAGAATGTAACATATCAAATGTTTAAATACCATATATATCTACTTAATTTGCATCGAAACACTAAAAAATCACTCAATACTCTTTTAATGAGCTAACGAAAGGACAAAACCATTGACGTATATCATTAGTTGACACAAAAGGCTGACCCAAGGGCAACCTTCGACACCACATGTGGTCTCTAAAGACAATCCCATGACATTTTAAGATAAGAGGTCACTTTCATGTTACAACTTTGATTTAGACTAGAGAACTTCTAATGGGTCACTTTCATGTCACCTCTTTAAACTTTAAGTTCATATATTATAATACATTTATACTTTACTCTTACTTTGAAACCATAACAAAAAGAAAATGATGCATCAACAGTAACGATTTTCAATCAATTCAATAAAAATGTTCAACAACTTACTAATTTACATATAATTCGTAGCTTCAACCTAACTCTTAACTACATATGTACACACAGATCCACCTACATCTACTAGCACAGATACTAATAAAATAATAAAATATTTGAGTTCAAGTCTCGATCTAAGCAATAAAATATTAATGTTAAAGACAGTGTTTTTCCGGATGTAAGTTTTTTTATTGAAGCAGAGTCGTGTATTTATCGTTTTACTACCAGCATTGATCCGTCTCCCACCTCCGGCCACCGTACCCCGGAAATCCGGCCGGAGAAAAACTCCGGCCGGCGACTCTTTGCCTCACGAACAAACTCCGATCATAATCGGCTCGTTTACATGGATCGGACAACGTAGCATAAGCCGAATGCAGTTGAATGAACTCATCGGCTGACGAATCGACGTCTCCGACGTCCGGATGCACAACTCTCGCTAATCTGCGGTACGCCGCCTTGATCTCCACCGTATCGGCCCCGATCTGGATCCCGAGCACTTCGTATAGTGACGAATGAGTCGAAAAAGACGGAGATCTAACAGAATTAGATGATGTTGATGTAGTTGTAGCGAAATTGGCTGAAATCGGAGGTGATTTAGGTTTACGGTAGCTAACGGAGGTTGATGATAATAATGATGATGATGATGATGATGATGATGAGTGATGATTGATGGTGAAATTGGGGGAAGTGAAGAAGTAAGATGATGATGAAATTGGCATTGTTGTTGAGGTGAATGTGAAGGTGTGATTAGTGTGAGGTGAAATGGATAAGGGGTGGTGTATATATAGATGTGAAGAATCGGTTGGTGCTGACGTGGATATTGTGAAGAAAATTGGTTCAAATGTTATCCGTTTGAAGATGGGATGTGGTCGTTGGTGGGGTCGTGTGAGTCAGCAAGTTGTGGGTTGTGGCAGAGGTGGTGTCTTGTGATGCTGTCAGATATTAATGTCACATGTTTTACTTTTTATATTCTATAAAAAGGTAAAATGTGTGGGTGGTAAAATTGCTATCACTTGAATACAAATTAGTATTAAGGTCATGTAACGTAAAGCGTAAACCGTGTCAAGTGATACTAATGGTATACAGTGACTATAAACACATAAAAAAAACTCCTATTAAAGATAAATAAAAAAGAATAATAATAAAACTGAATAAAAAGCATGCGTAAAAACGTTGAACCACATATGCGGAACTTAAAACATATAAAACAATAAGTAAGTCGATCTAAAACCAACGCGTTGCGATAGGATCGTTAAACAGGGAAAAATAAACATTGAACCACACATCCACGTTGCAGTTAATTAACTCGCAAAATTTAGACCAAAATGTAAAACAACAAAAAATTATAGAATATAAAAGTATAGGGGACAAAGTTAAAAATACAAAATGTTAGGGCTAGATTGTGAAAAATATAAAAGTATTGAATTAAAAAAAAGCTTAAGGATTAAAGAAAAGAGAAAAATAGATACAACCCATCTAGCACATTATACAAACCATTAAGCATTACAAAGTTGGTAATTAGTAATATATGGGGAATTTTCAAAAATATTCCTTTTGTTTTTTATTTCTCTCAATATGTTCTTTTAAAAAAGTTTCTTAAAATGTTTCATTTTAACAGGGCGCGGGTGCCTACATAACCACTCTCGGGACGTGTTTATATTTATCTACATATTGACGTAAAATTATTTAAAACGGATTTGGGTCAATTTTATATCGAACGTTGGATATAAAATTTGAACCGAATCGGTTTTGAATAAAATTTACGTCGGCACATAGATAAAAATAAGCACGTCGCAATGGTATATTTGAAATTTTATACAACTATTATATTTTAAAAATTATAAGAGAAAAAAAGATATGAGTAAAAATTAATTATATTAATTAAATTCAAAACTTAAACTTACCAAGTTTGAGGTTGGTGCCTCCGGCCGCCTCTTCTTTGGGAGGCGGGCGACTCCATTTTGTAGGCGGACGATTTTATTTTACAAACGCTCGCATTTGTCTTTAAAGACGTCGACGTCTTATCCGTAGGAGATATTTTGAGAATAAATTATTGGAGGAGATATTTTGAGAATAAATTATTGGAGGAGACATTTTGAGTGAAGTGTGAGGGAAAAAAGATATTTTCATATTTTCCCAAAATAAATACGGTAAATATAGAATAGGTGGTTAATTAGACTGGAAGTTGTTCTAACAAGTATACATTTCATGATAACTCACAACAACGTCATCTTTATGGAAGGACTTTTGGATTGAAAACTTGTTTTAGGCCGATTCATGCAACATGTTCTTCATGTAAACTAGAGGTGTTCATCGGTTTGGTTATCGGTTTGTTTCGGTTTATTTGGTTTTGAAATTTTTTCAGGCATAACCGAAAACCGAACCGAACCGAACCGAATTTGGAATATGGCTAACCGAACCGAATTCAATTCGGTTCGGTTTCGGTTGAAAACCGAAAAACCGTATTCAACCGAAAAAACCGAATTCGCCATTTGTTTATTTTTTTAACACGTTGTTAACTTTAGATCGCTTATACGAGAATCACTCTTCATATATATTTTGTCAAAAATATATATCATATAATTAAACTCTTGAATTGTTAACAATCTTGTTTTCTAAAAATATAAATAGTCGACTTTGACTCTTTAAAAATAAGATTTGACACTCAATTTTGCTAATTGAAGTTGGGCTAGCATATAAATTTTTAGTTATTTGGTTTAAATAAAACACCTTGAAAATTTAGGCCTTAAGAAGTTGGTAATTATAAAAAAATAAATAAAGTATACATTGAATTCGGTTAAATCGGTTAAACCGAACAAACCGAATTCAAAATTTACACCGAACAGAAAATCAAACCGAAAACCGAATTCCTAATTCGGTTTCGGTTACAAACCGAGCCAAAAACCGAATTCATAATTCGGTTCGGTTTTTTCGGGTTACTAATACGGATCGGTTTTCGGTCTTTTTTTGGTTTTTGGTTTTCGTTTTTTTTTCACACCTCTAATGTCAACTCATAGGCGTCATTTGTCATATGAATACTGATTATACATTATTTATTGATAAAAAATGAAAAAACTTGCAGATATAACCTTTCATAATATTTAGATAATATAAAGACACCTATTAAATAGACTTGCTAATATAATACACTAAGAAGTCTAGGGTTATGCTATGGTTTGATTTTTTTTATGTTCGAAAATAATATGTTTTTCTATTGTGATTGCATTATGATGAATTAGGATTATTACTTTACCGTATCCTTTGAATACTCAAACTTATATGTTTATTTTGTGGATGACTCTTGGTAAAATAGTTCCTGCTAAATTACCTTATATTGTTATTACAAAAGCAACAACCAAAATTAAGTCTTTCTAAACGCTTGTATAATTTAGACTATATTATTATTAAGGTTGAGCCAACGGGTCCGTTTAGGTTTTTAGGGTTTTATTGTATAAAGTTTACAATGAAACCCTAAAAACCTAAACAGGCCCGTGGACTCAACTCTAATAATAATTCTTATCAAACCCTAATAATAATATAGTCTAAAAGTATACTCCATCATCCTTCACTTCACATATGTTCTAAGGTAATTATGTTTAGTTTGTTGTTTTATACGGTTTCTTAATAGGGAATCACCTCAAGGTCGCCTGGTGAAAGGTGACTTGGGTTTTTATAGGTGACCAGGGTTCGATCACCACTAGGCGCGTATCTTGGGGGGGCTGACCATGATGTTGATTGGGAGCCTAGACCAAGGTTATGGCATAATGCCACTAGGCGCGTATCTTTGTGAATTTTTAGGCGGGGAGCCACAGGCCGTTTAATGAGTTCGGTAATACTTATTTTTTATTAGGAGTTCTTGACTTTAGAGGATGTTGGAACATTTTTTCAAATTTGAATTTATCCAAGTGTCATGATTGAGTTTCATGCTCTCATATGCTATATGGATCTTTGAAGAATCATTTCAAATTTTAATGGAGTTTTATTTAAATCAGTTTCCATAACGTCTGTTAATGGGGTTATTAAGCTGAAGAAGATGTGTTCTTGATTAGGTTTATGGGTTTTAGAGAATAACTTGAAACATTCATGGTTATTTTTTGTTATAATCTAGTGTTTATGAGGTTCTCTCAACGTTGGTTCTTAAAAGTTAGAATATGAATATATGATGATGATTTAGTTGATGCTATCTTGCTATAGATACCTGTTGAGCCAACGTTGACCAAGTTACATGTTGAATATCTTTGCTATAGTAGGCAAATAATATTAGTTACAACTTCATCATGGCGAACGAAAAACACTATAGTTACCCGAGTGACTCTCGTGTTGAGTACATATCTCTTCAGTTGAATGCAGATGACTTTTAATACAACTTGAAATAAATGGTCGATTTAGAGCTAGCCAACTTCCTACACTACAAAATAAAAGATACAATTTTGTAAAGTTATACGGGTAGGCCTGAGATGTGCCCTTAAAAAAGTTGAGCCGGCTTTGTTGTTGCTTAGAGTTCCTCAAACCATTACTGCACACCAAAACTTGTATCAAAGTTACTGTAAAAGATTATGATATGATGAACTTCAAATTATTTCATTGTGGTTATATAAAATATGTAATTTAATTTTATATTATGTTAGATAGACAATGTAACATCCTAAATTTTCAATGTAATATTATCAAAAACAACTTATTATGATCCATCCTTCATTGTTTCAGGGAGTTATATGTCATGATCTAGAGCAACAGGTATTATGATCATTTAATAGGTGTTCCCTGTGTAGCTATCATAGACGGTACCATGTTCTGGGCCTGATCTAGAACATGATACCGTTTATAAATATCACTCTAAACATCATTAAATTCATTTGCGCAAAGGGTAAAAAGCAATGGAATAATGTTTTTTTTATGAAAGTATGGTAAAACTGACTTGATTTCATCAACTAAAAAGTGAACATGATCAAGTTTCTAAACACGAGCAAAACCTAGAAGATATAGCAACTGTTATATATAGCAATAGAAATGAACCAAAAGTGAATAACAACAAAACCATCGCGACCGATGGAGGATAAGGTAATCAATAAAGAATCATAAGAAAGCAAGTGCCTTTGCTCTAACAATGGGTGTCAACTGTCAAGACCATATTGCAGTTGCAGACCACAGAATCACCAAATGAAAGATGATAAACCAATCTGAGTAATAGCAAAAGTAGTTGTTGGTTAGATTATTATTATTATTATTAGTGAGTCCCATATCATTAAAAAAGTATTATCCTTTTTTTTCTTGTTGTAAAATTTCTTTTAAGTTCTTTCTCTATAAAGACAAGGACTTATCATAGTATATTGTTTAAATACTTTTGTCTTAAAAGTTGTAGTTTTGAAAACATTTTTATAGAAGAAAACTGAGTTTCATAATTGTCTTATAGGAACACTAAAAAGTTAGTAGGTGTAGTTTATTCGTTTAAATTTATATTTTTGTAAGAAATTTAACATCTAATGAACAAACTAATTGGAAGTTTAGATTCAAAATTATCAACAATGAATCATATATTATCCATTTTATGACTTTCGTTTCGATTCAAAGGTTTTTGAAGAACCTTCTGCAAACTTCTATCCGAATAACCTTTTGGTTATTATTTGTACGTTCCGGTTATTATTAATGATTGAATTGAGTTCTGATTGGGTTTAACGATATTATGGATTGTACATATTGAGTTTAAGTACATTACCAATTGTACGTTTTGAGTGTAAGGATTCTATGGTTTTTTTTGGTTAATTATGTTAAACAGGTTATGTCGTGTCCTTCGTGTTACTTACTAGTTGATATTTAATCGTGTTAAATGGGTCTTGCTCGTGTAACTAGTTTATTAACAGGTTCGTGCTCATGTTTGGGTGACCGACATGATTAGTTAAACGGGCCGTGTTCTTGTTTGGTATATGTGTTAATCGTGCCGTGTCGTGTCTGATCCGTTTTACCAGCCCTTAATACATTAATATATATGTTGATAACATAAATCTCTACGGTGATCCTATAAAGAGTATTAAACATTTCTAGTAGTGATTAGTTAATCTAGTAATGTTATTTAGCAGCGCGTAGTTTACTATGCGGATTATAGTCTAGGGATGCACTAGCATAGGAAGACTCTTAACAGTAGAAACAATACTTAGTACTACCAAATAGAAAACTCGTTCAATCTAAAATTGCACTTATAAATTTATGGTCTTGTAGATGAAAACTCAGTTTTATAGTAATAGTAAAACGGAAATACAGACAAGTCATTTAATTGTATTAAATAGATATCTAAATTGCATTAAGCATTTTAAAGATCACAATCAACTCGAACAACTTCATTTCAACTGCAAACAAACCACTTTAAGTACCAATTTATGATTCACTGAAAAAAATACAAACCTATAAAATTACTAATTTTAGGTGCATATAATTAGTTAATTTCAAAGTAAACAAAAACCATATTTCCACAAATTGTACCACTTTACTATGATAACACTTGTGGAAGCTGAAGTGTACCAAGGTCCATTAAAAATGTACAATTCACATGAACCTAATATAGCATATGCACAAGTGATAATGCATGATCAACATTCTTTTATCAATATATACTGTTTGGTATTGTCCCACCTTATGTTGGAAGTGAGATGGTCTAAATATTTGAATAAATATTACAGGGAAAGTTTGAACAAAATACTCCAATCACAATATTAACATCATATCTTATAACCTACAACACTCACCTCATGCAATAGACATATATCATATATGATATATACACATGTAGCAAAGAAACAACGGCTTTCGGAAGTGTACCAGCAGCTCAAAAGCTTGTACCCAGTCCAGCCAACTTCAAACATATCATCACTCTATTTCCCACTTATATACTGGGAGAGTTTCCCATGCTCAAAAGCGTGTCTTGCTACTGCATTGGGAATATGTACCCACAGCTTAGTATGTTGTACCTAAACCATCCAAAACGTCTAATATATCGGCATTTGCGTACACAGGTTCCCTCTTTGGAGAGCTTCCCATGCTTCTACTTGATGCAAAAACTGACGCTCTCTTCTTCTTGAATTCTTGACTTTTGCTAATTCCAGGAACCAACATTCTCCGTTTCATAACCTTTTCTAAAAGATTCCTATCTTCCAAAGAAATTTGTACCCTTTGGAGTTTACCGTTAGCTTTCAATCTTGATGGATTTGAACCCGACGTCAGACTGTTGTCGTTATTAGGAGGAGATCGAGCAGGAATGTGCTTTGGAACCTTGTCTCGAAATCTGACTAGACTTATCAGACGGTGAAGCCAAATGACCAAATCAAGAATGTATCGGTCCATTTTCTGTTTATCAGCATGATAAAGTGTCTGAAGCCGTATAATATTGTTACTCCCTGCTGTCTTTTTCCCAAACTCATTACTGTTTAAAAAAAACAAAAAAAAACTGTTAAATTTTAAATCCGTGAGATGAAAATAGCAATAAAATGATTACCCTGTGTTTGCCCACTCTCCGACCCATCCAAAACCTTGATGTGCTCTGCAGATCACAAATAATCACGATTGAAAAGCATCAGTAACATGAATGAAAGTATTTGAAACATATAATCATATCTTGTTGAAAACATACTTTGTAGTATCTGTAGCTACTGGAACGAGCCACTGCAGTGTTTTTTCCATTTCTGCTTTAATTTGAGGCATTGTCATCTGAAACAAGGGACTTCTCTTTAAAATTGTCCTGGGTAATGGGAAATTTCTGTGCTTGCTAAAAGTAAATAAGTAACGCATAATAGATAACGCGTACCACTTCTTTGGAGTCAAGTGCTTGTAAGCGAGAACGTAAATCTGCCTTGACTTTTGCTGGCAAGCCATTATATAAATTGTCTCTTGTGTTAGGAGGTAATGAGATGGGCCGAGATGCCTGGAAGAATAAAACAAACGCATATATATTTATATAAATATATATATATACACGTATGTATGTGTGTGTAAAAGTAAGTAAATAAAACAGGGATTTGATTAGCTTACAATGTTGTCCATTTGAGTGACTAAGTTGGCATAGTGTAAAGCAAGACCTGCAACACCTAGCGTCTCGGGCTTTTTAGGAGCCACCTTTTCATTCGTCAATGAACTTGGCACTACAAGGAAAGCAAAATAGAAAGGTTGTTGGATAACGTCTTGGATGAGTTTAAACATTGTAGATAGTGAATAACAGTTGCACAAGATCCAGTTCAAATAATCCTAGAAGAATAGCTAACAGATAAGTAGACTCTGCTTGTTGTAAATCCCCTATTTTTTCTTCTTTCTTCCTGGATAAATAGCTGTCTCCCAGTGCCGATGCTTTCTTTGTGGGTTTAGCAAAAGTCCTCCTAAAGTAGCAAGTAGGACATCATCTACTACTTGAATCACATTCCTCAAGGAACACTTTATCTATTTGAATCTTACATAAACGGATTTCTTTAAGTAATACATTTGACATTGATGAAAAGATCTTTCATGACAAGGATACGAAATTCAAGACATGGGGCTTAAAGAATTCTCTTATTACAGCCTGGCTCAAATTTAATGGAGTCCTCATAAGGCAAAGTGCACATTTTAAAAAGCTAACTCTAGATGAGAGTGTCTGCCTGTCTGGCATTTCATACTATTCTTCAGAATCTCAAGATATGGACAATTTTAACTTAACTGTTCAGGTTGATGACAAGTTGACAACATTGTTATAGTGGATGATCAAGTTTGGTGATCAACCATATAAAAGGAAGTATTGATTTGAAGTATTTCTTGGGTATGAGAATATCTCAGCCAAAGTATATCCTATAGATCATGAAGATATAGTGAAGACAAACTACAAACATAAGAAGAAACCAATTGATCCGAAAAAAAGCTCTGACAGCGCACTAGTAGATATTCCACAATATCAAAGTGATACCTCTCTCTCATACACCCCAATATTGTCTTTCCAGTGAATTTGATAAGTCAATTCATGAACTATCCTCAAGAAGAGCACCTTAGAGTTGCGTAAAGTCTTAAGGTACTCAAAAGGGCTCAAGGGGAAGGAAGCTTGTTTTTCAAGAAAAATGAGTTGCGAAGTTGAAGTGTTCACTGACACAGACCGGGAAGATTTGAGCGTAAGGGAAATCAGAATAATTAACTGATATTGTACTTAAATGTGGGTTCAACTAAGAAACAAAGTGTCTTTGCCAGGAGTAATGAAGAATCATAACTCCAAGCCGTAGATAATGATATTTGTGAAGTTATGTGGGTTCAACGAGTACTACAAGAGATAAAACAGTGTATTACACTATTACTCAACCATTAAAGCTATATTGTGACAACAAAGTTATCATCAACATAGCACAACACATGATGTTGAATCGATCATCACTTCATAGAAGAGAAGCTATATAGCATTTGTATTCACTATGTACCAGCAACTTAACAAACTACCGAGTACCAAGACCTTAACAAATGGACTATTTATGAGATTCATAGGCAAGTTGGGCATTATGACATCTATGCACCAACGTGAGAAGTCTTAAATCATTTTGATATGGTACGTGATGACTAACAGATTGGATATGATACATTTAATATAATCCCAGAAGAATAGCTAACAGATTAGTTAGCATATGCTTGAATTCTATTATATTATTTCCTATTTTCTTCATGCATATATAGCCGTCTATGCAAATAGAATTTCTTGAAAAATGTAAATGCATTATTCTATTGGAGGTCAAATACTATTTAATCAAAGAGTACTGGGCCAAGACCAATGTATTCATACCTTTTTGTTTTCAAAGAAGGCTAATAGTAGTAAATATCATCATTGTTCAATCAAAGTTTCTAAAATTATTGGTGTAGTAGTTAACTAGATATAATAATTCATAAACAAGTTTCATACCATTCTCTTCAAAGGCCTCAATAATCGCTTGATGGATGAAGGTGACAATATCTACAAGCTTCTCCACAATCTAGAAAGGATAAGGGCATAAGGCACATTTGAAATTATGCTTCTTGTTGACTCATAGTTGTCAATAGCGAATAGCGGTAAATAGCAACAATCCACCTATATGCTACGTAGCGAATAGAGGTAAATAGTGCCCCTTATTTTGTGTTTAGCGATAAGATAGTAGAAAATATAAGAAATGATTTACATTCAATAAACTAACATGTATAGTGATGAAGTAGTAAAAAATATAAGCAAACACCACCAAAATAGCTAGAATTCTCTATTTGGGTCGATTTTATATTTATAAAATATTAAAATATTAAAATATTAAAAAAGCACTACCTATCGCTATTTGGTCGCAAAACACAAAAAGTGGGAACATAGCTATACGCTATGTAGCGTGCTATAGTGATCACTATAGCCGCTATTGACAAGAGGAGTTGGTACACAAAACACACAACTTGGCAGGAACAGCAATAAGAATATTCAACTACTTTGCATAATTATAAAAATTTAAAAAAAAGGTAGCTAGACTGTTAGAATACCTCTTCCAAACTTTTAGACCAAAGAGATTTCTTCTTTAAGTTCCTCACGAGTTTTCTTTGGTGCTTTACATCACTAAGTAAGATTGTGAGACTCTCTCCTACAATGGAAACAAGAATCACATGTTAATCAAATAATCAACCTCATTCCAGCAATTTGATAACTCAAAAGGGCAACAAAAGATTAAATACTCAGTTACTTGAAGAAATTATAACTGTACTCTAACCTTTTCGAGGAAGATGCAAGGCTTCTACTTCTGCAAGCTTACGTTGGTAGTCTTGTTCAAATCTATCTAAAGCATGAGACTCATGATATAATTCCTGCAGCATAATATAGATGTTAGCATATTTTACATTAACATTTGTGAACACTAAGGTATACAGTTGTGCTTGATGCGTTGATCTGCTTAACAAAAGAACATAAACTGATAATAACTTACAGATGTATACTGAGCAAGATTGGTGAGCTCTTGCATGGTGATTTCTGCATCCTCTCTAAGCTGTTTGTTTGTAATAAAATCCAAGTCCAATCTGATCCATCAACAATCAAAATCTGGTTACAATACCATAACTATAACACGATATTCACAATCAGAATTACCTAGAAAAGAAACGATCCAGATTATGCCATTGCGGATCTTTGCACATATTTCCAAACCGCACAACCTCTTTGGAAAAAACCTCAAGTTCCTCCCTAAAAAAGAACAAACCGTATTATAATTATATAACAAGTACAAAAAGTGCTTAAATTGAACAACAAACAAGAAAAGAAACCTCTTATCAGAAGCTGCAATACATAACAACTCCTTCATATCTGTAGAAACTAAAAGCTGGACGCCTTCTGAATGCAAAATCTCCTTTTTAAGGATCTGGATGCTTTCTTCAGAAAGCGATTGCATCAAATTGGACCCTTTAACAATAGTATTAGCTACCTCATATGCCAATATAGATACTTTATCTCCTCTTGAAGCCATATTAGATACAAACCCACTGTTAGCATTCAAACTTGTCATGCTGCTACCCAATGTGTCCAACACTTCAAGACCTACACTACCAGCTTTTCCAAGTAATGTACTCACATGAGGTGCCTACCAAATTGCAAAATGTAAAACCACTTTAGTACAACAACAAAACAGTTTCTTAAAACTCACATACAGAATCAAATATTTGGTAAACCAGAGTTGGATGATTATGATGAAACAACAAAATCAGATGTCAATTCCCCTAAATACATCAAAGGCCAATAATAATTGCAATTTCACATATATTGTTCAATGTTAAGTTACTAATAACTGAAATTGAATATGTATACCTTGCTAACCCTAGCTGGTGTAGATGGTTTCAATTCCCTTGAAATGGAGAAAAACAGTTCACCAGAATCATACGACGTCATCTTCCTATGATAAACATCATTATCATCTCGTGCATAAGAGGAAGAAGAAGATAAACCTGAATGATCATGAACATCATCATCATCATCATAATCATTCTTCTTCCTCTGCTGACCAAAACTCTTGACCGATTTCAACTTCCCTGAAAACCCTAAACTACCCCTATCACCGCCGTACTCCGCCACCGTGCTCCGCTTCATCGTCCCGCCGGTGCAAACTCCGCCCATTTTGCACGATTCAACCACTCCTACCTAAAATTCAACAGTTTCGACCACTTTACTGCGTTGATTCACCTGCAAATTCTGTTTGATTGTTCAACAACGTAATGTAATCAATTGACGAAGAGGATCGAGATGCAGATGTGATGATTGAGGGTTAAATTGGGGGAATTTGTGTTGAATTGAAAATTGAAGATTTGGAATTTGATTGATGAATTTGTTTCTAAAAGACAAAACATGATTAAGAAGACAGACGAGATTAAAAGGTTTGACTATTCTTCAGTATACTCTCTCACTAGAATTTTTTTTGCTCTCTCTAAATATTTTCTTGAAAGTCCTTGTACACAATATTTTACGAATAAAATTAAATAGTAGGGCTGGTATAACAGGTATACCTGTACCTGTTTAGACACGAACACGATAAGACACGAACACGAAACCTATATACCTGTACACGACACGATAACTTATCGTGTACCTGTTTCCAAACCTGAACACGAACCTGTTAATACCAGGTATACACGATAAGACACGATAAGAACCATTAATAACACATATTTAGGAACCATTTTAGTGATACAAAAATCATCCGAAAGATTTGGAGTGGGGGTATCTTAGGAAGTTTTTAGCAAGCAACACTAATAATACAAAAATCAGAATGTGAATATGTGAAGTTAGGGTTAGGGTTATCACTTATGTATTTTAATGTTATATTATTTATAATTTTTTAAAAAAACATTTATCAGGTACTAACGGGTACATAACAGGTAAACAGGTAATATACCTGTTTAGACACGAAATTTAACAGGTATATTCGTGTCTACCTGTTTCATACACGAAACCTGTTAAGGTCATACCCAATACCTGTTAAGATCGTGTAGGTTCGTGTCGTGTATTCGTGTTCGTGTCTAAAATTGCCAGCCCTATTAAATAGTAAATCGAACGTCTTATTTATCTACTTGTCGAACTGGATGTTAAAATATAAATTTGTAATTATTTAAATAAATAATATATATATATATATAATACTTAAAATTTTAAAAGTATGTTTATAAAACCGGTTCAACGCCAAACCGGTTTTAAACACCGAACTTGACTGGATTGGTGCCCGATTCCCGGTTCGGCCAGCTGGTCCGGTTCAGTTTTCAAAACAATTCTTGTACATGTTTTTGCTACTTTATATTTAATCTACTTCTCAAATCATACAACATGTATTTTATAAATTTTAAACTCACAACTTTTATTGAGATACATCACTCTATCACCATAATATCATCTTAAATCAACCCACTAAGAGGCTGTTTGATTACACTGACTGGTTAAAATCTGACTGAGTCAGAAGCTGACCCAGTTAGAACTTCTGTCTGGGTATGCATCTGACTGAAACTTGGTTGTTTGATTCAGTATCTGACTGAGCCAAAAACCGTATATTTTCTAATCAACTAGAATCATTAACAATCTTTAATCAACTGCTAAATCAAAATCGAAACCACCACACCACCACCACAACCACCACCATCTTCTTCACCTCCAATAATAACAATCAATCTCCCACCCAAAAACATACTACAACAAACCACACCATTTCTGATCAACCGAAGCTCCATAGATCACCCTCCATCATCCACCGTCTTAAATCATTCACTACCCACCACCACCACCTACCACTTTCGATTCCAATCCGGAGGGAAGGTTAACAGAACGAAGTGTGGATGAGGGAGCGCCGGACGGCGGCGACGGCGACTGCCTGCCAGTCGCGAGGGGGCGGCTGCCTGCGGGTCGCGAGGGGGTTGCCGACGGGTGTGCAGGGGTGAAGGCCGGTCGCCCCTTTTCTTGATATTGGGGAGGAATCGCGTAGGGGATGTGGTCGCGCAGGGGAGGAATCGCGCAGGGGCGGTGCTCGCGCAGGGGAGGAATCGCGCAAGGGAGGTGCTCGGGGGTGGGTATTCCGACTATGCAAGGGGGGTGGGTGGGGTGGATCGGCCGGCTGCGCAAAGGGGGGTGGGTGGGTGGGGTGGATCTGTTGTGTTTTTTATGAAGATGGATGGTTCATCATTTTTTAAATTTCAGGTTTGGGTCAGTTGCAAAGGACCCGGTTAGCTGATACCAATTGCATATCAAATGGGCTGACCCGCTGACCGAGTGAGCCGGTCAGCCGGGTCAGCCCGGTCAGCCGAAATCAAACACACCCTAAATTATAAGGCTAGAGGGTGTCATAAAACACAACCAATCATCTTGCTACATCCTATAGCGATCTATGGGTGAAGGTGTTAAACTCCTTAAAAGGTTTTTTTAATAGTGTTTCTAGATGAGTCAGTTCTACAGTGTAAAACGAATGTGGATGGTCGACATTTCGTCTCAAAAAGATTTACTCGGGTAATGAAGGTAGTTTCAAATACCGTTAAAAAAATTGTCACACCACCCTTTATCCTGAGATGAACATCTTAATTTCACATCAGCTTTACTTCACCCTTCTTCCGCACCGTCTTACTTGATTTTGAATCCACACATCCTGCCCAAGAGTAAATATTTCAACACTTCATATTATCTATTTTTTGAATTTGTTTCTTCAATAATATTGTTTTAATTTTAATTCTTAGACACTATTTAAAATATGATTGTCGAATTATTTAAATCGCTTTTGAAAATAAACAAGACACAAATATTTATAAACTGATAAAATGGACTAATATGTAACGAGATTTATGGACCACAATTATTATATGGTGGTTTATAATGAGTATGAAATGTGGTATATGTTTAAGAAAATGAAGCAGCGATAAGATATTTTGTTGGTTTAATAAATATAATTTTTAAGTTTTGTTATTTTGTATTGTTCGTTTTCTTCCTTGTATCGATCTAGATGTCCGGTAGCGCAGTTATTATTCCGTCAATAACATCTCATATGTGGCACTAGGTCAACCTTGTAATTTGTCACTCGTCACGAGTCAACAAAAATATAAGAGGTTGTTAAATGAAGACGAGACTTCACAAACATTTGAAGAGTTATTCAAATTTAAGCCTAATGACTACTTACACAAAGTGAATCCTTGTCATGTGAAGGCCCTGACCAAAACATGTGTTATTAGTTACGTTTTTAGAAAAGCATTACGACTCTAAATCGTTTGTCAATCTAGTGGGAAAACCTCATCCACTTTGCAGTAGCTTTGTCGTTATTGATAGACGGAAGGTAGATTGTTGATGATGGTTAGACACAGATGGAAGCAAACACAAATTCCTATTGAATCGAACACTTGAATTTGAATTTGTTTTGGTATTAAACCTAACTGAAGTTAAATTTGAATTTATTCTTTTCAAGCCCAATTCAAATGCTAAAGACACTCATTCGTACGGACGAGAAAATAATTATACAAGTTCTTTGAATTGCGTGTTTTGTGGATTAGTTAACCTATTACCTTAATACAAACTTAATGCCTCACTTTTAATTCCATAAGCCTATACAAATCCCTTAAACCATATCCACATTTAACAATCACTTTTAAGTGAAAACTTCTATACATTTTTAGAACCATATCATTTGTAAAAATGTTATACAACCAAACCTCACAATGCTTCTTAGGCCATTAAACATTTTCAACTCTTAATTTCAATCGTCTATTCTGTTACACAAGTCGGCTAGTAGAAGGATAGAGACTAAAGAAAGTTAATTTACCCGAAGCAAAGTCAATTTACAATAAAATAAATCGTCATTGTTGCTGATTAAGATAGGTATTACATTTATTTAAAAAATACAAGATAGGATACCCCTTCAAATTCATTGTTTATCTCCTAAATCATATGCTACTACTATTCAAGAAAAATATAAGAAAATTATGTTTTCAAAGAGATGCATCTCTCATTGTGATGACCGTTGTTAAGTCATAGAGAACTTAATTATTAAAATAGTTAGGGTAAATATGGTATCGTATCCATCAGTGTATACAATCATTATAACACATATTGTTTGATTATAAAATTAGATCCAAATGTTACTTTTGAAGTTGATTATGAAATTAGGCTGAGCTAAACCAAATGTGCATCAAATTAGGAAGAAAAACAATAACACAAGATATAACTTAAACTATCTACAAGTATATGAATGAAATCGACCAAACTTATGATATGGTTTTAATATTGTTTTGTTTTTTTCTTTTGCTTCTTTATTTCATTCTTTATTCCATTCTTTTCCTTTGATTCTTCAATTGCTATCGTATTCTTTACTTTAGTTTTTCGTCTTTCATCTATGAATATAACTCCTTTTCTGTCCTATCTCTCTATTTTCTTGTTTTTTTATTCTTCAATCTGAATCTTCATTGTGATTGATTTTGTGCAAATGCATGTAACCATCTTCATTCACTTGACTTGAGGTATCATTATAAAAGTCATTCGGTAGCATACAAGAAGTGTCATTAAAGACCCATGTATGAATCAAAAGCACACATAAAATTCCAACTAGAAGCGCTACTACTAAAGTCTTTTTGTGATAAGTTTTTATTTGTCACTACATGGCCTTTAATGAAAATTTTTGTCTCATTTAAAAAATAGGCTTCTGTAATATAATTTTATGTTGGTAAAAGTTATTTTACTCGACATCCATACTATGTCTTAGCTTGTTTTCGTTTTAAACCTATACTATATCAAAATAACATCATAGTAATTAACTCTAGAGTAAATTATGCTTTTAGTCCCTGTGGTTTTGTGGTTATAATGCTTTTCATCCAATAGTTTAAAATGGTCTGATTTAACCACTGTGGTTTAAAATCTGTCACAATTAAGTCCAAACTGTTAACCTCATCCAATTTCTCCGTTAAGTTTTTTAAATAAATACCAAAATACCCCTGGACTATTATATTACAAACAAATAAAATGTGAGTCCTACTAGAGGTGGGCAAAAAAACCGGTTCGAAAACCGGTTCGTCCAAAAAAATTGAAACTGGTTTGAGGCCCAAACCGGTTTGGCCCAAACCGGTTTGGCCCAAACCGGTTTCTAACCTACCCAAACCGGCAGTTTTATATCGCGTTCAACATTCCACAACTAAATCCGGTTTCTAAACTGGTCCGGTTTCAAACCGGTTTAAAACCGGGTTTCAAACAAGTTCCCAAACCGGTTTATAAATCGGTTTTAAAAATCTAGCCGTTGGATAACTGCTATATAGCCGTTTGGAGGCTTTTTTGACCGTTTTTTATTTTTTTACCATTATACCCCCGTTAGGTTAGTATATATATATGTATTGGATGTTTTGGTTGAATCATAACAATTTAAAACGCTCTCTACTCTCAAAAATCACAAAAACACTCACCAATACTTTCGTTTTACAAAAAAACTCTCTCAAAAATCTCTCAAATGGCTTCATCAAGTGCTCAATCATCCGTTGATTGTGAAGCGTCTTCAAGCAACGTGGTGTAGCAATCCTTCCTACGAATAGAAACCCCGAAATATGGTCCAATTACGATTTATGTCAAATGGCTAGCGGTCCAAACAAGGCTCGTTGCAAGTTTTGTCATAAGTTTTTCAAAAAAGATGCAAACACAACGTTGAAAACCCACATTTCAAATAAATATTGTAAGGCGTTGAAATGTGAACCTTCTCAAGGTCAAGCTTCGATGACAAACAAAGGAAATATTTGGGCTTATAACGTTGATGCGGTTCGGGAGCAAATGGCGCATTTTGTAATTCAAGAAAGCTTGCCATCCAAACATTTCGACAACGAACGTTTGACTCGACTCATTCAACGAACTCTCCAACCACGTTACACCAATGTAAGTCGTGCTACTATTCGAAGAGATTGTTTAAAAATGTGAAAAAAAGCTAAAAATGAATTAATATCTTATTTTGAAATTTACAAACCGGTGTTAACTTAACTAGTGATGTTTGGTCGACACCTCACGGTTCACCGGACTCGTACATTTGTGTCACCGCCCATTAGGTTGAACCCGATTCATGGCAAATAATGAAACGTACGATTGCGTTTGAATTGTTTGATTATCCTCACACCGGCCAAAATATTTTTTATCTTATTGATAAAATTATTCAAACGTATAAATTAGAAAACAAAATATTTTCTATATCTTTTGATAATGTGTCAAATAACACTCTTGCGATAGATCATTTGAAATTAAAATATAAAGCAATGTGTGAGGGTGTGTTTTTTCATAGTCGATGTGTTGCGCACATCATAAACTTAGCCGTTCAAGACGGTTTAACAACGATTGAAACAGTGAATGATTGTTTAAAAGAATGTTACGTGACATTTTTAGCAATAACCAAATATATACTAGATATCGCAAGTTTTGTAAAGACGCAAATACCAAATGTTTAGGTCCGAATTGGGACGTACCAACACGATGAAATTCCACTTGTAACATGTTTGAAAAGGCTATTGAACAAAAAGAAAGTTTAATAGCCTTTCATAATAGTTTGGTGAGTCGTGGAAAGGAAAATTCTTACAATCCATCGGGTTGGGCCACTATTAAAGAAATAACCAAAATACTTCAAATTTTTAAAAACGCAACTACTTGTCTCTCTGGAGTTTATTATCCAACGAGTCCGTTAGTACTTCACCAAATTTATTTAATGACTTCAAAATTAAATGAGATGTCGTGTAGGGGTAAACCTTATTCAGATATGATACCCCCAATGGAAGAAAAACTTATAAATTATTTTAAAGAAATACCTACGGTTATTACATGTGCCGCTGCTTTAAACACTTGTTTAAATTTGTCGGGGGTTGAAACTTTACTTTATAAAATTACTTTTAATTTGGATTTAGAAGTTGATAAACCACTTTATAGTAAAACTTTAAAAGCTACTTTTAACAAACAATTAGAAAAAATGTATGATGTTTATTTATTAAAATACGGAGAAACATCACTGTAACATCTCGTATTTTGTTAACTTAAAAGGTTAACTTCGTTAAGTTTTAGAAGGACCTTTATGTCATTTTGAAACCTTGAGGACCTATTATGGTTGATAATTAATAACAATAGCATTAAAAGGGTTGTAATGTTGTTTAATGTTATAACACTTAAAGTGATTTTAATCTTAAAATAATAATTATTATTATTATAACAATAATAATAATAATAACAATAATAATCATAACAACAAGATTAATAATAATAATCATAATAAGTGTTAATCTGTGAAATAATGCAAGTTTCTATTATCTTAAAACTTGAAATTTATAAAGTTATTAAATGAATAAAGATTTACTATTTATTGTAAAATCAAATTATTAAAAATAAATAATCAAATAATAAAGCTTACAAGATTTATAAAGATTAACAAATAATTAATTTGGTTTATCATTTAATGGGTTTTATAAAGTTTAGGGGTGGAGTGGTAATTTTTAATACTTGAAATAAAAGATATTACATAAAATAATAAAAACTTAAAACTTCAGGGACTAATTGTGTAAATTCAAAATAAACCCAAACCCCCACCCTCAATACCCCGATTTTCCGGCGGAGCTCCGGCCAAACTCCGGCCGAGCTCCGGCCGCCTTATAACCATCAATTTTGGGCGATTTTCTTTACTAAAAACCGTCTCAGATCATTGTGGAACACGATTCGAACCTTAACGTATCAATTAACCACATTTAAACACTCGTTTCTTGTTCAATCGATTACATAACCGAAGCTTTTAATCTTAGAACCGTTCGAGCATTGAAGCTCAATAATAACCAAATTAATTGAAACCTAATCAAACGTATATCTAACTATAATCGATTACACCTCTCAATTTCACCTGAAAAGCTCATAAACGTCCCGTTCGATTACCACCTTCGTATCAAACCTGCAACTCAATCGTAATCCATGTTCGAGGTTCCTTTATACAAAATTCTTTGAGGGTTTTTACTTGGAATCAATCTTAGAATCTATCTGCAAAGTTAATTTGATTAATAACAACATTCGCACCTTGAATCGACATCCACTTGGTCGCGGCGGTTCTACCTACCATTCTCATCGAATCCGAACGTAATCATGTAAGTCTCACATCAATATGCTCGGTTTAACTTAGGGAACAAAAGCCCTACGTTCGATTCCATTATCATCATCGATTGGATGCTCAATTGAATCCAATACGAGTTTAGGGTTCATGTGAATTTGGGGATTTAATCATTTAATGTTTAAGATATTTAAAAGGGAGTTTTTAAACAAGATTGGGCTGTAGCCCACTGGTAACACGCGGCCACTATGAGCAAGAGGTCCCGGGTTCGAACCGGGCCTCTGCCATTTTTGTGTTAATTAGTTTTTTTTGTATATTTTGTAATACAGAAAATTAGTATTAAATTATTAAATAAAAATAAAAACTACTTTATTAACTAAAACATTCTGGAAATTATAAAATAATTTTTTAAAGATTTTACAACTTATAATTTTTAAATGTAATTACTTTATAAGGGATAATAAAGATTATAAAAACATAATTAATTATTTAAATGTTATAAACCTATTATGGTTCGAATGTAGATTATTTTAAAACATTATAAATTTACATGTTAAATAACTAGTTATTCAAATGGTTATCGTATAATTATTTAAATATTAGTTCTTTTAACCATGTTGTATATAAATGATTAATAAAGTTATTCCTTAAAATCTTGTTTAAATTCTTAAAACTTATAACATAATATAATGTGCTATTATATTTATTTCTATTTCAAGGTTTTTGTATTATAAAACCTTTATAATAAATCATTTTAAAAGCTCAAACTATAGGGTTAAGATGTGAGGGTTAAGATTGGTATCAGAGCCCATAACTATAGGGATTTAGGTTATTAGAAATGGTGACCTAGACTATAGCTGCATGAACCTCATAGAAATATCCTTATACCTTTGTGCTTACATGTTGTTTGCATGCTACATAATGCTATGCCTTTTGTGCAACTTGATGCCTTAGCATAGGATTGCCTTATGTATGCTTAAACTTAGTTACTTGTCTCCCTAAACTTAACTTTGACTCTTTGACCCTCCCCGACAAATGAACTTCTAAACTTATTCTCAACGACATGTGGAATCTACACTTATCATCTGGGTTCAATTCCTTAGACTCTATGTCTAATCTATGAAAATCTCATCAAGGTTTGATTTCATGAACCTAAGAAATTTGTGTGACACATAGACACCTGTATTCTGGATTTCCTGGCAAAAGGCCTTCGGGCTAAGGCAAGCATATCGTATAAATCTCATTACGAGATCAGTTATGCTTACCTGGGGATTTCTGGGATGAGTGATAAACTATGGTCAACATACACAAATCTCTATGGCAAATGGGTCAATACACCTTGACGTGTCAACGATTCCAAATGGTAATGCGTTACCAATGGAACCATCCTCTACGTATCTTAAAAACTTTGATTCCTTGAACTGGTATCCCTTCATTCTTATCATACATAATGTTCCTGTTAATATTGAACCTATCCTACATTTCAACTCTTACGTTTAAACACCGTTACACGTTGAGTGTTTCATGTATCTATTTCTATACCTTGACCAACGTGTGCATGACTCTTAATATATTCAATGATATTGGGAATCTAAAACGAATGGTCTTTAAAACTTTAAACCGTTACTTATGGTTCTCGAGTCTTCTTAAGGATGTGTCCCATAACTAAAGAACATGCAATTCTATAGGTGGAATTCTTACATCTCGAGATACTTTGCCTAGGCGAAGTGTAAATGGTGATTTGACTCGATCATTGAATCCATTTACGTGACTCGAAACCCTCGAGATGAATGATCACTTATGAGTACGTGTGCCTTCAATAAGACTATGGTTGACCTCATATCTTGGGAAGTCCGTGTATTCCTTTCGATTGTGAATCGAACGTTCACATCTCGTTGTGGCGTTGAATAATTTTCTTCCCTTAATTTCGTCTTCCCGATTGAAACCATCCAAGATTTGAACACCACAGCAACTTCTGCTATCTTGAACTTTGATCTTAAACTTGTAAGCATGATTTTTCCTTTTGTTACATTGATGTAACTTGAAGTTTTTTTGAATTTCTAATAGATATTCTCTTCCTTTCGTTGTTAAGTCGAACTTCATACCGTTTGCACCGTAGGAGATGCAAGAGTTGCAAGTCAACCTATGACTAAAAACACTCGTATCTCCTAAATGATTCCAACTCATCAAAACAGGGGTGATTCCCTTACTTTGATGGTTTTCTATTCGTTTCGATAAATGGTTTCCAATTGCGATTTATAAAATTTCATCCTCTGGATCGGGGTGATTTCCTTATCCCGAGGATTGATTTCGATTATTTTCTTTGGAATGGCATTTCACAAATGACATGGTCTCACCAAAATAGGATTGAAACCCGTACTTTGGTGACAAATGTCAATCTTCGATTATTTTCTTGCTATTATCATCAAGATAGGCGTGAATTCCATACCTTGATGATAATATCATCTTTATGAATTGTATTTGTTCAAATGAGACGACTTCATCCAAGTAGGAGTGATTTCTGGATTTTGATGAAGAAGTTCATCTTGTTGTAATTTGATTTTGTAAAACTTCACCGTTAAGATAGGAGTGATTTCCCTTACCTTAATGGTGAGTTACCTCGTCTTATTTCTATGGATCTTCAACAAGGAGTTGGGATCGCACTTTTTGATTGGTAAGTTAGTGGTCATACCTTGGGAATACACCATCAAGTTAGGAGTGAAAACCGCACCTTGATGACTATTCTCATTTCTTGACCTCCAACTTACCAAGGTTTTAGTCAAGTGACAAGGAACATGTAGTAACTTGAAGGGTGAACCAATGTTAGTGTTTGGACCTATCAAGCCAAAGCATGATTTCTGAACTTGAAAGGAGACCCGATCACTCTAGGTTAATTTTGATTCCGAGCTTGGAGCATTTAAATTCTTAAATTGATTTCTTTCCCTTTATCCTTATGTTTTGATTTGATCTAGCTATATCGAACCATTTATTCCCTGCTTATCAACTTTCATTTTGAGATATCATCAACACATGATTGTGCGATGGTAGTCTTCATAAACAATCTTTCCACTAAATAAAGACATTATCAACTTGTGGTTATGTCTTCTAGTCATACGAATGTTCTCGACTGTACTCATGGGTTGATGAACTGTGTATGCAAACTATACTGGAAGTTTGCTACCTTGCAAAATATAAGTACATTTCCTATTGTTCACGTCATTTCTTAAATCGTCTTTAATCCTTAACCATTGAAAATCATCAAAACCTATCTTGATTTCGATCAACGAGACTCGTTATTACTTACGTTGTGACGCGGATATAAAGGTTCATAAACCTCGTAACTGGTAGGCATGGGTTTGGCATGTATCCAAGTGTCTTACCATCACATATGACAAGACCTAACATTCGTGATCCTATGGATCTCCTGTTTAACTTTTCATTCACTAAGTGTCTCTTATCTTAGCTGTCATGATGACAATTGGTGCATTATAAGCCGATTGGTTAATTGCATATCAACTCATGTGGGATAATGGGTCGAGAAATTGGCTTGTATCTATCTCAAATAGTTGTATACCGTGTATGTCGTTAAACATCGATCATCAATTGGGATGATCAATTTATTTTCTGCTTTAATAATGTTCCTAACCATCGTCGTGAACTTAATCTAAAATTGTTCCTATCTGTATTCTTGGACCGATGGTTGTCAAGGAAAAATACATACTCCACAAGATATTGTTAAATATTAGGTTAAAGATCTTGTAAGATTACATAAAGTGAAGCGTTCCACCTGTAATCAAACGTCAAACACTGCTCGTTGAACACTTACTTTTCATTTCAATTCCTTTGTTCATCTAAGTTCATTTTTAATTTCGGGACGAAATTCTTTTAAGTTGGGGAGACTGTAACATCTCGTATTTTGTTAACTTAAAAGGTTAACTTCGTTAAGTTTTAGAAGGACCTTTATGTCATTTTGAAACCTTGAGGACCTATTATGGTTGATAATTAATAACAATAGCATTAAAAGGGTTGTAATGTTGTTTAATGTTATAACACTTAAAGTGATTTTAATCTTAAAATAATAATTATTATTATTATAACAATAATAATAATAATAACAATAATAATCATAACAACAAGATTAATAATAATAATCATAATAAGTGTTAATCTGTGAAATAATGCAAGTTTCTATTATCTTAAAACTTGAAATTTATAAAGTTATTAAATGAATAAAGATTTACTATTTATTGTAAAATCAAATTATTAAAAATAAATAATCAAATAATAAAGCTTACAAGATTTATAAAGATTAACAAATAATTAATTTGGTTTATCATTTAATGGGTTTTATAAAGTTTAGGGGTGGAGTGGTAATTTTTAATACTTGAAATAAAAGATATTACATAAAATAATAAAAACTTAAAACTTCAGGGACTAATTGTGTAAATTCAAAATAAACCCAAACCCCCACCCTCAATACCCCGATTTTCCGGCGGAGCTCCGGCCAAACTCCGGCCGAGCTCCGGCCGCCTTATAACCATCAATTTTGGGCGATTTTCTTTACTAAAAACCGTCTCAGATCATTGTGGAACACGATTCGAACCTTAACGTATCAATTAACCACATTTAAACACTCGTTTCTTGTTCAATCGATTACATAACCGAAGCTTTTAATCTTAGAACCGTTCGAGCATTGAAGCTCAATAATAACCAAATTAATTGAAACCTAATCAAACGTATATCTAACTATAATCGATTACACCTCTCAATTTCACCTGAAAAGCTCATAAACGTCCCGTTCGATTACCACCTTCGTATCAAACCTGCAACTCAATCGTAATCCATGTTCGAGGTTCCTTTATACAAAATTCTTTGAGGGTTTTTACTTGGAATCAATCTTAGAATCTATCTGCAAAGTTAATTTGATTAATAACAACATTCGCACCTTGAATCGACATCCACTTGGTCGCGGCGGTTCTACCTACCATTCTCATCGAATCCGAACGTAATCATGTAAGTCTCACATCAATATGCTCGGTTTAACTTAGGGAACAAAAGCCCTACGTTCGATTCCATTATCATCATCGATTGGATGCTCAATTGAATCCAATACGAGTTTAGGGTTCATGTGAATTTGGGGATTTAATCATTTAATGTTTAAGATATTTAAAAGGGAGTTTTTAAACAAGATTGGGCTGTAGCCCACTGGTAACACGCGGCCACTATGAGCAAGAGGTCCCGGGTTCGAACCGGGCCTCTGCCATTTTTGTGTTAATTAGTTTTTTTTGTATATTTTGTAATACAGAAAATTAGTATTAAATTATTAAATAAAAATAAAAACTACTTTATTAACTAAAACATTCTGGAAATTATAAAATAATTTTTTAAAGATTTTAAAACTTATAATTTTTAAATGTAATTACTTTATAAGGGATAATAAAGATTATAAAAACATAATTAATTATTTAATGTTATAAACCTATTATGGTTCGAATGTAGATTATTTTAAAACATTATAAATTTACATGTTAAATAACTAGTTATTCAAATGGTTATCGTATAATTATTTAAATATTAGTTCTTTTAACCATGTTGTATATAAATGATTAATAAAGTTATTCCTTAAAATCTTGTTTAAATTCTTAAAACTTATAACATAATATAATGTGCTATTATATTTATTTCTATTTTCAAGGTTTTTGTATTATAAAACCTTTATATAAATCATTTTAAAAGCTCAAACTATAGGGTTAAGATGTGAGGGTTAAGATTGGTATCAGAGCCCATAACTATAGGGATTTAGGTTATTAGAAATGGTGACCTAGACTATAGCTGCATGAACCTCATAGAAATATCCTTATACCTTTGTGCTTACATGTTGTTTGCATGCTACATAATGCTATGCCTTTTGTGCAACTTGATGCCTTAGCATAGGATTGCCTTATGTATGCTTAAACTTAGTTACTTGTCTCCCTAAACTTAACTTTGACTCTTTGACCCTCCCCGACAAATGAACTTCCTAAACTTATTCTCACGACATGTGGAATCTACACTTATCATCTGGGTTCAATTCCTTAGACTCTATGTCTAATCTATGAAAATCTCATCAAGGTTTTGATTTCATGAACCTAAGAAATTTGTGTGACACATAGACACCTGTATTCTGGATTTCCTGGCAAAAGGCCTTCGGGCTAAGGCAAGCATATCGTATAAATCTCATTACGAGATCAGTTATGCTTACCTGGGGATTTCTGGGATGAGTGATAAACTATGGTCAACATACACAAATCTCTATGGCAAATGGGTCAATACACCTTGACGTGTCAACGATTCCAAATGGTAATGCGTTACCAAATGGAACCATCCTCTACGTATCTTAAAAATCTTTGATTCCTTGAACTGGTATCCCTTCATTCTTATCATACATAATGTTCCTGTTAATATTGAACCTATCCTACATTTCAACTCTTACGTTTAAACACCGTTACACGTTGAGTGTTTCATGTATCTATTTCTATACCTTGACCAACGTGTGCATGACTCTTAATATATTCAATGATATTGGGAATCTAAAACGAATGGTCTTTAAAACTTTAAACCGTTACTTATGGTTCTCGAGTCTTCTTAAGGATGTGTCCCATAACTAAAGAACATGCAATTCTATAGGTGGAATTCTTACATCTCGAGATACTTTGCCTAGGCGAAGTGTAAATGGTGATTTGACTCGATCATTGAATCCATTTACGTGACTCGAAACCCTCGAGATGAATGATCACTTATGAGTACGTGTGCCTTCAATAAGACTATGGTTGACCTCATATCTTGGGAAGTCCGTGTATTCCTTTCGATTGTGAATCGAACGTTCACATCTCGTTGTGGCGTTGAATAATTTTCTTCCTTAATTTCGTCTTCCCGATTGAAACCATCCAAGATTTGAACACCACAGCAACTTCTGCTATCTTGAACTTTGATCTTAAACTTGTAAGCATGATTTTTCCTTTGTTACATTGATGTAACTTGAAGTTTTTTTGAATTTCTAATAGATATTCTCTTCCTTTCGTTGTTAAGTCGAACTTCATACCGTTTGCACCGTAGGAGATGCAAGAGTTGCAAGTCAACCTATGACTAAAACACTCGTATCTCCTAAATGATTCCAACTCATCAAAACAGGGGTGATTCCCTTACTTTGATGGTTTTCTATTTGTTTCGAAAAATGGTTTCCAATTGCGATTTATAAAATTTCATCCTCTGGATCGGGGTGATTTCCTTATCCCGAGGATTGATTTCGATTATTTTCATTGGAATGGCATTTCACAAATTATTTGTTTCGAAAAATGGTTTCCAATTGCGATTTATAAAATTTCATCCTCTGGATCGGGGTGATTTCCTTATCCCGAGGATTGATTTCGATTATTTTCATTGGAATGGCATTTCACAAATGACATGGTCTCACCAAAATAGGATTGAAACCCGTACTTTGGTGACAAATGTCAATCTTCGATTATTTTCTTGCTATTATCATCAAGATAGGCGGATTCCATACTTGATGATAATATCATCTTTGTGGAATGTCAATCTTCGATTATTTGTGCTATTATCATCAAGGGATGCGTGAATTCCATACCTTGATGATAATATCATCTTTATGAATTGTATTTGTTCAAATGAGAAGACTTCATCAAGTAGGAGTGATTTCTGGATTTTGATGAAGAATTCATCTTGTTGTAATTTGATTTGTAAAAACTTCTTCACCGTTAAGATAGGAGTGATTTCCCTTACCTTAATGGTGAGTTACCTCGTCTTATTTCTATGGATCTTCAACAAGGAGTTGGGATCGCACTTTTTGATTGGTAAGTTAGTGGTCATACCTTGGGAATACACCATCAAGTTAGGAGTGAAAACCGCACCTTGATGACTATTCTCATTTCTTGACCTCCAACTTACCAAGGTTTTAGTCAAGTGACAAGGAACATGTAGTAACTTGAAGGGTGAACCAATGTTAGTGTTTGGACCTATCAAGCCAAAGCATGATTTTTGAACTTGAAAGGAGACCCGATCACTCTAGGTTAATTTTGATTCCGAGCTTGGAGCATTTAAATTCTTAAATTGATTTCTTTCCCTTTATCCTTATGTTTTGATTTGATCTAGCTATATCGAACCATTTATTCCCTGCTTATCAACTTTCATTTTGAGATATCATCAACACATGATTGTGCGATGGTAGTCTTCATAAACAATCTTTCCACTAAATAAAGACATTATCAACTTGTGGTTATGTCTTTCTAGTCATACGAATGTTCTCGACTGTACTCATGGGTTGATGAACTGTGTATGCAAACTATACTTGGAAGTTTGCTACCTTGCAAAATATAAGTACATTTCCTATTGTTCACGTCATTTCTTAAATCGTCTTTAATCCTTAACCATTGAAAATCATCAAAACACTATCTTGATTTCGATCAACGAGACTCGTTATTACTTACGTTGTGACGCGGATATAAAGGTTCATAAACCTTCGTAACTGGTAGGCATGGGTTTGGCATGTATCCAAGTGTCTTACCATCACATATGACAAGACCTAACATTCGTGATCCTATGGATCTCCTGTTTAACTTTTCATTCACTAAGTGTCTCTTATCTTAGCTGTCATGATGACAATTGGTGCATTATAAGCCGATTGGTTAATTGCATATCAACTCATGTGGGATAATGGGTCGAGAAATTGGCTTGTATCTATCTCAAATAGTTGTATACCGTGGTATGTCGTTAAACATCGATCATCAATTTGGATGATCAATTTATTTTCTGCTTTTAATAATGTTCCTAACCATCGTCGTGAACTTAATCTAAAATTTTCACATATCGTATTATTCTTGGACCGATGGTTGGTCAAAGGAAAAATACATACTCACAAGATATGTGTTAAGATCATTTCGTTACATGGGGTGACGATTGGGATTCTTGAATCCCGACGGTTAACGTTTCGTATCATTGTTGGTCCTTATTGATTTCTAGACTTCAAATTACTACGAAATTATATTCTAAAAGTTATGACTTATGAACCTAAGGTACCACGGTAGCTCGTCATTGTTTTTCAACGTTTCATCTCAAAACGTCTCGCGTTTATTAGGTTAAAGATCTTGTAAGATTACATAAAGTGAAGCGTTCCACCTGTAATCAAACGTCAAACACTGCTCGTTGAACACTTACTTTTCATTTCAATTCCTTTGTTCATCTAAGTTCATTTTTAATTTCGGGACGAAATTCTTTTAAGTTGGGGAGACTGTAACATCTCGTATTTTGTTAACTTAAAAGGTTAACTTCGTTAAGTTTTAGAAGGACCTTTATGTCATTTTGAAACCTTGAGGACCTATTATGGTTGATAATTAATAACAATAGCATTAAAAGGGTTGTAATGTTGTTTTAATGTTATAACACTTAAAGTGATTTTAATCTTAAAAATAATAATTATTATTATTATAACAATAATAATAATAATAACAATAATAATCATAACAACAAGATTAATAATAATAATCATAATAAGTGTTAATCTGTGAAATAATGCAAGTTTCTATTATCTTAAAACTTGAAATTTATAAAGTTATTAAATGAATAAAGATTTACTATTTATTGTAAAATCAAATTATTAAAAATAAATAATCAAATAATAAAGCTTACAAGATTTATAAAGATTAACAAATAATTAATTTGGTTTATCATTTAATGGGTTTTATAAAGTTTAGGGGTGGAGTGGTAATTTTTAATACTTGAAATAAAAGATATTACATAAAATAATAAAAACTTAAAACTTCAGGGACTAATTGTGTAAATTCAAATAAACCCAAACCCCACCCTCAATACCCCGATTTTCCGGCGGAGCTCCGGCCAAACTCCGGCCGAGCTCCGGCCGCCTTATAACCATCAATTTTGGGCGATTTTTTTTACTAAAAACCGTCTCAGATCATTGTGGAACACGATTCGAACCTTAACGTATCAATTAACCACATTTAAACACTCGTTTCTTGTTCAATCGATTACATAACCGAAGCTTTTAATCTTAGAACCGTTCGAGCATTGAAGCTCAATAACCAAATTAATTGAAACCTAATCAAACGTATCTAACTATAATCGATTACACCTCTCAATTTCACCTGAAAAGCTCATAAACGTCCCGTTCGATTACCACCTTCGTATCAAACCTGCAACTCAATCGTAATCCATGTTCGAGGTTCCTTTATACAAAATTCTTTGAGGGTTTTTACTTGGAATCAATCTTAAATCTATCTGCAAAGTTAATTTGATTAATAACAACATTCGCACCTTGAATCGACATCCACTTGGTCGCGGCGGTTCTACCTACCATTCTCATCGAATCCGAACGTAATCATGTAAGTCTCACATCAATATGCTCGGTTTAACTTAGGAACAAAAGCCCTACGTTCGATTCCATTATCATCATCGATTGGATGCTCAATTGAATCCAATACGAGTTTAGGGTTCATGTGAATTTGGGGATTTAAATCATTTAATGTTTAAGATATTTAAAAGGGAGTTTTTAAACAAGATTGGGCTGTAGCCCACTGGTAACACGCGGCCACTATGAGCAAGAGGTCCCGGGTTCGAACCGGGCCTCTGCCATTTTTGTGTTAATTAGTTTTTTTTGTATATTTTGTAATACAGAAAATTAGTATTAAATTATTAAATAAAATAAAAACTACTTTATTAACTAAAACATTCTGGAAATTATAAAATAATTTTTTAAAGATTTTAAAACTTATAATTTTTAAATGTAATTACTTTATAAGGGATAATAAAGATTATAAAAACATAATTAATTATTTAAATGTTATAAACCTATTATGGTTCGAATGTAGATTATTTTAAAACATTATAAATTTACATGTTAAATAACTAGTTATTCAAATGGTTATCGTATAATTATTTAAATATTAGTTCTTTTAACCATGTTGTATATAAATGATTAATAAAGTTATTCCTTAAAATCTTGTTTAAATTCTTAAAACTTATAACATAATATAATGTGCTATTATATTTATTTCTATTTTCAAGGTTTTTGTATTATAAAACCTTTATAATAAATCATTTTAAAAGCTCAAACTATAGGGTTAAGATGTGAGGGTTAAGATTGGTATCAGAGCCCATAACTATAGGGATTTAGGTTATTAGAAATGGTGACCTAGACTATAGCTGCATGAACCTCATAGAAATATCCTTATACCTTTGTGCTTACATGTTGTTTGCATGCTACATAATGCTATGCCTTTTGTGCAACTTGATGCCTTAGCATAGGATTGCCTTATGTATGCTTAAACTTAGTTACTTGTCTCCCTAAACTTAACTTTGACTCTTTGACCCTCCCCGACAAATGAACTTCCTAAACTTATTCTCAACGACATGTGGAATCTACACTTATCATCTGGGTTCAATTCCTTAGACTCTATGTCTAATCTATGAAAATCTCATCAAGGTTTTGATTTCATGAACCTAAGAAATTTGTGTGACACATAGACACCTGTATTCTGGATTTCCTGGCAAAAGGCCTTCGGGCTAAGGCAAGCATATCGTATAAATCTCATTACGAGATCAGTTATGCTTACCTGGGGATTTCTGGGATGAGTGATAAACTATGGTCAACATACACAAATCTCTATGGCAAATGGGTCAATACACCTTGACGTGTCAACGATTCCAAATGGTAATGCGTTACCAAATGGAACCATCCTCTACGTATCTTAAAAACTTTGATTCCTTGAACTGGTATCCCTTCATTCTTATCATACATAATGTTCCTGTTAATATTGAACCTATCCTACATTTCAACTCTTACGTTTAAACACCGTTACACGTTGAGTGTTTCATGTATCTATTTCTATACCTTGACCAACGTGTGCATGACTCTTAATATATTCAATGATATTGGGAATCTAAACGAATGGTCTTTAAAACTTTAAACCGTTACTTATGGTTCTCGAGTCTTCTTAAGGATGTGTCCCATAACTAAAGAACATGCAATTCTATAGGTGGAATTTTTACATCTCGAGATACTTTGCCTAGGCGAAGTGTAAATGGTGATTTGACTCGATCATTGAATCCATTTACGTGACTCGAAACCTCGAGAATGAATGATCACTTATGAGTACGTGTGCCTTCAATAAGACTATGGTTTGACCCTCATATCTTGGGAAGTCCGTGTATTCCTTTCGATTGTGAATCGAACGTTCACATCTCGTTGTGGCGTTGAATAATTTTCTGCCCTTAATTTCGTCTTCCCGATTGAAACCATCCAAGATTTGAACACCACAGCAACTTCTGCTATCTTGAACTTTGATCTTAAACTTGTAAGCATGATTTTTCCTTTTGTTACATTGATGTAACTTGAAGTTTTTTTGAATTTCTAATAGATATTCTCTTCCTTTCGTTGTTAAGTCGAACTTCATACCGTTTGCACCGTAGGAGATGCAAGAGTTGCAAGTCAACCTATGACTAAAAACACTCGTATCTCCTAAATGATTCCAACTCATCAAAACAGGGGTGATTCCCTTACTTTGATGGTTTTCTTTGTTTCGAAAAATGGTTTCCAATTGCGATTTATAAAATTTCATCCTCTGGATCGGGGTGATTTCCTTATCCCGAGGATTGATTCGATTATGCTTGGAATGGCTTTCCACAAATGACATGGTCTCACCAAATAGGATTGAAACCCGTACTTTGGTGACAAATGTCAATCTTCGATTATTTTCTTGCTATTATCATCAAGATAGGCGTGAATCCATACCTTGATGATAATATCATCTTTATGAATTGTATTTGTTCAAATGAGACGACTTCATCCAAGTATGAGTGATTTCTGGATTTTGATGAAGAGTATCATCTGGTTGTATTTGATTTTGTAAAACTTCCCGACTCCTAGGGGGGGCCGTACGCTTGTGCACTAGGGAACCAAATACACTTAGCCAATCTTTTATACTTGTAATCAAGTCGAGGTTTGGTTGTAAACGATATGTGTTCTATAACCTTACTAGCTTATAACCTATGACATGAATTGCTACTTGTAACCTTTTCATATTATGTATGAAAACCTTGGAAACTCACCAACTTTTTATAGTTGACCTTTTATTTTTATCATGTTTCAGGAAAACCCCCAAGTTTGAAGTGAACTTATGTTGCTGGCATATTCTAGGACTTGGACCTAGTTAATAAACAAAATGATTATGTTTGTTATTTCATGTTGAAACTTATTTCATTATTGAGACTTATGCTTGTAATGTAATTTTGAAACTTATGTATAATATATTTGGATTTAATAATAGCGTTATGTGGCTGTGAACAATCTTAACCCTCACATCTCGACGTTTCCGCCGTCAAGGTTGGGGTGTGACAATCACAAATCCATGAGGCTTTAAGGCATGCGGCAAATGCCGAAAGTTTGAATGATCCAATGTTTGATTTATATAATACTTTAAGGGATGAATGTAATAAACGTCAACGTGGTAACACTCCGAGTAATGAACTCGGGAGGTATGGTCTTACAAACTTTTTATCCACCATGACTCCACAAGATTTTAAAATGTTTCTTGTTGGCTTGGTGGAAAGGTAAGGAAGATCAATTTCCCATCCTATCCACCATCGCCTGAGATTTACTAACCGTCCAAGCTTTCACGGTAGCTTCGGAATCTGCTTTTTCTGTTAGTGGCAGGGTTATATCAATAAGACGAACTCGACTCACTCCACAAGCGGTTGAAATGTCAATTTGCTTGAAAAATTATTTGGATGTTGCGGAAAGAGTACAAGACAAATGCTCACTTTAAGGAGAACTGGAATACGAAGCAGAATTCTACGAGGACGAGGTAGAGAGCGAATTGACACCCAGAATGACCGATGATGAAGCGGCATATGATGACTACGTTCGTAACAGTTCTGGTTCTGATGGCGAAGAATAAACGTACAACTATGCAACGGACGAACGAAGAAACGACTATACTGAATGTTTAGTTTTTTAAAAAACTATTATTTAAACTTGTATGCTGTTTAAATTGTATAAATGTTTTATATAGTTCACGTTTATTATATATCTCACTTTGAGTCTTTGATTAATTTTATAAATGTTTAAATATACATCTTTAATATAAATAATAATATGGTTATATATTTTAACAAAAATTGTATAAATAATATAATATACAAAAATATGTATATATATTTTAATAAAAAATTTCAAAATTTCTTTGAATTTAAAAAAATAATTATTATATGAATTAAAAAAATAAAAAATAAAATAAAAACCGAACCGGTTTGGGCCCGAACCGGTTTCCAAACCGACCCAAACCGGTTTGGTAGGGTTGGGATTTTGGGGCTCCAAACCGGTTTCCAACCCGAACCGGTTTAGGGCCAAACCGGTTTTGACCGGAGTTGACCAAACCGGTTTCAGTTTGAACCCCAAACCGGTTTGGAGAAAAACCCTGTTTGTACACCTCTAAGTCCTACACTCCTACTCCACTCCACTATATCAAACCTTAACCCCATCCTATTTTTTTTACCACATTTGAAGTCTAAACCACCTTCACTCACCGGCAACCTCCATCACCACCTCCCATCGGAAACCACCACTAGGGGCGGCTAATGATGACCCATCCACATGAATTGTCGTAAGTCAAGAACTATTTTATGGTGCTAATGTTTGTTTTGGAAATAGCAACCAAATCAAACAAAGAAACCAAATCAAGTCCTAATCTTATCTTGTGAAATCAATTACTTCAAATCCAACAAAGATACACTAAAAGGATTTTCGAAATCACCTGGTAAAGTCCCGATCTTTGCTACAAATTCTTGTGAATTCAATAAAGGGACTAATTTCTAACTAGAAACAAAACAAGATAAGATCCCACAATGCAACAAACCCTTGATTGAGAACAAAATCAGATAACAGAGAATAGAACGAACCACAAACACTTACATGGGATGTTTGCAAAATTAGGGTTTAATAGAAATAAAAAAGGGTTACAAATCCTTTAAGTCGTAGGTTCGTGTGGAATCAAGACTCTTGGGTTCTGATGAAGGTTCAGAGATATAAAGATGGTGGTGGCTGCGTGGTGGTGGTGGTGGTGTGTGGCGGTGGCGACGACTGTAAAGGATGTGATCAAAAGAGGGGGAAATGTCAATATTTGTGATAGATTCGGTGGTGTGGGTGCTGATGAAGGTTCAGAGATATAGAGATGGTGGTGGTTGCGTGGTGGTGGCCGGTGGGGGTGTGTGGCGATGGCAATGGCTTTTATGTGGTCGTCGTGGTGTGGCAGTGGGTGGGGTGGTTGGGTGGCGGTGACCGTGAGGCGGTGGTGTGTGGTGTTGGATATGAAGTAAAGATTAATAGAGTAGGTGTGTATAATATATATATATATATATATATATATATATATATATATATATATATATATACACATACTTGCTTTTCTTTTTAATTTTTATAAATCATTTTTGTATTTTGTATTTGAATATTGAAATAAAAATTTAAGTCCAAGGGTATTTTTGTCTTTTTACATACACTTAACAGAAAAAATGGATGGGGGTTAATGCCCTGGACTTAATTCCGACAGATTTTAAACCACGATGGTTAAATCGGGTAATTTTAAACTATTGGATGAAAAACGTCATAACCACAAAACCACATGGACTAAAAGCGTAATTTACTCTGAACTCTATTATATATGATAATAGTGATATAATTATTCAATTGTAGCCATTCATTATAACGACAACACGGTATGAAAACTAAGAATTGCCTGAAAAAACCGGCCTCGAGTGCGAACACCGCGCCCTCTGACCCCCGTTTTTTTTCCGCTTTTACCCATTAAATTCACCGAGTTCGAATTATTTTTGGGCCGGTTTTGACTTTTTTTAGGATGGTTCCCAACTCAAACATTATATATTTTAAACATTATATTTTATGGGGTTGTTTCCACCCAAGTTTAAATGTTATATTTTTATTATTATAAAATTGATAACATTTTCCCGGCTTATTATTATTTTAAAATATTTTCAAATATACTTTTTATAGCTATAACTTTTTTATAACTGCATTAAAAAACTATAACATTGTTAATTATATGTTTGAAAAAACTATTACGTTTTCTATTATTTATGAAATGTAAATAAAATTAAAAAAGGAAGTTAAATTGAAAAACGGGAAAAAACTATGACCCTACTATGTAAAACAAGAAAAAACTAAAGAAAATAAAAAAAATTGATATGATATTGATGTGTTACATGAAAAAAGGACGGGGAAAATGAAACGATTTCCAGTAACCTTAGGTATACAAAAGACCCCGATCAAATCATCACTTGTTGACGATTGGAATAAAATATTAAAGTTTTATTTTACATTTTAATTTTAAGTCAACCAGGGCTCTAAAGTCAACATGACACGTTATACTTCAAGCATAATATTCTAAAGACTCAATTCATGATTTTGTCATGCTTAATCAAGTTTAAAATATTGAAAATAATTATCAACGGTGCGGTGTTTATTTGACGGGTTATAAAATTATCAAATGAATTAAAAGTGACTCAAGTTGTTTGATTGGGATGTCGTGATTTAAGTTGCACAATCCATCCCTTGCAAGTTTCAAATAATAATTTCAACCCTAATATATAAAACAAATAATCATTTTAAATAATCATGTATTTTACAAATACCAAGCGATAATACTTGATGTTGTATGAGGGTATACTTGTATAATTGAAAAGGGTTACTGATGATGTTAGTATCTTACATTTTTTTTAAAAAGTTATCGTTGAGGTTTTTAAACTTCATAAAACGTTGTTGCAGTAGTAAGCAATATATTAAGATATGAGTATGATAGCTTCAAATCTTGACACGCTCTTAGATGTTCCTCGGGTGATTGCTAGTACAAGCCTTTTCGACTCATTCCTAAAGCTTCTAGGTTTTAGTTACTTACAAGCATGAATTTAGTTGACTTTACTCTTAAGTTCTTAGGACATTGATTAATATTATGGTTGAGAGGCATTATTATGCAAGTTAATAAGAAAGAGGAGATAGGACATAGAAGATGAACAATGATATGACATATACGAGGCAAGATAGATAAAGACAAATGTCATTGTCTCACCTATGAACTATTTCATTGGTTCACACCAATATAACTTTTGACATTATATAATTTAATTAAAATCAATGTTTTAAAACTGAATTTGATGACTTGATTTAATTGGTTCGTATGTTATGAGCTGCTAAAGATTGAACCGTTATTTTTTCTTTAGATGGAATTTCTTTAAATACCTTGTTTGATATCTAGTTGATTAACTTATAAAATCTCTCTTGGTAATGACTAATAGTTAGTTAAACTTGAGTTTTGTTTATGTTTGGATAATTAATTCTTAGAAGCTCACATCTTTTTTAAATTCTCTTAGTTTGTTTAAAATTTTTAAATTGATTATTAAGTTATCTGGTTTTTACGACCAATTCAATCAGTAAACATATACAACGGTCAAGTTAATAAACATCTTATCTTCAAACTATTGGCTCATGATTACCCAATATACTTATGTAACAATTTAAAATTTACATATGAAATCACATTCAAAGTTACTGACATCAATAAATAGAAATAATAGTACACATTCATTATTTAAGTGTATTACATTGAAACGTAAATATTTATATTTTGGCCAGCATGAAACGAAACCTAATATTTAAAATTGGGAGTCAAATATGCCGGATGCCTTTGAATAAGTAAAATGGGATCCTTGTAGGCCAATATATCCGGGGTTGCATTCTTTAATCAATAATAATGTGAAATCAAGACTTGGTCTTTTTATAAAAATTCTTTCTCTACATTAAAATAATCATACTACAACAAAATTCATTTAGACCAACAAAATTTAAAAACATAACTACATTGAACTTGTACATTTGGTTTGATTCTACTTTTAGACTTTTTGAGTTCGAACTTTTGTTTGAAGTGTAAAAGATATAGCCGGTTTCGTTTTTTCATGAAAGACATGATTTTGTATTTATATTATTCTAAGTTAAAAGATCTAACGTTTACATTTGGACCGTGGCATGGAAATGGAGTAGTTCAAACTTCAAATCAGCTTCGTTTCCGATTTTGTCATTTATAGATTTACTAGATCTATTTTGGTTTTGTCATGTTAGAGTTGATTTATGTTGGTAAACTAAATTATATTGATGGTTTATACAACGTGCCCGTGTTTTGGGTTTCGCCTCTAGATATCACAAATACACATTTAGTGACAATAGTTATTAGCTTTACAATGTTTTAGTTCATTACAATGAGAGATGTTAATGAATTCAAATTTAAGTGAAACAACAATTTTGTTTTGTTAATAATTAATAAATAAAAGTGACTTTTAGAAACCAATAAACCTAGTATGATTTTTTGCCCGTTCTACCATCAAACCGAACCATCATGCCGCTAATAACCATTACCTTTCCATGTCTGGTATCACAATCACCACTATACATTGTCACCCTATTCTTCATTACAAGAAACCAAGTTGTTGGAGCATATATTGTCATATATAGTGTTTCCATCGCTTGTCGAATAGTCTAGGCTTAATGTAATACACCTGATATGTTGTAAACACATGAAACTGGGTCATTCGCAGGAGCATATGCAAATGAGACTCAGTCGTACGACTGAGCCATGCTAATGGACCAGTTGTGTGACTGAGAGATGCGATTGGGCCATTCGTAAGACTGAACCATTAGTATGGTCCAGTCGTACGATTGAACCATACGCATGGCCCAATCGTATAAATGGGCCCAGTCGCATCTGATATGGACCGAGGCTTATAAATACTAGTTTCATTGTGTAGAGAGGTAAGGTTTTTTGAGAGAGTGCCCGGGGCCTAGGTGCTGCCAGATGAGAGGGGAGATCATGCTCGATCTCCCCTTGCCAAAAGTCGTGATTTTTATGTTTAACGAGCTTGTAATCATTAGGTTTTATCAATGAAACCATGTATTCTTGTTCGTGCTCTTGTTTGTCTTTTGGTTTTTCTTATCCTTCCGTCAAGAACACGCTCGGATGTCAACCGATCCAGCGACTTCACAAACAACAACAAATAAATGAATGAATGCAAGAACAAACTCCTTTCAACATCACACAACAACAAAAAATCATTGTGTCAACCGAATAAGAAGATGATGAAGAAGATAATGCAAGTGATTAAGTTGTTTGTTTGTGTTTGATCATATGATATGATAAACATTATTTTAAATGTTTGCATGTTTGAACGACTCTTATGCATTTTGATATGTATATATTTGACTTTTATATTAGAATGTTAAGAAACTTGAACACGTTAAATAATTAGGACTGAGTTAAATTTATTTTATAAACCTGGAAAATTTAAAAAATAACGAGGCTCTATAACGACGACATGTTGTCTCTAAAGTCGTAGCTATAGTTCTATAGTTATTTTTAATTTTTAATCTTTTTCCTAAATTTCGTCCTCTGAGATTTTCACGACAATATTATAGGGGCTACATGTCGTGGTCACATGTGTGTACTATAGCAACGACTTGTTATGCGACAACATCATTGTGCTTTAGCAACGAGTATATAGCGACTAAGTGTCGTTGTTATATCCTTTAGCGATGACTATTCTATGCTATAGCTGCGATTTAGGCCGGTCACCTCTATAGTTTTTGTTTCTTGTAGTGCTTCTATTATGTTCATGTTGCATGTTGCATGTTTGCTTCCCCTCGTACATTCTTCAAGACATCACCGTACTAAAAGACTTTAAAATTGGACGATACCTTTATTATCTATCTCTTGCTTGAGGAAAGATAATTTAAGAACTTGACTTCTTATATGTCAAATATGTCCCAAAATGATTCGTAGTCTAAGAATACTCTCCATGAATCTACTTCTATCCCAAAGAAACTCAACTTTCTTGCTTTCACAACTTAATATTTCACTAATGGGGCTCAATTGTACCACATAAGAGACAAAACAAAACCTATCTTGTTCAAAATCACCATCTCAAACCTTCTTAAGGCATTTAGAGATGGAAAATCTATTTAGAGTAATTTAGTAAATTATACGAGTTATTTAAATAAACGAAAGTAGAAGAAAATTAACCGACTAGTGTAGAGGAATTGTAATAAAATGATCAATAACTTGGAAAAACTTGAGAGTCGCAAGTTTACTTTCAGATTGAAACTATTTGGGTTCACACCAAATGTTCAATCGGATAAAACTCAAGTGTGAAAATCAAAGTATGAATTCGTGTGTGTTTCAAGATCGTGAACAAGAAGAGAAGAAGAAGAAGAGTGACCAATCTTGTACAAATTCGAAAATTTCAGGGATGGGGTAACGCCTTCGGCAATTTTTCACATGCAAATTTACTGTTTTAACCCCCAAGTGTCACATGTGAAATTTCAGGAAAATAAAATTTTCATTCATTTTTACTAAAGCAATATTTACCAAAATAAAAAAAATTCCCAAACTGACATGACAGCTCGACCCAGCTAGGGGCTCTGCCCCTTGGAGGTATTCTATATCGAAGATCATAATAAACTCAAACAAGTGTGCACTCCGCACCTCCTGACTTGTTTGATGAATATTATGATCACATTGGTTATTAGTCAATCTAATCACACTAAAATATATAACAACTAGTCCACATGTTTGATCAACATTTGTTATAATGCAAGGCATAAAAATAAGGGTATCATTTCAAAAGTTTTACCTAAACAAGATATGCCTTATTTGTAAGATAACTAATGTTGATCTAACATATGAACTAGCTGCTTAATTTTATTCTACTTTCGTTTTATTTAAACAACTTGTGTAATTTACTAAATAACCCTAGTTGTTTTATAATAATTACATTTATTTTTAAAAATAAAACAATAACAAGTTTGATGTCACTATTGATACATACGTGACATTTCTATCCATTGATTAGAACAAAAGGTTTATGGCCACATCCTTCCCCCTCTTTCTATTGGTTAAGAATTTTGTTTTCATGTCCAAATGACACTATTCAACTTCACTATATAACACGATTTAACTTTTGCTGAGCCGATATTTTCAATAGCAGCTTATCATTCCTTTTATCAGCTTTGAAATTCAATTTATGACAACCGTTTTCTTATAATCAAACTGTAAATCAGTTAAATAACCAATTTAATTGAATTCTTTAAACAATTCTTATTTGGACTGCTCATTCATGGGTTGGGCTGGTTGAACCGACAAATCGTACATAGGGATGGCAAAAAAAACCGAGCCTGGTGGGTATACCCGAAGCATATTGGATGGGTATACCCGAAGCCCAGTGGGTATTAGGCCGGGTATGGGATCAGTTTTAAATATTTTCCCAGGTATGGGATTAATACCCGGCCCGACCTGAAAACAAATACACATTTACCAAAACATGTACCCGTTTACCCGAACATATACCCGAAGTTCTTTATTTTTTAATATTAAAGCAAAATAAACTAACTTTTTTGGATTTTAAAATATTTATTTTGAATATGAAGGTTCTTGATATGTAAATATTTATTGCTAACTTGTTGTGACTATTTGAATCTGAAATTTTAGAACACTTATATACTATAGTGGTTTTGAAATCTTGATGAGAATGTTTAAGTAACTTATTGTAGCTATTTTTTTAAAGTTAAATTTACCAATTAAGATGTTATTGTAGTTTTTATTATATCAATTGTTTTATCAAGATGATCATATTTAATATTTAAAAAGAGATACTTAAACATATAAAAGTAAAATTATATAAATGAACCCGACAGGGATTGGCCGATACCCGCGGGTATGCTCGTAACCCGATGCTAACGAGTATACCCAATACCGTGGGTATGCCCGATACCCAATGGGTAATTACCCGATCAATATCCGACAAGTAATGGGCCGGGTATGTGACAAGATTACAAAACCGGGCATGGCTTGGGATTACCAATACCTGGACCAAACCCGACGCATTGCCATCCCTAATCGAACATGTGGTTTAATCAACCAAATTTAAAATAAATATTTATTTTTATCGTTTTGTTCCTACCTATAAATATAATCTTATTTACTACTTCAGACTTTAGTTGTGTATACTTTCATGTTTCATATTTTATTGATACTAAAAAGAATCAACCTCTTATCACTCTTTTTACTGAACCTTCGAATCAATTGTTGCGAAGCCCATTACGGATTTTCAACTTTGTAGTTTGTAATCGTATCACTTAAAAAAGTGGGCCTTGTGAACAAACGAAGAAAAGCCTACCGTTAACCTAATACCCGGCCCAAACATGCAAGAAGTGAAGAAGATATATAAGGGTTGTGGAGTGAAATTTTCTCCTCTTACCTAGGGCGTCGAGCCCCTTCTTAAAACCAATGTTTTCAGAAACGTATCGAACGTCTTACTGGTCTAATGATCCGACCGGATTTAAAAACCGAATGATGTTATAAATATATATAGGATATTATATATGTAATTCAATATAAGTAATTTATATGTGTATTTTATAGTTATATATTAACTTAACAATAATCTTATGTCCAATACACCAAGTTATTGTTCAACTCCCTATTTTTACCCATTAAAATCCAAAAACTTAAAAAAAAATCCGGTCCGACCACCAAGTCTGGACCAACCAGCCGATCGAACCTTTCAAAAGGAATTTATGCAGACTGGTTTGGTCACCCTCCGATTTCCGGTCCGATCAGTCTTCAAAACACTGCTAAAAACATGTAATTATTAAGAGATAAGGGCAGAGAGGGCATTCGTGTCATGAACCCTCACTACATCATGAACTCACCAATCATAATGTATCATATCAACCCATAACGCCCTACACTACACACTCATATTTGAAGGGTGCACTCATATCACATATACCACCAAAAATGTTTGTTTTAGAGGAACAATTTCCTAAGTAAAAGGTTTTAAAAGTAATTAATATATAAATAAAAATAACTTAATGTAGTAAATTAATCGTCGTCATCCAAAACTGTGATATCAACATTTTCTGCAACGTGTTCCACGAGATCAAATTGTATTTTCGTTTTCATCGCGCAACTTCAAATTGTATTTTCGTTCTCACCTGGATTGATCAGTGGGTCTCAAATGTGCATTGTAGAAATAACATTGATGTTACTTTTTATATGAAATTTTTATTAAGAAATGATGAAATAGCCTTTGAGGGAGAGAGACTTGACCCCAACGGTTGGATTTTTAATGATATTAAAAAGAATCATTCTCTTATCTCTTAATAATGAAACATCAAATCAATTGTTGCAAAGTCCATTACTGACTTTCAACTTTGTAAATGTATAATACTATGATTCAATACTATGATTGTATCACTTCATAAACATGTAACAAGATATAAGTTATGGTGAGATTTCGTGTGTGGAGTCCCTTATAAAACATGTAATTATCAAGAGATTGAATTGATTACCTTCCACAAATGTTATTTAATTTTTTATGTATTCTTTGACTTATTGGCCCCACTCTCACAAATGTTATTAATTTATTTATTTAAACTATCCTTGAAGTGTTCTATGCACCTTTTAACTATCATTAAAACCTTTTTTGAATTAAATGAATTTAATTTAATTTAATATACTCATCTCTCTCTGTCTCTCTATCTCTCAAAAAGTTATGGGTCACCCTCCTCGGTAGCAAAATCAAGAAACCGAGAAGGGTGCCGGTGTTCCCGCTAGTACCCACTCCCCCGAATGCACTCTACGTACCCTAACAGATGAATTATTCATCAATTGCAAGCTCATGTTTTTGATGATTTTTTACGCAGATGAGATTAACGGGTATAACTCAAACGAGTTTGAAGCATGACTATAGTAAATTCACTGTTGCTCCTCTTAAACACTTGTGTATTAAATGTTAGGATTAAAAGCATATTTCCCCATCTAAAACTCTATAATTGCATATATACCTAAGCAAATATTTTAAATGCATATATCCCCTTACAAAACCTCATAATTAGCAAATTTACCCATTTTCATTAAAGAGTTAATCTCGGTTTTAGTCCCTGTGTTTTATAGATTGTCTCCACTTGAGTACCAACGTTTATTTTGTCTATATTATTGGCCTGAGTTTTCAAAATCGTTTCTGTTTCAGTACACTTTACTAACTCTATTAACATTTTCTGTTAGATGAGTGTTAGGTGCATGTTAAATTATTAAAATACCCCTAGCCTTACTTCACACCCACTTCATACACCATGAAAAACACACAACCTTAAAGAGAGAAATGAAACTTTAGAAAGAGAGAGAAAGAGATGGGGCTGGTGGCGGCGGCCACATTCCTTCCGCCGACGGTGGTAGGCAGAATACGGTGGTGATGCAACGGTGACCGGCGACGATGGCGCACGAGGGGGTTTCCTGCAAGGAAGATGATTAATCGATTCCTCTATTTTCGACGTTTTTCCGACGTCGGCGTCCGAGTTCATAAGCGATTCAGATTCAAAATCTTCAAAAATCTGCAAAAATCTTCAAAATCGAATCGAAATCGTGTAAAATCTGAGTCCAATGGTGGTGGTGGTGTTCTCCAACTCGTGGCGGCTCGACCTCAAAGGTTTTCCGGCAAGGTTCCGGCCAACCTCCGATAACCCTAAAATATCACGATTCGACGGGGTACAGTGGTGTTGTTATCCAAACCCTAACCTACACCACCTCTACCCGCCACCGCACATCCACCACAACGCAGCTACTGCCGCCACTGCACCTCTGTCGTACTACCACTGTCACAACCACACCTCCGCCACGCCACAACTACCGCCGTCACTGCACCTCTGCCACACCACCGTTGTCGCAACACAGCTACCGTCGCCACCCGCCCCTGTGCAACCACAGACTACTACCACCACCACAAGTTCATGACCTCCACCACACCATCCACCACCAAAACCACCTACAATCGCCTCTATAAATTTCCCTGAAATTAGATTTGAAACCTTCAACTTTTCCTGAAATTAGATTTTATAGTGGTGGTTTAATTTAAAAAAAAGGAAACACAAAGTTTGTAATAACCATTTCAGCTCTAAGGTATTTTTGTCTTTTTAGAAAAATCTAACAGAAAATATTAACACTGTTAGTAAGAAGGACGAAAACGAAAAGGAAAACTTCAACCCATTGTAAATTTCATACTAAATGTCATATTGGCGGCGGCCACATTCCTTCCGCCGAAGGTGGTAGGCAGAAGACGGTGGTGATGCAACGGTGACCGGCGACAATGGCGCATGAGGGGGTTTCCTGCAAGGAAGATGATTAATTGATTCCTCTATTTTTTGACGTTTTTCTGACATCGGCACCGGAGTTCATAAGCGATTCAGATTCAAAATCTTCAAAAATATGCATAAATCTTCAAAATCCAATCGAAATCGTGTAACATCTAAGTCCAATGGTGGTGGTGGTGTTCTCCAACTCGTGGCGGCTCGACCTCAAAGGTTTTCAAGCAAGGTTCCAGCCAACCTCCGATAACCCTAAAATATCACGATTCGACGGCGGTATAGTGGTGGTGTTATCATACCCTAACCTACACCACCTCTACCCACCACCGCACATCCACCACAACGCAGCTACTACCGCCAATGCACCTCCGTCGTACTACCACTGTCACAACCACACCTCCGCCATGCCACAACTACCGCCGCCATTGCACCTCTGCCACACCACCGCTGTCCCAACGCACCTACCGTCGCCACCCGCCCCTGTGCAACCACAGACTACCACCACCACCACAAGTTCATGACTTCCACCACGCCGGCCACCACCAAAACAACCTACAATCGCCTCTATAAATTTCCCTGAAATTAGATCTGAACCTTCAACTTTTCATGAAATTAGATTGATGGTGGTGGTTTAATTTTAAAAAAGAAAACACAAAGTTTGTAATAACCATTTCAGCCCTAAGGTATTTTTGTCTTTTTAGAAATATCTAACAGAAAATGTTAACACTTTTAGTAAGAAGGACGAAAACCGAAGCGGTTTTGAAAACACATGCCAATAATAGAGACAAAATAAACGTTGGTACTCAAGTAGAGACAATCTACAAAACAAAGGGACCAAAACCGAGATTAACTCTTCATTAAAAGTAGTTTATATAATGATTAATTTGCCCTTATAATTACTAAAACTTTATAATTTGCAAATGTTCTCTTACCACCCTTATAAATGGCAAATAATTAAAAGCATATTTTCCATCTAAAACTCTTTAATGGCTTAATACTCATGTGTAAGTTCTTATTAATTTTTTTAGAAGGGTAATATTGTCATTACAAAATAAATTGGGTATATATGCAATTAAAGTTTTTGCTTAGATATATATGCATTTAAATGATGTTTACAAGGATATATATGCAATTGATCCTAACATTTATATCCAATTTGGTTTAAGGAAATTATGTCATAACATTCTACTTGTGTATGATGTTCATATGCATATCATGCCTTTATTTTTTTAGACTCAAACAAATATTATTTATCTGTAACAAGATGTGTAACAAGATGTTTAGTAGGATGACAATTTGTCGTAAAGCCTAAAATATTAACACATTATGGTATTTGTTATCTTAGTCCATGTTTGATGTATCTGTGTGTATAATCTCTTCATATTTATACGTCACATTCTCAAATGAAACTCTTGATACAGCTAATGATAACAACCGTTAAATGAAGTTATGTGTTGAATTAGTATGCTAGCAACCGAAAGGTGTTCACTAATGTTGTCTTGATGTTTGATAGTTAGTTAATTTTGAGAAATTAATATAGTCAATCTTGATGACATGTTACTATATATCTTTACAAACCCATTATAAATGTCATATTGAGATGACTCATTACTTATGCGCTTTAGATAATTTCAACCCATTGTAAATGTCATACTAAATGTCAAACTGGCGACGACCATATTCCTTCCGCCGACGGTGGTAGGCAGAAGACGGTAGTGATGCAACGGTGACCGGCGACGATGGCGCACGAGGGGGTTTCCTGCAAGGAAGATGATTAATCGATTCCTCTATTTTTCGACGTTTTCCGACGTCGGCACCAGAGTTCATAAGCGATTCAAATTCAAAATCTTCAAATATCTGTAAAAATCTTCAAAATCGAATCGAAATCGTGTAAAATTTGAGTTCAATGGTGGTAGTGGTGTTCTCCAACTCGTGGTGGCTCGACCTCAAAGGTTTTCCGGAAAGGTTCCGGCCATCCTCCGACAACCCTAAAATATCACGATTCGACGGGGGGTATAGTGGTGGTGTTATCCAAACCCTAACCTACACCACCTCTACCCGCCACCGCACATCCACCACAACGCAGCTACTGCCGCCACTGCACCTCCGTCGTACTACCACTGACACAACCACACCTCCGCCACGCCACAACTACCGCCGCCACTGCACCTCTGCCCCCCAGCGCTGTCGCAACGTAGCTACAGTCGCCACCCGCCCCTGTGCAACCATAGACTACCATCACCACCACAAGTTCACGACTTCCACCACGCCGGCCACCACCAAAACCACCTACAATCGCCTATATAAATTTCCCTGAAATTAGATCTGAAACCTTTAACTTTTCCTGAAATTAGATTGATGGTGGTGGTTTAATTTTAAAAAAAGGAAACACAAAGTTTGTAATAGCCATTTCAGCCCTAAGGTATTTTTGTCTTTTTAGAAAATCTAACAGAAAATGTTAACACTGTTAGTAAGAAGGACGAAAATGGAAACGATTTTGAAAACACATACCAATAATAGAGACAAAATAAACGTTAGTACTCAAGTGAAGACAATCTACAAAACACAGGGACCAAAATCGAGATTAACTCTTCATTAAAAGTAGTTTATATAATGTTTAATTTGCCCTTATAATTACTAAAACTTTATAATTGGCAAATGTTCTCTTACCAACCTTATAAATGGAAAATAAATTAAAAGCATATTTTCTCATTTAAAACTCTTTAATGGCATAATACCCATGTGTAAGTTCTTATTAATTTTTTTGGAAGGGTAATATTGTCATTACAAAATAAATTGGATATATATGCAATTAAAGTGTTTGCTTGGGTATATATTTAAATGATGTTTACAAAGATATATATATGCAATTGATCCTAACATTTATATCCAATTTGGTTTAAGGAAATTATGTCATAACATTCTACTTGTGTATGATGTTCATATGCATATCATGCCTTTATTTTTTTAGACTCAAACAAATATTATTTAACTGTAACAAGATGTGTAACAAGATGTTTAATAGGATGACAATTTGTCGTAAAGCCTAAAATATTAACACGTTATGGTATTTGTTATCTTAGTCCATGTTTGTTGTATCTATGTGTATAATCTCTTCATATTTATACGTCACATTCTCAAATGAAACTCTTTAAACAGCTGATGATAACAACTGTTAAATGAAGTTATGTGTTGAATTAGAATGCTAGCAACCGAAAGGTGTTCACTAATGTTGTCTTGATGTTTCACAGTTAGTTAATTTTGAGAAATCATATATTCATCATTTGCCTTTAGTTTCTATGCCTGTAAATACCGCACACAATTAAATAGTGTTCATTAACACCAAAAAGCATAAATTGAGTGCACTTTTTCTGCATCTACATCGTTTCTATAACACAACATTTCACAAACTATCTGTGACTTTCCTCATAAAGATCTACTCTTATATCTCACTTACAGCACTCAGATAATGTTTCTGATTAATCCTAATATCAAAATATTAGCAACTACTTGCCCTAATTTTCAATAACCATATGTTCTTTCTTAACAAACTAAACACCATGATCATCTCGTACGTTTGTGCGTATTTTCACCTCCACTAAACCTCACAAATCACAAAACAAAATTACATATAATCATACTGACAGTATAACTACGTGTGTGACTGTGTGTCAATAGCAAAAAGAACACTCACAGTGACGAATCAACAATGTCTACAATCAGAATCCAGCACCTTCGAAGTACAACACGATCGATTACATATCAATTTCTACAACAATTGACAGATTTCAATACAAACTCAAAAATAAACAAGCAAATAAGAGTGATATCATCGATTATAACATCAAAAAGTAAACAATTACATAATATTAGAGACGTACAATTGATTGATGAATAATCAGACAAAATTGTGAAGAAGAAGCCGGCATCGAGGGCCGGCCATTGATGATTATCATTAAGAAATATAAAATGTTACCGATTTTCATAGTCAACTCAATTGGTTTCCAATGGAGGTTTTGTTTGATTATTGATCAATGATAACGGTCGATGTCTAATGACTTTTTTAAAATATATATCGTTGTCATCCTCTCATAAACAAGTGAGATGCTTTTTATTTTAAGTATTACTTTTTTAGAAAAGGGAAATCAATTATTTGGTTGGTTGTGATTTATGAATTTTATTTTCTAAAAACATTTATATATGTTTACTATATCAGTCTTATCCTTATTATTTAAAAAAGAGCGGTCCGCGACACAAGTAAAGGAACTTTTTCTCTATGAAAACGAAAGGTGAAGCCGAACACAAGATTTAAAGGAGAGATACATGCATTAGGAGTTGTACAAGATGCATAACAGATAGTACGATAATGTTCACATCGTTGGTTTATATATATATATATATATATATATATATATATATATATATATATATATATATATATATATATATATATATATATATATATATATATATATATATATATATATATATATATATATATATATATATATATATATATATATATATATATAACATTTTATATATATATAAAGGAGAGATGCATGCATTAGGGGTTGTACAAGATGCATAACAGATAGTACGATAATGTTCACATCGTTGGTTTATAATATATATATATATAAACCAACGATGTGAACATTATCGTACTATCTGTTATGCATCTTGTACAACCCCTAATGCATGCATCTCTCCTTTAAATCATGTGTTCGGTTTCACCTTTTGGTTTCGTAGAGAAAAAGTTCCTTTACCTGTGCCGCGGACCGCTCTTTTTTAAATAATAAAGATGAGACTAATATAGTAAACAGATACAAATGTTTTTAGAAAATAAAATTCATAAATCACAACCAACCCAATAATTGATATCCCTTTTCTAATAAAGTAATACTTAAAATAAAAAGCATCTCACTTGTTTATGAGAGGATGACAACGATATATATTTTAAAAAAAATCATTAGACATCGATCGTTATCATTGATCAATAATCAAACAAAACCTCCATTGGAAACCAATTGAGTTGACTATGAAAATCGGTAGCATTTTATATTTCTTAATGACAATCATCAATGGCCGGCCCTCGATGCCGGCTTCTTCTTCACAATTTTGTCTGATTATTCATCAATCAAGTGTACGTCTCTAATATTATGTAATTGTTTACTTTTTGATGTTATAATCGATGATATCACTCTTATTTGCTTGTTTATTTTTGATTTTGTATTGAAATCTGTCAATTGTTGTAGAAATTGATACGTAATCGATCGTGTTGTACTTCGAAGGTGCTGGATTCTGATTGCAGACATTGTTGATTCGTCACGGTGAGTGTTTTTTTTGCTATTGACACACAGTCACACATGTAGTTATACTGTCAGTATGATTATATGTAATTTTGTTTTGTGATTTGTGAGGTTTAGTGGAGGTGAAAATACGCACAAACGTACGAGATGATCATGGTGTTTTGAAATGATGAATATATGATCATGGATGGAAAATCTAGTTTTGAAATGGAAACAGATGATGTAGTTAAATCCTTAATCACCATTGTTGGAAATTTTATTCAAGATCAGTTGGTTGATCAAAGGAAAAGGGACATACAGAAGGAGCAATGCGGTGAAAGATTAGCAGCAGAAGATGAAAGCAATAACAAAGAGACAGAGGTTAGGTACTCTGATCAAGCAGTTTTAGCAAATTTGGATTGGGGTATGGATGCTCTCGAAGAAGCCATTAATACTTCTAATGTCGAAACTAAAATGGCAAGACTTGATTATGCAGAAAAGATGTTGCAAGTGTGTGCTATGTTGGATACTAGTGATAAAACTGCAGGGGTCCCTAATTTCTATCTTTCTGCTTGGGCTCATCTTAATCTTTCGTATTTGTGGAAATTAAGAAACAATGTTACAAATGCTGTTCTTCATGTTCTTGAGATGTTTTCTGTCGATCCGTTTTTTTCACGGATTGATTTTGCTCCAGAACTTTGGAAAACACTGTTCCTCCCTCATATGAGCTCATTGTTGGTTGGTATTCAGAGGAAAGACATAGGGTTATGATGAATTTGATACCAGATTCAACAGATTTGTCTCTCACTGTTGATTTTGATCTTTACTTCAATGAGTCTTTGGTATTTTCTATGAGACCAGATCAGACGGAAAAATTGCAAAAGTTGGAAAAACTTTATGGGCAATCATTGGATGATAACACGAGGTTGTATGCTAATTACTTTAAAGATTGCATAAATTATGGTTCTGCTACCGGCAAGAAGGCTATGCCAATGTTTCCAATTGCAGAGCCACCTATGACTCCTTTACATGAGGTGAGCCGAAAAATTCCTGATTATGTGAAATTTGGTCCCATTTTGCCTAAAAATGCAGGGTTTTCTCCAGTTCTAAAAGATAAACAGAATGCAAGGGAATCATCTAGGTTGGTGTCTTATCTTACCTTGTTAAAATTCAGATTTGTGGTAACAACATTTATGCAATAATATAATATGGTATCAAACAGTTCAAATGCAGCTCACACCTCCTTCAAGAACCTTGAGTACTCAGCTGCTTGGGTTAATCAAGTAAGAATATATAATTTTCAATTGCATATTCATACTCAGACATAGTGCTAATAAGGAAATAGGAAATTATAGATTACTTTACTGTTGTGTTTAGGAGGGAATCCAAAAGGAAACTGTAGAATTTTCAAATGTTGCATCTCCAAAAGTTGAATCTCCAAAACAAGAAGGGACTGGTAGGAAAGAGGCAAGGTCAATCTTGAGGTTACAGTCCACACGAGATATAGATTTGAAAGGTTCCACATCACCAGAGGTGCATCATGATTCAAGTATCGGTTCAGTTGACTCAGATGGTGAAGAAAAAGTAAGTTTTATGGGATGGTTTACAAATACTAGTTGCGACAAAATGAGTGGTTTGGGTGTGGGTCAAATAGGTTGGGTGAGTTGACCAGTTCGGATCTAGGATTTTTTTTCAATGGGGACCAAAAATAGGTTTCGTCAACATAGGTCAGGTGAATACATTTGCATTAAATTTTAGCACAAAATCAGGAAATATATAACATGAAATGCTTTGATCTTATTCAAAACATAAAGTTCATTATATATGATAAAATTATTTGGTCACTTGTTTTAGGATAAAATCATTCTAAATGTTTCTGTTACTCTTAATACTAAAATCATCATAACAAGTTTAACCTTTTACTTATTTTTTCAATCTTGGTCCAAATCATGCGGGTGCCTTGTGATTTTAGGATGCGGTGACTTCTCATATTTGGACTAAAAATATAACAAATTTGTCAAGAAAGTTTAAGGTTCAACCCAATCTTTAGGGGAGCCTTGCCACCCCCAGGCTCCCACCTTCTTCACAGATCTGCCCATGGACCCAACACTATTTGTTTGTCTTTTATATATATAGTTAATATGATTACTGAACTGTCTTCTTAAAGTAGTAATCAATCCTTTTAAAAGTAAAAAAGATTTAGGAGTCTGTAAGCATTTAATTAATCTTTTGATTCAATGCGTTTGCCCCATTTTCTTTATTGCTAAGTTTTCAGATTTCACCTATTTGACTCATTATCAATTATATACAACCAAAATCAGCTTGGTTCATTTAAAGGTGTTGAAATTGCTATTGTATCTACTTTGACTAACAATCTAGCACATTACTAAAAGTGGATTTGTGCCTAGGAGTGGCCAAAAAGTGTAAGGAAGATGTTTGCTCAAGATGATGAAAGAAATTCTAGTTATGCAAATGTAAACAATGGAGCAGTAAGGTACATTTTATGTCATGAAATAGTTACAGGATTATAAAACATTTACCTCTTCCTAAATACAAACATCTTTATATGTTTTAGTTCAAGAGAAAATGATATTGGGAGCCCAAACTTTGATTCTCCCCAACAGTTTGATAGATCAACACAATCAAGACCACCAAAAGATTTTGTCTGCCCCATCACTACCCAGATTTTTAGTGATCCAGTAACCTTAGAAACTGGTCAAACTTATGAAAGAAAAGCCATTGAAGAATGGATGAAAAGAGGGAACACAACATGTCCCATAACAAGACAACCTCTTGTTTCCAACATCCTTCCAAAAACAAATTATGTTTTAAAAAGACTCATAACTTCTTGGAAAGAACAGCACCCTGATCTTGTTCATGAGTTATCATATCCTGGAACACCAACAAGTTCCTATGGAACTCCAAAATCATCAAATCTTGGTCAACCAAGAAGATTCATGCAAGCTACAGTTGCAACATCACCAACTAGTGTGATATCTCAAGCTGCAATTGAAGCAATTATAAGTGGATTAAACCCTTTATTTCATGTTTATGTACTTCAGAAGATTTAAAAGAATGTGAAGCAGCTGTTTTGACAATTGCCAAAATGTGGAAAGAGTCAAATGCTGATGCTGGGGTCCATGCGTGTTTATCAACCTCAGCAGTAGTGAATGGATTCATGGATGTATTATCTTCTTCTTTAAGCAGGGAAGTTCTTGCACACACAGTTTTATATTCCTTTCTCGATTACTGTGTTGGCCTGATACAATGCTTTCCTATGGAACTCCAAAATCATCAAATCTTGGTCAACCAAGAAGATTCATGCAAGCTACAGTTGCAACATCACCAACTAGTGTGATATCTCAAGCTGCAATTGAAGCAATTATAAGTGGATTAAAACCCTTTATTTCATGTTTATGTACTTCAGAAGATTTAAAAGAATGTGAAGCAGCTGTTTTGACAATTGCCAAAATGTGGAAAGAGTCAAATGCTGATGCTGGGGTCCATGCGTGTTTATCAACCTCAGCAGTAGTGAATGGATTCATGGATGTATTATCTTCTTCTTTAAGCAGGGAAGTTCTTGCAACTTAGTCACATCTTTAAATAAGTTGGATATAAGGCAGTCTGTTCTGTCTATATTACTGTGTTGCATCCAAACAGATCAAACTTGCAGGAACTTGATAGCTAGCAGTATCGATTTGAGCCTCGTTCTTGAATTATTTCATGGTGGAAATGAGAATTCAAGAGGCATGTGCATTGATTTTCTCTCTGAGTTGGTTCAATTGAACAGGTATATGATATCCCTATATGATGTTACTTATCATCATCAATACAAATTTGATTTCTTAATCTTTGCTGCAGGAGAACATTAAGCAATCAGATTTTACAAATAATAAAAGATGAAGGAGCATTTAGCACAATGCACACTCTTCTTGTCTATCTACAAAATGCCCCAATGGAGCAGCAACCTGCTGTTGCTTCACTTCTTCTTCAGCTTGATATTCTGGTCAGCTACATCTAGTGTTTATTACTTGAAATTGATGTGCTTTGCAAAGAAACTAAAATTTATTAGTTCTTTTGTAGGTTGAGCCTCGGAAAATGAGTATTTACCGAGAGGAAGCAATTGATGCAATAATTGATACACTCCAGAAAAAAGATTTCCCAAATTTACAACTTATGACTCTTGATGCATTATCATCTCTTTCAGGGAAATCTTATACTGAAGCCTGGTTACTTAATCTGGCTGGGTTTAATAAACCTTACGAAGCTTTTATGGAAAATGAAAAACTGAAAATGGTTTGTGTTTTTATTCTTTAGTACATTTCCATCTTTGTTTCCATTAAATTCCTTAACTTTTGCTTCTCTTTTAGGATCAAGATGAGGAGGTAGCTGCATATTCTTGGGAAAAAAGGGTAGCTTTTGTACTTTGCAACCATGAAAAAGGCGGTATTTTTAACGCATTAGAACAATGTCTAAAGAGTAAATCAATAAACATAGCAAAGAAGTGTCTTGTTATAGCCACATGGCTAGTATACATGCTTTATAAATTGCCAGACACAATGTCATTGCATAAACCAAGCTAGTATACCTACTTCATCATCTATAGAACTTCAATCATTGGAGGACAAGATTTTAGCAACTGTTGCTTTGAGAAGCTTCATTAGTGATCCAGGTAAAAACATGTTAGCTTTGTTACTTTTAAAAGTAATCTATCTAATCCCCATGTTATTGTTAAGGTGCACTTGGTGACATCGGTTGCTATGCTAAACTCATATACAAGACCTTGAGGAAACTCAAGAAAAGCACTGTGATTGTCGGTGATATAATGAAAACTTTGATGAATTTACCATCCGTTAATGCCGTGAGTTTGGACTGATCATACTCATACTTCTACAGCACATTTTCAGATTTTCTTTTATGATAAATTTCTGTTTGATTACTTCCAGGCAGAAATGTGGTCAGCTTCAGAAGGATTCGAGTCGGATTCATCAATGAACGGGGAGGTTTTATCTTTGATCAATGTAAAAGGCCGCGTGATAAGCAGCCATTCTGATGGAACAATTAAGGTATGGACCTAAACAAAATGAAACATTTACCCATTCCTATAACATACATCATAATTACAAAATAATGCCTATAATGTTTGTATAGGTTTGGGATGCTGCTAAGAAAGATTTGCGGTTAATTCAAGAGCTCCGTGAGCATTCAAGGGCTGTCTCGTGCCTCTATATTTCACCTTCACGTGATAAGCTCTATAGTGGTTCGTTAGATAAAACTATACGGGTATGCCATCTTTTTCAATTGTACGTTATAACTTTTAAGGATTAATATAACTATATTAAAACTATATTGATTTCATCATCAGGTATGGGTAATCAAACCTGAAGGAATTCATTGTATTCAAGTTCATGATGTTAAAGAATCAGTCCATGGGCTAACAGCAGATGCGAATTATGCTTATTTTTTCTCTCAAGGTGCTGGAGTTAAGGTTAGATCTTTAAAGCTGAAATAGATTATGATAAAACTATTTGTTGTCTATATTTACAATAATATGCGAAATTTGAGATATGAAACCGGTGACTGAATTTTTATATTCTCTAGGTTTTTGGGTGGTCAGGTGTTACCAAACATATTAATTTCAAACAATCTGTCAAATGTCTTGATATGAGTGGAGATAAACTGTACTGTGGATGCAGTGGTTTCAGTGTACTGGTAAGTGTTACACTAGTGTACATAACTCATGATTCCGATATTATTATCATATGCGGTTTTCATGGTTTTTTTGTGATACTATTTCAGGAAACGGATTTGCAAAAATCATCAACAACAACATTTTACTCAGGGGCAAGAAAATTGCTGGGAAAACAGTCGATAAATTCCATATGTATCCATGATGATCTTCTATACGCCGGTGGAACATCAGTAGACGGAATAGCAGGAAAGGTAGTTAAAAGCTTAAGAAAACATAGTTTTCATTGGTTTCGACCTGAAAACATATTGATTCTTGTTAAAGCAACCTATTTGACCAATGAGCCGACCCGAACAGCCTGTTGTTAATATCATTGGTTTTGACCTGATAACAACTTGATACTATTTTAAGCAACTTTTGACCCATTACCCGACCCAAACCACCTGTTGTTAATATCATCCACTTTTATCTTCAACTTTATGGATTTGACCGAAAAATGATAACTTTAAATACTTATAAGTGAATTTGAATGTGGTAGGTTTTCTCTATGGCGAGCAGGGTGTTAGTTGGATCGTTGTCGAGTGCATTTGATATCCATTGTTTGGCTGTAAGTAATGATTTCATATTTGGAGCAACAAAAAATGGGACAATTGAGGTGTGGTTAAAAGAAAGGTTAACCAGAGTTGCTACCATGAGGATGAGTTCAGGGATTACCAAAATTACATCTTTGGTAGCAGATGCTGAAGGAGACATGTTATTTGCTGGTTCATCTGATGGAAAAATTCAGGTTAGAAACACATCTTTTATTCATAATGATTTTAAATTAGAGATTAAAATGGAAGTAATTGATGAACTGGTAAAAGTTAATTGGTTTAATGCAACAGAATTAAATTCAAATGTTTTAATACACTATTTGCAAATTTCATATCACACTCTTCTAGTTTTGTTAGTATCTTATGTATTTAACTTAAAAATATGTTTTTGTTCATTCTCATTTCAGGTTTGGGAATTAAATTGAAGTGAAACATTTCAATTACATTTTTGATCATCAATCGCAACGGTCAAAATACATTAATTCTTGTCTTAACACCTCTAATTTTATGGGTTTGTAAAACTCTTTATTGTTACACATCAATATGTTACATTTTAAAATCATAAACCATGGAATAATAATGATAATTATATTTCTTTTTTCACCGACTAACACATTCTAATCCTAAAATCATCATATCTGCACTATGTAGAACTTCAACCCATGATCATTTGAAATAAATAGTGTTATTAACATATCATCTTATTTTAAATGTAAATACAAATTACCGGCATGTAAAGTTCATACGGTTGCATGTTATAAATTTAAAATATATATATATATATATATATATATATATATATATATATATATATATCTATATATATATATATATATATATATATATATATATATATATATATATATATATATATATATCAATGTACGTATGAACATTAAAACAAAAATTGCACAAGTAATTTCACAATATTACATGTAACCTATAACTATAAAGTCCTGCAATGCATATATGGCTGCTCTGTGAATATATTAACAAAATCTGTACAAGTAACATTCACAAATTTGTATGCACCTCTTATGGAAAGAAGCCAATGGTCCGATCCACATACCCGCCCTCCTTTATCTCATGTTCAAAGTCTATGGAGGTTCGTCTCCATGGACCTACAACATTTCTCTCATCAACAACCTCTTATTTGCTTTATCTCTTCAACGATTCAATCATAATGAGTCTTTGGCTTGGAAAACCTATGGTCGTTCATGTTGTAAAATCTAATAAAATACTAAAAACACGTGGTATTCCTAAGTCATTTTGGTAGAGCATTCACACGTCATCAGACCATTTGTGTTGGCCATCTTTTTAAAGATAAACCCTAAAACCCTTTTGTTTAAGGCTCCTTTCAATGTTTTTCATCGACATTAATAGCTCACTTTCTCTTTTGGTCACCGTATGCATTTAGATAGCCCAACAAAACTTTTTTCTCCACTAAAAGGCTTGCACGATGCTTGCTAATTTTTTGTTCAACTACAAAACTCATCTAGAATAGTCTATGGAAAACATACAATAGCATGACTAAATATTTTGTAACCAACATTCTAAAAAGTAAATGACTACGTGAATATAGATGCTTTTCAATCATATTACAACACTTTGAACAAACAAACATAATCTCCAACAAACCAACAAAAACCCCGCCGCTCCACAACTAACCATCTTCACCACCGCTTCTCCACTAACCTTACGTCTGCTCACTTTTTCCTCTGCCATCGGCTTTAATGTTTTTCAACAAGAGACAGAAGGTCGGGTGGCAATTGGAGTACTTTGATAATGCAAAGGTGAGGTATTTTGTTTTTGTAAGATGATGTTGTTCCTGGTTCGCCTAAAAATGATAAGATGGGGGCGGAGCTTTTGCGGTGGCAAGAGTTAAGTTCATCATTTCTTAAATTTTAACATAAAAACTCACGACAAAAGACTAAGAATCATTCAAGAACAAACCATTATATTTTTTCAAACCCTCAAACTAAATTACTAAATTTATAATTTTTCAATCCCAATAACAAAAAATAAAATTTAAACAAACCTCAAGAGCAATCCATGTAATTTACTCAAAAACATTTAAATATTTCTTGATTGAGTTTAGTTTACCTCTACTTTATCCACATAGCATAACATGACTATATCAAAAACTTCTATTTTATTCACACGGCAAGAGCCGCTAAAGAGCACTGGAAGTACACTGATAAACAGACAACTAAATTCAAATTAAAATTTTGCATATAAAATTATAAACTCTTAAGTACCTAAATTAAGATTGTGAATTAAACAAATCAACTGATTTGATATCAAAAAACACTTTCATTAAACAATAATGATCAAATGGAATAATATGACTTTGACATTGAGGCCATGTTTGGCAAATTTTACAAAAGTAACTTTTTGATTTTTGGAGGGGTAAAAAGAACAAAATACCCGTCAGAAAAGTTAAAAAGTTAAAAAGTTTGACTTTTTAACTTTTTTGGAGGGGTATTTTGGTCTTTCTACCCCTCCAAAAAGTTAAAAAGTTGCTTATTTAGCATTGACAAACACCCACCTATAAGTTTTCGTCAGTTTCAGAAATCACCAAGCACACAAAGCTGGTGAACAAACATTACAAAACATGACAACATAAACTCTCGCACAACTTTTGAGCCCAACAACCTTTGATCATATTGAGATTGTCAAGCCTTCGAATGTGCTCATCACAGATCATCTTTCATAGACTCAACACACATACAACAAACAAAATCAGATAAAAGCAATACAAGCCCTCAGATCTCATAGCTTATTGAATCATATAAGGATTTACATCCAGTTGCAGCCATTCATCAACAGCCATCAAACCTCACCACGATGAAAAAAAAACATTTTGTGTTGTTGTGTGTGCTAGTGTATGAAAAACTTGTAGCTCGTGGCGATTAAACAACCATTGACAAATAGTAGCACCAGATAACCTCCTCAATAATCATAATTTTCCATCATTGGGCATTTGTATATTTTTTTATCCATAGTTGTCAAAAAAACAAAACTCACTTAAAATGCAAAAAACAAGACACAAGACACATAAAAATCAAGAACTTTTTAAAGCAAGACCCGTAGCATAAAAATATTATTTTTTAAAGTTTTAGACTTGTTTTTGGTTGATTAGAAGCTTATTAATAGCTTATTTATAGCTAGTGTGTAATTATAATTTAAAAGCTTAATCAAAGCTATTACATGACATTATTTTTAAGATTGAAGATCAATACGATACAGAGTCTATACCCTAGATAAATCCATCGGTTTCTTGTAACATTTCATATTTAAAAAGCATGAAGAAATTGTATACCATAATAAAAAAATCGAAATTTTAAAGCGAACATTCAGAATGAGTAGGAGGTTTAATAATCAATCATGAAATAAATCAGAAGATATAAACATTCATCATTATGCTCGCCAAACATTCAATCTCACGCAAAATTACAAACGATTTAAGAAACAAAAACATCACGCAAAGATTAAGAAACCATCAGAACAATTGGATCAATACATCAATAGATCATACCCTACGAAAAGGTACGATAATCAGACGACCGTCGTGAGAAATTTAATCCAAAATCTTCATTTGGCTTTAAACTCTTGCGTAAGTTTAGAGAGTAAACATGGAGAAATGATTACATACCTGCGAGTGATGAACCCTAGATTAAGTTTTGGGGGATTTGATGATGAGCGGCATATAAAAAGAACGATGGAGGATGATAATGTAAATGTAGGTTAAGATATCAAAACCCTAGGTTCCAGTTGCAAGGCCCAACTGAGAATGTATATTATGGCCCATGAGACACAATTACAATAAAGAGTTAATTGTAATTTTAGTGGTTTAATCTTCCTCCTCTAATAAAAAATTAAATGAAAATGTCACGTGTCAACAATTAAATCATCCTTGTCAAAAAATTTTTACATCTCTCCTATTAAATAATTATCTTAATTACTAATAATATTATTTTAATACTTTTTAATATTTAATAAATTAAGAAAGAAATCTATTTTATTAAGGTTATTTCTAAATAAATGATATTTTTAATAAGTCAATTTTTTAAAAACAAAAAATAATCAAATTTGGGAGTTGTAATAAGAAATTTTTTAAAAATGACATTTTTATAAGGTTTGTTTTAGAACAAAATGTTTGTTTATTTTTTTAAATTTTAAAAACAAAAATTTTAAAAGTTAATATCATTGTTTTATTATTTATAGTCATTTCTCATACGTAATTTCAGTCATATCATATCTTAAAATTTCATTTTATAATTAATATATTTATTATATCAATATTTTATTTATTCAACATATGTAATACATGGGTTTACTAAAGCTAGTATGTTAATAGAAGTGTATTAAATGTCTGTAAAGAAATTTATAGAGTGAATTTGGTTTATAAAACATTGTTAATGTTAATGTTACTTTTACTCCATGTGCTTCGTTTAAATAACGTTTTGCATCTAAAGATCTTAAAAAATTTTGATTTTACTCCACCTGATTTTTATTTGTTTTAATTAACTTCAACATATAAACATCATTAGTTTTTTCTGTTAGATAAAAAGTATTTTTTGATGTATGTAAGGACTAGTTATGTATGTATTTATCTACACTTAAGGTTGATCATGTCAATTCAATAAAATATCTTATTTACAAAACTATGATCAAATGCAACATCATCATCATTTTAGTCATGAAAAACATTTGATTATCAAAACTAGTCACCAAAGCGCCTTTAGCCTAAATGTATGTGTGTAGATACTGTCCCTACCGGTCATGAGCGAGAGCGAAGCCTAGAGAGGCTCTGAGCAGCGATGTCGTATTAAAAGTAGATTGGGTTATTATTAAAAAAGTAATTAAAACTAGTCGTTTCAAACTTTATGATCTCTTGATCATATAAAATTATAAAAAATACTAACTATGATATAACTCTGTGTATTACATGGGTTCAATAAAAAATACTAAATATTTATTTATGAAGAGTTAGTAACTGTAAAATATTATTTTTGATAAAAAATATAATTGAAATTGCGTATTAGTAAGTACTTTGATTAATTGATAAATTTTTTTATTATTTCTAAAATTTCATTTTATAATTGCTTTGATACAAATTTCATATTGTATCAATATTTCGCTGTTAAAAACTCCAGGTTTGTTTTGTAATTCCTTTTATATATAAAACTTTAATTTTATAAAAAGAATAATTTTAAAATATTTATATTATTTAGAAAAGTTTGTTGTTTTAGAAAAAACTCATAGAAAAAATTTTGGTTTTTGAAAAAGGGTATTTTTAATCAAAATATGTAGTTTTTATTTGATGAAAAATATTATATTAGTATTATTGATTCAAAAATAACACAGATTTATAATATAGAGAGAGAAAGAGAAAGTTTAGGAAATTAGTTATTTGATATTTTAAAGTGTAATAAAAAGTTTAGGCGAAAAAATAAATAAGAGAGTAAATGTGAGAATGACATGTGCTAAAAAATATATATGATTATTAGGATAGATTTAAGTAGGTTATGAATAAGAATTCTTAATATATTATTATTTTATAAAGTTTGAATATATTATTATGACGTATATATTTTAATCTATGTTTTGATATAAATTTTATAGCAAGTTTATAGTTGTAAGGGTTTTAATCTAAAGAAAGGCTAAAAAAGATTTTAGCTTTTAATTATTGTGTTAAATAGGTCAAGTAATTTATCTAATATACAATATCATTATATCAGATATGTTAGGTTATTGTGTCATAATATATATATATATATATATATATATATATATATATATATATATATATATATATATATATATATATATATATATATATAGTCAGGATCATTTCAGGACTCATAAAGATTGCGAGAACTGTGAGAACTAATCCTACCATTCATTAATATAATTATTATTTTGCATTTAATTTAGATGTAAAGGGTAGTAATGTAATTTCATAATTATGCATTACTTGATTTCCTTTTTTCACTCTCTTTAATTAGGGAAGTTATGTATCTTCAATTAATATCCAATTTCCATTTCCACATTATTTGATCTTTATCACCGTAATTTTCATCAAATTAATATATCCCAAATCATTTTCAAATCATCATTCTAAATTGAAAAAAATCGCAGAATTCATTGAATATCATTGTTGTCTCTTTCACAATTCATCCGAACATCATTTCGAAATCGATTGGAGGTTAGTTATTTTTAATTCTCGCGTATCTCAATTCAGTTCCGTATCACGATTTCTAATAAATTACATTCCTTTCGCAGTTACATGTCTTCCAGTAAAGGTTTGGATACGACGGTGACCCTGCTTGGTGATTATATTCAAAATCAAACGCAACAAATGGTTAATGATGTTGTTGTTGTTGATGATGGTAATACTAGCACAGATCAAAAGAGTAGGAAACATTTTGCAGCAAATGAAAATGATGATGTCGCACCGAGTTAGAAGACGAAAATGACGATGATGAAGATGAATCGAAGATGAAATGATGACGACGATGAAGCTGATGGCGTTGATGATGATGATGATGACCGCGTAAAAGGTTTGAGTTATGATGTTTGTATACATACAACATTGGAGCGCTTACATATATCTATACAGACTTACGTCTACGTAAACCTAGACGTAAAATTTTTACATATACATTAACGTATATGTAAACTTGTCTACATACATGTAATGCTACGTTTAATATTTGATCACGTATATGTAAATCATAGCTATATCAATGAAATTATGGTTATTGTTTTTAGTTTGATTGTATAATTCTTATTACATACATATAAATTTGATACATTAACTTACATGTATATGAACTCCATACTGTTAAGAAATGTCTTTCAAAGTACAATCTCTTGAGTTCGTACAACATATAACAACATGATGTGTATGTAACCTGTTATCATATATTTAATTAAGGTACATTGTTTGTTATGGATTTTTTACAAACACCAATTTGATATAGGTGTTATTTTACATATATGTAAATTATGTAAATTATACACCTTGACAATCTGGTGCATATAATTTTTATAATTTGAGCTGATGCATATATGTTTAATTGCTTTTTAGCTAATAAAATCTAGGAACAAAGGTGAGAGAAGTAAAATAAGAGATATTTCCTATTTTTGGGGGTTTCTAAAAACTAAATAGTCTCTTTTTACTAACATACCCTTATAGCTTTAATTACAAAATTGATTTGAAATATTAATTTACATTATTACTCTTTTAATCTCAACCATAGATTAGTATAATCAATGGTTAACAAGAGTTCTGTGAGTTCTTATTTTAATTGTAGTTTTAAAAAGAACCTAACCCTGTATGTATATATCATTGTGTTTTATATCATTTTATGGTATTTTGTCATTGTTTTCTATGTATTAAATAAAGTAGTTGTTGTTTTATTACCGTGGTTACATACTAAAAAAACAATGTTATTTCATCATTATGGTTCTCATAATTCATCATTTTAGAAAAACACAATGGTTTTGAGAAAAACACAATAATAAACACAAAACTGTAAGAAAAACATAACGGCCAACATAAATCATATGAGCTAAATACATGTACTTTTTGTTTTTATATAATGATATTGTACTCATTCAAAAGATAAAAAACGGTCATTTTTATGATGTAATTTATAAAAAACTAGTCTTAAGCCCCTGCGTTGCAGCGGGGGCGTAAACCATATCAAGTAGCACAAATGACACCACCGTCAGTGATCACCAACATTCAAAAAGCTCGTAGTAAAAATATAAAAATAAAAACGAACGAAAAGTAGGTGTAAAATGTTAAACAGCGTAGGCGGAACGTAAAACATATAAAACAATAAGTCGATCTACAATCAGTATGTTGCGACGGGGTCGTTAAACATGGAAAAATAAGGGTACAAACGTTGAACCAAACATGTACGCTGCAGTGAGTTAACTCGCAAATTTTAAACCGAACCTTAAAACAAAAAAGTTATAAAATATGAAAATATAAGAGACCAAAATTGAAAATATACAAATATTGGGGCCAAATTGTAAAAGTATAAAGGTTTTGGGTTAAGATAAGAAAAAAGTTAAGAATTAGAAAAAAAAACAAAGATAAGTACAACTTATTATGCATATTGTACAACTCTTTAAGCTTAACAAAGTTGGTAATTAGTAATATATAAATTAGTACCATATATAAAAGTTATGAATGTTTTCAAAGAAAGGGGGGACTTGAAAAAAATCAATAAAAGTCTAAAGTACTTTTAACAATTTTATTCATATAATTTGATCACAACTATTGATTAAAATGAACTGATGTATAAGATTACTTTTTACGGTTTTTTATATTTAAAACCCTTTTCATTTAAACTTTTTTCTAAATTTTATTCAAAACTAACTCGAGTCAACTATAACATACTTTTAGTATTTTTATAACTAACGTAATATTTTTCTAAATTTCGAAAATATTGTTACGTCGTGTTTATTTCTATGTATGTTTTCTTTATAATGTTCGTTTAGAATCAAGCTACAACAACACATGAAAAGTAAATACTAGTATATAACTGGTATTTAAATACAACCATGTCACCTTAAACGAATCATTTCCTTTTTAATCCATTTCATTATCCAAATAGTCACGAGTAAAATTGAAATTTTATTTCAAACAATTTAGTATAGTGTATTTGTTTATATTATAAATACACAGGATAATATTTATAAACATAAAATTTAGGTAAGCCAATGATCCATTGGTCTAATGGTTCAAGAAGAATGTGAAAAGCATTGCTTCTTTTGTAGGTAATTTGTTTGATTTCTAATATAAGCGAATAAATACTAACTTGATGTTATTAAATACTAATCATTGTTATTAAATACTAACTATTCACTTTATAATAAAAATATGAGTAACAAGAGCATGAAGAAACGATATGATTTTCCCTGCTATCCTTTCATGATTTTCTCTCTTGATCCCATCCTGATCCCATGCTACCTATAGATTTTCTGCTTTTATACATTTAGTTAACAAATATTTAATATGTCTCATTAATATCATTAATATTATATGTATGTAGGCACTCCATATCTAATTACCTTTTGCTGATACGTCATTCGTATATCGGATTAATGGATTGTAAAAAAAATAAAGAGATTTGTAAGTCTTTAGTGTTTAACTTCAATTTTTAGTTTGACATGACATGATCACAAGTTAATAGTTAGTTTACGAGATTGTGCCTTCATATGTTATATCTTAGTGAGTGTGGTCAAACTTATTAAACATGTGTTATGGTTTATTAAGTGTAACTAGTTTTGTAATTATTACTTATTATTATTTAGATAATCTTTTATAAGACAAGGTAGCCGCCTCATGATCCAAGTTGTTTTGTGTGTTCCTTGTAAGAGACGTGAACTCTCGAGCTGATGACATATCAACTGGATCGTGGCTTGATTGTGGTAGCGCAAAACTCATCCGCGAAGGATGATCGTGAAGACGAGTTTGAGAGTAAAATGTGAGTGTCGTGACGGAGAGGATAGGGCTCTGCTAACGTGGCCGAGGATCATGATGGAGTTATCAGAGATGATAGCACAAAAGAGAACTCTAACCTTGAGAAGGTATTGTTTCGTCTGCTTTGCTTCTTAGGGTTTTATGAAATTTTTCTCATAAAAGTTTTTTTAAATGGAAGCTTATTTGGTTTTGTTAAATATAAGTTTTTAAATTGAAAATCTAATTGTACTTCTTTTTGAATGAATGTTTAATTGATTTTGGTTAGGAAGTGTGAGATGTCCTGACGCCTATGCATAGGATTTAGAGGCATGGGGTGAGCTAGAAAATAGGCATTAAACAAAAAAATTATAAAATTCATTATGAAGACAAAGTTTTTATAGCAATAAACATAACAAAATTATAATTTAGAGTGTAGAGCCATTGGAAGTAGTCCGGTTTTCTCGTTTTTCCTCAGGTGACACATCAATGACATATTAGATTTTCTTATTTTCCACAAATTTCTCTGATTTACAGGATGTTGTCTTTCCCCATTTCCCCGTTTTTTTCAAATTAATTTTTTTAAATTGTATTGATATTTTATATTATATTATAAAATTAAATAAAAGTGTAAAAATAAAATAAACTTCATTTAATTACAAAAATACATCATAGAAAAATTAAATAACATCTAATACGAAAATTATTTAAATAAAAAATATCATTACATGATTAGACCATGAGCGGTTGCCCCTTGAGTCGCTCATACTAACAAGTGAATGCGGAAAAAGGTAAATTTTTTCTTCACTATTTATTCGGCTTGATTATATCATAAAGTATATTTTTTTCTTCCCTTATCTCTTTCTTGTAGCGGTTGTAGCTCTAACCCTTAACTCATTATCCATCATCAAGTATTTACTTTGATCCAACTATTAAGTAGCAACCATGAAATCATAAGTCTCCCCTTGAATCTTGACACATTATGTATCAGTGAGTATGATGACAAATGTGGCTAATTATGGCGTAACATAGACAGTGAAGGTAATCACACTCACATTCACTAAGAATATTTTATGTTTTTGCAAGTGTGACTAGTTTGCAATTATTATTTAATTGTTATGAATAATATTTTTTATAAGACGCGTGTTAACTGCCTCATGATCCCGGTTGATTTGAGCACGACTTGTAAGACCATGAACTATGGATATGATGATGTATGAGATAGATAATGTTGCGCTAGCGCAAAATCTCATTCGCCTTAGAAAACAACGTGACAAACTTGATAAATTCAAGTTATTTAAACTAATTTTGGTAAAGTATAAAGGTTGAGAGTATAATTAATATGAGTAAATGGTAAGATCAGTTGTATATAAGATATGTTTACAAGAGTTTAAGTAAAAAACTAATTAATTTGGTCACAGTTATCGGTGCATGGCTAGTGCGCACACACCTAGAGCCCCCCCTCCCCCCGCCCGATTGTAACCACGGTCACAACCAAGTACATGCCCACGTTCACACCCCTAGAGGGTGGTGTTTCACATCCGTGAGTGCTAAGGTGGCATCCATGCCTCCTCTCATCTCAGTATAACACATATTCTAATAATAGATCCTCGTGGTGATAATGAAGACGGATGTTGAGATGGTGACTATGGTCTGCGGGTATATGATAATAGTTAAAACGTAATTCACATCCGTAGACTATCATACCAAGAGATTATTGGCTTTGTTTACTATTAAAACTAACCTTAGACTTGTAAAAATTTAAAGACATACTACTTAAATTCACACACAAATATGATAATAGTTAAAACCTAATTCACATCCAACTTGAACATTATAATTGCTTTAGTTGTGTGGACACACAAATACAATGATGGTTAAAATTTCTTATTTGGCATACTATCGATATTAGACTGAATTATGCATGTATTATCAAAAGACAATCAATGTATGTTGATCAGGATTAAAAACCTTAAATTTTTACAACAGGTAGAGCAATAGCAACTTGCAGGTCATTGTTAAAACAATGTATTTGACAAAATTACTCTGGAATCCATGTTATAACCCCCTTGATCAAATAAAAGTTGGAGTAAATTACACTTTTCGTCCTTTAAATTTATAACAATTTTCAGGTTTCGTCCTTAAACTAAGTAAATTACAGTAAACGTCCTTTACGTTTAAAAAAGCTTGCACGTTACGTCCTTTTCTCTAACGGACGTTAATTTTATCCGTTAAGTCAGGTCATGTGCCTTGCATACAAGGGCAATTTAGTCATTTTAACTGTCTCTGTCTCTTTACTCTCTATCCCCCTCTCTCTCTCTCTCACACACACGCACACACTCTCTCTCTACCCAAAAAAAAAGAAACAACACCATCACTCCTCCACTGTCACCGCCACTCCTCTGCCATCAACCGCTGTCACCGCCACTCTGCCATCGCCAGCCCCCTCTCGCCACCCCACCCTCAACTTTCTATTTACTCTGTCCCATTCTTTCTCTCTACACTACTAATTCCACCACCACTCAAATTAAACACCGCCAACTGTTTTTGGGCTTATCCGGCTACCGCTACCATCATTTAAAATGCCAACCATCATCACTACCATCTAAATCGCCAATTATCATCACCTTGTATGTTTAATTTTCATTTTCTAGTTTGATGTACTTGATCAATTGAAGGCTCAATTGTAGCTTACGAGCTTTGGAGGCCATCACCACAAAAAAAAGAAGTAAGTTTTTTTTTTGTAGGCAAATTTAACCAAAACCCATCACCATAAACTCATCAATGTGCTTGAACTCAATTGGTGGTGTTTGAGGCAGTTAAAATCGGCGACGGTGTGGTGGTTTCTAACGATGGAGCGGCGGTGGTAAAGGGGAGGCGCTGGTGGCCGGTGATGGTAGAGTGGCGGCGAGAGAGAGAGTAGAGAGAGAGGCAGGTAGGTGACCATCACGACTCATCACTGGCGATGGTATTCGACCCTCTGTTTGTTAACTTATATCCTGAATCGACCCTGTTTAGTTGTGGGTGGTTAGAACTCTAAACATCCACGGTTGTAGGGTGGTGGTGGGTAAAGGTCCTTGTGTAATGATGGTGGCCTGAGATTTCATCACCAGCCGAGGATGGTGATATATGGTGGCCTGAGATGTGATGATGAAGGTGAGGGTGGGGTTAGGATGTGGTTAGGGTTTTTAGTGTATTTAATAATAAGTTAATTAAAAATACAATATTTATTAAGAGATAAATTAAATTGAAGGTTAAAAAGACCCTTTTACCCTCATGTGAGAGGCACATGTCATCTTTTAACGTGAAAAATAGACGTCCGTTAGAGGAAATGACGAAACGTGCAAACTTTTTTAAACGTAAATGACATTTACTGTAATTTCCTTAGTTTAAGAACGAAACCTGCAAATTACTATAAACTTAAAGAACGAAAAGTGAAATTTACTCTAAAAGTTGTTTTTCTAACATGTATCTTTTGGTATTAGCATACTCTTATTGTATGGTTTATTTCACCTTGCACGCTAATTTGCTATTTTCTTGGCTAATTTTTCTCAATTTCCAACAATTATTTGTTACTATGACAAACAAATCAAGTAAATTATTATATTTCTAGTTAAAAAATAATAAATTCCTCAAAAAAATATTAAAAAGAATAAAGTCTTTCAACCAAAATTCATCAATGGGATTACAATCCCAATACTAAACCAAAAAATAGCAAAAATAATCCAAATAATAGTCTAGACATATTTGCAAATTACCATATTACCCCTATCAAGATCGACCAACAAAAATCAAACCCACCATCATCTGCAACCTCTTGACAACAAAGAGTTCTTAATCTCCTTCATCTTCAATATCCTCCTTTGTCTTGCAGCTGCTGCAGCCCTCACCCTTAGATCATTATCCATCTTCAAGTATTTACTTTGATCCAACGGTTGAGAAGCACCCATGAAATCAGAAGTCTCACCATGAATCTTGACACGTGGATCAATCTGATTGAACAATCCACCATCACCAACACCACCACCATTGCAAGAAACTGCCACCAACTGCTGCTGCTGTGGTGGTTGTTGCTGTGGTGTTGAAGGGGCAAATATGGTGGTTTGTTGATGACTACTTTGTTGATCAATTGCTTTCATTGAACCATTCAATATGTGGAAACCTTCTATGTTTCTTGAATAATTTATCTGAAATTGATCAATTCAAGACATTTAGTATCTAACTTAATGATGACTTTAATTAAAACTAATCAAGATTATTATTATTATTAGCAGAAATTAATGACACCACATTACCTTTTCTCCTTTTGCCTTTAGTTCAAGATTTCCAGTAGTACGTTTCTGATGCAGGGCTTGCATCTCTTTTAATTTCTGTTTAAAGTTCAAACAGATGATCAATAAACTTCATGGTCAAAACTCAAAATCAATTTCAAGAAACAAAAAGTCAAAATTAGTGAATCTGTGTATGAGATTATTCGTTCAGTATCGCATACCTTCATGATAGCTTCGTTCTCTGCCCGCATTCTATTGTATACCTCCTTTAAATAACCCGTTTCCTGTACAATACAGCAAATCTTAGGTAAAATTAAGCATAAATTAATCAAGAAATTGACCCACAAAGTCAAAATCAACAATAATTGATGATAAACAGAGCAAGAACATTAGAATTGAGAACATAAAATGCAATGAAAGATTACACAATTCACATCAAACCCATATGTCAAATTCGAATATCAAACAGACCCACAACTCAAATCTGCAAAAAACTCAACAAAATCGTCGGATTATTCACAGAAATTCATACCTTTCCCTTCAACGTGTTCCTCACAGACGACGATGGTTTACACTCATCACCACCGTCGATTCCACCACCACGGGGCAAGAAACACAGCGGCGTTGTGGGGCTCTTACGAGCTTCCTCCGCCGCGACGTTCTCCGGCGAACCCTCACCGATTCTCCGTCGAATCGCCGGCGACGGAGGCGATTCCACCGCAGATCTTTTCTTCTTCCGACCCCAATCGTAACAACACCCACTAATCACCACCGACTTTTCCACCAATTCCGGCAAACTCACTAGAATTTCAGCAACTTCAACATCATCTTTACTCGGATACACACACCAACCACCGCCTGTGGTGGTTGCACTCCGCCTCAATGCACGATTCTCCGGCGAAAAAGGATCACAACCCATGTCAACAACAAGTCGATAATGGCGAATGAGTGGATGAAATATCAGATTAGCAACGAAAGATGGAACAATTTGGGGATTTGAGGGAGATATGAGTAGTATGTGTGTTGAGGATGAAAAATAATGGAAGATTTGTGTGGGTATATAAAGGGGATGAAGAGGGTTGTTGCCACGTGTCCAATTCGTAGAGATTTCGTTAGGGTTTTAGGAAAGATTTTGAATCTTGTGAACTTATCTTTAAATGATTCGTATCTTGTGATTTGATTGTTATTGGGTAGTATATATGGAAGTTATTTTGTTTTTGTTAAACATATTATTTGTTTGTACCATCTCCTTTAATTTGTTGTATTAATTATATTTTTTTATTTTCAAGTTAAAAGATAAGAGACACATTTTTAATATGATGTTTTCAAGAGTTAAGAAGGAATTATTTGGATTGGCCTTCTTGATAATTTTTATGATGTGGTTCATCATAGTTTTATTATCTATAGTTTTTACTCATACATAATTTCAATCATATTTTATTTTAAAATATCGTCTTATAACTAATAATATTTGATATTTTTTATTAAACCCGTGTAATACATGAATTTACCAAAATTAGTAAGTAGTTATTCTCGAAACCAAGAATTTTTTTCCTACAGTGTCTATATTTTTCGAATCTTGAATTATACCAATCCGGGCATCATAAATTTTGGATTGATAAGGATTGGTTCAGTCAAAGTCACAAAATAAAAATACATTGTCATTAGTTAAAAAAAACACAACAACAATACAATGCCAATTAAATATAAGAAAATATGGTTTATAGTTGTTCATGACGATTTTTTATATTTTGAAACCGATCTATCATATTTGTAATGGTAACATTTGCAAAGAACTATTTTTCAATATAGCAAATGCAAGCATTGTTCATATACTTATCATTAATTCGGTTACGAAAATTATTCTTTAAAATGCTTTATCTTGGGGTTTTGAATTAATAAACGGGTAATAGAAAATGAAAAGCGACTAAGGTTTTGAGTTTTCAATTTTAGTGTTCTACAATTAATACAACTAACATAACGATATTTATTTAAAATTTTATATAACTTTTTAGTTACTTTTATAACATAAAAAAACTTATTTAATTTTTTTAATCCAATGGGCAATAGGTGTTAAAATACTTAAAAAAAACAATAATGTCAATTGTCAATCATTAAATGTTTGGTGTCATTTGAAATTTGCATATTTTACGTTATAGTTGGAAAAAAATGTCGGTTGACCTCATACTCCCCAAGGTGATTTCGCCCCTAATATCGGTAACACAAATAGCATGAAACATTTTAGCGCTTGTAGCGTGTGTCTTTAGAAACCTAATGTTGCATTTGACAAAACAATGTAACATGTATTATAAAACCAATGGCAAGTGACCTTCCATCATTTAACGAAAAAATCATTTTTATGAAATTATTGTTAACTTAATGGAGGTATGTTATTGTTAGTAGCATAATTGTATGATGATATTATATTTAATCTATCTGAGGAAAGATTTAAAATCTTGTTAACTTAACTTATATGATTCGTATCTTGATCGATTTGATTGTTATATGGGTAGTATATATGGAAGTTATTTTGTTTTGTTACAGGCATTTTTATGTTAGATAACAGAATAAGGGTATTTCGGGGTTTAGTTAACTTATGTTAGATACATGTGATGATATATATGAATTACGAGTTGTGTGTTAAGTGATAAACACATTTTTTGCGTTATAATATTTCTTCTTAATTTGTGTTAAGTGATAAACACATGTGATGATATACAATAATAATTTTCTTATTTTTAAGTTAAAAGATAATAGGAATATTATTTTAATATGATATTTTTAAATGGTAAAATGGAAATTTGGAGGAGACGGAGGTGTTTGTGTTTACCCAATCCTAAATTAAGATTATTTATGCTTATAACGGTTAAGCTCCAATCAATTTGAAAATTAATAAAATATTGAGATTCATGAAATTAATTTGCCGGTTGGTTGTAGTGGTAAGTAGAAGTTAAAGTGGTGTTTTTATCTTAAACAAAAATTGTATGTTTGAGTCTTGATGAATGATGTGATAGTTTATGTTGGATTATCTAGGTATTATCGGTTATTTTCTTTGAATCAAAACAAGGGTTTAGTGAATTGTTTGGATTATTCTTCTTGGTTATTTGCATGATTTGGTTGCAATTTTAGTTATATTCTTATAACCTAGCAACCTTGTTGGCTTTTTGGTTTATAGAGAATGGATAAAATGAAAACTAGTATTTTAATATCAAACAAAATAACTAATATCCATCAATCATATAATTTATAATTAATTTATATATTCAATTGTTAGAAAAGTACTTAGAGTCAATTCTCACCTCATTGTTCATGGTAATTATCTAAATTTTCAACTAAAGTCCCTTGATTCTCTTCTCCATCTCTTTTTAAATCAATTGATAATCACCATTTGTATTAGATGATCAATCATTCATAGAAAAGTCAATGGTTTTAAATATATCTTTTACTCATTATGCTTTTCCTCATATTTTTGGTCTGCATTTAATGACTATTTTGAGATCTTGGAATCCAATTTCTAAAATTATTTTTTTAAATATTTACTAATTTAAAAATGAATAAATCAATGTTTGCATTTTGATTTTATGTGTACTTATAAATGCACAAGGAGTCGAATACTTAGTTTTCTCTTGATTTATTTACTGTTTTAGCATTTGAAAAAGAAGTTATTAATATAATTAAAATATTATGGTTAGGTAAACCAAAACTCATAATTTCATTCATTCTTTCACATCTTCAAAGTTCAAATTACATATCTCACACAATCGCAGAGCTCTTAGCCGACGATCTCCACCTGCCGGAAAACGTAGTTCATCTTTACATTCCGTTTCTTCTTTTCACCTTAATACTTCATAGTCCACTCCATAAAAGAAAATCTAGAGGGTCCAGTTACAAGAAAGCTTTCCTATTTGGGTACTTCGGTTGACATGAAATCAGACTGGCCGGAGGGTCACTGGACCCCCCTGACCAACCTGTTGTTCCACAACCGTGTAACCGTCAAAAAAGGACCGTTGGAACGGTAAAAAAGTGGCGTCACGTCGGAGGTGGCTTGGCTCGGCAAAAACTCGTCGTGGCGAGCAAAAGTTGCGGCGTGGGGACCGGCAGCGGTGTTTCCGCGCGGCGCTGGCCCCCGCCGCTGCTCTCCGGCGTAGACGCCCCCACTCGCTAAAAGTATATGGCATGAACAATAATACTAGGATTTTTTGCTTTATAATCATAGTAAACGAATGTTATAACACAAACATCCTCGACTAAATCTAACGCTCTATAATTTATGTGTTTTGATGTGTTTTCGAGTGTACTAGATTCTTGTAAATATAGTAATCTCTTGTTTTTTCTTTATTCTTTTTTTTATCAACAAAATAATGATTATATTGAAATAGCAAGCTAATGATAACACTTACATAATAACAGAGGTAAATTAAAATTAAAAGCACACTAATTACTCCAAACCAATATAAACATTTTACCCTTATGCTTTAGCCATATGAATATTAATTAAGACTATAATTTCTTCAAACACCAATTCTGGACTTTTCTCAACTTCTTCAAAGCATCTTTTATTCCTCCAATTCCAAATATGCCACATTGCAGCCTGTATGATCAGTTGTAAAACATATTTAAATAACACATTCCCAGGAGTATTCATGAGATATGTAGCATCTCACAAACATTAGCGGAGTTTGAACCAAAGCTTAAGAGGGGCGGAGTGAAAGTAAACTATTTGATGAGGGGCAGACTCTATATTTATTAAAAAATTTCCACTACTGGACCGAAAATTTACACAATCGAGCCGAAAATTTGCACTACTGACGAAAAAAAGAGGAGGAGGGTGGGGGGGCATGAAGCTTCGCCCCTGCTCACAAACCGATGAAGCATTCGATGTATTACATCTACACCAAACGTGTATCTTTTCCTAAAACTTCTTTAACTTTGTTACATGTAACTAATCAATGATCCACCGTCTCACGTTATTGATCACAACCATTATATACCGTTGATTGAACCCGAATATTTTTTTTAGCAAGGGCGCTAAAGAAGGAGTTTTCATATGAAGGGCTCTCCAAACAAAGAAGCGAACTTTAATAGGCACCCAAAGAGTCAATCGAATCGAATAGGGAGCACAGAATAGGGAGCACAGAGAAGATTTTTCAAATAACACATTTCCAGAAGTAATCTCTAGTTATACAGAGACAATTAACTATTATATGAACGTTTACGAGTAATATAAAAAGAGTTTTTATTTATACATGATGAGACATTTATATGACTACATGTAAATATTTGTTAGTTATGGATGAAGGACTTGATTGACATGACAATTTGGTATAAACACAATACAAGCATAAAATGCAATTTCATGGTCGTTATTGATTAAACATGTACTATCCTATATTAGTGAAAATCAATGTTTTTAGAACTGGATCAGACGTCAAATCGGATGTCTTACTGCTTTGGTGGTCGAACAGGATTTAAGAACCGGATGACGTCATAATTATATAGTATATTATATATATAATTATATATATAAATAAATATAAGTAATCTATATATGTATTTTATAGTTATATATAAAACTTAACTATATTTTTATATTCAATACACTAATTTATTGTTCAACACCCCGTTTTTACCCATTAAAATAAGAAAAAAACAAAATCCGGTTCGAACCGGTCCGGTTTCCCAGTCTGACCATCGATTCGGTATGAACTGGCACAAAACGATTTGATGCGAACTGGACCATCTAGGTGGCCGATCCCCGGTCTGACCGATTGGACCGGCCGGTCCGATCCAGTTCAAACAACAATGGTGAAAACTACAACATGCTGTCAAAATATGAGACAAGGTCAAGATATGTTATAATATAGAGTTAAAGAATAAAGAAACATAAGGGGATTCATATTGATGAGACTTGAGAGTATATGTTGGACACAAGCTATATAAGGAAAGTAGGAACAAGAAAACATCAACCTAACATTCATACTTAAATACTCAATAAATCTAAGAAGAAGAATTCTTCAAAACAGAATAAATGGAGCTATGAAGTTAAATGCAACTAAGAGTATGAGGACTAAATGGAGCTCATTGTTGAAGGTTGTTAAGTGAAAGTGAAGGAGAAAATTGAAGAGGAAGTTTGATTAGTCAAAACCATAACTAACTTCTTACCGTTATAAAAAACTTTGTGGTCAAAATTTAAAGTACATATAGAGGTTTCGTAATCAATTTTATAAATTAATAAATTGATAAATGCATACTATAAATTTCAATAAAGTTGAGGTGGCTGTATGTTAATTGTTATAAGCTTTAAAACAAATTGCGACCGAAGTTGAAAATATAAAACTTCTATGCTCAGTTAGTCGGTTTATAAAAAATAAAACTTGGAGAGGAAGTTTGATTAGTCAAAACCCTAGTCCTAATCAATCAAGTCTTTAGCTACACATTCATTATATAACCCTCGACCCTCGTTATGTTGCGTTAAATGAGCTTAATAATTAATTAATAAAATTATTTTATGTGTATGTTATGTATAATGAACCCCAATAGTATAAAAGTGGGACATCATACCATGTAAGCTCAATTGATAGCTTTCCTCTTGCTTTTATAAAAGGCAACACTTTTTTGATTGGTCCCTTAGGATAATTAGTTAAATAACAAAAACATCCAAAAAAAAAAAACAGATGCGTTAGTCAACGTGTGTTTACAGTGCATACAATCTCATGTTCTAATATATATTTGAGGAAACTTCAGTACTAAAGTTTTTTTCCCTTTAAATTTACTTATTTTTCACTAGATGTTTCAATCCTATACAATAATTCTATAAATGTTTGAACTCTTTATAGTTAAGTGAGCCATATGAAAAATAATTGTTAGTCATTAATAAACAAACATTTTTCATATCTCATGAATGTTGAGGTCATAGTGAAAAATATATAATTTACTAAAATAATAATCAATTTTCATAAATTTTAAATTTATGCCAATTTAAAAATTATAATCACTAGATAATAATCACTATTCATATATGTCTCTAACATTATCAATGCTCTCGTCGCAACAAATGACATTTATTTATTTACACGGTTAACACACCGAAGTGACACACATTTTGTTCAAAACTGAGTCTTGTTTCCTCCACCGCAAAGCTTCGGTGTTATTAGTAGTTGATATACTAAATAAACAACAAAATAGAAATAATAATAAAAAATAGGGCTTATGCAAGACAATTGACATGTCGCTAACAGCCAACTTACCATGTTGAAAGCTGGTTGGGCCTAAATGCCCCAAACTGGGCCGTTGGCTAAAATTTTTGTGTTTTAACTTCTAACTATGTTTGGGCCTAACAAGACCAAAACCAAACTTGTCAAAAAATTCTTTTTGCATCTGACTCCTTAATATTTTAAAATTCTACTATTTTCATTTAAAAAAGTTAACTTTGTTAATTTAAAATGTTTAATTATCTATCACTAAATAGATTAATTACTGTTATTTTGCATATAACAACAAAGACCTAATTTATGTTAACGTATTTGTGTTAAAACTTCATTTACGAAACCTAAATCGGACATTTCATCTTCAAACCTTTCATTATAACTAAATGACGAGATTATTGGCTTCATCGATGGAGGAGGAGAACGGACCTCATTTTTTGTGGCGGTCGGGAACCAATTGCGAAGCGGTTTTATAATAGGTGCCATCATCTCTAGTCGCCAACTCCCCCGTATCGTGATTCAGCTCACATGTTTATGCTTATGTAATTTAGGGATTTTGTTTTATAGTTTTTAAGGATAACTTTGTTAATTTACATATTTAACAATTTAAACTAACAGCGTTAACTTTTTGGATGAAAATGATAATTTTTAAAACCTTGGGGAAACAAATGCAAAAAAATAATAATAATATATTTATGGATGAAAATGACAAAGGTGACTAAACCATAAAAAGAAAAACGACAATTCACTTCATATATTATCATTTGAAAATTTATAATACTTACGTAGCATTTCGGTGCTATTCCTTTTTCACTTTTTAATCCTTGGAAGAATGATTACCATTGTGGTTGAATTGTAAAGATTACATGTACGGAATTGAAAATTTTATAATACTTTTTAATGATTCTACTTTAACAACGCCACCCCCGCCCTCTGAGATGGCGTTGCAAAATGGAGATAACTAACTAGAAGGAATTTTAAGGTCATAACGTCGAGATCACCCTACAACCAGTGGCGAAACCAGGAATTTTTTCCAATGGGGTCACTATTTTTCGGTGATTCGTCTTGTAACAAGATAATATAAAAATTTTCGGGTTGTCGGGTCGGGTCGGGTCGGGTCGAAATGTAATTAAATTGAATAGAAAATGTTAACAAAAAAATAATATGAAAAGAAATCAAATAAAACTTACAGTTTATAGTTGTTCTCTACGCGTCTTTTTGACCAACTTCCTTAAACAAATAACAAAACAAACAATATCCTCTATCCGTTTTCACACTATATTCTAGGCAGTTCCCATATTGTTTAAACCACTCGGGACGAAATCGTCTAGATTTTCCACTAAAATCTCGTTGTGGAAACTCATGCCCAATAGGTTGACATGGACCTCTAAGCAAGTATGCTCTTTTAATTTCATCTTTTTGATTAGGGTGATATGATGAGATTGGCTTTCGTTCAGAAGGATCCCATGGAAGATCATCTAAATCAATTCTTGCCGGAATACTATTACTAGATGAATAAGCAACATTCGATGGTTTTCTTTTCACAACAAATCGATCCATGTTCCTAAAATATTCAATGCATCACACATATAACATATTATGAGTTGTGATGAACTAAATTATTAATATGGTGAAATACCCAAGTTATATCAAAAAAAAATATAGACTTTAGATTTTTAAACACCTAAATTAACAAACAAAGTATAAATTCTAGATTTCTAACCTTTTCAAACAACTAAGTTAAAGATGGGGGGCTAGCAATGAAGTACTAAGAAAACTAACCACGAGGTTAAACAACTAAGATTCCTAACCTTTTCAAACAACTAAATTCTAGGTTCCTAACCTTTTCAAACAACTAAGATAAATTCTAGATTCCTAACCTAATTAAACACCTTTGAATAAACAACTAAGAAAACTATCCTTTTCCGGTGAAGATGGGGATTACAACTAGTTTTTTTAGTAAGAACTAAACAACTCAGAACAAGAAAATCTTAGATCTGGTGAAGAAGATTATGATGAATATCGATACCCGATAACAACAAAATAAAGGATTTTCTATTGTTTTACAATGGTGATGAACAAGTCCTGACGATCGATGATAAAATATACTTAAAACTATCGATAATGAAGATCGATCTGTCATCTGTGTATGCATTAATGTGCAATATCCCTTTTCAATGTTCTTTTGGTCATGAAGAATTTCTAAAACACTATTGTCTCTAAATATATATTGTCTCTAAATGTTCTTTTGGTCCTCGTTGCATTTTGTTTGATTTTTACACTCCAAGTTAAACAACTAAATTCTAGATTCCTAACCTTTTCAAACAACTAAGATAAATTCTAGATTCCTAACCTAATTAAACACCTTTGAATAAACAACTAAGAACACAAACCTTTTCAAATTTCACGAATCAATGGTGAACAGCAGCAGTGAAGGAGGCGGAGGCGCGACCAGCAGCGAAGCAGCAGACCAGCAGTGAAAGAGGCGGAGGCGGTCCGGCGGAGCAGCAGACCAGCAGTGAAGGAGGGGGGGCGCCGGGGCGGGCAGGTGGGGGCTGCAGCAGGCCAGCAGATGCCATTCGAATGGGGGGTGGGGGAAATTGGGGGCTAGGGTTTTATTTTGTGTAATTAGAATAAGGTTATTTTAGTAATTTTACACAAATAAAGAAGGAAAAAAAAAATTGCTGCATATTGCAACTTACAAGGCTCGAACTCACGACCTGTTTTTGAAGAAAAAGCGCTTAAACCAGCGAACCAAAGATGTGTTTGTGATATATTATAAGTCTTAATATACTAATGGGTTCACTACCTGTAAAACTATGGGTTCACTAAAAATTCGGTATTATACGTTACACTACGGGTTCAAAAATCAATGGGGTCACTTGACCCTGTACCTATGACCCTAGTTCCGCCCTTGCCTACAACGATTAAGCTAACATCGTATATGACCAAATAGGTATGCTCTAAGCAATATGTATGCTCTAAGGTATGTTAGTACATAAAATGTAGAAAGGGAGGTAGGGAACATGTACTCATAACTCATGTAATAGGGATGTGGACTTGATTCAGTCCAATGGGCCACACATCATCGAGACCTAAAACCAAAAAATCAAAATAGCAAATTTTAAACTATCAAAAATATCAACATAAGTCTAACAAACCATGACAGTCCAAAACTCAAAATTACCCCTTTGTACAAGAAAGACAAAGCTTCCCACCAATAGATAAGAAGAGAGTTAACATATTGGTTGACGGAAAAGATATCAAAGGAGATAAAAATTGGCAAAAGAAGATGCTAACGATTAGCGAATACGAAGGCAAGCGTATGTGGTTATTCACATGTGTTGGAGAATCCACACCAAAGAATCTGTGGTCGTATGCAATTATGAATACATGAATTGTTCATAGGGGGATATGGGATGATGAAAAACACATCTAGTAAGAAGTATGTGATTGGTGGTTTTTTTTCTACTCACAATTTTAGGGTACAATGTACAAAAAAGACAAAAAAATTTAAAAAAAGAAAATTTGAAGGCCCTAGGCGTGCTCTCCCCATGCCTCTTGCAAGATCTGTAGCTGGTCGTCTGTGGCGCTCGTGGTGGCTTAGCTTGACGATGGAGAAGATATAACAGGTTTATCCAGGAGGACGAATGTGACATCCGTCACCTTAAGGTCCGTCAATTAACGTGATTATCCGTTAACTATTCCTTGATTGATCATTCCTCATCTTTATTAACTCTTTATGTGGATATCATGTGTGCCTTATCATCGTTGTGCTTGTGTATTCGTTGTAACCATATGTTAATTTTAAAAACTTTTAAAACTTTCATCTTCGAAACCGCCCAATATATCGTTTTTATATATAATAAACGTCACCAATAAAATCATTTTTAAACTATAAATGTCATTAAATGCATTTTTATAATTAATATAACCAACCTAATAAAGTCGTTTTTTTTTCAACCGAAACAAATTTGGGAAACTCAAGGGTTAAGTGCAGAGACTAAACTTGTAATTTTGCAAACTTGGGCTGGGTATATAAACCCATTTTTCCAGCCCTAATTCATTATCACCTTCTTCTTCATCTTCTTCATCCTCTCTACACCATTTCTTCATCTTAGCACCAAATCCGACCCGCTTAGGCTCGTTTTCGTCGTCTAGACTTCATCTACAGCCTAGACTACTCCTTTCTAGCAGGTAGACGACCTTGGTTGCCCCTTTTATTGCTTATTCACGGCTGTCCAAACTAGGGTTTCGGGTGTTCGGGTTCAACCCGAACACATGAGGTCGTGTGGGTGCGTGTGAGGTCTTTCTGCTTGTGTTTCATGCTTGTGTATGTTTGTAGAGTGTTTCTGGAAGTCCTTGTTGTGTAAAACTCGCGTTTAGAGCAGCCGGGGCTGCTCAGCCCGACCATATCGCGATTCTGCTGTTCAGGCGACTGAGTCTGTCATGCGATTGAGTCATGCGACTGGATGAGTCGTGCGACTGAGCCATGCGTCTGAGTCAATCGTGCGACTGAGTTGTGCGACTGGGTATGTCATGCGACTGAGTCGTGCGACTGTGTGTATGTGTGCGAATGAGTCATGTGTGCGAATGAATGTATGCGATTGAGTCATGCGTATGAATGAATGTGTGCGATTGAGTCAGGTGACCGACTGAATGAATGCGATTGTGCTTGTTTCGCACGACTGGAGTCCAATCGCACGAATGAAGGTTCAATCGTATGAAAGTAGCTAATTCGCACGATTGAAGGTTGATTCGTGCGTATGGAGGTTGAGTCGTGCGATTGGGTGTTGTGTGGTACGACTGAATGCCAGTCATACGAATGAAGGCTCAATCGTACGAATGAAGCTGATTCGCACGATTGAGGGTTGATTCGTGCGTATGGAGGTTGAGTCGTGCGTCTGGTCTTGTCGTGCGACTGTAATTGTTGTGTGTGATTTCCTTCTTGTGCGTGGTGTGTGTAAGTCGTGTGATGTTGAGGTAACATTAACACAGTTGCCATTGTTCGGCCACAAATATTAAAGTCAACGCTAAAAAGGGCACAAATACTATTCAAAACAAATTAAACTAACGTTTTACAACTATCAACCGACTTATAACTATTGACACTTATATAATACTTTCTCAATAACAACGAAACTTTTACTCAAATATCATCAACAATGGCGACAATGTCTAGTACTTGGATCTACATAAGATCTAGTACGTGTGTCTGTTTGTGTGTGTTACACGCGACCCAGCCGATACAACCCGAACCGACCGATCATTATTATGCGCTTATTTCATATCATTAATGCTTAACAATAACTGTCAATAGGTGTTTGACCGTTCATTTACATTCAACATTTGGGAACTTTGATCTTGCATACTTACCACTTAACAAGAGAGTTTCGTGGCCCCATTTTACGCTTATACAATATTTCAATCATTTACAACTTGGGGGAAAAGTATGCTCACCCATTTTCAATGCTGTACAACTTACTTACATTTTACATACAAGGAATCAACGTGATACTGTGTTACAAGTACTTATCTGATACATGCTTGGGTCTGCTGTGTGGTTCTATCTTTACAACTATTTAATTCCAGTGTGGGAACCGACGGTTAGGTATTGGTAGTACTACTGGGTTGACACCCCCACCCTTGTTCGATGGTATACTAGTTGGTACCATCAGTGGCCAGGAACGGGCCCTTGGGTGAATATATGCCGACAATTTCTTTGTGTACGTCGCTAGGTTTGGTTGCAAAGCTCATGTCATGTGATTTTACTTGTGTATATAACTGTATTCACGGTATTCCGCAACGTCTACTTTATACAACATCACTTACTTATTATTTACTTAAACCTGCGAGCTCACCAACATTTATGTTGACCGTTTTGAGCATATCTTTTCAGGTGATCATGCAAGTTCAGGAATCTAGGTGTGCTGCCTTAGTGAAGACCCTAGGATGCATATTTGGGACTTAACAAATTTTGACAAATGGTTATTTTGAACAATGTTGATCTGTGTAAACAATACAATCTTTTGAAACTTGTTCCCGGGTTGTGGGAATTCATATTACAATTTCATCTTTATTTGGTTATGTGAATCATTATCATGTTTATGCTTATGGCTATGTTGTCGTGAACATTGACTAAACACGACACAAGTCCCCTTGTTGTCGGGTGTCGTCATGACACGCTTGTCATCATTTATTATATTGCATCTCTATCGCTTACCATGTGTTATGACGATCCCGATCTCGTTACATCCCCGTGTTTCCGCTTTTAGCGGGGGTGTGACAGATTGGTATCAGAGCCATTGGTTATAGAGAATTAGGCAATACGCTTGACCTAGACTATAACCTAGGAACCTTCATGTAGATTTGCATGCTAGGATCTGTATGCATATTATATCTCGTGTATGTGTTCCTCGCTGCTTGAATTGTTCATTTATTTGTTATGTGACCTTTCCACCCTATGAGAGAGCCCTTGTGCTCACTCTTTTATGGGATGCTTCTATTGGATCTTCCGTTCCCTCTGTGAGCCGAGTTGGTTTATCAAAATCCGGGTATTAAACCCGAAGAGATCTTCACAGATCATGCTATTGCGCTTGACCTTGGACATTGAGATTAACCCTGAGGAGGCTATGTCTGAAACCTCGAAAGAGGAAGAAATAGACAACCTGTGCTAGACTAAACATGATTATATACATGGACTTACAACTATTATGATGGACTATTGTTGAGACATTACCAATTCATGGTGTGAGAACTACACGAATTGCAAGCGATGTGTTATGACAATAAGTGTGATATTAACTTGGGAATACTGGACTTGATGAGTGTTATGGATAATACACTTTGAAATGATTTAAGCTTACATATTTACTATTTCTATGATTAGAAAATGCCGCCTCGAAGAGTTACCCGCAGTAATAGTGGCGGGAGTGAAGCCCCAAGAGGCAGAGGCAGAGGCAGAGCACCAAGGACAAATGATGGTCCTGCCAGTAACAATCATGAAACAGGGAATGCTGATATGGCAGCCCTGATCGCTCAACAGTTGGCCGCACTGATTCTTACTATCGTGGCCCAAGTGAGCGACGCACTCCAGCAACACCACCCTCACGGGGATGGTGGCAATGATAATGGAGACAATGGAGAAAGAGCCCATGGTGGGATCGAAACTGAGGTGGGAAATGGAAACCCGACCGGAAACGAAAGCAACCAGGAGACCGGAAATGGTGGTACAGCCGGTATTGAGACTGGGGTTGTTAATGCCAGACGGGGGTGTTCGTACAAGGAGTTTGTGGCTTGCAAACCGAGGGAATTCGATGGGAAAGGTGGGGCGATAGCCCTAACCAGGTGGCTAGAAAAGATGGAGGCAGTGATTGACATCAGCGAGTGCCTCGACAGCCAAAGAATCAAGTATGCCACATGTTCACTGCAGGGTAAGGCCCTAACCTGGTGGAACACCCAGGTTCAAGCTAGAGGACGAGAATCTGCGATGCAGATGTCATGGGACGAGTTCAAAGCTTTGATCACCGAGGAATACTGCCCCCTCAACGAGATGCAGAAATTGGAGCATGAGTTCTGGAATCATGCTATGGTGGGGGCCGGGCATGCAGCGTATACTAACCGTTTTCATGAGCTGGCAAGGTTGGTTCCGCATCTGGTCACGCCGGAATCGAAGAGAATCGAGAGGTACATTTGGGGACTTGCGCCTCAAATTAGGGCAATGGTTACAGCAGCCGCTCCTCCTACTATTCAGAGCGCAATTCTGAAGGCTGGCGTTTTGACTGATGAGATGGTGAGAACGGGGGTTTTGGGCAGAGGAACAGAGAAGAGAAAAGATGTTGGGGAATCGAGCCGGTCGAGTGCCGGGAAGTTTGATAAGAGGGTCAAGACACCAGGAATTTTGTGGCCGTGTCTCAGGCCAATAGAGAGTATGTGGGGCCGCACCCCAAATGTGACAGGTGCAACTATCATCATCCCCCAGGAGTGCAGTGCCGGGTGTGCGCGAACGGTAGGCGCCCGGGGCATTTGGCGAGAGACTGTAGAACTGCGCCGAATCTGGTGGCACCCGTCAACGCGGTTAACCCCGCCGGGAATGCAAGGGCTTGTTATGAGTGTGGAAGCCCTGATCATTACAGGAACATGTGCCCTAGGCTGAATCGGGCACCGAGTCAGCAAGGAAACAACCAGCAGCAAGTGATGGCTATAGCTGGAACCAGGGCACGACTGCTCAGGGGAATGCAGCTCGGGGACGTGCATTCGTCATTGGAGCTAACGATGCTCGTCAGGACCCGAATGTTGTCACGAGTTTGTGCAAATGCTTGATTTGAGTCCTAGTAGGCTAGAAACTAGCTACTCTGTAGAGATGGCCAATGGTAGAGTTGTTCAGACTGATGAGATTATTAGGAAGTGCTCGTTAACATTGGAGGACCATGCCTTCGATATAGACTTGATACCCTTTGAGTTAGGAAGTTTCGACGTGATTGTGGGTATGGATTGGTTGTCTCAAAACGGAGCAGAGATTGTCTGTCGGGACAAAGTAGTACGAATCCCTATGCCAAACGGGGAAGTACTCAAGGTTCAGGGAGAACGACCGGGAAGGAACTTAAAGCTTATTTCCTGCATGAAAGCACGCCGAAGTTTACGAAAGCAGTGCTACGCTTTTCTGGCTCATGTGGTTGAAAAGAAGGACGAAGAGAGAAAACTAGTAGATATTCTAGTGGTACGGGATTACCCAGATGTATTTCCTGATGACTTGTCTGGTTTGCCTCCTCCACGACAGGTGGAATTCCGTATTGAGTTGGTTCTTGGAGCTACACCGGTAGCGAAGACGCCCTATCGACTAGCGTCATCCGAAATGCAAGAGTTGTCTAGTCAGTTACAGGAACTACTGGAGAAGGGTTTTATTCGACCGCGTCATTCACCGTGGGGAGCACCGGTACTATTCGTCAAAGAGAAGGATAGATCGTTCCGCATGTGCATCGATTACCGTAAACTGAACAAGTTAACCGTGAAGAATCAATATCCTCTCCCCAGGATCGACGACCTGTTTGACCAGTTACAGGGAGCTTCGTACTTCTCAAAGATCGACCTTCGTTCTGGATATCATCAGCTAAGAGTTTTCGAGGATGACATACCAAAGACAGCGTTTAGAACTCGTTATGGGCACTACGAGTTCTTGGTCATGCCGTTTGGGCTGACTAACGCACCAGCTGTGTTTATGGATCTAATGAATCGGGTGTGCAAACCTTACTTGGATAAGTTCGTGATCGTGTTCGTAGACGATATACTTATCTACTCCCAATCGAAAGAGGATTATGAAGAACACCTTCGGGCAATTCTGAAGCTACTACGGGAAGAGAAACTTTTCGCCAAGTTCTCGAAGTGTGAATTTTGGTTGCGGGAAGTGAAGTTTTTGGGTCACGTGGTTAATGAGGACGGGATTCATGTAGATCCTGGCAAGATCGAAGCGGTGAAGAAATGGGATACGTCCCAGACACCATCAGAGATACGAAAATTCTTAGGATTGGCCGGTTACTATCGTCGCTTCATCGCGAATTTTTCAAAGATCGCGCAGCCATTAACCCTGCTTACTCAAAAAGACAAGAAGTTTGATTGGGGACATGCACAAGAACAAGCGTTCCAAACATTGAAAGAGAAACTGTGCAAAGCGCCTATATTGTCTCTCCCAGACGGAACTGATGATTTTGTGGTATACTGCGATGCGTCACATCAAGGATTCGGATGTGTGCTAATGCAGAAAGATAAGGTGATTGCCTACGCTTCGCGACAGCTTAAGGTGCACGAAAAGAACTACACAACTCATGATCTTGAGTTGGGCGCCGTAGTATTTGCACTCAAGATTTGGAGGCATTACCTGTATGGAACCAAATTCATCATTTTCACTGATCATAAGAGCCTCCAACATATTCTGGATCAGAAGGAACTTAATATGCGGCAGCGACGTTGGGTAGAGCTTCTTAGTGACTACGACTGTGAAATCCGGTATCATCCGGGGAAAGCTAACGTGGTGTCTGATGCCTTAAGCCGTAAAGAACGTGTGAAACCACTACGTGCTCGAGCGTTGGGATTGACCATTCAAACGAACTTGAAGGCCCAGATCCAAATGGCACAAAGTGAGGCATTGAAAGAAGAAAACCTTGCGGGAGAAGAATTCCGAGGGTTAGATAAACAGATGAATTGCAAGGATGACGGTATACAGTACTTCATGGATCGCATATGGGTACCCAGATGGGGAGGTGTTCGAACCTTAGTCATGGATGAAGCCCACAAGACGCGATATTCTATTCATCCTGATGCAGACAAGATGTATCACGATCTCAAGGATCTGTACTGGTGGCCAGGCATGAAGAAAGACATTGCCTTATACGTCAGCAGATGCTTGACGTGTTCCAAAGTTAAAGCTGACATCAGAAACCATCGGGATTATTACAGCAACCTGAAATTCCCGAGTGGAAATGGGAGAACATAGCTATGGATTTCATCACCAAACTCCCTAGAACAAGCAGCTGTCATGACTCGATTTGGGTCATTGTTGATCGAATGACGAAATCAGCACATTTCTTGCCTATCCGAGAAGACTATAAAATGGATAAGTTGGCGAGGTTGTACATCAAAGAGGTCGTGACACGGCACGGGGTGCCAGTGTCAATCATATCCGACCGTGATAGCCGATTCACTTCACGATTTTGGCAGACACTACAAAAAGCGATGGGCACTTGGTTAGACATGAGTACCGCCTATCACCCTCAGACAGATGGCCAAAATGAATGAACTATACAGACGCTAGAAGACGTGTTAAGAGCGTGTGTAATCGACTTTGGTGGTAGTTGGGATGCTCATCTACCGTTGATTGAGTTCGCTTACAACAACAACTACCACACAAGCATTGGATGTGCTCCGTTCGAAGCGTTGTATGGAAGGAAATGCAGATCTCCCATTTGTTGGGCCGAGATTGGTGAAAGTCAGCTAACAGGCCCTGAGATCATTCAAGAAACAACTGACAAGATCTTTCAAATCAAAGACCGACTAAAAGCTGCAAGAGATCGCCAAAAGAGCTATGCCGACAACCGTCGGAAGCCTCTAGAATTCAACGTTGGGGATCGAGTCTTACTTAAAGTCTCCCCTCGGAAAGGAGTCGTTCGATTTGGAAAGAAAGGGAAGTTAGCCCTTGCCACAAGAACTCAGCGGTGTGCATGATACTTTTCACGTGTCAAACCTCAAGAAGTGTTTGGCCGACGAATCCCTTCACGTGCCAATCGAGGAAATCAAGATTGATGAAAAGCTTCATTTTGTTGAGGAACCCATTGAGATCATGGATCGAAAGGTTAAACAACTGAAGCGCAGTAGAATACCTATTGTTCGCGTAAGGTGGAATTCAAAGCGAGGGCCAGAGTTTACATGGGAACGAGAAGATCAGATGAAACTCAAATATCCACATCTTTTCGAGGATGACACTCTTGGACCTAACTCTAGCTGAATTTCGGGACGAGATTCTCTCAACTGGGGGATACTGTGACATCCGTCACCTTAAGGTCCGTCAATTAACATGATTATCCGTTAACTATACCTTGATTGATCATTCCTCATCTTTATTAACTCTTTATGTGGATATCATGTGTGCCTTATCATCGTTGTGCTTGTGTATTGTTGTAACCATATGTTAATTTTAAAAACTTTTAAAACTTTCATCTTCGAAACCGCCCAATATATCGTTTTTATATATAATAAACGTCACCAATAAAATCATTTTTAAACTATAAATGTCATTAAATGCATTTATAATTAATATAACCAACCTAATAAAGTCGTTTTTTTTTCAACCGAAACAAATTTGGGAAACTCGGGGGTTAAGTGCAGGGACTAAACTTGTAATTTTGCAAACTTGGGCTGGGTATATAAACCCATTTTTCAGCCCTAATTCATTATCACCTTCTTCTTCATCTTCTTCATCCTCTCTACACCTTTTCTTCATCTTAGCACCAAATCCGACCCGCTTAGGCTCGTTTTCGTCGTCTAGACTTCATCTACAGCCTAGACTACTCCTTTCTAGTAGGTAGACGACCTTGGTTGTCCCTTTTCTTGCTTATTCACGGCTGTCCAAACTAGGGTTTCGGGTGTTCGGGTTCAACCCGAACACATGAGGTCGTGTGGGTGCGTGTGAGGTCTTTCTGCTTGTGTTCATGCTTGTGTATGTTTGTAGAGTGTTTCTGGAAGTTCTTGTTGTGTAAAACTCGCGTTTAGAGCAGCCGGGGGCTGCTCAGCCTGACCACAGTCGCGATTCTGCTGTTCAGGCGACTGGGTCTGTCATGCGATTGAGTCGTGCGACTGAATGAGTCGTGCGACTGAGCCATGCGTCTGAGTCAATCGTGCGACTGAGTTGTGCGACTGGGTATGTCGTGCGACTGTGTGTATGTGTGCGAATGAGTCATGCGTGCGAATGAATGTATGCGATTGAGTCATGCGTATGAATGAATGTGTGCGATTGAGTCAGGTGACCGACTGAATGAATGCGATTGTGCTTGTTTCGCACGACTGGAGTCCAGTCGCAGGAATGAATGTTCAATCGTACGAAAGTAGCTAATTCGCACGTTTGAAGGTTGATTCGTGCGTATGGAGGTTGAGTCGTGCGATTGGGTGTTGTGTGGTACGACTGAATGCCAGTCATACGAATGAAGGCTCAATCGTACGAATGAAGCTGATTTGCACGATTGAGGGTTGATTCGTGCGCATGGAGGTTGAGTCGTGCGTCTGGTCTTGTCGTGCGACTGTAATTGTTGTGTGTGATTTCCTTCTTGTGCATGGTGTGTGTAAGTCGTGTGATGTTAAGGTAACATTAACATAGTTGCCATTGTTCGGCCACAAATATTAAAGTCAAATCTAAAAGGGCACGAATACTATTCAAAACAAATTAAACTAACGTTTTACAACTATCAACCGACTTATAACTATTGACACTTATCTAATACTTTCTCAATAACAACGAAACTTTTACTCAAATATCATCAACAATGGCGACAATGTCTAGTACTTGGATCTACATAAGATCTAGTACGTGTGTCTGTTTGTGTGTGTTACACGCGACCCAGCCGATACAACCCGAACTGACCGATCATTATTATGCGCTTATTTCATATCATTAATGCTTAACAATAACTGTCAATAGGTGTTTGACCGTTCATTTTCATTCAACATTTGGGAACTTTGATCTTACATACTTACCACTTAACAAGTGAGTTTCGTGGCCCCATTTTACGCTTATACAATATTTCAATCATTTACAACTTGGGGGAAAAGTATGCTCACCCATTTTCAATGTTGTACAACTTACTTACATTTTACATACAAGGAATCAACGTGATACTGTGTTACAAGTACTTATTTGATACATGCTTGGGTCTGCTGTGTGGTTCTATCTTTGCAACTATTTAATTCCAGTGTGGGAACCGACGGTTAGGTATTGGTAGTACTACTGGGTTGACACCCCCACCCTTGTTCGATGGTATACTAGTTGGTACCATCAGTGGCCAGGAACGGGCCCTTGGGTGAATATATGCCGACAATTTCTTTGTGTACGTTGCTAGGTTTGGTTGCAAAGCTCATGTCATGTGATTTTACTTGTGTATATAACTGTATTCACGGTATTCCGCAACGTCTACTTTATACAGCATCACTTACTTATTATTTACTTAAACCTGCGAGCTCACCAACAATTATGTTGACCGTTTTGAGCATATCTTTTCAGGTGATCATGCAAGTTCAGGAATCTAGGTGTGCTGCCTTAGTGGAGACCCTAGGATGCATATTTGGGACTTAACAAATTTTGACAAACGATTATTTTGAACAATGTTGATCTGTGTAAACAATACAATCTTTTGAAACTTGTTCCCGGGTTGTGGGAATTCATATTACAATTTCATCTTTATTTGGTTATGTGAATCATTTTCATGTTTATGCTTATGGCTATGTTGTCGTGAACATTGACTAAACACGACACAAGTCCCCTTGTTGTCGGGTGTCGTCATGACACGTTTGTCATCATTTATTATATTGCATATCTATCGCTTACCATGTGTTATGACGATCCCGATCTCGTTACATCCCCGTGTTTCCGCTTTTAGCGGGGGTGTGACAACGAATAACCATGAGTAGAAAACATGAGAGAGGGAGAAGAGATGGAGGACCGTCCGTGATGATGACAGATGGAGAGGACATGTCGTCCATCCATTGAGAATTTGGTATGACGGTTGCTGTCTTATTAATTATGATCAAGACAAAATAAGAAAAAACATAGCAAATGATAAAGGAAAAAACAAAAATAGAAAGCACAACTTCTCATAGAACGTCTCCTTTACATATATCAAATGTTTATAAAAGACATCCGGTTAATGAAGTGGTATACTCTTTAATTATAATCTATGTGTTTAAATCTTATACATTAAATGTTTGATGATTTTTAGGGCATATTAAGTAAGAGTAGAAAGCTTAAGTTCGCCGATAAAAAAATAATTTTATAAATTTATAATTTTCACCTTTTTGGTAGTGTAGAAACTTTATATTCACGGTGAAGTAAGTTCTGTCATGACACACAACACATCACACCACACTATGTACCATTAGTCATATTTTGCATGTTACATCACACCACATTACACCACAACTTCAATTTTGAAGGGGCACTAAAGCCGGTCCATGTCAAATACTTTTTAAATACCTTCATGAAAAATATTAAATAATTACTAACTAAACTTTAAAAATTACAATAAAATAAAAATATTAAAAATAAAAAATACTAAAACAAAATTCAAAAAATTAAACTTCCAACCGCGTAGCCGAACATGTTGTCCTTTTGATGCGTTCATGTTTCGTATGTGTTTTAAGTATTTAAATGTATGCTTTTAATGTGATTTTCCTATCGAGCGTAATCACTTTGTGTTATGTTTGAATTGTAGGTTTGGGAAGCTTAAATTATGTATTCAAGGGTTGCACGAAGATTGGGTGATATATGGATGAAAAGAGATGAAGAAAATGAAGAAATTGGTGAAAAATGAGCATACGACGTAACTTACGTCCTAAAGGAAGTAAGCTACGTCCTTTTTAAAAATGGCATTTTTTTGGACGTAAGACAGAGGCTAACCACGTATATCATGGGGGAGGACGTAATTTACGTCCCTAAGGACGTAACTTACGTCGTATGGTCATATTTGACGTAATTTTCCGGATTTTGACCATATTTAAGGAGGGTTATCAATTCTAAAAACCCTAATTCGCATTAGGAGCAAAAAGGGACGAACTTGGACGATTCTTGAGGTTGATTCTACTCTCCAACTCATTCCAATCCATCAAATCATGTTCCAATCCGATCTTGTTGCCGAATTCATGAAGATGCAAGGCTAAACGTTTCGTGATCTACCTCGGGTGATAGGTTTCGTGTTTTTAGGTTTTCGTTTATGTTCAAATTGTGTTGGGATTAAACTTTAGAACCCATTAAGTTCTTTATTGAGTTTAACTTGTGTCTTGATTGTTTAAACAATTGTTTTAGTAATTCTTGATTTCAATTTCATATAATTAAGCGCAAGTTGTATGATTGCAAGGTTTTGGTTATTAATTCAATTGACATGGTGTACTAAGACCCGTTAAGTCTTGGTTATCTTTGTCACTTAATCATTACACGTATAGAATCCCCGTTAAGGATTTTCCACCAAGTTGAACTAGGCGACTACCGAGAACCGAATCTGAATCCCGGGGTGGATTACCCTTTTTCATAATCGTCTTCTAATCAATTTTCATTAATTGCAATTTGTTTTCTTAATTAAGTTTTTAATCATTCTAAGATTTACTTTTTACAGCCAAGAGGCAATAGTTTAATAATTCATTAGTTTAATCTATTTTCTTACAAATCAAAGTACAACACACCGACCACTAATTCCACGAGGTTCGACAACCCTACTTACCCTAACTAGTTAAGGTGAATAGAAACATACATTTTACATCTTATTTGATTGATACTTCGACATCGATCAAATTTTGAACGGCGCCAAAATTTAAGCTTAAATTTCTTCATTTTCTTCATCTCTTTTCATCCATATATCACCCAATCTTCGTGCAACCCTTGAATACATAATTTAAGCTTCCCAAACCTACAATTCAAACATAACACAGTGATTACGCTCGCTCGGAAAATCACATTAAAAGCATACATTCAAATACTTAAAACACATACAAAACATGAACGCATCACCTTTGCGTTCTAGGATGTTTTTCAAAATCGGCTCAGTAACATCGTCATGGGCATTGTTGATAAAGCTTCAGACGAATCGTACGGATTGTAAGTGATGGTGGTGGGTTAAATGGTTGGGTAGAAATAGCCTTTTCACTTGGACCTTTACGCACCTTCGGTCTATGTTGTTTTGGTGGTTTGTTCTCGGGATTTTTTTGTTGGATTTCATAATGTATAATATATAAATTTGTGGTAATTGTTTGATATTTAATAATTTTTTCAAATGTTGCCGTTAGGGCTTGTGCCGTGTGTGTTAGGGGGGGGGGGTGTTTAACAAATTAGGGGTGTGCGCCGTGCGGTTCGGTGCTGTTAAGAGCATTTCCGAAACAGAAACTGTGACACCTCCTAATTTTCAGGTTATCATCGATACCACTCTCCAACATTTTAAAATAAAGAAATCTATTTATTTATTCTCCTTGGATAATACAATTTATTAACATTATTATAACTAGTAATAGTATTGGACACTAAACTTAACAAGACTAGTTAACATTTAACTTAACAAAGTATAGAATTACCGAATGTGCAACTTAAGTAAACTCGGAGGACTAAAGGGCAAATTGATAGAATATGTTCTATATATGAAAAACCACCTCACGGTTTCCCCATTCCATTCCTTTCGAAACCCTACAGCCACCAAACCAAATCGCAGCCCATTGCTGCCGACTCCGTCCACCTGCAATCCGCATCCACCAGCAAACCGTCACTGCAGCCTCTCTTCGGCAACTTCTTCACCGTGCGGCGCCCTTGACAAGATCTCTCGCAACCGCAGCCCTTCGACATCGCTTTACACGGTACGTTTCCCTTTTGCTTCGTCGCTCGTATGGGTTTTGAGTTACGAATTCGGGATCGTCGGGCTACGGTGTATGCGCGTTCTTGTTTGCGGGTGCTTGGGTCGCGACGTTCGTTGGTGATCAAATGTTACGGGCTGGTCTTGTGTGTGCGTGATGTTTATGTAATTATAGTTTGTTGATAGTTATATGTTTTGTTGGGTGCATGCGTGCGATCTGTGTGTATGTTTCTGCATATATACATATATATATACACAGGTTTATGTGTTGGGCTAGTGTATGCATGTGTTCTCTTCTGTGTATTGGATATGTGTGTGTGTTGCAATGGAAAATAGATGCTATGCATGTGGGGTAGCAAAGATTAGGTATAGTTAAGTGAGTTTTCTTTCTGTTGTATGTGTTGTATACATGCATAGATGCATATATATGTGTGTGTATGTATATGAATGTAACGATGTGTGTGTTATGTTGAGTGTGTAAGCATGGGGGTTTCTGTGAATAAATTATGGGTGCTTATCCAGGCATGTGTGGGTTAGTTCTTAAACAATAAAATTGTGTTGTATGATTTTGTGTATGTTGACAGTGTGTGTGTGAGTGTATTTTATATTGGGTACTAACTAGTATGAATTATTTTCACTAGCATACAAATACATATACATATATATATATACTAGTTAGTTAAACAAATATGAATCGGGACCCGTTATGCATTTGGGGATTTTGTAACTACACGTTATAAAACATGTTAGCATATATATAAAAAGGAAGTTTAGTAAAATGTGTATATATAAGGTACATTTGTGTTTGAAACGGAACAAACGTGGGTAATTGAGTTATATAATTGTATGAGTTTGTATGTGATGGTGTTTGCTTGTAAGCGGGAATATTAAAATGGCACCGTAACCGAACCGTGATCACGAACCATACCATTCTATTCCGAGTAGTTGATTCTATTACTAATATTTAGTCTTAATAAATATTAAATGAAACTCAGGTTAATTGGAACCGATCCTTTGTGCTTACACTTATTTGTTGCAACGCATTCGAGGTGAGTCTTCACGGCCCCTATTTTATTTTCTTTCCTTTTTGGGGGAGAAAACATGCAAACGTATTTACAAAATGGTTTTAGTATTATTGATATCGCCTGTTACGTTAGTGCAAACATTCTTGAAAAGTCCTCACATTCTCGAACCGTTAGTAATGTGTAGCGAGGTAATTCTGAGTAGTACTACTGGGTTTGACAAACCCCGCCCGGGCTAGTCGCGCTAGCTTGATTGGAGGTCAAACGGGTGCGTTATTGACCTAACATTTGTCACTGTCTGGGTTAGACGTGACGGGAAGGCAACAAACATACACACAGTCAGCTTCGGTTTGAAACACTAACTAACTTGTTTATAGGCTAGCTACCTATCGATATGCTTTAATTACTTTACCATTCGAACAGTTACAAACATTTTTATCTGTGATAAAAACCTGTGAACTCACCAACTTTATGTTGACACACTTTAGCATGTTTTCTCAGGTAACAGGAACGCTTAAGCTTATGATGCACGATTAAGGAACGCACTCAGGACATGCATCATCAAACATATTTACTTGCATTGAACATTTTGTTTTGACTTAGCACTTATAACTTTCAGTATTGTTTACATTTCGTTATTCGCTTCCGCACTGTTATTCATTTCAGTTTTATGCTTCCGCACTGATGTTTATTTCTTTTATGCTACTCTAATTTAAGTCAAACGTTTGTTTTTAAATTCATTTAGTGTCGTTTGATATGACCGTGTCTGAGATCCTGGTTTGTCACACGCCTCGCGGTAAAACCCCGCACGTGGAATTTGAGGGTGTGACAGATTGGTATCAGAGCCACTGGTTATAGAGAACTAGGATTGCATTTGCATCTAGACTATAGCCGTAGACACAACACTAGCATTGCACAGACACTCTTACATGATTACAACTGTTGAACGAACATTCTCCCGTCATGCTAACATTTGCATTACTAAACGAACATAACATCATTTGCACTACCTATGACACTTGCATCATCCTCTACGAACAGAGGGGCGGAGAGTCTCGCTCGCTCACTTCCAACATCTACATCTGTTTCTTCACTCTCGTAGTTGAAGCAACGACGACTTGGAATCGAACATTATCACTTTGGAACACGAAACACTATTCTAGCACACACGACAAACCTAACGACGACGAACAAGGAGAACAACGCACATTACTCTTTCAAACTCTATCGTACTTGTCTCTATTTCCAACATGCCCTATCATCTTCACTCGTCTGAACAGTAAACGTGGGACAACCAAGGGATTTGAAGTCTATCAGAGGATCAGGCTTAGACATGAAGACGCTTAGAGCTTCAAAGGGAAAAGGCCAGATCGTCTTAATTCCCGTTGTTATCTTAACCGGATCCTTTGTACAACCTTAGTTATTTGACCCTTAGTATAATAAACATATCTTTGATATCTCTATCATTGATAGCACTCGGTACTTGACAAGGCATGCTATCTCGAATGGGAGGAACCATGGGTGACCATGCAAAGCAAATTAGAATCACGGGTGCACACGTAATTGTAATTTGTCGTGCATGAGAACTCTGGCAACTCTAGTTGGTGATAACGGTCATAATCAGTACAAATTTTCATTTGCTATACTTGGAGACATGAGATCTCGGTGCTCATAAAACCTCACTATCGATAGGCAAACAAATCCTCCATTCCTACCAGTATGAAACAATTCATTTTTATCAATAGTTATTATTTGATAGTGACTGTCGTGTATTGTGAATTGAAGAATCATGTCTGGAAGAAGACCTGGACGCCCGAGTGGACGAGGAAACATCAACATGACTCAGGCTGAATTGGATGCCATCATCAATGAGCGTGTAGCTGACGCGCTTGCAGCTTATGAGCAGACCCGCAATCAGAACAAGAATAATCAAAATCTGAATCAAGGAGGTAAACTCGAATCAGCAGACACGTTAGTTTTCCTTACGATAACATATATTGATTCTTAAACAATTATATGTCCTTTTGATTCAGGTCCAACTATCTGTACCTTCAAGATGTTTATGGACTGCAAGCCCCACTCTTTCAGTGGTTCTGAGGGTGCTGTCACATTACTTCGCTGGCTGGAGAAACTTGAGTCAGTATTCGCCATGTGCAACTGTCCTGTTGAGAGTCGTGTCAAATACGCCTCTGGCACATTGGAAGGACCCGCTCTGACATGGTGGAACTCACAGGTCCAGACCTTAGGACTTGATGCTGCTAATAGTCTGCCATGGGATGACTTCAAGAAATTGATGAAGGAAGAATATTGCCCAAGGAACGAAGTCCAGAAGCTGGAAAGTGAATTCTGGAATCTTAAAATGGTTGGCTCCAACATTGAGGAATATACGACTCGTTCGCACGAGTTGGCTGCTTTATGTCCTCAGATGGTAGACCCAGACTATAAAAGGATAGAGAGGTATATTGATGGGTTAGCTCCTCAGATTCAAGCTAGTGTCATAGCTGCGGACCCTGAGACTATTCAGCATGCTATCCGGCTAGCTCACAGGCTCACAGATCAGGCAGTGGCGCAGGGCACTCTGCCTAAACGTAGTACTACATCTGGTTCATCTGACTATAAAAGAAAATGGGATAATACCACCAGCAAGTCCTCAAACTCGAACAACACCCAGCAACAACAAGTCAGAAAGTTTGACTCTTCCAGAAGCTTCACCAACAATAATCAGAACAACAATAATAATGGTTAGGGAGCAAGTAACTATATGGGCAAGTATCCAAAGTGCAACAAATGTAACTTTCATCATCATGGCCAATGTGATCGTTTCCGTTGTCAAAGGTGTGGAAGAATGGGCCATGCTGCTAAAGACTGTAGGGGTGAACTGATGACCAGGCAACAACCTTATCAACAACGACAGGGTGAAGTGACTAGAGGCTGTTTTGAGTGTGGTAAAGAGGGTCACTATAGGAAGGATTGCCCAAAACTGAAGAATGGAAACAGGGGGAATAATGGAAACAACAACTATGGGAATGGTGCTAAAGGTCGAGCTTTCGTGATTGGGTCTAGTGAGGCAAGGAATGATCAAAACGTAGTTACCGGTACGTTTCCTCTGAACGACTGTTTTGCTTCTGTATTATTTGATACCGGTGCTGATAGGAGCTTTATCTCTGCCAAGTTTAGCAAACTTCTAGATGTAACGTCAACCGAAATAGAACCTAGTTACACCGTAGAACTAGCTGATGGTAAAATGATTGAGGCCACCCATATTCTTAAAGGATGTAAACTAGAACTATCGGGACACAAGTTAGATATAGACCTCATGCCTGTTACACTTGGTAGCTTTGACGTGGTCGTCGGCATGGACTGGTTATCTAAGAACCAAGCTGAGATTATCTGTCGTGAAAAGGTCGTTCGTGTACCACTTCCTAGTGGTGAAATCTTATATGTTCAGGGCGAGAAAGGTGGTGTAGTCTCTGGCATCATATCGTACATGAAAGCCCAGAAATACTTACGTAAAGGCCATACCGCTATTTTAGCTATGATCACAGAAAAGACTATCGAAGAAAAGAAGATCGAGGATATCCCTATTGTTCGTGACTTTCCTGAGGTTTTCCCTGAAGACTTACCTGGTCTTCCACCGCATCGTCAGGTCGAGTTCCAGATTGATTTGACGCCTGGAGCCACACCTATTGCAAGAGCACCGTATAGACTAGCTCCAAAAGAACTGGAAGAACTGTCTACTCAACTACAAGAACTCTTGGATAAAGGGTTTATTAGACCTAGCTCATCACCATGGGGAGCCCCAGTCCTGTTTGTCAAGAAAAAGGATGGGACTTTTCGCATGTGTATCGATTACCGTGAACTCAACAAAGTGACGATTAAGAACCGTTATCCTCTACCTCGCATCGATGATCTGTTTGATCAACTGCAAGGGTCGAGCTTCTATTCGAAGATAGATTTAAGATCAGGGTATCACCAACTGAGAGTCCGAGAGGAGGACATATCAAAGACGGCATTCAGAACTCGATACGGACACTATGAGTTTCTGGTAATGCCATTCGGTCTGACTAATGCACCAGCGGTTTTCATGGATCTTATGAACCGAGTGTGCAAACCCTACCTGGACAAGTTTGTTATCGTTTTCATCGATGACATTCTGATCTATTCAAGGAACAAGGAGGAACATGAGGAACACCTTCGGCTTATCTTGCAACTACTAAAACAAGAGCAGCTCTACGCCAAATTCTCGAAATGCGACTTCTGGATTCGAGAAGTCCAATTCTTGGGTCATGTAGTCAACGAGAATGGCATACATGTCGATCCAGCAAAGATAGAAGCTATCAAGAACTGGGCTACGCCAAAGACTCCGACGGAGGTACGACAGTTCCTTGGATTGGCTGGCTATTACCGACGATTTATCGAAGGGTTTTCGAAAATCGTTCAACCACTTACAGCGTTAACTCAGAAGGGCACTGTGTACAGTTGGGGTGACAAGCAGGAATCAGCCTTTCAGTTCTTAAAACAGAAACTCTGCACGGCACCGATATTGTCTTTACCCGAGGGAACCGAAGACTTTGTGGTGTATTGCGATGCTTCTATTCAAGGTCTCGGTTGTGTGCTAATGCAACGCGAGAAGGTGATCGCATACGCTTCCCGACAGTTAAAGGTTCACGAGAAGAACTATACGACACACGACTTAGAGTTGGGAGCCGTTGTGTTTGCTCTCAAGATATGGAGACACTACTTGTATGGTACCAAGTGCACCATTTATACCGATCACAAGAGTCTTCAGCACATTTTCGAACAGAAGGAGCTGAACATGAGGCAACGTCGTTGGGTCGAGTTGTTGAACGACTACGACTGTGCAATCAAATATCATCCGGGTAAGGCTAACGTAGTAGCCGACGCCCTAATTCGAAAGGAAACACCTAAGCGAAAACGAGTTCGAGCATTGCAACTCACCATTCACACTGGATTACCCGACCAAATACGTAATGCACAACTTGAAGCTTTGAAAGACGAGAACCTGAAAGCTGAATCACTAAGAGGCATGGAGAAACAACTAGAAACCAAATCGGACGGTATCCGCTACTTTATGGACCGAATATGGGTTCCTTTGTATGGAGACCTACGAGAGCTGGTAATGGACGAAGCTCACAAGTCACGATATTCTATTCATCCGGGTTCAGACAAGATGTATCACGATCTAAAAGTCCTTTACTGGTGGCCAAACATGAAAGCTGACATTGCCACTTACGTAAGCAGATGCTTAACCTGTTCTAAGGTTAAGGTGGAGTATCAAAGACCATCTGGTTTACTTCAACAACCAGAAATTCCAGTATGGAAGTGGGAGCAGATATCTATGGACTTTATCACGAAACTGCCTCGAACACCCAGCGGATGCGATACCATTTGGGTAATTGTAGATCGTTTGACGAAATCCGCACACTTCTTACCAATCAGAGAGACCGATAGAATGGAGAAGTTAACACGTATTTACCTCAGAGAAATAGTCTCTCGGCACAGTGTGCCAATTTCTATCATCTCCGATCGTGACGCTCGATTTACCTCACATTTTTGGCAATCATTACAACGAGCATTGGGTACACGGCTAGACATGAGTACTGCATATCATCCTCAAACGGATGGCCAGAGTGAGCGTACGATCCAGACTTTAGAAGACATGTTACGCGCCTGCGTGATTGATTTCGACAGCAGCTGGGAAACTCATTTACCGTTGGTTGAGTTTTCTTACAACAACAGCTACCACACATCGATCAAAGCTGCTCCATTCGAGGCACTGTATGGGCGTAAGTGTCGATCACCTATTTGTTGGGCGGAAGTTGGAGAAAGTCAACTTACCGGTCCCGAACTCGTGCACGAGACGACTGAGAAGATCGTGCAGATTCGTAACCGCATGGCGGCAGCACGTGACCGACAAAAGAGCTACGCTGATAAACGTCGCCGACCGTTGGAATTTCAAATTGGCGACAAAGTACTTTTGAAAGTGTCACCCTGGAAGGGCGTGATTCGTTTCGGGAAACGTGGAAAACTAAGCCCTAGATACGTGGGACCGTTTGAGATTGTCAAACGGGTTGGCCCCGTAGCCTACCAACTGAACCTACCCGAAGAACTCAGCGGAGTACACAATGTGTTTCACGTTTCAAACCTGAGGAAATGCCTTGCAGACGAAACTCTCGTCGTTCCGTTAGACGAGATACATGTGGATGAGCAACTGCGTTTCATTGAGGAACCGGTGGAAGTTATGGACCGAGAGGTCAAAACGCTCAAACATAGTCGTATCCCTATCGTCAAAGTCCGTTGGAACTCAAAGCGTGGACCAGAGTTTACCTGGGAACGCGAGGATCAGATGAAGAAGAAGTACCCACAACTGTTCAACGATCAGGCATCTACTTCTGAAGGTATCATTCTTACGATATCTTTTCTTTCAATTTCGAGACGAAATTCCCTTCAACAAGGGGATGATGTCACAACTCTCGTGAAACCTTAATTACTTGTTCTTTCGAATTTGTTGCAGAAACTCCAGAAACCTTATCTTAAGCGAGCTCCTCAACACTCTTTTGTTGTCGCTATTAAATTTGGCGTCTTGTGCTAATCTAATTCTCTAATTTTCGGGACGAAAATTCTTTCAACAAGGGGATGATGTGACACCTCCTAATTTTCAGGTTATCATCGATACCACTCTCCAACATTTTAAAATAAAGAAATCTATTTATTTATTCTCCTTGGATAATACAATTTATTAACATTATTATAACTAGTAATAGTATTGGACACTAAACTTAACAAGACTAGTTAACATTTAACTTAACAAAGTATAGAATTACCGAATGTGCAACTTAAGTAAACTCGGAGGACTAAAGGGCAAATTGATAGAATATGTTCTATATATGAAAAACCACCTCACGGTTTCCCCATTCCATTCCTTTCGAAACCCTACAGCCACCAAACCAAATCGCAGCCCATTGCTGCCGACTCCGTCCACCTACAATCCGCATCCACCAGCAAACCGTCACTGCAGCCTCTCTTCGGCAACTTCTTCACCGTGCGGCGCCCTCGACAAGATCTCTCGCAACCGCAGCCCTTCGACATCGCTTTACACGGTACGTTTCCCTTTTGCTTCGTCGCTCGTATGGGTTTTGAGTTACGAATTCGGGATCGTCGGGCTATGGTGTATGCGCGTTCTTGTTTGCGGGTGCTTGGGTCGCGACGTTCGTTGGTGATCAAATGTTACGGGCTGGTCTTGTGTGTGCGTGATGTTTATGTAATTATAGTTTGTTGATAGTTATATGTTTTGTTGGGTGCATGCGTGCGATCTGTGTGTATGTTTCTGCATATATACATATATATATACACAGGTTTATGTGTTGGGCTAGTGTATGCATGTGTTCTCTTCTGTGTATTGGATATGTGTGTGTGTTGCAATGGAAAATAGATGCTATGCATGTGGGGTAGCAAAGATTAGGTATAGTTAAGTGAGTTTTCTTTCTGTTGTATGTGTTGTATACATGCATAGATGCATATATATGTGTGTGTATGTATATGAATGTAACCGTGTGTGTGTTATGTTGAGTGTGTAAGCATGGGGGTTTCTGTGAATAAATTATGGGTGCTTATCCAGGCATGTGTGGGTTAGTTCTTAAACAATAAAATTGTGTTGTATGATTTTGTGTATGTTGACAGTGTGTGTGTGTGAGTGTATTTTATATTGGGTACTAACTAGTATGAATTATTTTCACTAGCATACAAATACATATACATATATATATATATACTAGTTAGTTAAACAAATATGAATCGGGACCCGTTATGCATTTGGGGATTTTGTAACTACACGTTATAAAACATGTTAGCATATATATAAAAAGGAAGTTTAGTAAAATATGTATATATAAGGTACATTTGTGTTTGAAACGGAACAAACGTGGGTAATTGAGTTATATAATTGTATGAGTTTCTATGTGATGGTGTTTGCTTGTAAGCGGGAATATTAAAATGGCACCGTAACCGAACCGTGATCACGAACCATACCATTCTATTCCGAGTAGTTGATTCTATTACTAATATTTAGTCTTAATAAATATTAAATGAAACTCAGGTTAATTGGAACCGATCCTTTGTGCTTACACTTATTTGTTGCAACGCATTCGAGGTGAGTCTTCACGGCCCCTATTTTATTTTCTTTCCTTTTTGGGGGAGAAAACATGCAAACATATTTACAAAATGGTTTTAGTATTATTGATATCGCCTGTTACGTTAGTGCAAACATTCTTGAAAAGTCCTTACATTCTCGAACCGTTAGTAATGTGTAGCGAGGTAATTCTGAGTAGTACTACGGGGTTTGACAAACCCCGCCCGGGCTAGTCGCGCTAGCTTGATTGGAGGTCAAACGGGTGCGTTATTGACCTAACATTTGTCACTGTCTGGGTTAGACGTGACGGGAAGGCAACAAACATACAAACAGTCAGCTTCGGTTTGAAACGCTAACTAACTTGTTTATAGGCTAGCTACCTATCGATATGCTTTAATTACTTTACCATTCGAACAGCTACAAACATTTTTATCTGTGATAAAAACCTGTGAACTCACCAACTTTATGTTGACACACTTTAGCATGTTTTCTCAGGTAACAGGAACGCTTAAGCTTATGATGCACGAGTAAGGAACGCACTCAGGACATGCATCATCAAACATATTTACTTGCATTGAACATTTTGTTTTGACTTAGCACTTATAACTTTCAGTATTGTTTACATTTCGTTATTCGCTTCCGCACTGTTATTCATTTCAGTTTTATGCTTCCGCACTGATGTTTATTTCTTTTATGCTACTCTGATTTAAGTCAAACGTTTGTTTTTAAATTCATTTAGTGTCGTTTGATATGACCGTGTCTGAGATCCTGGTTTGTCACACGCCTCGCGGTAAAACCCCGCACGTGGAATTTGAGGGTGTGACAGAAACCGCAACTGCGGTTAATACCATTTTCAAAACCGAAAACTGACCCGATACTTCGGTTAACCACACTTCGGTTAACCGTCGGTTGTGGTTAACTTTGGTTAATTTCGGTTAATTAACCAATCTATTTAACGTATGCTTTTAAACTAAAATTTTAACTAAAAACTTATTACCAGACTATGTTTGTACCAACTTTATAAGGATGTTCACGATAAGGTTTGTTTTTAAGGTCCCACCAAAACTTGAATCGAAGTCAGAGTGTGCATATAACAATACGTGTATACATCTTGTATTACTTTTACTTATTTAGGGGTTTATTCTATACATTATGAAATCCCATTATGTAAATATATCTTTTAAAAATGTAAATTAATAAGGTTAACATATGAAATTCTAGTAAAATCATGAGGAGTATTCTAATTTTTTTGCACATTAATGTCATTTGGTTCGGTGCGGTTAATTCGCTTAATTTGTACACCAAAACCGAAACCGAATTGCAATGTGCGATTAATTGGTTATGCCTTAACCGAACCGTCGGTTATTTGTTCGGTTCGGTTAATGCGGTAAATTCGGGTATGGTTCGGTTAAATCGGTTAAGTGCTCACCCCTACAACAAATACATTTAACTGTCAAAAGGACCAAACTACTTGGTGCGGGTATGCCATGATTCAACAAAACCATGGTGTCACACCCCAACCTTGACGGCGGAAACGTCGAGTAGTGAGAGTTAAGATCGTTCACAGCCACATAACGCTATTAATAACTCAAAAAATATTTAATCATAAGTTTTAATTGTAACATTACAAGCATAAATCTCAAAGAAATTAAAAGCATAACATAGAATGTAACAAGTCATTCTTATTTCATTTATTTATCTAGGTCCATTCCTAGATGTGCAAGCTTTCAAGAGTAGATATCAAACTTGGGCGTTTCCTGAAACATGTTAAAAATAAAAGGTCAACAATAATGTTGGTGAGCATTCTATAGTTTTTAATACATAGATTATATAAAAGATGGCAATTCAAGTCATAAGTTAGTGAATAAAGTGATTAGGGATGTTATGAACAATGAAAAAATCAAACCTCGACAAAGTTTTACAAGTCTCAAACGTTTACAAGATTATACGATCAGCTAAGTGTATTTGGATCAACCAAAGCAGGCTTGTCTTGCCCATAGATCTATGACTTCGCTGGGCTAGCAATAGTTAATGATTGTACATATAACGCCATAACATGGTAATCACAAAAGTTCAACTAACCACAACTTTGCATGATGAATTGCCATAAAGATTACAAGTCTCAAATAAGTTTACAAGTGCAATGATAATAAGTTAACATGTTTCACCCCAAAGTGTGAAAATAAGCAAAAAGGGGTATGGAAATACTCACATGATCAATAAGTATAAATTGGATGATTAATAAGAAATAATAACAAGCCTCGATTCAACGTAGCCCTTCACGATGTACCTATAATATATATATTTATAAGATTTTTAAGTTTAATTATATTAAGGTTAACGAGTTAACAGGGACTAGGGTTCTAAGTGGAATTTAGGGATTGTCGAATAACTATGTCAACAAAGTGGAAACAATTTTAATTATTAATATTAAAGAAAGTTATTATATTTTATATAAAGTTTTATATGAAATTATAACTCCTATAATAATTTATGTATATATACATATATAAGTTAAATAAAGTCTAATAACACATTTTAAACGATAGTTTAGAAGCAACGTTCGGAATAATCATATTTGTGGAACAAGGTGTTAGTGAAAGTATAGCTTTTATAAAACAAACTTATTATTATTATTATTTATTTATTTTTTTTAAATATATGACAAAGGTATAAAAAAAAGTATTTCTTTTAAGGAAATAAATTTCCAGAAAATATTTAGAAACATTTTAAAAATTATCAGCTTTTATAAAATGTTTTTTTATAATTTTTAAAAATATTTAAAATTGTTGTAGAGGGCTAAAAGCCTCAAAAATAAAATGTGGGGTGGCCCGGGGTCGAAACCGGGACCTCCAGGTTCACATGGGGACAAGTTACCATTAGGCGAGATCGCCTAAGCTTGACAAAAGGTGGGTTTTAATTTTTAAAAACACAATCACAATAAATTCTCAAAACCATATGAACCCTAGATTGTTCTTGTTCCAAATTGAAGCTCAAATCAGTATTGGTAATGATCCGAATCATGGGGCTTTTGTTCCCCATGTTTAAACGATCATAAACATGTATTTAACTTACTTGATTATGAGTCAATTGATGCGATTTGCTATGGTTCGACTTCGGTTCTTCACGAATGAACAGGGGTGTATGAACTCGATGATTGTAATGTTTCAGAGAAATTGATATTGCAGAGAGTTGGAAAGGATCGAAAGAAAGCTTTCCCCTCTGTTTAATGGGTTCAATTTGTACGTTAAAGTATCGAACGGGTCTTGCCTTTGATTCGATTGTTTCGGTTACGGTTGAACGATTAATTTGTTGTTAAACTCCAATTTAATCTCACATTCAAGTTTGCAATGATTGTTAGAACGTTTTTAATCAATTACACGACTCAATTCAATGGGTTTTAGATGTAATTGTTTGGTGGCTTTCGGTTTAATGTGATTTCTTAATGAAATCATCATTTCGATCGAATTAACACCGGTTGTACATTCGATTCGTGTCCACGTTCGCAGTAATGGCTTTAATTCGGTCGAACCGTTGGTTTATTGAGTGTTTTGCCCTCACCGGAGCTCGGCCGGAGGTGGCCGGAGCTTTCACCGGATTTACGGGGTGAGAGAAAGAGTGGGGGAAGTTGTGTTTTGGATTTGACACATTTAGTCCCTGTGGTTTTATGGTTAACCTTTTATGTTTAAAACATTCTTTTAAAGTTTCAAAATTTACAATAAAGCCCCCTAACTTCTTTTAAACCCTTTTTAAATATATTCTACAAGTTTGTTATTATTGATAATATTATTATTTTTCTTAGTTATTATTAGTGGTATTATTATTATTATTTATTATTATTATTATTATTATTATTATTATTAATTTTATTATGATTATGATTATTATTATTAGTCATATTATTTTTTTGATATTCTTATTATTATTATTACTAATATTATCATTATTAACTTTTACTATTATTTTTAGGATTATTATTATTATATAATTTACTATCTTTTCTTGTTATTGTTATTATTATTAAAATCTTTATTATGATTGTTACTTATTCATTAACATATCAACCTTCAAATTAAGTATATTAAAGACAAATTAAAGCAATATGCATAAGAACCCCATAAGTTTCATATTAGGCAAACATGGTCCTTAACCAAAATTAACTTTAATTTAACCTAAAATTACAAGATGTTACAGTCTCCCCAACTTAAAAGAATTTTGTCCCGAAATTAAGAATAAAGCTAAGAGAACAAATGCGGGTATCTCTCCTTCATATGATCCTCACGCTCCCAAGTGAACTCAGCTCCACGTTTGTTTTCCCAACGGACTTTGACGATAGGTGTGGTAGTTGTTCGGGTCTTCTTCAGGGTTCGATCCATAATCTCAACAGGCTTCTCAACGAAATGCAATGACTCATCAATTTGAATTTCCTCTAGTGGAACATGCGAATTTTCATCAGCCAAGCACTTCCTCAAGTTTGAGACATGGAAGACAGGATGAACTCCGCTAAGTTCAGAAGGTAGCTCCAGTTTGTAAGCCACTTTCCCAATTCTTTTCAGAACCTTGAAAGGTCCTACAAAACGTGGGGCTAACTTACCCTTCTTCCCAAAACGTACAACACCCTTCCATGGAGAGACCTTAAGAAGAACCATGTCGTCGACTTGAAACTCCAACGGTTTGCGTCTCTTATCGGCATGACTCTTTTGGCGACTTCTAGCCACCTCAAGGTTATTTCGAATTTTGGAAACTTTGTCAGTCGTTTCTTGAATAAGTTCCGGTCCAGTGATAAGATTTTCCCCAATGTCAGTCCAACAGATTGGGGAACGGCATTTACGACCATACAAAGCCTCGAATGGTGCCATTTTGATACTTGAGTGATAACTATTGTTATACGAAAATTCCGCGAGCGGTAAATGCGTATCCCAATCACCACCAAAATCAAGGACACAAAGACGCAGTAGATCCTCGAGGGTTTGGATTGTTCGTTCGGTTTGACCATCGGTTTGTGGATGGTAAGCCGTACTTAAATCCAATTGAGTACCCAAGAGTTCTTGCATCGAAGACCAAAAGTGCGAAGTGAAACGAGCATCTCGATCGGAAATAATGTGTAAGGGCACGCCATGACGACTCACAATTTCGTCAACATAGATTCGAGCCAACCTTGAAACCTTGTACGTGTCTCGTATAGGTATGAAATGTGCTGTCTTGGTCAAACGGTCAACAATGACCCATATGCTATCATGACCACGAGGTGTACGAGGTAACTTGGTTATGAAATCCATGGATATATGTTCCCATTTCCACATAGGGATTTCAGGTTGCTCAAGTAAACCACTTGGTCGTTGATGTTCGGCTTTGACCCTTGCACACGTGAGACACTTGGAGACATAAGACGTGATATCTTTCTTCATTCCAGGCCACCAGTATTGACCACGCAGGTCCATGTACATCTTATCGGAGCCAGGATGAATGGAATATCGGGTTTGATGAGCTTCGTTCATAATGAAGTGCCGAAGGTTGTCTCGATTCGGGATCCAAAGTCGATTCAAGAAGTACCACATGCCATTCGGTTTTGTCTCCAGTTATGACCGAACGTTAGACATCAAATCTTCATCCTTCCCTTCGTCGGTTAATGCCGCTTGTTGAGCCTCGCGAATGCATAACTCGAGGTCACTATCGATCCTTATGTTTTGAAGCATGATAGTAGCCTCGTTGACATCCACATGAATCTCGGTATCAAATTCTCCTAGAGTATCAAACCATTGCCTTCGATCTCGAATTTCTTGAAGCGAGACAGTCTTGTTGTGAACCTTGCGACTTAGCGCGTCGGCTACAACATTCGCCTTTCCAGGGTGATAGCGAATGTCGCAGTCGTAGTCGCTAATTAACTCGATCCATCGTCTTTGTCTCATGTTGAGATCCTTTTGGTTGAACACGTGTTGGAGACTCTTATGATCGGTGTAGACTATGCATTGCGTCCCATATAGATAGTGTCGCCAAATCTTCATTGCGAAAACCACAGCACCAAGTTCAAGATCGTGAGTCGTGTAGTTCACTTCATATACCTTCAATTGTCTCGACGCGTATGCTATAACTTTGCCTCGTTGCATGAGTACACAACCAAGACCTTGATTGGAAGCATCGCAATACACAGTGAAGTCATCATTTCCATCGGGAAGTGTGAGAATAGGAGCGTTGCACAACTTGTGTTTTAATGTCTCGAAAGCCTCTTCTTGCTCGGGTCCCCATTCAAAGAGTCGGTTCTTTTGGGTTAGCGTCGTTAATGGTTTAGCAATCTTCGAGAAATTCGCTATGAACCTATGGTAATATCCCGCTAAGCCCAGAAAAGAACGAACCTCGGTTGGGGTTGTATAAAACACACCAATTCTTCACGGCTTCAATTTTAGCAGGATCAACGTGAATTCCTTGGCTATTCACCACATGCCCTCAGAATTGAACTTCTTCCAACCAAAATTCACACTTGGAAAACTTAGCGTACAATTGCTCCTTCTTCAAAAGTTCAAGAACTTGTCGCAAGTGTGTCTCGTGATCGACTTTCGTCTTGGAATAGATAAGAATGTCATCAATGAACACGATTACGAACTTATCCAAATACGGTTTACATACTCGATTCATGAGATCCATGAACACGGCAGGTGCATTGGTCAAGCCAAAAGGCACGTAGTTGATGATACCCAGAACGTAGATCGATCTTTGAGAATTGAGTTGCTCCTTGAAGTTGGTCGAAGAGATCATCGATTCGAGGAAGAGGGTATCGGTTTTTGATAGTAAGCTTGTTGAGTTCCCGGTAGTCGATGCACATACAAAATGAACCATCCTTCTTCTTCACAAACAGTACAGGTGCACCCCACGGCGATGAGCTAGGACGCATGAAACCCTTATCGGTCAACTCTTGCAGTTGACTAGCTATTTCTTGCATTTCAGACGGTGCTAGACGATAAGGTGATTTAGCCACAGGGTTTGCACCAGGGATTAAGTCAATCTTGAACTCAACTTCTCGCACGGGAGGTAACCCTTTAAGATCCTCAGGAAAAACCTCGGGAAAGTCTCGCACAACAGGAGTGTCTTTCAACTCCTTACCTTTGGCTTTCGTATTAACTACATATGCCATGAAAGCCATGTAGTTTTTACTTAAGCACTTGCGGGCCTTGATGCAAGACATGAGTTTGAGTCTTTGGGATGATTTCTCCCCAAAGACCTTCAAAGTATCACCAGTCGGTAAAGGAATTCGGATACACTTCTCGAAGCATAGAATTTCCGCACAATGCTTGGCTAACCAATCCATACCAATGATAACATCAAAGCTTCCCAATTGCATAGGAATAAGGTCGACGAAGAACTCGTGTTCGTTAAGGCTTAAAGTGCAGTCACATATTACGATGTCCACGACAATAGATTTTCCATCGGCGACTTCGACCGTGAAAGATCTTTCTAGGTTGACGCGCGGTTTAGAAAGTAAAGGCTCGAATTCTAGGGACACGAAACTCCTATCGGCACTCGAATCAAACAACACAGATGCATAACGATTATTTACAAGATACATACATGTTTGGTAACAACCTATTATTGGTATGATGAACATAGATAGGAATTTTTTTACAAGACAAGAAAGGACTAATAGAAATTCAACGACGTACCATTCACCACGTCGTTGTTGGCTTGTGCTTGGTTGGCGTTGATGTTGAAAGCCCTTCCACGAGCCGGTGGCACAGTTCCCGCATTGCGAGGACATTGCGGACGAATATGGCCAGGCTCGCCACAGTTATAGCAGGTTCGGTTGGTAAGCATGGCAGTGTTGTTTGGCGCACGAAGACAAGTAGCCACCAAATGACCATACTTTCCACATAGCGAGCAGACTCGGCATGGAATGTTGCTTGAATGATGGTACTTGCACGTGTTACACATAGGATGTGGACCAGCATAAACTTTAGCCATGGGAGCTTGATTCGCAACCACCATTTGTTTTTGAGGAGCATTTGGGGCGGTCACAGCGTAGTTGCATGTCGGGATGGACTTACGCTTTTTGTTTTGAGAAGATGACTCGGCCCTTACCTCCTTTGTTGCCTCGGGTATCACCTTCGCAGTAGACTTGGAACCCTTTGCCGACATAGTGCAGCTCTTATATGATTCTCGGTGAGCTGTGCAGTGATGGTAATTGCTTCCTCCAAAGTTGTAGGCCTACTACCCACCACGGCATCTTGAATTTGAGGTGGCACCCCCTTGATAAATTTCTCAATGTTATGGGGCACGATGTCCACCATGTGTGGTAGGAGCATACTCAACTCATGATGCCGGGTGGAATAAGCCAAGTGATTCCCACCATCTTGTTTGAGGTTCCAGAATTCCTCCTCTAGCTTTTGTAACTCGCTCCTTGGACAAAACTTTTGAATCATAATCTCCTTAAATTCCTCCCAGGGCAATGCCAAAGCAATCTCAGTTCCACGGTTTCTCTTTTCACTATTCCACCATGTTAATGCCCGTTGTTGAAGAACACTTGTGGCATAGCGAACCTTGAACTCGTTGGGGCACTCGCTAACAATGAACGTATTCTCCATACTTTCAAACCACTCGAGAAGTCCAGTCGCTCCTTCTTTTCCACTAAAACTAGTGGGTTGCACGAGTTGAAGTGTTTGAAAGTGCAAGTACGATTGTTCCCTTGTTGATTGTTCCCGTTTTGATTGTTGCTATTGTCTCCATTAGCACCACTATTGTTCCCATTGGTGTTGTTGTTGCTATTAGCCATTAGTGTGCTATTAAGTTCAGCAACCATAGTCGGGAGAACGGCAGCCATTTGTCGGGCAATCATGGCAGCTAGCTTACGGTCGGAACTTCCACGCTTTCCATGGTGACGAGACATGCTGGAATATACAAAAATGAGTTAGTTACAAGAGCGAGGATAACAAAGGATAGTACTTTAACAAAGATAAGCTAAGGGTTATAAGGTACACGAAATGATTCCATTTGGTAACGCATTACCATTTGGAAACGTTGACACGTCAAGGTGAATTGATCCATTTACCTTAGAAATTTGTGTATATTGACCATAGTTTGTCACTCATCCCAGAAATCCCCAGGTAAGCATAACTAGTCCCGTAGGATTTATGCGATATGCTTGCCTTAGCCCGAGGGCCTTTTGCCAGGAAAACCAGGATACAGGTGTCTATGTGTCACACAATATTTCTTAGGTTCATAGAATCAAAACCTTGATGAGATTTATATAGATTATACATAACGTCTAAGGATCCAAGTCATAACATTAGCATAAGATTCCACGTGTCGACGAGAATAAGGTTAAGAGAGTTCATGTTCGGGGAGAGTCAAAGAGTCAAAGTTAAGTTTAGGGAGACAAGTAACAATGTTTAGGTAATCCTATGCTAAGGCATCAAATTGCACATAAAAGGCATAGCATTATGTAGCATGCAAAGTATACAATTTACAAGATAGAAATATAATTCTATAAGGTTCATGCATACTATAGCCTAGGTCACCATTTCTAATAACCTAGATCCCTATAGTTATGGGCTCTGATACCAATCTGTCACACCCCAACCTTGACGGCGGAAACGTCGAGGAATGAGAGTTAAGATCGTTCACAGCCACATAACGCTATTAATAACTCAAATATTATTTAATCATAAGTTTCAATTGTAACATTACAAGCATAAGTCTCAAAGAAATTAAAAGCATAACATAGAATGTAATAAGTCATTCTTATTTTATTTATTTATCTAGGTCCATTCCTAGATGTGCAAGCTTTCAAGAGTAGATATCAAACTTGGGCGTTTCCTGAAACATGTTAAAAATAAAAGGTCAACAATAATGTTGGTGAGCATTCCATAGTTTTTAATACATAGATTATATAAAAGATGGCAATTCAAGTCATAAGTTAGTGAATAAAGTGATTAGGGATGTTATGAACAATGCAACAATCAAACCTCGATAAAGTTTTACAAGTCTCAAACGTTTACAAGATTATACGATCAGCTAAGTGTACTTGGATCAACCAAAGCAGGCTTGTCTTGCCCATAGATCTATGACTTCACTGGGCTAGCAATAGTTAATGATTGTACATATAACGCCATAACATGGTAACCACAAAAGTTCAACTAACCACAACTTTGCATGATGAATTGCCATAAAGATTACAAGTCTCAAATAAGTTTACAAGTGCAATGATAATAAGTTAACATGTTTCACCCCAAAGTGTGAAAATAAGCAAAAAGGGGTATGGAAATACTCACATGATCAATAAGTATAAATTGGATGATTAATAAGAAATAATAACAAGCCTCGATTCAACATAGCCCTTCACGATGTACCTATAATATATATATTTATAAGATTTTTAAGCTTAATTATATTAAAGTTAACGAGTTAACGGGGACTAGGGTTCTAAGTGGAATTTAGGAATTATCGAATAACTATGTCAACAAAGTGGAAACAATATTAATTATTAATATTAAAGAAAGTTATTATATTTTATATAAAGTTTTATATGAAATTATAACTCCTATAATAATTTTTGTATATATATATATATATAAGTTAAATAAAGTCTAATAACACATTTTAAACGATAGTTTAGAAGCAACGTTCGGAATAATCATATTTGTGGAACAAGGTGTTAGTGAAAGTATAGTTTTATAAAACAAACTTATTATTATTATTATTTATTTATTATTATTTTTTTAATATATGACAAAGGTATAAAAAAAGTATTTCTTTTAAGGAAATAAATTTCCAGAAAATATTTAGAAACATTTTAAAAATTATCAGCTTTTATAAAATGTCTTTTTATAATTTTTAAAAATATTTAAAATTGTTGTAGAGGGCTAACAGCCTCAAAAATAAAATGGGGGGTGGCCCGGGGTCGAACCCGGGACCTCCAGGTTCACATGGGGACAAGTTACCATTAGGCGAGGTCGCCTAAGCCTGACAAAAGGTGGGTTTTAATTTTTAAAAACACAATCACAATAAATCCCCAAAATCATATGAACCCTAGATTGTTCTTGTTCCAAATTGAAGCTCAAATCAGTATTGGTAATGATCCGAATCATGGGGCTTTTGTTCTCCATGTTTAAACGATCATAAACATGTATTTAACTTACTTGATTATGACTCAATTGATGCGATTTGCTATGGTTCGACTTCGGTTCTTCACGAATGAACAGGGGAGTATGAACTCGATGATTGTAATGTTTCAGAGAAATTGATATTGCAGAGAGTTGGAAAGGATCGAAAGAAAGCTTTCCCCTCTGTTTAATGGGTTCAATTTGTACGTTAAAGTATCGAACGGGTCTCGCCTTTGATTCGATTGTTTCGGTTACGGCTGAACGATTAATTTGTTGTTAAACTCCAATTTAATCTCACATTCAAGTTTGCAATGATTGTTAGAACGTTTTTAATCAATTACACGACTCAATTCAACGGGTTTTAGATGTAATTGTTTGGTGGCTTTCGGTTTCATGTGATTTCTTAATGAAATCATCATTTCGATCGAATTAACACCGGTTGTACATTCGATTCGTGTCCACGTTCGCAGTAATGGCTTTAATTCGGTCGAACCGTTGGTTTATTGAGCGTTTTGCCCTCACCGGAGCTCGCCGGAGGTGGCCGGAGCTTTCACCGGATTTACGGGGTGAGAGAAAGAGTGGGGGAAGTTGTGTTCTGGATTTGACACATTTAGTCCCTGTGGTTTTATGGTTAACCTTTTATGTTTAAAACATTCTTTTAAAGTTTCAAAATTTACAATAAAGCCCCCTAACTTCTTTTAAACCCTTCTTAAATATATTCTACAAGTTTGTTATTATTGATAATATTATTATTTTTCTTAGTTATTATTAGTGGTATTATTATTATTATTTGTTATTATTATTATTAGTATTATTATTATTATTATTAATTTTATTATGATTATGATTATTATTATTATTATTATTATTGTTATTATTATTATTATTATTATTAGTCATATTATTTTTTTGATATTCTTATTATTATTATTACTAATATTATCATTATTAACTTTTACTATTACTTTTAGGATTATTATTATTATATAATTTACTATCTTTTCTTGTTATTGTTATTATAATTAAAATCTTTATTATGATTGTTACTTATTCATTAACATATCAACCTTCAAATTAAGTATATTAAAGACAAATTAAAGCAATATGCATAAGAACCCCATAAGTTTCATATTAGGCAAACATGGCCCTTAACCAAAATTAACTTTAATTTAACCTAAAATTACAAGATGTTACACATGGCGTGGGGGGAGGGGGGTGGGTGTTGCTGCGCAGCGTAGGGGGCGTCATGCCCTTCACGGTAGGTTTGCCCCTCCATCCTTACATCGAGACAGGGACACTAACATATCTTGGCAATTGTAAATTCACTCAAATGCATGGACTATTGTGCTTCATTTAAGGGTAACCGTTTTTCTTTTTTCTCAAAGGACAAATAATCTATACTAATAAAGCAAAATAACTACGAGTCACAGGACTATATTTTAGCATGTCCATATCATCTCTATCTACACACACACACATACATACATACATACATACATACATACATACATACATACATACATACATACATACATACATACATACATACATACATAAATACGTACATACATACGTACATACATACGTACATACATACGTACATACATACGTACATACATACGTACATACATACGTACATACATACGTACATACATACGTACATACATACATACATACATACATACATACATACATACATACATACATACATACATACATACATACATACATACATACATACATACATACATACATACATACATACGCACATACATACGCACATACATACGCACATACATACGCACATACATACGCACATACATACGCACATACATACGCACATACACGCACATACGTACGCACATACGCACGCACATACGCACGCACGTACGCACATACGTACGCACGTACGCACGTACGCACATACGTACGCACGTACGCACATACGTACGCACGTACGCACATACGTACGCAACGCACGTACATACGTACGCAACGCACGTACATACGTACGCAACGCACGTACATACGTACATACGTACATACGTACATACGTACATACGTACATACATACATACATACCATACATACATACATACATACATACATACATACATACCTACATACGTACATACATACATACGTACATACATACATACGTACATACATACATACGTACATACATACATACATACATACATACTTACATACTTACATACATACATACATACATACATACATACATACATACATACATACATACGTACATACATACATACATACATACATGCATACATACATTTCAATCCATGTAACACACAAGTATCTAACCTAGTAATACTATAAATACCAGTTAATAAGAAGCTAGAGTGTAAAAAGATTATAAAACGCAAGCTCATGAAGGTTTATAAGAAAATTATAATGCTCTAAGGTTCGGAAGGTTTGAGAAGGTAAAATGCAAACATATACCAACAAGACTACTTTTGAGCAGTTGGTTTTTTCGTCTAATGAAATGGTGGTAATAGTTTAAGATTGTGAATTTAAAGTGTGACATCCTGTATTTTCAGGTCAACGTCGTTAACCTGATCCTCGTTACCTCAATGTTCTCATGTAAATTATTTAATTATCTAGCCTTATTAATGACATAACTTGGTTTATAAATTAAATGGAGACAAATTCATTAAACTAATATTTGTGGGGCTAATGTGGTAATTAACTAATTTAGTTTATATTATATAGTCTTCCAACCTAACCCACCCACGTTTCCATTAGTTCAAATATACCGCTACCATTCGAAACCCTAAGAAACCCCATCATCGACTTCCGACGGCAGCCTGATCCACAGTCTATATCTCCGGTGAAGTTTCCTCTCCAACCGTGAGCCCTTGTTCACCGACGCGGTCGACAACCCTTCTTGCCGTTAACCGTGATCTCCCGGCGGACCGACACTCCCTCTCGCTCAAGTTCCATCGTTGCCCATAGCCGATACGGTACGTTTTTTTTTGTTCCTCTCGCTATTCGTTGCGATGCGTTACGGTTCCATCTCGGTTGCGATTCTTGGCGGCGGGTTTCGATTGGGTTCGGGTTCGGTGATCTTTGTTGTAAGCGTGAGTTTGGATGTGTGTGTGCGTTCGGTAGCATGTGATTATATATATATATATGTACGTATGTATATATATAGTTACCTGTTGTAGGTGTGTGTGTGTTCTAACGTGTGGTGTATGTACGTATATATAATCATATGTGTTTCGGCTATATGTATGTGTTGTGTATGTGCATGGTATCGCAGGTATGTGTGTGTGTGGCTGCAGGAGTATGTACACATATGGATGGTTGCATGATCGGGTGTTTTGTATGCATGTTGTTTGATGTGTTGAATAATGTAGTATGTATGCATATATGCTTTACAAGAAATATGTGTGCATGGGGTATGGGTGTGATGGTGTGAATGTGGGCACATGGGGGGGTGAGTGGGCACATGGGATTTGAATGACAGAACTTTTGAGTGGTGTGCAGCTATGTGTGCATGTGTGTGTAATGGATTTTGTGTGTGAATATATATATATATATAACTAATTGTATGGTTTGAGTTGTGGTAACGTTTATGAACGTGAAAAGACACTTGGATGAATGTTTAAACTTATTTTAGATGATAGCATGGTCTAGTGAAGTCATTGAACAATGTTAAGATGCACGTTTAGTTTAAAACTTGATGTTTCTGGTTCTGGCAGATTCTGCTAGCCAACTTGTGCACGTTGTAACTTGATGATAATAAACTCATAGATTGCGTTTCTTGGGTCTAAATTATGTATTTTTGAATCTATTTTCCAGAAAGCCCAACCACACTTAAATTGGACGTGTAGAACTCAAGTTATTGCCTTTTTAGTGAAGGTAGGTCAAAACTGTTCTTTTTGACAGCAAACAAAGGGTCAAGTATTTTGATACATAATTTTCATTTTGAGGAACTTATGGTTAAAATAAATAAATTGGAAAGTAACCCCATGAGTCTTGGAGCAACTCCATGTGAGTTCATCTCAAAATGATATATAGATTTGTGTTTAGAGACATTATAATAAAGGTATCGCATATGAGTTTTATTATAAAAACTCTCATAATTAAGGATATATAAACAATACCTTTATGTATGATCTAGTGTGCGTGAATAACTGAGTTTTATGTTTGTGTGAGCTTCAGCATGGTAGTACTTGTTTGAGAATGAGAAATACCGATAGCCCGCATCGTAACTGAACCGTGATCGTGAACCGTATCATTTTATTCTGAGTAAATAAATTCCATTACTAATATTTAATCTCAATTAAATATTGAATGAAACCCAGGTTAATTGGAACCCGATCTTTTGTGATTACACTTATTTGTTGCAACGCATTCGAGGTGAGTCTTCACGGCCCCTATTTTACTTTCTTTCATTTTTGGGGGAGAAAACATGCAAACTTATTTACAAAATGGTTTTAGTATTATTGATATCGCCTGTTACGTTAGTGCAAACATTCTTGAAAAGTCCTTACATTCTCAAACCGTTAGTAATGTGTAGCGAGATAATTCTGAGTAGTACTACTGGGTTTGACCAACCCCGCCCGGGCTAGTCGCGCTAGCTTGATTGGAGGTCAAACGGGTGTGTTATTGACCTAACATTTGTCATTGTCTAGTGAGACGTGACGGGAAGGCAACAAACATACGAACATACAAACAGTCAGCTTCGGTTTGAAACGCTAACTAACTTGATTATAGGCTAGCTACCTATCGATATGCTTTAAATACTTTACCATTCGAACAGTTACAAACATTTTTATTTGTTATTAAACCTGTGAACTCACCAACTTTATGTTGACACACTTTAGCATGTTTTCTCAGGTCACAGGAACGCTTAAGCTTATGATGCACGATTAAGGAACGCACTCAGGACATGCATCATCAAACATATTTACTTGCATTGAACATTCTGTTTTGACTTAGCACTTATAACTTTCAGTATTGTTTACATTTCGTTATTCGCTTCCGCACTGTTATTCATTTCAGTTTTATGCTTCCGCACTGATGTTTATTTCTTTTATGCTACTCTGATTTGAGTCAAACATTTATTTTTAAATTCATTTAGTGTTGTTTGATATGACCGTGTCTGAGATCCTGGTTTGTCACACGCCTCGCGGTAAAACCCCGCACGTGGAATTTGAGGGTGTGACAGATTGGTATCAGAGCCACTGGTTATAGAGAACTAGGATTGCATTTGCATCTATACTATAGCCTTAGACATAACACTAGTATTGCACGGACACTCTTACATGATTATAACTGTTGTACGAACATTCTCCCGGCATGCTAACATTACATTACCCAACAATCATAACATCATCCCGGTATCCATGTCACTTGTATCATCCTCGGCTAACAGAAGGGCGGAGAGTCCCGCTCGCTTACTTCCAACATCTACACTTGTTTCTTCACTCCTGGAGTTGAAGCCACGACGACTTGAACCTAACATTACCACTTCGGAACACGAAACTCTTTTCTAACACACACGACAAACCTAACGACGACGAACAAGGAGAACAACGCACATTACTCTTCCAACTCTATTGTACTTGTCTCTATTTCCAACATGCGCTATCATCTTCACTAGTCTGAACAGAAAACGTGGGACAACCAAGGGATTCGAAGTCTATCAGGGGATCAGGCTGAGTTATGCAGACACTTAGAGCTTCAAAGGGAAATATTTTAACTCAGATCACCGGATTAATTTCCATCCAACACAAAGATATATCGAATTATGATTATTTGATTTAAATACGTTGTGTTCCTACAATTTATTTTTATCAATAATTACTATTCGATTAGTAACAGTTGGGTATTGTGAATTGAAGAATCATGTCTGGAAGGAGACCTGGACGCCCGAGTGGACGGGGAAACATCAACATGACTCAAGCTGAATTGGATGCCATCACCAATGAGCGTGTAGCTGACGCGCTTGCAGCTTATGAGCAGACCCGCAATCAGAACCAGAACAACCAGAATCTGAATCAAGGAGGTCCAGCAGTCTGCACCTTCAAGATGTTTATGGACTACAAGCCTCACTCTTTCAGTGGTTCTGAGGGTGCTGTCACATTGCTACGCTGGCTGGAGAAACTTGAGTCGGTTTTCGCCATGTGCAATTGTCCTGTTGGAAACCGTGTCAAGTATGCATCTGGCACATTAGAAGGACCAGCGTTAACTTGGTGGAACTCACAAGTCCAGACATTAGGACTTGAGGCTGCTAATAACCTACCATGGGATGATTTCAAGAAACTGATGAAGGAAGAATACTGCCCGAGGAATGAAGTCCAGAAGCTGGAAAGTGAATTCTGGAATCTTAAAATGGTTGGCTCCAACATTGAGGAATATACAACTCGTTCGCACGAGTTGGCTGCTTTATGTCCTCAGATGGTAGACCCAGACTACAAAAGGATAGAGAGGTATATTGATGGGTTAGCTCCTCAGATTCAAGCTAGTGTCATAGCTGCGGACCCTGAGACTATTCAGCATGCTATCCGACTAGCTCACAGACTCACCGATCAGGCAGTGGCGCAGGGCACTCTGCCTAAACGTAGCACTACATCTGGTTCATCTGACTACAAACGAAAATGGGATAGTACCACCAGCAAGTCTTCGACCTCGAACAACCCCCAGCAACAACAAGTCAGAAAGTTTGACTCTTCCAGAAGCTTCACCAACAATAATCAGAACAACAACAACAATGGTCAGGGAGCAAGTAACTATGTGGGCAAGTATCCAAAGTGCAACAAATGTAACTTTCATCATCATGGCCAGTGTGATCGTTTTCGTTGTCAAAGGTGTGGAAGAATGGGCCATGCTGCTAAAGACTGTAGGGTGAACTGATGACCAGGCAACAACCTTATCAACAACGACAGGGTGAAGTGACTAGAGGCTGTTTTGAGTGTGGTAAAGAGGGTCACTATAGGAAGGATTGCCCAAAACTGAAGAATGGAAACAGGGGGAATAATGGAAACAACAACTATGGGAATGGCGCTAAAGGTCGAGCTTTCGTGATTGGGTCTAGTGAGGCAAGGAATGATCAAAACGTAGTTACCGGTACGTTTCCTCTGAACGACTGTTTTGCTTCTGTATTATTTGATACCGGTGCTGATAGGAGTTTTATCTCTGCCAAGTTTAGCAAACTTCTAGATGTAACGTCAACCGAAATAGAACCTAGTTACACCGTAGAACTAGCTGATGGTAAAATGATTGAGGCAACCCATATTCTCAAAGGATGTAAACTAGAACTATCGGGACACAACTTAGATATAGACCTCATGCATGTTACACTTGGTAGTTTTGATGTGGTAGTCGGCATGGACTGGTTATCTAAGAACCAAGCTGAGATTATCTGTCGGGAAAAGGTCGTTCGTGTACCACTTCCTAGTGGTGAAGTCTTATATGTTCAGGGCGAGAAAGGTGGTGTAGTCTCTGGCATCATATCATACATGAAAGCCTAGAAATGCTTACGTAAAGGCCATACCGCTATTTTAGCTATGATCACAGAAAAGACTATCGAAGAAAAGAAGATCGAGGATATCCCTATTGTTCGTGACTTTCCTGAGGTTTTCCCTGAAGACTTACCTGGTCTTCCACCGCATCGTCAGGTTGAGTTCCAGATTGATTTGACGCCTGGAGCCACACCTATTGCAAGAGCACCGTATAGACTAGCTCCAAAAGAACTGGAAGAAATGTCCACTCAACTACAAGAACTCTTGGATAAAGGGTTTATCAGACCTAGCTCATCACCATGGGGAGCCCCAGTCCTGTTTGTCAAGAAAAACGATGGGACTTTTCGCATGTGTATCGATTACCGTGAGTTGAACAAAGTGACGATTAAGAATCGTTATCCTCTTCCCCGTATCGACGATTTGTTTGACCAACTTCAAGGATCGAGCTTCTATTCCAAGATAGCTTTGAGATGATATCATCAACTGAGAGTCCGAGAGGAGGACATATCAAAGACAGCATTAAGAACTCGTTACAGTCACTACGAGTTTTTGGTTATGCCTTTTGGGTTGACCAATGCACCAGCGGTGTTCATGGATCTTATGAACCGCGTGTGCAAACCCTACCTGGACAAGTTTGTCATCCTTTTTATCGATGATATTCTGATATATTCAAAGAAAAAGGAGGAGCATGAGGAACATCTTCGATTGATTTTGGAATTACTTAAACAAGAACAGCTATATGCCAAATTTTCGAAGTGTGACTTCTGGATTCGGGAAGTCCAATTCTTGGGTCATGTAGTCAATGAGAAGGGTATACATGTTGATCCAGCAAAGATAGAAGCTATCAAGAACTGGGCTACGCCAAAGACTCCGACGGAGGTACGACAATTTCTTGGATTGGCTGGATATTACCGAAGATTTATCGAAGGGTTTTCGAAGATCGCTCAACCACTTACAGCATTAACACATAAAGGCACAGTGTACAGTTGGGGTGACAAGCAGGAGTCAGCATTTCAATTCCTAAAACAAAAGCTTTGTACGGCACCGATACTATCCCTACCTGAGGGAACAGATGATTTTGTGGTATATTGTGATGCATCTATCCAAGGTCTTGGTTGTGTGCTGATGCAACGCGAGAAGGTCATCGCATATGCCTCCCGTCAGTTAAAAGTTCATGAGAAAAACTACACGACACACGACTTAGAGTTGGGAGCCGTTGTGTTCGCACTCAAGATATGGAGACATTACTTGTACGGTACCAAGTGCACCATTTATACCGATCACAAGAGTCTTCAACATATTTTTGAGCAGAAGGAGTTGAACATGAGACAACGTCGCTGGGTCGAATTGTTGAATGACTATGACTGTGCGATCAAGTATCATCCGGGTAAGGCTAATGTAGTAGCTGACGCCTTAAGCCGAAAGGAAACACCTAAGCCAAAGCGAGTTCGAGCATTACAACTCACCATTCACACTGGATTACCCGACCAAATACGTAATGCACAACTTGAAGCTTTGAAAGACGAGAACCTGAAAGCTGAATCACTAAGAGGCATGGAGAAACAACTAGAAACCAAATCGGACGGTATCCGCTACTTTATGGACCGAATATGGGTTCCTTTGTATGGAGACCTACGAGAGCTGGTAATGGACGAAGCTCACAAGTCACGGTATTCTATTCATCCGGTTTCAGACAAGATGTATCACGATCTAAAAGTCCTTTACTGGTGGCCAAACATGAAAGCTGACATTGCCACTTACGTAAGCAGATGCTTAACCTGTTCTAAGGTTAAGGTGGAGTATCAACGACCGTCTGGTTTACTACAACAACCAGAAATTCCAGTATGGAAGTGGGAGCAGATATCTATGGACTTCATCACGAAACTGCCACGAACACCCAGCGGATGCGATACCATTTGGGTAATTGTAGATCGATTGACGAAATCCGCACACTTCTTACCAATCAGAGAGACTGATAGAATGGAGAAGTTAACACGTATTTACCTCAGAGAAATAGTCTCTCGGCACAGTGTGCCAATTTCTATCATCTCCGATCGTGACGCTCGATTTACCTCACATTTCTGGCAATCATTACAACGAGCATTGGGTACACGGCTAGACATGAGTACTGCATATCACCCCCAAACGGATGGCCAGAGTGAGCGTACGATCCAGACTTTGGAATTCGGCAGCAGTTGGGAAACTCACTTATCGTTTGTTGAGTTTTCTTACAATAACAGTTATCACACGTCGATCAAAGCTGCTCCATTCGAGGCACTGTATGGGCGTAAGTGCCGATCACCTATTTGTTGGGCGGAAGTCGGAGAAAGTCAACTTACCGGTCCTGAACTTGTGCACGAGACAACTGAGAAGATCGTACAAATCCGTAACCGCATGGCAGCAGCACGTGACCGACAGAAGAGTTATGCTGACAAACGTCATCGACCGTTGGAATTTCAAATTGGTGACAAAGTACTTTTGAAAGTGTCACCTTGGAAGGGTGTGATTCGTTTCGGGAAACGTGGAAAACTAAGCCCTAGATACGTGGGACCGTTTGAGATTGTCAAACGGGTTGGCCCCGTAGCCTATCAGCTGGACCTACCCGAAGAACTCAGAGGAGTACACGATGTGTTCCATGTTTCAAACCTGAGGAAATGCCTTGCAGACGAGACTCTCGTCGTTCCGTTAGACGAGATACATGTGGATGAACAACTACGTTTCATTGAAGAACCGGTGGAAGTTATGGACCGAGAGGTCAAAACGCTCAAACATAGTCGTATCCCTATCGTTAAAGTCCGTTGGAATTCAAAACGTGGACCAGAGTTTACTTGGGAACGCGAGGATCAAATGAAAAAGAAATACCCACAACTGTTCAAAGATCAAGCATCTACTTCTTAAGGTATCATTTTTTTTCAAGATATCTTTTTCTTAAATTTCGAGACGAAATTCCCTTCAACAAAGGGATGATGTCGTAGTCGGAAAACTTCCAAAATTCTTTTATTTTGGGTTGTCTCAAAACTCTCTCAAGCACTATTCTTTGTACATTACACATCATTGAATCGGGTGTTCTACGCCAAATCTGATGTTCTAATTTTCGGGACGAAAATTCTTCAACGGGGGAATGATGTGACATCCTGTATTTTCAGGTCAACGTCGTTAACCTGATCCTCGTTACCTCAATGTTCTCATGTAAATTATTTAATTATCTAGCCTTATTAATGACATAACTTGGTTTATAAATTAAATGGAGACAAATTCATTAAACTAATATTTGTGGGGCTAATGTGGTAATTAACTAATTTAGTTTATATTATATAGTCTTCCAACCTAACCCACCCACGTTTCCATTAGTTCAAATATACCGCTACCATTCGAAACCCTAAGAAACCCCATCATCGACTTCCGACGGCAGCCTGATCCACAGTCTACATCTCCGGCGAAGTGTTCCTCTCCAACCGTGAGCCCTTGTTCACCGACGCGGTCGACAACCCTTCTTGTCGTTAACCGTGATCTCCCGGCGGACCGACGCTCCCTCTCGCTCAAGTTCCATCGTTGCCCATAACCGATACGGTACGTTTTTTTTGTTCCTCTCGCTATTCGTTGCGATGCGTTACGGTTCCATCTCGGTTGCGATTCTTGGCGGCGGGTTCCGATTGGGTTCGGGTTCGGTGATCTTTGTTGTAACCGTGAGTTTGGATGTGTGTGTGCGTTCGGTAGCATGTGATTATATATATATATGTACGTATGTATATATATAGTTTCCTGTTGTGGGTGTGTGTGTTCTAACGTGTGGTGTATGTACGTATATATAATCATATGTGTTTCGGCTATATGTATGTGTTGTGTATGTGCATGGTATCGCAGGTATGTGTGTGTGAGGCTGCAGGAGTATGTACACATATGGATGGTTGCATGATCGGGTGTTTTGTATGCATGTTGTTTGATGTGTTGAATAATGTAGTATGTATGCATATATGCTTTACAAGAAATATGTGTGCATGGGGTATGGGTGTGATGGTGTGAATGTGGGCACATGGGGGGGTGAGTGGGCACATGGGATTTGAATGACAGAACTTTTGAGTGGTGTGCAGCTATGTGTGCATGTGTGTGTAATGGATTTTGTGTGTGAATATATATATATAACTAATTGTATGGTTTGAGTTGTGGTAACGTTTATGAACGTGAAAAGACACCTGGATAAATGTTTAAACTTATTTTAGATGATAGCATGGTCTAGTGAAGTCATTGAACAATGTTAAGATGCACGTTTAGTTTAAAACTTGATGTTTCTGGTTCTGGCAGATTCTGCTAGCCAACTTGTGCACGTTGTAACTTGATGATAATAAACTCATATATTGCGTTTATTGGGTCTAAATTGTGTATTTTTGAATCTATTTTCCAGAAAGCCCAACCACACTTAAATTGGACGTGTAGAACTCAAGTTATTGCCTTTTTAGTGAAGGTAGGTCAAAACTGTTCTTTTTGACAGCAAACAAAGGGTCAAGTATTTTGATACATAATTTTCATTTTGAGGAACTTATGGTTAAAATAAATAAATTGGAAAGTAACCCCATGAGTCTTGGAGCAACTCCATGTGAGTTCATCTCAAAATGATATATAGATTTGTGTTTAGAGACATTATAATAAAGGTATCGCATATGAGTTTTATTATAAAAACTCTCATAATTAAGGATATATAAACAATACCTTCATGTATGATCTAGTGTGCGTGAATAACTGAGTTTATGTTTGTGTGAGCTTCAGTATGGTAGTACTTGTTTGAGAATGAGAAATACCGATAGCCCGCATCGTAACCGAACCGTGATCGTGAACCGTATCATTCTATTCCGAGTAAATAAATTCCATTACTAATATTTAATCTCAATTAAATATTGAATGAAACCCAGGTTAATTGGAACCCGATCCTTTGTGCTTACACTTATTTGTTGCAACGCATTCGAGGTGAGTCTTCACGGCCCCTATTTTACTTTCTTTCCTTTTTGGGGGAGAAAACATGCAAACGTATTTACAAAATGGTTTTAGTATTATTGATATCGCCTGTTACGTTAGTGCAAACATTCTTGAAAAGTCCTTACATTCTCGAACCGTTAGTAATGTGTAGCGAGGTAATTCTGAGTAGTACTACTGGGTTTGACAAACCCCGCCCGGGCTAGTCGCGCTAGCTTGATTGGAGGTCAAACGGGTGCGTTATTGACCTAACATTTGTCATTGTCTAGTGAGACGTGACGGGAAGGCAACAAACATACGAACATACAAACAGTCAGCTTCGGTTTGAAACGCTAACTAACTTGATTATAGGCTAGCTACCTATCAATATGCTTTAAATACTTTACCATTCGAACAGTTACAAACATTTTTATTTGTTATTAAACCTGTGAACTCACCAACTTTATGTTGACACACTTTAGCATGTTTTCTCAGGTCACAGGAACGCTTAAGCTTATGATGCACGATTAAGGAACGCACTCAGGACATGCATCATCAAACATATTTACTTGCATTGAACATTCTGTTTTGACTTAGCACTTATAACTTTCAGTATTGTTTACATTTCGTTATTCGCTTCCGCACTGTTATTCATTTCAGTTTTATGCTTCCGCACTGATGTTTATTTCTTTTATGCTACTCTGATTTGAGTCAAACATTTATTTTTAAATTCATTTAGTGTCGTTTGATATGACCGTGTCTGAGATCCTGGTTTGTCACACGCCTCGCGGTAAAACCCCGCACGTGGAATTTGAGGGTGTGACATAAAGTTTTAGGTTTGAACTTGACTTAAGAGAGTTTTTCCACAGTGGTAAGTTTCCTTCTCGACCGTATTTCTAGGCAAGTCAGCGTCAAAATCAATATCAGTAGTATGAGTAGTTCCAAACACCATTCAAAATAAAACTGTTATCAGGATCCAAATCCAAGACGCCACTCCACCGATTGATCATTTTAAAACGAGAACAAATTTAATTACTATAGGTTATTTATGAAGTCCAAATACTGGAAAAATATTCGAATGTTTTCTTTCACGAAACTTAAATAAAAAAACAAAGTTAACAACTATAAATGACCTGAGCCTCGTCCAATAATATAGAAATATACAAAATTACTAAATTTTAATATAAAGAAAATATAACATAATAATAATTAAGTTTCAAAAGTGTTTCAATTAAATCATTCATGCATATTTTGTCTAAATTAGATTACTAAGCTATTAGATCAACTCTTGATAGTTTTTTTTTGTTTCAAGAAAGAAATGAAGTGGAAGATGTGGGATCAAGATTTTTAGTATATGTAATTATATTTAAATAAAATTAAAACACATGTTAATTGTATTAAAAATAGCAAAAAAATTTCTATAATTTATGTCAATACTCCACATTAGCATAAAAAATAAAACATATTTCCTAAATGAAACAATAAAAAAATATTAAAAAACATGTTAGAACCTGTAATTTAAATAAAAACATGAAAGTTGAGTGACTTAATTGAAACATATATTAAACTTAAATAATTTAAATGAATATTCTTTATCTAAAAAGTTACCTCTTTAATATATAAAGAACAAGATATTGACATATTAATGAGCAAATATATTAATTAACCAAATATCATACACTAAAAAAATAAAAAAATAAAAAAATAAAAAAATAAACTCAAAGAGATGACACCAGCTTCCTTTGGCCTTGTAATATTTGAACGACAAGATGGATCATATATGAAAGCTAGCAAGGAGCTAAACAAAAATACAAACACCAATAAAAATCTCGAATAAACAAATATTACATTAAGATGTTTAAATAAATCCAAAGAGCCCACTCAAAAGCAACTTTATTAATAACAACAAAACATGAAAGTATAACCCTCGTATTATAAACATACAACTCCTCAAGACTCGAGCACAACCCATGATCTCCGGCCCTCGAATCGTACGACCCCTCCTCCGACGACGACGTTTCCTTCCGACGGAGTCGTGGGAGCCGAGAGTGCAGGCGAGTGCAATGCAATGGAAGTGAAGGAGCTCGATACCATCGGTGGCACAACAGATGGCGGTGGTGGTGGCGGCGTTGGTGCGTGTCTTGACAGTGTTACGTCAGTCCTTGAAAAGTTGGAGGGTCCGATGGTGAAGATCGGATGGTGGGTGTTCTTCCAGCTCGATTTAATATTATTTCCACTATGTTTCAACCTGAATCTTTGATTCCAAGCTCCGACACTGTCAAATCAAATAACGTATTTAGTAAAATCTCATTTATAAAGTAGGGTTTGAGGTAATTTCAAGACAAAACTTAAAGGTATCACACAAAAACTCAATGTGTGATGTTGAATACAAATAAAAACTAGATACAAACTTAAAACTTGAAGGGACTTTAAGTTCTTACGGTTATCCCTCTTTTGCTGACACCTTTTGCGAAACCCAAAACAACCAATAGAAATCTAGGAGCATGGTTTTCACAATCGAGAAAATCAGGTATAGCTTACAAATTGTCACCATCAGTGCCTTCATCACATTTTAACCAAGCTCTCATCACATCCATTAGATTTGAACCAAGCTCTCATCACATTCATTATCTTAAATTTTTTTATACATGTAGAGGCGGGTGTTGGTGGTGTAATGAGGGTCGAGAGGCAAAAGAGAAACCATTAAACAAAAAACATCTTAACAGGATGTTTGTAGTTAGAATATATTAGGAATTCAAACAAATATAACAGAAGAATAAGCAACGATTAGGGAAAATGATTAAAAGTGTGTTACATGCGACACAACAAGTAGGTCTAAAGTTGCAATTTATAAAAAAATTTCAAAAACTCATAATATGAACAAAAATCATATGAATATATTACCTAAACCATAAGAATATTTTTTTTAATTTATACATTGTATTTATTTAGTCAAGTGTATTGGATGAGAGAGAGACCCTTGTTTTTGGCTTTTATGATGGGGTAGTATGAACTTATAGTGGTACCTGTTAAGTTAAACAGACAGAACATGTGATCGAGGTCTATGGTTGTGGTACGTCCTTAGTCCTTTGGTTATATTTTATTTCATAAATTTGGCTCGTAATGGGCCCAATGTACATATTTATCACACTTTCTAAATTCATCATTCAAATTGAAATCTTTTTATTCTAGGATTTAATAAATAAGATTCTTTTATATGATTATAATAATCTATATTTTATTCAACCGGTGACATTCATAACTTTTACTTTAGTTGTCAAGAGCAATTTTAATAACATAATTATAATAGATTATTTGATTTATAATTAATTTGCATTCGATTTCGATTGTTGGTTTTTATTTTTTCATAATAATTAATGTGAGTGAAACCGAATAGCAATCAAATGTGGGTATCTGATTATTATGTTATTAGGATCATCCTTCTATGCATACATCATGTGTTGTGCATACATCGAGAGAAATAGTAACTATATCTTTATATATAAAAAAAACAAGTAGACGAGTGCATCATTTGTAACACTTTTGTAAGTCGCTAATTATTTTTTCCGCTTCTCATTTCAACTAATGCTTAAGTTTGTTTCTCTCTTCTCTTTGTTAAACCTTCAATTTTTTATTATTATCATTTACTTTCATGTTTATATTTATTAACCTTATAAATAAGTTTCGTTTATCTTTCTTAATTCAAAAATTCTTATTACTAACTATTTAATATAGTTTTAAAAGTTTAGTAAAAAATAACTTTAAATCTTCATATTCAATATGTTTAAAAGTTTAGTAAAACCAAAAATACTAATTGCCTAATGATTTTGGCCCGTTCCATTGAGGCTTTGGCTTCTTTTTCTGTTCCTTGACTCAACACACCACAACAAACGTAGCCCCCTCTTCCCCCAAAATAATTTATACCAGATCCATGTATTTTTTTTCATATATAGAAAGTTTAAAAAAGATTTTATAACATATTTCCAAAAAGTAAAAAACATAATAATTAAAAATGTACATATTATATAAGTTTCTTAGTTTAAACTTTCTTGGATAGTCTTTCTAAATCATGTTTAGTCACTATTAGATTGAAGAAATTTAGTAACACTCTTGAAATCTTCGTTAGATTATTTAGAAAAAGAAAAAAAAACAAGAGACCATATGTTTATGTTGAGAACTTTTGTACCCAATAGACCAAACACTTTCTTTTAACAATTGAAAACTATCACAACATCTACTTGAAATGACATCATGCCTCATCAAAAAATATGTGTGTGTTAGGTTAAAATATTTGACGTTTAATTTGACTATTATTAGCAAGAACTATGTTAGTATTAACTTACTAAGTTATTGTTATTTATTGACTTTTGTTAACAGTAATTTAGTTACGGAAGATGAATCAACCTGCTAGCCAGCGAGGCCGTCATAGGCACTCAACCACTTAGACCCGCTACGTGTAGTGGTGGAACCAGAAAATTTGTTAACTGGGTCACTAATTTTAGTGTTCTGATATCTATCAATTCGACTTACAAAATTTTAATTTGAGTCGGGTCGGGTAGGGTTTAAAACTATGGCTTCACTTAAAATTTCGGTACTATACAGTCCACCACTAGCTCAAAAATGAATGGGGTCACTTGACCCTGTTCCCCGAAGAGTAGTTCTGCCCCCGGCCACGGGCGCTGGCCACCGGCCCTCCAACCTCGCATAGAATGTCAAAAAAATATTATTTGATCTCCTATATTGGTATAACTAAAAGAAGTACTCCCATTTTTTCTATTAATAATTTTTAGAATCATATATGTTATTTTCCTTGATCATCACCTAAGTCAATAATAATACATTATATCTGAGTTGTACAACACATGCAATGTAAAATCAGTATCTATCATTTACCCAAATACATTATTACAAACATACCATAAATTACATTTTCAAAAACCTTCGTTCTATTTGTAGAGATGTCAAAAAAAGTGCTAGTCAAACTTAACCTTTTGTTCAAATAAATTGAACTTTCTTGATTTGATTTTGTAGTTATCTAACAAAGTTGTGTGATATTTAAATAACAAAATGGAAAGAAAATAATATTAAGAAAATTATCACATGTAACATGTTAAAATTTTGACGATGATAGAGTAAAATTTAATCAAAACATATTTTTCTTTCTATTTATTCCTAAACAAAGAATAACCACCTTTTGCAATTGGGGAAAAATGGTATTACAGTCAAATGGGCAACTTCAGATATCGAGCAGATAACGAATATGCAGTTAGATTTGTTTGCAGTAACTTATAAGTTTTACTGTTTTACTTATATTTGGTTTTCATGTCTTTACAAAATTTATAAGTTTTTATTTCTTTACAAACTATAAGAAGATTCGTTAGATGAGTTTTTAGCGCTTTTTTTTTAATTATGTTTAGAAATTGAATATGAGATATGATGGGTCAAATATTGAGTGAGCTAGCGTCGTTTTAAATGTTTGTAAAAGCCAAATAGCTTTGAGCCTAAATAACATGAGTTGAAGTACAAATGATTATTTTTACCAGGTTAATTACAAGGATTTACCATTAACAAGAACAAATACATAACACTAGTTTAGAAACCCGTGTTTTACACGTGTTCAATTAAAATATTAAACTGATAGTTAGTAATTAATTTTTAGAAATTATAAAATAATTTTTTAGATAAGATATGTTTCAAATTACGTATAATCATTTATTTTAGGTAATAAAATTATAACAATATTTGTTTTAAACTTTCGTCTTAAAAAACTTCTGTTTAAAAAATACTTTTCAAACATTCTAATTTCTTTTAAATTTGTTTTTTAAACATCATTTTAAAAAAAGTTACCAATAATATCAAATCACATTTATTTTCTAAAAAAATACATTCCTTAATAAAAATATGTTTTATAATTTTAAAAGAATATATATAATATCTTTAGCATACAATATGATCGTGAAATAATTACTTTTTATGCTAGTAACATGTAACAAGTAGGGTATGAGAAGATGGCATGTGGCAATGAGAGTGTAAAAAGATGACATGTGATAAAAGTTTATATTTTTTTTATTAGTATAGATTATAGTATAAATTATTAGTATAGATGAGATCAATGAAAACATATATATAATTAGCAAAATGTTATGATAATGGTTGTAATTCATATATTAAAAGCACGTAAAAGGGATTAACATATAATTAAATGACTAGAAAATGGTTTCATTTATTCAAATTATTTAGCAATTATTTAATAATTTTAAACACCAATGTGATCATAAAAGAAGTTCTTAAAATTCAATATTACAGATTGATAATGTGCAAAACAGATTAATCGGATTGTGTAAACTTTTTGGCTAGATTAATAAATATTTTGCATCAGAAATTAACCTACAAAAATAATTTTATATAGAAAAATTAATAATAAAATAACATGCATACTTGATTAATCATTGAGCCAACCTTGATACGATGAGAATACCTTTTGAACATGTTTTCTTTTGAAACCTCTACATCAAATCAAAGGAGGATGCACAAAGACTATATGTATCTCTCTCTTTAGTTTTCAAAATTTTAATTGATGATGTTAATTGTATCCTTAATCTCTTTCAAACTTGTTGGATCCACCCAATTAAACAATAGATTTCACTCTCACATGTGCAATACGTTCAGTAGAAAGATACATTTAGTTATACATCTGCCGGTGTGCTCCCTCTAAAAAAATCAAATTGGAGAAATTAAAAGAAATTAATTTTGTTTTTCAGCATGATAATAAAGGGATTTTAATTTTTATTAATGTAACAACTTGAGGTGAGAGTAACAATGTTTATGCAACCGGATCGGACCGGCCGGTCCGACCGGTTCGACCAAGGATCGGCCCCCTAGCCGGTCCGGTTCGCTATGATTCGGTTTTAGGTGGTCAAACCGGCCGGTGCGTCCCCAACCGGTGGTCGGACCGGGAAACCGGACCGGTTCGGACCGGTTTTTTGTTCTTTGTTTTTTATTTATTTTAATGGGTAAAACCGGGGTGTTGAACCATAAATTAGTGTGTTGGATATACAAATATAGTTAAGTTTTATATATAACTATAAAATACATATATAAATCATATATAAATTACTTATATTTAATTATATATATAAATATAGTTATATTCAGTCCAACCGGTCCGACCACCAAACCAGTAAAACGTCCGGTTCAACGTCCGATCCGGTTCTGAAAACATTGAAGAGTAACACTTCAAACTGGAAGGATGAGAGGTACGAATAATAATAAAACTTTGATTAGGCCATATGTTATTCGACTAATTCTTTTATTAATATATTAAACCATGTTTTTCTATCAATCGGTCTTGTAATAATTTTTAATCTACCTTAAAAAAGATTGTCTTTTGATTTTATTCAAGAAGTACGAACCTTAAATTAACTGATAAGGTTATTGTTTTGCAACCTTGAGATCATGTGTTCAAATCACAAGAAACAATCTACTACACAAAGCATAAGATAAGTTAACGTATATCAAATCACAAAGTGATTTGACCCATCCCCGTACCCGTACGTTTTATTTATGACAAAATTACAAAAAGCGTCCTTTATGTTTATATAAAGTTGCAGGTTTCATCCTTTATCTTTAAAAAACACGTTAGACGTCCTTTAAGTAAACATTTTATAACAGAATTCGTCCTTTATAGTAATTGTCATTAACTTTTTCAGTTAAAATTAATCATGTCTCTTGCACATGAGGATAATTTAGTCATTTTACCTTATTTACTTAAATTAAATGAAAAATTACTCATTCTTCTCTTCATCCTTCTTCTCCCTGCTAGAGACCTTCGTTTGAAAGAAACATCGGGTGTTAATGAAATCACCATTCAACATAGCGGTTACGATTGAATAATAACCCCAAAATCAAAAACTATAAAAAATTTATGGCTCAATCAAGTCGCAATGTCAAGAGCCTTTAAAGCTTCTTTCTCCTTCTGACTTAATCACTAACTCCAAGCTTCTTCCTCCATCACTTTATTCATTTGTATGGTCTAACTTTTGAAATTTGATGACTTGTCGTTGAATGAAACCGATGGAAATCTCACCTGAATTGTGGAATTTCACCAACCTTGGTAGATTGTGAAAGGGATCGACTTATTCTCTACCAATTTACGAACCCAGGTGGATTGTGAAAGTGATCAGCTTAATGTCTGCCCATTTACGAACCCTAAACCCCAGGGAAACCCAACTGATTTGCAGCAGCTAGATGTCCTTCGAATCCAGCAACAAAGTATGCTAAGGATGAGGGTAAATAGTGTTTCACTTATGTGAGTGTTTTATGTTTAGCGGTGGCTGGCAATTGTGCTCGATCGATGATCGGAGCTGTTACGCAAAGGGCGGCTATATGCTTCCTATTCTCATATAAATTTGCAACCCCCCGTTCTCGTGAATACCACAAGTAAGGATTTTGGGGTGGTTGACGATGAGGTGTGGTGGTGTTTGATGGTTGACCGCTTGTGTTTGCGATAGAGAGAAAGAGTAGAGAGAGGATTTTATTTCAGTTTTACTTTTTCTTATCAAAGGGAAGTTATAAGACGAAAATGCCCTCAAGTGCTTCGCACATGATTGCATTTAACAGAAAAAATTAACGGACGTTAGTCTAAAGGATAATATTCGTTACAAAAATTATACATAAAGGACATTTAATGTACTTTTTAAAGATAAAGGATGAAACCTGTCATTCTTCATAAATATAAAGGACGTTTTCTGTAATTTTATCTTTATTTATTTATTTATTTTTTATACTTTATTTCAAGATTATATAACGTTTAAGACAAGAGTGATAAATGAGGAGGGGGTCAGGGTGTCATGCTAAAGTGCAACATAGCCAATATGTTCTCAAACACTCCCACATGCCTCTGTAACTCTGCTTTTCTCGTATTCATACACTCAATTTGTCAACTCAAAACAAACTGATTTGACTAACTTAACACTACCCGTTAATATGATTTCAATTCCTAAGCTACAAGACATCAAGACAACAAGTTTGATTTTAATAATATTCTTAACCCTTAATTCTTAATGTATCTTTTGTTTCATGTTTTTTTAGCTTCTTGCTAAAAGATGTTGTACTGTTGGTTTTGTTGTTATGAAATTGCCGCCATTCCTAAAAAAGTACCGGTTAATTAAATAGAAAATAATAATTTAGATATACTTATATCTTTTGTATTAACGACATGTATAATTATGTTTAGTAGGTTAGGCTATTAGGTTTCGGGTGATACTAGTGTAATGTAATGTAACTATGATTAAAAAATGAGACTACGTCGTATTCATCAAATCGCCGCCTAGACACATGTTCAAATCTTTGAAATGTAAATTGATAAAGGGTGAGAGGAAAACAATTTGATATTCAGAAAAAACTAAACATGTGTGGCACCTTATCGAGTGTGATGAAATTTTTAATAATCACCTCTTTACACATACACATACGCATACGCATACACATATACTGAAGAATAATGAGAAAACCACGTAGTTAAAAAACATAAATAATACATCTACAAAGTATTATTTTTAAATTTATTTAAAAAACATAAATATAATACTAATATATTTTAATAAAAAATAAGTTATATACTAGGTTTTAATACAAAACCTTTAAAAAAATACAATACTTCAATCATTACAGTGTCTCCAAACAATACTTCATGTGTTTCTTTGTTGCGAATCATCACATAGTTTGCCAGCTATGAATCATCAAACTCTCTCTCCATATCGTGAACTATTCGTATGAATAGGTGTGGACTTATGCTAAAATGACATCTAAATGGTTTATCTTCATATAATGGCATCCTCACGAAATAATCATCTGCAACACGAGTGTTAGCACTTAGCTCCCTCATGATTCTAGTTAATTTGGGTGTGTTATCAGGGGCGTCTCAACAGCTTAAAAAAATAAGCTAGAGCTTTAGGCCCATACATTCTAAAAGGCCACCAAAAAATAAATTTTATTGTATAGCTCATTCTCGATTTAAGCCCAAAATAAACTAAATTAAAAAAACAGAATGAATGAAAGAAAGAAGAAAACCTAGGTCGGCAGGTCGTAGATTTTCAACGCAGATTATTGGTGAATTCCTGATTGGGGGTTGGAGTGGGGGGAGTTGAAAGGAAGAGACGAACAAAGCCAAATGGTTAAGATTAACAACTGCGCACCTATGATTCACTTATGATTTTGCTTGCCCCAAGCGAACCGAGCCACTCAAAACTTCAATTTCTTCACTGGAATCACGAATAAGAACACCCCCCCACATTCATTTGCTTCTCTAATTTTATCCGGTGGAGTCACGATTTGCTTCTTTGATAATGTTGCAATTAAGAAGCCTTTAAACTTCGATTTCATCTGGACATCTAGTGTAGTAACGGACTCACGATTAAGTACTAGGCTAAACGGGTTATCTGATTGATTGATTTTCTCCCTAAATAAGATAAAATTGCTTAATGTGTTGCTAATTGTTTTTCTTTAATTTTTTGTCCTAGGGACAAGTTGTTAATTGATAATTGTTCTAAATTTGTTTTGGTTTTGTATATGCTTCTTTTTATTTGATTTGCACATTGCTAATTGTTTATTTGTTTTAGCATTTTACTTGTTATAGTATATTAGAATATAAAATGTTTGAATCAATTAGGATTTGCTTTGAATTAACTGATTTAGGAATCATGAATCAACTAGTACTTGTGTTTCAAAACATGAGAATTTTTAAAAATAAAGTTTTAAAAGGCCTCCGATTTCATCTTCGCTTTAGGCCTCTAAAAACGTTAAGACGCCCCTGTGTGTTATGGAACCCGACGTCAAGTAGGAGTATGATACGATACAAACCATTGTTTCTAAAAATCACGATAAACAATACTTTTCGTCATTTGGATCATTTGAATTGATTTGACAATAAGGGTGTTATTGTCATACTAATTATTGTTAGCATTCGCTTTTGTAATATATAGTTTCATTAATTTTTTAAATAAAAGAACCTTATATATTTTTATTATTATTCTTATTATACAACTTACACTATGTTATTAGAGTAGCATAATGTAAATCATACCAAGTATTTGTGTAAATTGTATAATAACACAATTAGTTTTCATAACACACGATACTAGTACAATGTAAATTATATAATAACATAATATACAACACATATAATTTTTTAAGTATAGTAGTATTATATACTTATGACAATTAAAAAACAAAAATTTAATTTATAGTTTAAATTTTTTTAATTAAAAAATAGTAAAGTATATAAAAGTTTTTTAACTTAAAAAATAATTAAACTAATATTTATCGGAAAAAGTTAACAAAATAAACTTCTTTGCATCGATTGCAGATGCTTTCTTTAATTAAAATAACACAAATGAAAGAAAATAACTTTAAATCTCGTTAACTCGGACATAAATTATTAAACAATGAGGTCTCATCAATTTCATCCTAATATTTACGATTGATTCTTATGGTTTTTAAACTAACAAAGATTAATATCAAACGAGTCAACAAAAATTTGTATCGGATGCATCCCATGTATACTATACATATATACATACATGTCTAAGTGTGAGAAAATGAATTATAGCCACACTCATATTATATCGTACCCTATAAATACAAACCTATTCATTCCCACCACACCACCTTAAATTTCTATTCTCTCCTTCTCTATATATATATTTATATCTCTTTCTAAAGGGCAAAACCAGTGACATATATCTACATATATATTATATCCCAAATTAAATGGCCTTCAAGAAGTCAACAAACAAGCTCTCACAAGCAGCACTCATCAAACATATTATGAAGAGATGTTCAACTATAGGAAAGAAACACCAACATTATTATGATGATGTACCCAAGGGCCACTTTGTTGTGTACGTTGGTGACAACCGAAGCCGATACGTCGTACCCATCGCGTTCCTGTCGCGGCCCGAGTTCCAGACCCTGCTGCACCAAGCCGAAGAAGAGTTCGGGTTCGATCACGACATGGGCCTAACCATCCCTTGCCAAGAACAAGCCTTCGAGTCACTAACTTCATTTCTTCGGTTTTGAGTTTCAACAAACATCATGATCAATTCTTAATTCTACTATTAGTTTTAGATTTTATCTAACCATGCAGAAAGATACTGTTATTGTGTTAGAAGTACAACCCACAAATTAATTGTAAATTTTAAGAATTTTTCTTAAGATGTGTTCCGGTTTTTTTCTTTTTCTTGATTATTATTTCGATTTTATATTTTTTTTCTTATCATTCAAATAATATAAACGAATGGATGCATGGTTAGATTGTACTTTCACGTTCTAATGCTCTAATTACATTCACATAGGTTCATAAAAGAACTTTATTGTTAATGTTTTAAATTTTTAATGGATTTTCTCCAAAGTCCATCTAAACTCCTTACGATATGATTTAAATATTTGACCTCTAAGTAGGACTGACAAAGCAGGTTTTATCGTGTTTAACATGTTAAAGATTACACGAGTAACACAAGTATCAAACATGAAAATGGCTTGTTTAACTACCTATTTTTTATGCCTATAATTTTTAAAAATGTTTTTATGCACAAAGAATGAGAAATAATGAAGTCTAGCCTCCTAATTACAGTTATTTTAAAAAATATAAAAAACTACAAACTAATTATTTTTATTTAACAGATTTAATCATGTACTAATCAGATCAGACATTGTCATCCCTGCCTCTAAGGCAAGTAGCACCTATTACGTATACATACGGATACCATTTTACCAAATGCTCGTTGGGTAATATGAAAGTAAATTATATATAATCTTAGCAATAGTACCGTTAAATAACTTTTTTATTTCATTTATTTGTTATTGTATTTTCTTAAAATTAAATAATTTTGGTTAGTTAAAGTCTTACCTATGCTACACGAAAGAGAAGTTGTGCATTGACGTTATGGTCATCAATCTTTCGTAAGATGAGAGAGAATGGGAGATACGTAGCCGTTTCGACTATTGACTTTGGAGCATTGTAGTTTGCATTCTACTTGTAAGTTTTTGATTATTTAGTTTTCTAAAATTCTAGATAATAAAGTTTATAGAACAATAATAATATAATGAGCGTACGCAGAAATAATAACAAGAATCCTAGTGGTTATGTTGAGTTGAATATAAAATTTAATGTTTAAAAAGTTGTATCAGGTATTTTTTGCACTCCAAGAAAATAGACCTATGGTGTCTAATATTTGTTTGTCTGTTAGTCGACATGTCGCCACTAAAGCCTTTCACGTCAACATGTCAACGCCATACATGTCGCCACTATTGCTTCATCACTAAAGGTCTAAAAAGTCGACGTGAAAAAACACGTGAATTGGTAAAATTAAATGTTTAGGCAGATTGATATAAAATAGAAACAAATTAAGATTGCAAAAATATATTGAAGAAAAATTACATGTTTAAAAGTTGGTGAACCACATGATGAATTCCTCAATACTATTCTAGGTACAAACAATTACGGAGTTAAAACCAGGACTCGAGTAGTAGCGCAAGGAGAGAATATATGCGGTTCAGATCTATCTATGCAGTGGTGTCGGTGTCGCTTTTTCAAATCTCGAGCTAGAAGTGAATTGCAAACATGAGCCACTCGTTAGAGGGTCCACATGAAAAACCCTTCACGGATACTCTAACTCTCAAAGTAGATAAACGAGTATAAACATGTTTATGTATATAAATATCATATAAACATGTATATAAATATCATATCTTTATTGAACGGTTCACGTTCAACCGGAAGTTCAATTATGATTTTTCTATTTAATAAACCAACAATAAAAGTTTAAAGATAGAGACTTCCCATCTCAATTTCCTAACATTTCTTAAACCATTTGACAACTCTCTCACGAGACAGATTTCGAGTGTTTGGACTCATTGCCTGCAACTTTGCATTGCAAATTAACATATATAAGCTCATTTAACAAGGCTAAAACGAACAGTTTCATTCTTGTAACTATAAGTTATGACCGGTTCTTTTGTTTTATAAAAATGTCATATCTATTTAGAGAAAGAAGATGTTATTCAATAACTTCCTTTTGAGATTGACTAGTTTTTTTGTTACGTACAAACTTCGTATCTATTTATAGAGAAAATAAAAGAGCTGTTTTTCGACAAGTACTTCCTTTTGAGATAAAAAGAAATATTTGACATTACCTATCACAAGTGAAAGTTATTTAAAAATTATTCAAACAAAACGATCTATTGGATTGTGGAAGATCTAGAACTATAAGGTGTAATAGGTGACCACATATAGGCCATGATTTATTAAAAAATATATATATAAGAAATATAGAGTGGTCCTAAATTAATTGTTATTATGGCAGGTGTGTAGCAACCTCATGTGTTATCACTCTATACATCAACCTACTAGTTTATGGTAAGTTCTTGTAGGACCTCGTAATTTTAACTCAACGAAAAGGCCACTTATAAAAGAACAAAATATTTGTTAGATTGTGGCAATTTATATATTAATATAACTAATATTATTTTTGTTATTATGTTTATGAACTACAAAATCACTTTTATGATAGTTGGTGATGTTTTAGATGGTGCTTACCCTCTTCCCTTTAGTTGTTGCACTGTCTTTTTAACTTGTTATATTTTAACACTAAAATACCCAAAAAAATACCTCTGATCTAATGTTTTCATGGATACACTAAGACTTCGTTTGGTTCATAGAATTCTCAGGAATTGGAATTAGAATTGAAAATTTTTCTCACATTTATTGGAATTCACATTCCTTCCACTTATCCATGAAATGTTTAATAATCCAATGGAATGTTCAAAATTAAAATCCCAATTTCACTCAAAATTGATCAACCAAACACGTTATCAATTTTAACAAAATTCCAATTTCATTTCCATTTCCAATTTCTTTACAAAACATTTTGCGAACCAAACGGCCCCTAAATGAAAAATGCAGAGGTGCTTAGTTTAAAAAACCCCAATATTGTTATTGCAAACCATTGATTTGATTTTCAATCTTAAATAGACTTACTACTCGACTACATATAAGAGATATAGATGGATAACAAATTAATTTTTCGATTTAACCAAACCAAACGACAATTTACAACTCGCGGTCCATTTCTTGAGGCCACCAAAAGTTCAATAAATACAATCTAGGTTGGGTTTGTCTAGCATCAACAACCCTTGTTGCACCACATATATGCATACAAATACATATACAACAAAGCTCAATAAATACAATGTAGGTTTGGTTTGTCTAACATTAGCAACCCTTGTTGCACCACGTGTGTAAATGTATGCATATATATGTTATGATGGGCCTATTATTAAATCAATGTCTACCCTAGGGGATCAATCGGTATCTTTTCTTTTGGCTACATCTAACTTTAATGACTACCAAACTTTCGAAAGGAATGAACTTTTATTTAGTTACTTCAAACTTCAAAGTGAATACGAAACTAAAACAATTAAGAGCATATTGTGGTGCAATAATGCAACGCATGGGTGCACAAGACTTTAGAACCATAGTTTGTTTATTTACAAATTTTATTTTTATGTAAAATTATAGTGTTATATCTTGTGTATGTATATATATATATGCATTCGAACATTGGATGTCAATTTTGGAATATGTCATGCTAGCTTCAATATATAATGTGATTACATGTTCCATTGTAAGTAGCATGATGTATCTATCGTTTTATTCTAATGTGTTACCATGGTTACATTAACATGTTGGTAATACAATTTGCTTTGTTATTAAGGATCATTTCATTAAGAATACCATTGTGTAGGGAATACTCCATGCCTACTTTTATGTCACACTCACACTAAAGTTATTTTATATGTGATTTTTGTGTTGAAATTATATAACCGATCTAATTGTCCCCAAGAGGATAGTTTGGTGGTAAAAGGTGTTTCCCAACCAAGTGGTTGTGGGTTCAAATCATGCAGTGTGCAGATTTGATGAAAATTTTCCTAATAATAGGAATTGATATTCAAAAAAAAATATAACCGCTCTAATTAATTTCATTTGATTTAACCAAGCCATATATATGGCATGTAATTACATGGTCCAATTGATACAATGTAGGTTCGGTTTTTTCTTATCAACAACCCCTTTTACGCCACACATATCTATATGCGTGTGTGTATAGACATACATACATATGTTGGACCTATTATTAAATCAATGTCTACCCTGGGGTCAATTAGTATGACCGTATGAATTTTTTTTGGCAGCATTTATGTTTAAAGAAACAATAAAAGTTAACAAAACATGAAATGTTATTTACTTACTTCAATGTGAATAAGAAACTAAAATATATATAAGAGCATATCGTGTTACAAAGGATGCTATATAGATGGTGAACAAGACTTTAGCATAATAAGTTATTTTGATTTACAAACTTGATCATTATGTAAAGTTATCTTTGTTCTACAAATAGTAATGATGTGCTATTGTGTTATTGATCCAAACAAATATAAATACATTTTATATTAAAAAATATAAACTTTGGAACGGCTAGGCATCTAGGCATGCGATCAAATGTTTACTCTAAAACAATCTTTCATTTTGAAGGTGTACACAAGTTTAATGCAAACTTATATACGTGTTTGTGTATGTAAGTGTACATGTATGTGTGTATGCGTGTAAATGCTACTTAAAGTAATTGTTCTCGTCACTTGAGTTGGTAAACTTAATAAGAGTTAATGACTCTTTGAAGAGCATCTAGGTTCAAACCTAATTAAGAGTGGTTTGTAAATGTCTCAAATGAGGTATTGTTGTAAAAACAAAAAGGTAACTAGTGTCTAGGAACATTATGTTTATTTATTAAAAATAGAATTTTAATAATTCAAACTATAACTTATTAGCCAATAATAATACATACTTTTAATTTGGCCAGATATAACTTTCATTTTCGTTGTCGAGGGCAATCATATAAGTAAAATTATTCATTAATTTACACTTATTTCACTTGATTTTGCCACATGATGATGATTTTGAATGAAATAGAGAAACATACAACGAAATGGAGTGAAAAATGAGTGGAAATTAAGCGTATTAGTGTAGATCGATAATAATTATGTTATTAAGATTGGAAGTTAGAACTAAAACTGATCAAACTAATAGTATGAATTATTATCGGCTAATAAGTCATAGTTTAGATTATTAAAATTTAATTTAGTAGAAATTTGGATAATGCTAAAGTTGAGTTACTATTGAACACCAAGTTATAACTACTTGATGTTTCCTACTTTCCTATGAAGTATAGTGAAGTTAAATATCACTATTGAGATATTTTATTCCTGACAAACGGGTAGGAAAGAAAGCTTGTGTGCAGGAAAGGGAGTCTAGTTTTTGAAAAAAGAAAATAAAAGAAAAAAAACAACGTCCTTTTGTTAAACTTCGTTAAAATCGTAATATTTGTTAAACTGTCAAAATGTGAAAAAATTGGTATGATATATGACTATGACAACAGCTATTAGTAATAGTTACTTGTTGCAGGGAAACTATTATAAAAACACCACATATTATAAAAACACCACCTTATACGTCACGTATGGTAACCACTTTATACGCCTCATATGGCACCATACGCGGCGTATAGGGTCGAAAACTCTGAAAACAAGGAAAATTCAGGAGGAGCTGTCAGGGTGCTATACACCCCATATGGCCCTATACGACCCCCTATACGACACATATAGGGCTATACGACGCTATAGCAAATTTCGACACTAACTACGAGGAAAAATACAGGGGGCTATCAGAGGGGTTATACGCCACATATATGGCTATACGACTCCCCCCCCCCCCATACGACGCCTATGGGGCTATACGACACGTATAAAAATTTTGGGTGTTAATTTATAATTTTTAAGTGTCTAAATATCCATTCTCTCAATATATGTTCCTAATCTACTTGTATTTATTATTTCCAACACCATGAAACTGCGATCTACAGTATTCAAACTTTTACCACTTCAATAAAAATATATTGTTCACCTCCAGAATGTTCTCATGGGGACATTAGAACATATAACGGTTAAAAAGTACATTCACTACTTTTTCCTACTCTATAGTAAGTTTAAAAGGTGTCTTTGTTTTAAAATATGTATAGATAACATTTGTAAGTGTTCAATATAAAGTATAAACTACATTTTATTTGATACCATCGATTAGCAGGATATTATTGACAAACCGATGTACAACCCTTAGAGCGGGTCGATCTCCAACAAACGAGTAGAAAGGAAGAGAGACAACAATGAAACAAGTTTCTCGTATATTTGAAGACTCCTTTCACACGTTTACTGGAGGTATCCTGAAGGCATTCGGGTAATCGGATCTGTCTCTTGGGCCTGTTGGGCAGATCTGCTGCATGGGTCGCAGCTGGTAGTCTGGTACCTGGGCCGGTTTAGTTGTGTCTGCATTAGCGGTCCACAAAACAGTACGGAATAAATCCATGGCGAGCCCGTCTCGCACTAACAAATTAATAATATGCGTAGCACGTCGAGTATGTGAAAATCTCCGTTGCAAATCGGGTGATATTTTAAATTTTAGTTTTTGTAATTGCAATTGTATTGTTTGAGGTGTTAACGAAGGCCATTGAGACCTTTTATTTTATAAATTAGATGCTATTATTACATTGTCTAAATATTGTTAGATGCTATTATTAGGGATGAGCTCGGTACCGCACCTGTACCGAACCGGTACCGATACCGAAAGTACCCGGTCCCGAATTTTATAAAAAACGAGTACCGCTACCGGTACCGATTTTGGTATATGGGTACAGGTACCAGTACGGTACCGGTATTTCGGTACCCAATACCTCTTTGCTACCCGTTATCTCCGCAACATTATTTTTTAGTCTTGCTGCATGGTTCATGTTTGGTTACGCTATCTAGTGCTTGTTTTTTACCCGTTACCTTGTACATGTTTGGTACCCTATACCTCTAAAAGTTTATAATAACTAAAGAAAAATAAAATATCAAAAAAAAAACATCACGTGTCTAACAAAAATAGTACATAAACTTGACCATACATTCTAAATATCAACAATTTCATATATGTTTACCACTCATCAGTTGTGAAGCAACACTGACTCAAAAAAAATTAGTAAATTGTTTTTGCTACATGGTGATAAGTTTCACCCTAAAATAATAAACACAAATAAGATCAATACCAATACCAAAAGTTTCAAAATATCAAAGAAAGTTAATCTTCGATTTGATCACTATTGTCAATCATTTTTCAAAATAGCTTATTCGTATTCAGATACTATCGGGTACCATACGGGACTTTTGGGTAAAGTACCGGTACCCCGAAATGTAAGAACATCAAATACCGGTACCTTATACAAATTTTCGGTACCAGCTGGGTATCGGTATCGGTACGGTAAGGGTACGGGTACTGGGTACCAAATGCTCATCCCTAAATATTATTACATTGTCTTAATATTGAAGCAAAAATTCTCTGGTATGTGAATACGGAAAAATATCAAACGCAATTATGAGCGGTGACATAATGGTACGATTTGGGTAAATCGTGCGGAGCCGACCGAACATTACAAGTTAAGTTCACACAGGTTTTTTAATATTCAAAAATATACAATTAAATCACTTTTTTGTTTTTTTCCCCACAAATATAAACAATAGCGTTTAAGTGTTTTATGACTTACGTGGGTGTAACGTGATTGTCTCGCGAATCATGCTTGTCAGCCGAGGTTTGTCGAAGTGGTCGAACGACAATGCTTTTTGAGTCACGAACTTCGTCATTTGATCCCGAACCGTATGAATTTCATAACGAAGTATTCCACCGTCTTCACCTAATTGCGTTTGTTCAGAATCCGGATTTTCTTTACACCCTGCAAAATTTCTTCACGATGTGTTTCAAATCATTTGCTAACAAAGTTGAACAAAACTTGCAACGAGCCTTCATCGACCCATCACTCATCTCAACCAAATCACAATTGCACCAAGCATCCGGGTTTCTATTCAATGCAACCCGAACGACTTGGAGCGGCGGAAGAATCTTGACCAATTAAAGATTGCAAGTGAGCCATAACGAGAGTATAAAGTGTAAAACAAGAGTAGAAAATGTAAAAGTGCAGAACAAAAGTAAAACAAGAGTATCTTTTGCGTTTTTTGTGTTTGGTTTTGCACTTTCAAGTTTTAGTTGGATACTGAACCAATTATCCCACAGCTATAAACAAAGAAAAGGTAAAAAAAATGACTCTAACAACTTTATAGGGCTATTTTTTTAATGGCTCAAAAAACGATCGAAACAGGTACAATCAAGTTTGGGTCGGGTAGATTTGGGTCGGGTAGGTTTGGGTCCAAGTCAGTTTAAGAATAAGCCTACAGAGGGGGAACCGGGTAGTTCGAAGCTGGTATTACCGGGTCTTACCCAGGTATGGTCTTGGCCGGTACTACCCGGAATTAGGTACCACAGGTCGGATCCATACCCAGTTTTTTGTGCATCTCTTTTCTGTATGGGCCGGGTCTTTCGGTATTGTGTCAGCCAAGTGTTTTACATGACGGTCACAGTTCCAAAAAAAACTAAAATGTTTTATAGGGGTTTTACAACTCACTGATCGTATAATGGTCTGTAAATGATACAGGGACAAATGCAGATCAAAATGGAATAATGCACTGTTTTTGTTAACTAAAACAACAATATTTGTGCTGACAACATAACATGACTACATGAGTTGTTTCTTCAAGTAAAAAACATATTTCATCAAAAACTTATGTCATGTTTTCAGTGAAACAAACCAAAAAAATAGAAATACACTAACTTAACCATTTATATGACACAAGATCAAGATTAAACGCAGGCGCGTAAGCCTCAAATGCCACTGTTTCCATAGTATCTACACGTATTCATTGGCCCCGGTTCACTTTGCCTTTGCAGAAAAGAATCGGCTGAACCCACGGGTGTTCTTTTCAGGAGTCGGGTTAGATGATGAAGAAGATGATGATGATCCAGACTTTGTGGGTCGATGTTTTGGCCTGACGGGCGATTTTAAAAGATCATTTGCTTCAGAATCTGAAGGACTAGATTGGTGGTTGTCTGACTGAATAGGGGACTCGTTTCCCGGATGTAAAATCGTGCCGCTGCTGGTAGTCAATTCGTCTTCATTTTCTTCTTCTTCAACAAAGGTTTGACCTTTTTGACTTGTTGGTGACCCCATGGATTCGGTTTGAGGACGAAGGCCGTTTAACTGCTTTCCCAAAAGAAATATTGTTTCTTGACACTCTGCTAGCTTCTGTGCAGCAGCTGCCAATTCTCTCTCCTGGAAAATATATTTGTTTTGGTTATTTACCACCAAAAAATGATTTACAACTTTGATCACCTACTAACAGAAAACATTATAATGGTTTCTAACAAAAGTATAAACTGCATAATTATGTGTATACTTATGGTTACCATCAAACCAATGTTGACTAGGCAGAATAAAGAGTTGACCATTAGTCAAACATTTACAATACTAAGAATGACAGATGGAAGACAATATACATGTACTCGCTTTGTCATTTTAAATTGCAATGCTGACCAGAGTTTGTATGAAGAGTTATCATCTCGTGAACGATTATTGCATTTAAAGTTATGCATCCAAAAGGGGCATGTAGTCATCTTTAGCCAATGTGGTAATAAGCAAATTTTGAACAATTAAATCATGAGGAGATGCAAGGAGTGAAACTTTAAAGCCGATAGTTCTTGATGATAACTCATGAACATGCTATTTGATTCCCGCCAGAGAACATAGTATTTAACTGGATATGCATATCGTTTATAAACTTGTTGCAACAGTCCCATTTAGGTTTACTAACATATAAGACACTTATATTATTACATGATGCTTTAGGTTATTGTTATGATGACATATGAGTGAGCAGAGAAAGAATAAGTCACCTGGTTACTTTTGGCATCTACATCAGCAACCGGAGATGTTTCAATCCTGACATATGTTACCCGAAAGACAAATCAGATGCAAACTTTCGCCACACGGAAGTACAAAAAGAGCAATCTTAAAAGAATAACTTAGGTTATTTACCTTTGTAACTGCTCTTCAAGATCCTTGCACTTTGCCTCGGTATTCTTACGATTTGTCCTCTCTTCTTCAAGCTCGTTATCTAACATTACTATCTTCGACTCTAAAAGGCTGACCCGAGACTGCAAGCCAGCCGCACGAACTTCAAGTGAATTATACGACTCTGCCATACACTTAAGCTGTGTTTCGGACAAACCATTCAACTTTTGAGCAGCAGTCAACTGAGATTTAACTTCAGATAACTGAAGTTCAGTTTCACTTAACTGTGACTTTATGGTTTCAAGATTCTCGTTACATCTAGAAAGTTCCACAACCATATTCTCTTTTTCTAACTTCATCTGTTCAAATTCCTCCATCGAGCATTTCAACACTGGCACATTTGATTCAGAGGTCGGGACTGAATTTCCATCATGAGGTGTGTCTGGATCAGAAGTCGTATCTGAAAACTGATTACAACCATTTGAATATTCAGCCTTATTTTCAGGCAAAGCGACTTTGTCTATGCAATCAGGACTACTGCCTTCAGCATCATTAATTTCATATCCCACAAAGCTGAATCGAAGCTCACTAGCTTTACCAAGAATGCTCGACACACAAAGAATAAAATCATTTAGATTCATTTTGATGGATTCATTTTCTTTAAACTCTTCTAGCTTCTGGAACATTCCATTCTCTTCTAGAGAAGTTCCCACCACAGACTTTGCCTCTTTCCTTAGAATTAGCACAAAGTCATATATACGAGAAATTGCAGCGGCCAATTCTTCGTGTTTCTCCCCAGTACTACTCTGTACAACTTGGTTGATTTCTGTATAAAGTTTTTCTGTATTGGTGTCTTTAGGTAATGAATTCAGTAAATCAGATATCTTAGATTTAAGATTCTCCAAAGGATCCAATTCGGTCTTTTCTTTAACTTGTAACTCTGAATCAGTGGTAACAGCTGAATCATTTGATGAATGAGCCAACTTCTCCATCTCCAAGAAATCATCCATAAGCTCCAGACGATTAGCATTGTCAGATCTTTGAGGACTCTCAATGATTTTATCTTTCTTGTTATGAGACAACTCAGAGATTAAAGTGGTAGCCCACGATCCAGCGATGCTGACATCATCATCATTTCCTTCTTCTGAAACCGAGGCCACGCTTGGAGGGTTGCTTGCAGTTCGACTGATAACGGTTTTCAGTTGAGGATTTGACTGCAGTTGACTTTCAAGACTCTGAAGTTTGCTAACTGTTTTAGCACATACATTTCTCGAAGCTTGAAGTTCGGTATTACGTTTAGCCAAAGCTTCTTTCAGCATCTTCGTTTCTTCTTCCATTGCCAACAAACGTTCTGTCAGCAAATCATTTTCTTTTTGGTATTTTTGTATGTTGTCAAGAGAGAAGTCAGGAACTGAAGAAATATGTGGACTCGAAACTGGGGTCTGGGGTTTAACCGGGGACCTTTTGACTCGAGGTTCACTATAATCTCGGCCCAAATTATCAACTTCTAGTTTCATTTGTGCCAGTGCTGCAGGTCCAGGTAACTTCTTTCTTACAAGCCCACGCAATCTTTGGCACTCTGCTTCCAATTTAGCTATTTTCTTTACACCTTCCATGTGCTGCTTGTTTGCAACTTCAGCAGACCGTACGCTCATATTTTTTTCTTCATTACGAATTTCTAACTCTTTAGCAACTATATGTAATTCATATTTAAGAGAATTTATTTCCCTCTCACATGATTCAATGTTGCTTTTTAGAAGCTCGATCTCTGCTTCTGCTTGTGATTTCTCTTCACTCATTTTGATCAGCATGTTAGAACGATCCTGTAAGGACCTTGAAAGAGCAGCATTTTCAGCAGCAGACCGCATGAGTTCTTGATCTAAATTCGCTACCTTTGCATTGAACTCAAGCTTCATTTTCTCAAATTGGTTTGTTTTTGCTAGAACAACATCGTGCACAGTTTGTTCATGCTCTTCCTTTAAATTTCTTATTTGCCGCATGCATTCCTTTAAAGCACCATCTAAATGTGCGGCTCGATCTTCAGCAGTTAGTTTTAATAGAGTAACTGATTCTAGATGGTTCTTTAATGTTGCAGCTTCAGCCTCTGCCTTTTCCCAACCTATGAAATTATAAAACCTAATTGTAAAACATTTATGGTAATCACGATTAAAAATATGTAATCAGCAATAATAGACAAACCTGAGACGGCTTCCTCGGCAACTTTAGTATGTTGTTTGACCATATTTTCCTTTGTAGTTATCTCTGAATGGGCCTCAGAGAGTTGCTCATTCAACTCCTTCACTTCATCTTCTAAATTTTTAATCTGATCTTCATATACCAATTGTTGATCTTCGTATCTTTTCACTTGTTCATCATATGATTTCACTTGGTCTTCATATGATTTCACTTGATCTTCATAGGATTTCACCTGATCTTCATATGATTTAACTTGATCCTCCAATCCAGTGAAATATGAATATTGATCAACAGAAATTTGAACATAATTTGGCTTTTTGTAGATATCTTGTTTAGCCTGAAAGTAAAAATAGTGACAAATAAAAAACAGAAAAAATAAATAAATATTTACAAACAATTATGAAAATGTGAACAAACGAACCTTGTCACCCTGAGAACCCGCTGAAGCAGGAACGCTAACAGATTCCACTATCGAAACTGCTTTGTCAGAACCTGACTTATCTGATGATTTCTTCTTCCAGGGCCAACTCCGGCGATCCATATCTATTATACAACAAACAAAATCAAGTTATCATATAATAAATTAAACCAAAATGATACAGAATTAACTATCATAACCATAACCATACCCAATAAAAATCTTTTATAACCAAACTATTAATGAGGTATGGGAAGTGTGACGTAGGCAAACCTTACTCTATCCCTGGGGATAAAGAGGCTGCTTCCAGATGATGTTATAACTGGTTCTTAATATAATTTAACAACAAATTTCCATTATCAATACTTAATTATCATAACTATAAGCTTGCATAGGCATTAATTGGGTTTCATAAAAGCATTTACATTCATAAATTATGAGAGAATAACCTTATCAAAAGTCATTAAGGTTATTTAATATTTACCTTCAGTTATTACATAGATTATACAAGTATTCAAGTAAAACCACAACCTGATCCAAAAATATAACACAATTACACAAACAATCAAATGACACAAATCCAAGTAAGATTACACAAAGATTAAAGTAAACATAATAATATTTCCTATAAAAAAAATATTATTGAAGAATTTTATTTATTGAGACCAAACAAATTTATGACCCTGCACAAGAACTAGGAAGACTCAGGATAATGTTTAGATCTTGACAGAAAATGGGGGACCTTTCTGCTGATGCAGAGCATTCAGAAACCTTAGTACCAGCTAAAAGATTAATAAAGTTTTCATGTTTAATAATCCTCATCTTCTTAAAAAAAATTATAAAAAAAGGACAAAAGAAAAAGAATATCAAAAAGCCTATGATAAAAAGTGACAAAAGGCTGAGGCATAAACTAAAATCAAAGGAATCCAATACAACAACTAAGACATGCTTCACCAAATCTGGAGACCATAATCTTTACATATTAACATACATACATACTTATACATACACTTATTTATTTATTTATATATTTATTAGAGATATATACATATATAAGTATTAAAAAAGCCCTAGACATAAACACCGACATCATTTGGGGAAAAATCAAAACTAATCATACAAATTAATTAAAATACTCCAAATAGTAGAACACCTCATTAGTTTCAGATTCCTCCAGTTCATACACACAATCAATCAATCCAAAGGCCGATTAAACAAACAAACGTCTAAAACTAATCAATCTTCTGTTATAATTTGTAACACGACCTAACAATGTAATGCAAAACTAATTGCAGATTGTAAATCGCAATCCGAACACAAAATGCCCAAATTCAAATCCAACTGAAGATCAGTAAAGTTAAAGGAACTCCAAATCGCCGACAACAGTAAAGTTGACTGAAATCACTCAACCAGTTCATAAGAAACAAATTTGTGATTAAACTCATGAATCTAGAATCGATTAGATCGAGTACCGATTTAAAACATGTAATCTCGAGAAAAGCGTAAATTCAAAAAGGGATTAGTAACTTAAGAAGTGATAACAGATCGTAAACATCGGTGATAATCGACTCACCAGCTACAATGTAGTTGTAGATTGATGAACAATAAACAGGAGGAAGTAGATTGCTGAAGCTCTATTGAAGAACTTTTGTCCTTTCAGCTCCTGCTGCAATTAGAGATCCAAAGTTGAAGATAGTGACGATTGAGGTTTCTATTAGGTGGTGGTGGTGGTGGTGGTCGGAAGTGGTGGTTGACGGTGGTTGACGGTGGTCGACGGTGGTTGACGACGGTGGTGGTGGTGGTGGTGGTGGTGGTGGTGATGATGCTGTAGGTGCCACTTAAAAACTCAGGGGCTTTGAGAAGCAACACTTTAAAATCATCATCATGTGTTGCAGTATATGGAAGTTTCACTTTCACCCCCTGCTTTTACTTTAAATATGGAAACATGATTTTTCATTTTGAACTACTATTATGTGTTTGGTGCAGTTTCGCCCTTTTAAAATCAACAATGTTGCATTTTTTCTCTAGAACTTTAAAATAAGCAAGAAATGAACAAAATGGTGGGGTAGTGACAAGATTTGAATCTAAATATGCGGTAATGTTTTTCTAACTAAACATGCTAAAATAGTTCGATCTAAAAAGAGTTAACTCTATATATATTCGTTGTACTTTTGATATGTGACAAATTATATGATTAACTTTGGACATCATTGTAATATTATATTAAGAAAAATATTGTTAAATATAAATAGCATAGTACTTTGATTTATTTTGATATTTAAAGGTTTTTATTCGTTTTTATTATTATAAGTTTTAATTAATTGTTTTGTAATTTGTTAATTAAAGTTGGTCGAATATGTTAAATTATAGACGAATCATTTTTATTTGTCAAAAGTTATATAGTGGTAATAAGCTTTCATCTCTTTTTACTTGTGTTTTGTATTGTTTTTTACTTATTATTATCTCAAAAATCATTAAAATGTATTTTTTAATCAACAAATTTACCATAATGTACATGAATTATTTTTCCTTTAAAATTGTATTTAGAAAGGAGCCGATAATAAAATGTCGCATACCCCTTTAGCGACTAAGACTGCAAGTCTGTAGCGTTCAAACCAATCATTAGAAAATACAATGGGTCTAAAACGAGCAAACATAGTTTCTTGCCTACACTTTTGGCAGCTAGAGTGTACCATCCAATGAATGCACTAGCTAGGCGGCTAAGGTGTAGCTCATACTACACACTTAGCGGCTAAAATTTAGCCTTGGCCGTCAAATGTGAAATGTCGAACGGTCAAAACAAACCGCGAAGCACAAATTGTGGTGGATTATTTTAATTAGATTTAAACAAGGCTATAAAAACACCATATAAATTTGTATTGCAAGGTGGTGCAACATGGTCTGAACGAGGTTAAGCAACAATGTCAAACAACATAAACATGTGTAATGTTGACAGGTGGTTCGGGATATGATGACAAATTTCATGATTTAACAGGGTTTCTTGTTTGACCATTTCATTAACCCACGCTTAATAAAGTTTATTCTAGAAACACTTCAACCGTGTTATTATCATGTAAGTCGCACTACCATCAAACGTGATTCAATTAAATTGTTAAAATTGCTAAAAATAAATTATTTAGGGTTTGAAAAATCTATAAATTGGTTTAAATTTAACTTGTAATGTTTTGGACGGCTTCTCAGGATTCAACATATTCACACTTTGTATTACCACTCTTTGAATAATCCCAATACGTGACAAATGATGAAACTTGTTATTTAAGTTTGAATTGTGAGTGTTTACGTACAGAAAAAATTAAAAACAAAAACAAAAACTTTACAAGCGGTTAAGTACTAAGCATTATGAATAAAATATTAGGTCCAAATCAAGATTTCACTATATTGTTGTTTTTCGTCAATGTAGGTATTATAGTTTTAAATATGGCGGATATATTTTGGATTCATTGTATGAAATGTGCATGATACAAGATATCGATTATGATCCTCTAATTTCAGGCTGTCGTGAACTCATCAAGATAAAAAAAAACAAACTCCTGACCAGTGTGTCCATGATTAAGAAAAATGTGATCACAACCTCATATGTTCAACACGTTAATTTTTTAGTAGATACGGTATACATATGTATAATCGAAGTTAAGATTGTAAAGTGTGCATGGGTTTAAGGTCAAAGGGAGAGAATGCTAAAATTCGAATTTTTATAGCAGGCTTCAAAACATGTAATTTTCAAATATTTAATATAATGATTTCACGTGACTCGTTTAAATCTGGTTTATTTTCTTAACCAATCTTTTTTAAACATCAACTTACAAAAATTTCTAAATCCGTCACTAAAACTACCGCTCAAAGAGTTATCGAACACAAAACAAAGAAATATTTTCTTTACATCCAACAAACCAAAAAGTAATTTTGTACATTTGTTTAATAAAATGAGAAAATGGTTAAATAATAATAATAATAATTAAAAAATAATAAGCTTGTGGTAGAAGAGAGGTATTGTATGTGATTGTGCTTAGCTGGAAACAAATCAAATTGCAAATGGACCCCTTCTCTCTCACACGCTACAGCTCACCACTTGAGTATGAGTATGACCCAACTATAACCCTGTGCTGCCGCTCCAGGGGAACCCACCCTCATCTCATCAATATTTATAATATAACATTTACAAGTTATACAACAATAATAAAAAATAATAAAACAAAACCCAAATAAAAATCGACGGTTTAACATTGTTTTTCAAAAAAAAAAAAAAAAAAGGTTTTGGTGTCGGTTCTTTACTGAAACAAAAATTCAAAAAGGGAATCGAACCGTACGTAAATCAGTAAATGTAAAAGGAAAATCAATTTGTTATCATATGTAAAATATAAGATTAGAAAGTTATTGTTAAGCATGATAAAAATATATAATTCACTATAAAATATGCATTACTTAGAAAGACAAAAGTTGATGATATTATGTGTACCCAATCCTCTAAATGAGAGTAGCGTATCCTACTTGAGTTTGGATGTTGATTTTATGAAGTTGTGAGTTTTTTGCTTTTCTTTTATTAAATGTTATGACTCTTTTTTTTTAAATGAAGTCAACTTGCTAGATTTTTAAACTAGTTGCACACGCTTTTAAGTTGATTTTTAATACTTGTTACGTATGGCTAGGGGGTGTTCAAGGGTGATTGACGTGCCAAAAATGAGATCAGATACATGGGAAGTCTTAAATCGAAGAAAGGTTCAACCTACAATAGTCTGATCGGTATAGACTAATATTTTTTCAGCCGACCTGGACTGAGAAACCCCAAGCGTAACAGATCATGTGCTAACAATTTGATGTTCTATCGTCGCCAAAACCTTCTTTATGTCACCACCCAAATGTTTTTTACTTCTCTTTATTATTTCACTTGATTTGATCAGATGAAGTGACAATACTACGTTCCATAGTGACTATACATAAGTTTTCTCCTTAAATTATGGTTTAAATTAGTTGGTGTAGTGAAAATCATAACATTCAACTTATTTAGTTTAAATTTTGCAAGCTTTTTATTCATGTCTTAGAATCATACTATGACTATTATATGTTGTTGCCACAGGCTATTTAATATATTTTATTAAATTGTATACATTTTGTCTTTGTTTTAATGTGAAGTGTATGTCAAGATGCAGAAATATGATAAACTAGGTTTCGAAAACAAGTTACTTAGGGGCTGTTTGATTTGTAGGTTTCGATCATAAGGGGTTGACCGAGTAAGAGGGTGTTACAAAACTAATCAGGTAAGTGGAAAAATATGCATGAGTCAGTGGTGTTGGGCTAGGTCAGACGGGAAATAGTAAGAATTAAACACGCTGACCGGCCAAAATGTCTGACCTGGTCAGTGGGTCAGACATTTTGACCGAGTCAGAAGCAAATCAAACAGCCTCTTAGTCGGGCGCTTTCTAGTGTTAATCGGTTTTAAATGGGATTGGGCTGAAACCCAATTGTCTCAAATGAATTCAAGACAAAGTACATTTAACATCAGAAAGGTTAATTTAATCACGAAGAGTCTAGTGAGCGATTTTAACTAAATTGTTTGTTGGAGATCAATACATTATCTACTCTAGCTTACATAATAAGTGAAAGAAGATAAAACAATTTACATATATATTAACGGATAATGTTTTTACTGGACAATTCACAAACACGTCTAAAAACTATTAATTTTACATCACAACTAATTTACACAAACTCATTATAGACGCTACCCTTAAATTTGTATTTACACCTTAACCCTTCATCTCAAAACAATGTTTTTGTTACTCTAGTGTTTGCAGTGTGATTAATATCGTATTCCACATCTATCACATGTGAAGTTTTATTAACCCAACTCTTAATTATGAGGACTTGCTAGCAAACAAACAATATATAGAAAGATACGAAAGCTAACATTATTAAAATATAAATCTAAAATCCTGTGGGCTCATTTTTCGTTAGATGACTTTAAATATTTAGAGAGGGAACAAAACATTTATTATTACTTGTGTATAAATTAATTAATATAAAGGGAGATGGAATTGGTTTTAAAAAATATATAACTCTTTTTCTTCATTTTATTTTCTGTGGAAAAATATAATTTTATATAGTGATGTTAAATCCCACCATTACTAGAAGAGAGAATATTTAAAAGCTAGGGACTTTTATGAAAAAGAGAATATAAAGTTAAAAAACATAAATTCAAGAGATTTTTAAAATTGAATGCTTAGATATAAAAAGGACAAAGTACTTGATGTAGTAAATCATGCTTATGCTTAAAAGACCTATTGAATAAAGATTATTAGATAAAACCAACTTTAAGATTATTTAACTCGTGAATAAAAACCATTAAAACCAAGTATAAAATATATATGAGTTCTTCTATGTGTAAATCTTTATATTTACCAAATTGTATATACACTATCAAGATTCTCTTGTAGTTGAACATTATAATAAAATTTCGCATTAAGTACTAGTATAAGAGTCCAGTTTGTCAAAACCAAATGAAACTGAACTCTTCTGCTAAAATATTTAACAATTGACGATTAAAATAAAGTTGTTCAAAGCTAAAGACTTAAGTTGTGACCACACTCAAAACTAAAGACTTAAGCTACAACCTTAATCTCTAAGTGACACTGTGTACAAGGATTTCTTATAACTAGAGAGTGTCAATTTGTTGCTTTTCTTATTATGAGTTTTAATATGAATAAGAATTTTGAATTATAATTCTATGTGTTTAAATCTATTATTTATTCAACATGTTCCCTTATATCCGTTCGCATACATTATTTCCTTCACATTTGGGACCTACAAAAGTAAAAAACAATTATAATTTTATTATTAATAAAAAATAACTTGAAAAAAAAGCTTGTACATATGACAGTGTGCATGTTTTCAGCTGCGAAAAAGAGGAAAGAGCAGGTATGGTATGTGGGGCGGTATACTGAAAACAGACATTTTTATTGACTTCTAAGTTTTTCTCTAACAATAAATTCTAATTTTTTTTAATAAAAAATTCACAATATGTAATTTATAGGATTTGAGACTTTAACATTTAAATTCCAGGACATATTATTTAATTATCAAAAAGTTTCATTGTAGACTTTTTTTTTTCGCCAACCTATCATCATATGACTTGTTTTTTTTTCTTATTTTACCTCTATCTATATATTCGTTAGGTTATACCAACCCACTTGTAAATTATATTAAAAGTAATAAATGTTATACAGTAAAATTTTGATGTTTTTAGCCTACTATTAATATACACATACATGTGCTTACATGGATCAATCCAATATTTTCAAAAACCTAAAGTGAAATTAGAAATTAGAGGCTTTTCATAACAAGCGTAATTATTTTGCTTACATTTTCAATAATTACTTACCATTATCTCAATTTTACCATTATTACTCAATTTTACCATTATTGAGCATTCACACTAATTTCCTCATTCTCATCCTCATATTTACATTAAAACATTACTTTTTTACTTTTTTCCAATAAATAATACTTTTGTTATATCTATATCATTATATTTTTTCTTTTATACTCACAACCACTTATAAAATATAAATAATCACGGTACAATCTCCATAAATTTTCTCACTCTTTCACTCACAACCATCCCCTATATTATAGAGCACACACTAATATTAAAATAGAGAATCTACTCTGAATGCTCTTACTCGATTTAACATGAGTATAAACTACAAACAAACTCTATCAGACTAGAGTCGTCCTATTTTGCCACACGGCAATACACGTTGACAGATTGTTGGTAACATTAGAACAAGTAAAATCAAGAAAAAACCACACAAAAATTACAAATGAACTGCATAATAGAAAGATCTTGCAATCTTGGCCAAACATAAAGTAGTTGATGTTGATGTTTATATGTTATATGTATATTTAATATTATTAAAAGAAATATGTATTATATAATAAAGTTATAAACTTTTCACATTAACTAACCAATAAAATAAAATAAAATAACTAGAAGGGTATGAAATTGAGGGGGAATTGTGGTTTAAAACTTTTAAAAGATAACAGTAGCCTTTTTCAAAACTCAAAAGACTAATACAGAGTAGTATCCGATAATTAATGAAAGATTACAAGTAGATAATGGGATGTTGATCTGGATTTTGGAAAGCAAGATTGGAAGCTATGTAATTAACTAATTAAGCATAACTTTATAAAAGGGTAATCCTTCTAATTTTTTTGTTGTACTCTTCATTTCAAAATACCTAATCAAAGTAATATATTTTGTTCTTTAGTGTTAAAACTTAAATAAAATTAATATTACTGATTTAAGAAGAAAAATTATATGCCTATGACAACCTATTATTATACTCTATTTTAAAGCTCATGATAATGAGTAGTAGAGCTACAAAGTACAAAGTTGTATTGCATAGGGTAAACTAACATGGGGTGATTTGCATAAATGACAGCCACAAGTTCAAACAATTTAGTATAAGTATAAATCTACAAGCATGGAGTACAAGCTGACTTGCTTACTGCCCTTCTCCCCTCTGATTGAGTCCATGACATTTGTTTATAACTACGCGGTGACACACCTGTGCGTTGGAACAGTGACGTTGATATGATTAAATACGTAAAGAAAATTGTATAAAGTTTTGAAGACTCGTATCAAGATATCGAAACGTAAATATAAAGTAGCATGTCGCGAAATATATTCAAAGATCAAATTATATGTATAACCATAAAACCATAAAGCGTAAATATATATGTATATGTATATATATATTATTAATTAAAAATGATTAAGTGTGCGTTAAATTGCTTATTTAGCAATGTTTATTTGTCCGTGTTACTCTACGTTTCGATTTATATTTAGTTAAGAAACAAGTGGGGATGATTGTAATATATATTTACCACACCGCATACGACGTTGTTGCATGTGTTTTTTAATGTGCATTTTAAGTTGGTCTACACTTCGACATAAATTTTGTTTGAAAAAGTCGCGTCAAATATTATACGTCTTCATTCAACAGTATAAATTCGAGTTACTCTATTTTTTCGAAGTAAAATTAATTCCGAAACGAATCGCGTCGATTGTAGCCAATAGTTTATCACGTCGCATACGATACCGTTGCAACACGTGGCAGGTAAAAAAGCTAGTTAAATTTATAAATCAAAGAATGTAATTATAATTATAACTAAATTTAATGCGTTAAGAAGGCAAAGTTTTAGGCTTTCCAGCCATGAGACAATGGCCCACAACCACCCAAAATTCGGCCGTGTTTCAAATTTTATGGCCACTCATTCATGGGGTTGAAAATTGCACCCTACTCACTTTTTTCTACTTTTAGAATTTTTTATTTTCAATTTAATTACTCGCACTAAATAAAGGAATTGTCATGATTTTTAGATGTTTTATGCTAAATTACATTCTAAGTTTCTAAGATTTAGTTTCAACATGTACTCCCATGTTAAAAAACGGATAAAAAGTCCTTAACTATTCTTTTGGCCTATAATAAAAAAAGATCCATCAAAACTCAAAAATTACACTCGACAACTGAACGTCCTCAAAGGTATACGAAAAACTTGACCTTATAGAGCTATAAAATTTTAAATGTAAAATAGTTTATGTTCCATAGTTTTAGAGAAAATTGCAAAAATAGTCCCTATGGTACCATCCCATAGGAAGCTTGTTTGGTCCACAGATTTTAAAAATTAAAAATTTAGTCCAAACATTTGGAAGCTTGTTGCAAATTTAGTCCCCACCGTTAGTTTCCGTTAGTTTTTAACGATCTGGGGACTAAATCTGCAATATGATCAAACCGTAGGGATCAATTGTGCAATTTTCTCAAAAAATTAAAAAAATTAAAAAAATCAAATAAAAATTAAAAAATTCAAATATAAATTAAAAAAATCAATAAAAGTTTATTAAGAAGTATAATAATCGTTAAAAAATAGAATAAATGTTAAAAAATCAAATCAAATTTAAAGCGTAAATAAAAGTAAAAATGAAAGGTTTGACCATATTTGATTTTTAATTTTTTTTGTATTTTTTTGAGAAAAATTTTATTGCACAGTTGGTCCATATGGTTTGACCATATTGCAGATTTAGTCCCCAGATCGTTAAAAACTAACAGATACTAACGATGGGGACTATATTTGCAACAAATTTCCAAATGTTTAGACTATATTTGTAATTTTTAAAATCCGGGGACTAAACCTGCAATATGGTCAAACCACAAAAACTATTTTCGCAAATTTCTCATAGTTTTATATAAATTATTAGTAGGTTATGATTTGTATTGAACAACTATATATAAAGAAACATTTCTATTACCTTCAAATTTTAGTCACTTTCATTAATTAGAAAGGTTTTACACAATGACTATGCAACTCTATGAAAGTTAGGGATAATAGGCCCATGACTTTGTTACCATCAAATTGTTTTAGTTAATACCCCACACTTGACTTCATAAGTTATTTAACTTTGTCCTCCATAATCTTAGTGACTTTCCTTTGAAGTCATTGCATTTATTATCCTAAGTTTTTGTCTTTTTGTTCTTTTTCATGATATATTTCTACCTTAAGTTCTTACAAGCAAATCATACTTGCAAATCCTAATGTTTTTCACTTACCATACCAAATGTTTCACAAAATAATCTAAGGCAAACATGGCATCACATTACTACATTACATACATACATCTAAAATGAAACATCTGCGTTCCTTCGTAGATGAAAACGGAGCAACTACTAGACCATCCCAAACAACATTTAACAGAATGATACCAATTTCAAGAAAGAACATGGGACCAAAACAACATTTCAGAAAATCTTTAATTATATCGCTAATAGTTAAAAATAATCAACAAATACCAAAAAATAAAGAACCAACTCTAATCAATGAACATACTATTGGAAAAAATTGGTGAAAGTTGGGTTTTTTCACCAAGTAGTTAAATGCTCTTTTTTTATAACTTTGAAGACATATACATATATGTACGTAACTGATTATTAATATCAACATAAATATTATTTATTGGGCTCTTGCTCTAATATGTTAATATCGTATTCAAAATGAAGCTAAAATATATAAGATATCGATGCTCGAAATTGTGTGTTTAAAACTATTAGAGTTGCGAAAAGTACGAACAAAGAGAGTGGCAACTTGTACCAAATACGAGAGTGGTATAAAATGAGAGCCTTATAAGGATATTTTTTTCTTTAAGGCAAACACAAGCAAGGGTGACTCACACCACAACCCACACTTGCACACATGAGCGTAATATAGCGCTTTAATTGCCCACTTGGCATTTATCGCACTAACAAGGGTCAACGTCATATTTTGTGAAGGCTGGTAAGAGTTGTGACTGATAACGTAACCATTGCAATTGACAATGTCATCACATCAGTTGCAACTACTTTGGGTACAATGTTTAAGCACATTATCGCTGGTGATGTCATAGTTGCGACTGATGACGCCATCCCTATAGTTTCTCCTGATGCTTTCTTTCATGCTGAGCGGTTGCATCTAATGTAATATTATTGAGCAGCTGCATTTGATGGAATTTTGCTAAGTAGTGCAACTGTTTTTTTTCACTAATGGCTGATTTCTAGTAGGGGTGTTAATCGTGTTAGGATACAGGTTGGTAGGTTGAATTGTATAACCTGAACACGGTCCTTTATTTTTATTCGTGTAAAAAAACATTAAACTTGTATGCACTTAAATTCGTGTAGTAAGAAAAAACCTCATTTATCTATGTTTCAAACATAGTGTAATAATAAAAGCTACCTAAATAAAACTGCGTCAATGAAAACTCAAATATAGTGACTAATTAAACACTAAATAATACTTTTCTTTTATTTAAGTTACGAGTTGTAATGTATCATTTTACTTCTCGCATTATGGATAATTCTCAATCTCCAAGTGAGATAGTATAAATAAACTTATTTTTTTTCGCGCTATACGGCGGAGTTTTATCATATTTCACCGGCTCTAAGTGGCATGAGTTTTTTTTCATGCTATGCGGCGTAAGTTTGGTCGTTATCGTCTCAGCACGTTGAAAGTCATAAAAGTGAATAATGAAACCGGTTCCAATAATACCAATATAGACAACAATGTTTTTCGCTCATGGTTGTTCTATTCGTCACAGTATCACAACGATAACTACACTCACTATGGCCTGTGATACCAAAAATTACTTGCTTTTGAATACAAATCCGTTTTTAGAAAAGAAATATATAGAAACGTCAAAAAAACCATGGATTCCGTTATTTTAAACAAGTTAACGAACGGAAGTTATTGTAGAAAAACGAGATTATTAAAAAATAAAACGGATTTAAAGCATAAATTATATATTGTATAATGGTGAAAATAAAATTTATAAAAGAAAAACCACACCATTAATTTTTTGTGACAAAATTATATAAAAACAAACTTTGATGGTGATATTTAAAATAATTAGAAACTTACTATTCCTCTCAATGAGATTTTAAATTACATACATAATATAGCAGTGAACTAAAGAAACGTAAATTTAATCTATAACAACCCACGAGTATGACATTTACCAGTCATGTATATTTATTGGACGTTTATCCTGTTATTAATATTTTATCTTTTTCACATCAACATCACATTACATTTTCCATTGCATCGTTAAACGATAGAAATAATCAATTTTCTCATATATTCCATTCGTCAAACTTTTGAGGTTGTGTATTGAGCTGCTTTTGTTATACATCAACAACGGTTTCACACAACATGATCGGCAGACAAATCTCGCCCATCCAACACCACTAACGCTACCGCATTGGGTAGGATTGATATTCCCTAGCGGTACCAGCTTCCAACCCCATCCCCCACCAAACAAGAACCTACAAAATATTAAATAATCATCAAATAATTCTTAACCCAACTGGTTAAGTTGAGTTTCCTTCTGAAGGGGTTGAGGATGCGATCTTGACCTGAAAACGAATAAGTGAGTCCAATTAAAATAACATATATCTTCTGAACCAGTGTCGCACATTTGTCGTTCAAAAAAAAATATAATCACCATAATTTACACCATTATTAAAAACAATACACCCTCGTAACTAAAAAATATCAATGGCACGAAAAAACTACAAGATAATATCAGATTCGTTTACACACGTTCCAAGCAAATGTCTGTTTTAACAGTTCGATTTTGACCGCATCAAAAGAATTGTGAATTGTCAATATGTAATAATTCCAACTAACCCGGGTAATTTCATATCCATAAATGTAAATAAAAACAAACGAATCCTTTCACTTGCTGCCAACGTCCTTCAATCAGAGTTAGTGAAGCATGCAATCTTTTTGTTTCTTTTCATGCACACACATATAATAATTGATAATGATATTATTAATAATGTTAATGATAGTAGTTATGATAATAGTTTATTAGTTTTGGGTGTTTTAATCCATAAAGTCTTTGTGATTTTATGAAGTTCATCCAAACAACATTGGATGCCAATGAACTATCGTGATTTGGTTATAGTAAGAACCTTTGTCATCACTCGTAATGAAATTTGTAATCTTCATTTTTTTATGTTATTCGTTACTATAATAATATAAAATCATGGATAGGCACATTTAAATATAACTTCTCTTTTTATGAAAAAATGAGTTTTAATATATAGTTCAACGTCAATAAGCAAATCACTTAGTTTATATAATTGTTAAAAACTTAAGAAATTAATAGAGTTCGATTGTTTAGTAAAATTCACATCCTACTAAATCTAGAAACAATTTCAAATGTAACAAAGCAGCTTGTTAGTAAAAGATCGAACTCTGTTATATTTAATTTATATGAATTACGTTTGTTTTTGGGTAAACCACATAATTTTTTGCCCTAAATTGTGGAAATAAATTTTAAAAACTTATAATCACCAAACTTTCAACTAACTTACTCTGATAATTTGACATGATTTTTCCATTTATATGTTTATATATATACTTATTTACAAAAATTTTACTCCAAACACTGATCATGTTCTGTTTCCTATTAGTAAGTAACATTTACAAGTCTTTGGATTGATGCTTACCAAACATACGACAATATGTTCGGTAGAGAAAATAAATATATGTATTGTGGTGAGAACATATTCTCTTATGAAGTTATGATGGTGGTTGTTTTAAAAATAAATTTGCTATAAGTAAGAATCTTTTTATTATTATTTTTTTGAGTTGTTTTATTATTCTAAAGATTCCTTTATAAATTGCATGTTTAAGAACTTATAAGACTACTCTATAAAATAGCTTTTAATAGTGTCTGGTTGTCTTATTAGGTTATTACATCCACTTGAAAAACTTAACACTATTAAGGTGTCAAATATGTCTATTCAGAATAGCAATATAGTCCGGTGATCTTTACAGGTTAATTATATTAACTCCTGTGTAAGCGTGTATTTATAAACTTTTATCTAGTTCATGTAACAATAGAGTAAAGATCAAATAAAAAGTTTATTTCACTTAAAAGGTATTAAAAAATGACACATGATAACTTTAACTTTAACGTACTATGATTAAACTCATATATGCCAGGGCGCTGTAGCCGGATTGTCGAACTCTACCATCTTAGCTTTTAGGGTTTAGAAATTAGCTTTTAGGGTTTAGAAATTAGCTTTTAGGGTTTAGCTTTAACATTTAGAGTTTAGTTTTAATTAGAATTTATGATAGAGTTTCGCATAAGGGTTTTGTTGAGTTGTGAAGGCCTTTGAGTTTTTAAATTGAGTTATGGGTCTGACCCATTAAATTTCCTTAAACCCTAATTATCTCTATATATAAAGAGCATGTCATTATACTGTAATGTTTGTCCATTAAGCTTAATAAAAATACCTTGTTGCAGAGAGTGGACGTAGGTCATCTTGACCGAACCACTATAATTCTTGTGTTCTTATTGCTTTCGTGTGCGTGCAAGTAATTATGTGTGTTTCAACTGCATAAGTTACCTAACAAGTTTAGGGTTTGGAGTTTAGCTTTAGGGATAGACGAGTCAGTTCCAATGTTACTGGAACAAGTTCAATCAAAGTTAATTTGTTTGGGCCAACCTTTTAGATTTTCTAGACAAAGTAAACCTTTTTTAAACATTATATTCCCATGTAACCACATTAGTTTTTTATACATTCATCATTGAATGCACTTTCTTAGTATTTTTTATATATGTTAAAATAGTTACCCAAGCATATGTTTGTACATATGTATTGGCAAGTATGAGCCAATTTGGCTTGGTATGACCACCCCATAACATGGCTCCACAAGATTGAGCCCCGACTCGTCCCTTTCATGCATGCAAACCATGGACCGCATGTGGTCAATACTCAACACGTTTAGTAAAATTTGGGATGGTGGCACATTTGAATTAGAATATTTTCTACCAGAAATTACTTCATTATTTGGAATATTTTGTAACGAAGTTTTTTTCACGAGAACCCATTTGTGATAAATTAGTAGGACGTGTCAATACCTGCTATCATCAGGATCAGATAAATCACAACTTGTGTTATGTTGTTTGCCTTCAAGAAGTTATGACAGGAAAGCAGTGAAAACAAATTCAAATCTAAGATCTTTACTAGAGCAAAGTCGGATGTTTACCACTACACCGTTCTATAAATATTTATTTTATAACAATGCTATGAAAAATGAATCATAGAAGCTCATGCTTACTTAAATTATGCATCAAGTAATACACGAGGTGAATATTTTGTATGACTTGCTAAACAAATTTCATTAAATGATCCGCAACTAGTAATCAATGATGATTATAATAAATGAAAAGGTAATCTTAGGTGACTATAGTGTAGAAGTATGATCATAGTTAATATAGAGGTTATATTGTGTTAAAGAAAGACATCCGGTTCTTAGCTTTTGGCAGGATGAAATAAAGATCATCAAAAATTAAAATCCATAATAATGATATCCTTCAAGAACATTAATTGAGAGTGAACTTTGATCGAATCAACTAATAAAGTTGTTGCTTTGTGATTTTAAGATCATGGGTTCAATCCGTGAGAATTGGAAACATATATACAACAAGTAGGGTTATGTGGCGTACATTAGATTGCGAATCGATCCGTTTCATAGCTAGATATATTTTAATGTCATAATGTCATAAATATTATCATGCATTCTAAACTAAATTAGTATTTATTTAAGATGAAAATATAACATATTTAACTTGTGAGTACAAAAGTGACAAAATAACCTCAAGGACATACACATGACTGTTATTGGCTAGAACCTATTGAAGGTTGATCAAAAGCAAAGCGCACTTGCATGTGGAAGTTAAACTGACAAACAAAACAAACAAACATACCCAATATAATCTCATTTATAACAAACATTGGTGACGAAGAATATACATAAAAGATTAAAAAAATGTGACGAGAAATGGCACACCAAGAAGAAAATGAGGTTTGAAGCATATAAATTAACAGTAGCCACACCTTTTCAGCAGTAGCATAACTTTAATAAATTAACAGTAGCCATACTTCCTTTTTCTCCCTTTTAATAAATTAACAGTAGCCATACTTCTTTTTTCTCCCTTTTAATAAATTAACAGTAGCCGTACTTCCTTTTCTCATATAACTAAAAAAACTTTGCATCTTCTATAGTGAAGTTAAACTCCCTTTTTGCTGTTATATAAACACAAATTAAAAATGCCATACATTTGGAGCCATACATAGGAAGTGCGTTTTCATTTGATAGTGTGTTCGCTATTAAAAATACCATAATTTTGAAAATTCTTCGACTCGTCTAATTTTTTTTCAAATGTCTAAGCTAGATGTGAGACAAGAGGTTGCCCTTCACAAGGATTAATGTAAAATTAAAATGTAAAATTACAAGTTTTAATATTATTAATCCTCTCTTAGGAACACATGCATGTTTGATATTTTGATAGAGAGTTTCAAAGATGTTAGCGTTCATACGTTTTTCTTTACCCACTTCATCACGTTATTGTCCTTTCAAACTACGAGGAAGTTAATTTTTTCCACGGTTACATGCAACACGGGCAAGATATCGGTAGTTTTACTTATAAGTGTATATTTTGTACACTTTATGAATTTGTAGCGAGCTATAAAGAAAACGCTAAAGTAAAAAGAGTGTGGAAATAAGAGAAATATATATGTTGTTGATTAAACCATAACTTTTCAATTAAGCATCTAATTTTGTTTTTGGATTAGCCATAAGTACTGAATATACGATAAATAAAGAGATTAAACAGCCATAAAGCTTTTAGAGTGACTACATATGTGCTTATATTTTTAAGAAACAAACTATTGATACTTTGAAAGTTAACCAAAAATATTAAGCAATGTGACATTATGTAGAAAATGTTGACTATTTGATAATACTAAATTTTCATGTATCATATTTTGATTACTAGAAACTTGTCTAACATATGTTTGAGTTTGAAGTATATACTAGATAAGTAGAAATTAAAAAAAAAGAGAAAAGAAAAAAAAAAGATAAGTAGAATCATTGTGAATATAGTCATTAGTATAGTAGTACTACAAAATTCTCGCCCTTTAAGCATCAACGAATTTTCTGTCACATTAAAAGAATTAATTTATATAAAATACTAATTTTCATTCTGAGATAAAATAATATCAATTTATTGTACCTTGATGTCTTAAATTGGTTACTTTATTTGTTCTTAATGTAACGTCATAACTACTCAAAAGTAAATGAGTGTGCTAAAGTGTTACCTCAACTATTTTCTTTCGCTTAAATTCCTTTTGTACTCGAATTTAAGCAGTGTCAAATTACTTTATTTTACTCCTCACATCTTCTCTTTTGAGTAAAATTTAATGTTTGGTCGGCTGAACATACTAATAAAAAGACAAACTCAATACACGAGTCTTCCAGCATAACGTCCTGTTATTTTGAGTTTAATTTAAGTGTTCATTTTACTAATATTTGAACTTATTACAAATAAACTCAAACAATGTATATTCTCAAATAAAAGTTTTTATGGTTTATGAACAAAAAGATAATTTAAAGGTATTAGACTATAAGATCTATTCGTTTAATTGCTTTAGAGAGAATGACTTTACAAGTAACTTGCCCGTCTTCATGTCGGCCTCATAGCCCTAAAGGTGGCCAAAAAACCCGGTTAGGGAACCGGTTCGGTCAAAAAAAATGAAACCGGTTTAAAAAAACCAGTTTGGCCCAAACCGACCCGAATCTCAGGTTTATGATCGATTTCTCGTATTGGTAATCTCAAACCGGTTACAAACCGTCAAATGTCATATTTTGTAATTTAAGAAAACAATGAACGTTTTACTCGACTCATTCAATGAACTCTCCAACCACGTTATACCAATGTAAGTCGTGTTACTCTTCGAAATATATGTTTAAAAATGTGAAAAAAGCTAAAACAAATTAATATCTTATTTTGAAGATTTACAAACTGGTGTTAACTTAAATAGTGTTGTTTGGTCGACTCCTCACGGTTAATCGAACTCGTACATTTGTATCACCGCCTATTGGGTTGAACCTGATTCGTGGCAAATGATAAAACGTACGATTGTGTGTGAATTGTTTGATTGTCCTCACACCGGTGAAAACATTTTTTATCTTATTGATAAAGTTATTAAAACGTATAAATTAAAAAAACAAAAATTTTTCTATATCTTTTGATAATACGTCAAATAATACGTTTGTGATAGAACATCCAAAATTAAAATATGAACCAATTTGTGACGATGTGTTTTTATAATCGATATGTTGCGCACATCATAAACTTAACCGTTCAAGACGGTTTAAAAACGATTGAACCAACAAAAGATGCTTTTAAAAGAATGTTATGTGACAGTTTTAATAGTAACCAAAGATATATTAATTATCGCAAGTTTTGTAAAGACGCAAATTTCAAATATTTAGATTCGAACTGAGACGTACCTACAAGATGGAATTTCACTTGTAACATGCTTGAAAATGCTATTGAGCAAAAATAAAGTTTAATAATCTTTCATAATATATTGGTGAGTCGTGGAAAGACAAATAATTACCATCCATCAGGTTGGGCTATTATTGAAAAAATAAGCAAAATGCTTCATGTTTTAAAAATGCAACTACTTGTCTTTCTGGAGTTTATTATCCAATAAGTCCATTAGTACTTCACCAAATTTACTTAATGACTTCAAAATTAAATGAGTTGTCGTTTAAGGGTACAACTTATTCGGATATGCTACCCCCAATGAAGAAAAACTTATAAAGTATTTTAAAAAAATGCCTCCGGTTATTACCTGTGTCGTTTCCTTAAACCATTGCTTAAATACGTCATGGGAAACTTTAATTGATAAAATTACTCTTATTTTGTATTTAGAAGAAGAAAATCCATTTTATGGTCAAAGTTTAAAAGCTAATTTTAATGAACATTTATAAAAAATGTTTGACGTTTATTTAGCAAAATATGGTGTAACATCAAACATCCACGAGTCAACGAGGCACGCGGCACATGCCGAAAGTTTAAGTGATCCAATGTTTGCTTTATATACTACTTTAACGGATGAATGTAATAAACGTCAACGTGGTAACACTCTGAGTAATAAACTTGGTAGGTATGGTGGAATGAACCTTTTTATCTACCATGACTCCACAAGATTTTAAAATTTTTGACTTGTTAGCTAGATGGAAAGGTAAGAAAGATCAATTTCGCATCCTATCTAATATGGCCCTAGATTTACTAACCATCTAAGCTTCCACGGTAGCTTCAGAATCTTTTTTTTCTATTAGTGGCATGATTATCTCGATAAAACGAACTCGACTCACTCCCCAAGTGGTTGAAATGTCAATTTGCTTGAAAGATATTTGAATGTCGCGTAAAAAGTACAAGACAAATGCTCAATTAAAAAAGAATGGAGATACGAAGCTGAATTATACGACAATAAAGTAGAGAGTGGATTGACACCCGGAATGACCGATGATCCTAATTTTCTTCGAACAGTATTTACCTGCTATCATTTAGTTATAACTTAAAAGTTACCTCAAGTTACATTTGAATGTAATATTTTTTATTCTTGTTTGATTAAATACAGAAATTAAAAGGAAAAAAAAGAGGTAGTGGGATGGCAGCCTTATTTGTGTAACGAAATGAAATTGAGCCTTCCGATTTGTAGTTGATGGAGCGTGTGTGGGACCCAGATGATCTCATCAGAATGACACGTGGTCCCTATATGCCTTACACGTGTCATGGCTTGGTAGTTGATGCTCTTCGTACAACAAAAGTGAAGTTAATTGTTTTTTTAGTCTTGTGTTTACATCGAGTGTTGTGGAAGAGTTTTATCCACGTGTATTGAGAGAGATTTTATTCACATCGTGTATCTTCTCACACCACTCTCATTGCACCCGGCTCGCGCTCTCTGTTGTAGTGTTCGCAATCAGAGTGGACAGCCACGTAGGTCGCACTTCTCTTCACGCCCCCAACAACAAATAACCTTATACATGGTGACAAATGTAAATTTAAAACTTAAAATAAATAATATTATTTGATATGAACATGATATCTTCGTAAATTAAAACATTTAAGAATTAAGAATCGAAGGTGAGGTGTATGTCTATCTCTTAATACTTTAGTCTTTTGCTGAGCTCTCTTTATAGTTATGTAAATACCTAAATGTAAAAGTTGGTGTGAAAAATTAAAAGATTTCGGATAACATTATGATAGAAAAAAGTTTCTTTAATATTCACTGGTTTTATAGTTGTTTAATGTTCCCCTAACAATCTATGTAGCGACCTAATTGAAACAGATACATAACATTAATCAGAAATTGAAACAAGGTATTGAACCAACTAGTTTGAAATCGAGATTTTGTATATAAAAAACTAATATGAAGTTTTCTTTTTGTAGAAGTCTCACAGAACATACAAAGAGACTAAAATAAAGGAGTAAGATGAAAAGCCAACAAACACAAGAAAAATCATCAAATAAATAGAATAGTCTATGATGATTTGATGGAAGAACAACTTCTTACAGAAAAATAAATAAAGAAGCTGCTCCACAAAGATTATCATAAGGATCGCAAAACGCGAATCGATACGATATATGGGAATGTATGATTTATAAAGAGTGAGTTCCATTGAAGGAAAAAAACTTTGGATCCTTATTTAAAAGAGATCCAAATGAATGCTTCTCAATCAGGTTAGCCCCTACCTTCAATTCTAGAGATGCTCTCAAATTGTTTTTAAAGATTATTTTACCCTAAGGCTTCTCGCAATCAGACAATAGCTCTAATATATCCTTATTTAAATGAAAGCATCACATGTAGTTTGGATCCGAGAGTGATAAAATGAGTAGGGTATAACCTGTTAGTCTAAAGATCAAAGATCCCCACGACAATGGGGACATTTCATAGGTGAAGATGATTAGATTAGACAATATTATAAAATGTAGACAATCTCAAAATGCATTGTCCACTAATGGAACAAACAATTACTGGTCAAGTGAGTGGCACCAATATTATCACACCCTAATGTAAGGGTGTTAGGAGGTTGTATATATATCTCATAAAGAACAAAAGTAACGCAACAGACCTTTGCAACGTATGAGCAAGGGCATGATATTCGACATCAATACTAAAGCAAGCAACGGTGTATCATTTTATAGAACCCCTAGTAAAGTTTGACCAAATAACACACAACTTGTAGTAAGCCGCCAATCTTCTTCCTCCACCCTGCATTTCAATTAGTCGATACAAAGCCCGGCTCGTTGCCAAGGCTTTCGTCGAACCGAGGGTCTTCATTACACTGAGACGTGTAGCCTTGTAGTTAAACCAACTCCTATACGATTATCTTTAGTGGATAGGAGGACTTCACAGTCTTCATTTAACTTTTGATCTGACTTGGTCCTTGTGTTGGTGAGTCTAAACCAACTAAGTTTAGGTCGATGTTAATTTGACCATCGGAATCGGATGAAGTCTCGTAGGCGGCGGATTAACTAGCATTCGTTCGTGGTTGCGTTTCCTTCGCATCCAGTGCAACTAATTATAGCCATTTCAAGCATCCCTTTAATATTCTCCATAAATAATCTTCATCAAAGCTTTATTGATGGCATACTTTCTAAATACCTCTTGTTTCCACTCTTCATGAGTGAATTCATAAACTTGTTGGTTGTCACACCTGCTTGGCCGCATTCGGTGACTATTTCGATTATGTAAGTTCGTAAATAAGCTGACATATTTACAACTTCGGTGCAACAACCACATTTACGCAGTGCATTCTCTACTACAATTTGTTCATAGAAAGAGTCTCTAATTTTAAGTTAAAACACTTTTGACTTTTGATCGTCGGCTACAAAAAAATATTGAATCAAAATGTTAAAAATAAATAAAGTGAAACTAAATTTTTAGTAAATAAAAATATCAATTAACAAAATACCAGCTTGGTGATTTTCAGATATATTAATCCAAGTACGACACAAAGCTATTTTCTCATCTTTTGACCAAGGAGTACTTTTCCTTTTCGAGGCCGCGACTCTTCCGGTTGACTTGAACCCCCTTACTCTTGTGATGAGAGAGCCTATTTACTTGAACAATCGGAACATCTTCATCCAGTTTGTTTTGACTCGGTTGTGACTCCGGAACGACCTTGTCGAGATAATCAAATGGACTAAATGTAATGTTTTTAAAAGCTTTGTCGTCTATGAGATTAAAACTTGGTTGAAACGAAACATCCCAATTACTCGATATTTTCTGGTGAGAGGATTTAAAAAAATAAAGATGAAAAAGAAAAAAATAGATATGAATATTGTGTTTTCTTATAATAAATGGGATAGTATTTATAGCGTGGAATGTAATATTTTGTGATTTTTTTAAATGAGCCTAAAGGCACTTTCTCTTTTCCTTAGATCCCAATAGCCTTTTCTCGACCGTGAACTCCTCATGCCCAAGCGATCGTGCCCATTGGTTGCGATGTGTATGACCAAGGTGGAATGTAATATTTTGAGATTTTTTTAAAGAGTTAAATGCGTTTTACATTCTTGAGTTTTCATATAAATTGTCATTTGAATCTAAAAGTTTAAATTTTGTCATTTGCATCCAAATGTTTCATAAATTGTCATTTGAATCCACTTAACTACTCCACATTAACGTTGTTAAGTTTTCCGTTAAGTTTCCTACATTAGGGGTATTTTAGTCAAAACAATTACAAAATAAAAATTCAGCCCTACGTGAGAAGTTTTGGGCGTTCAGTCTATTTTGGTAATCACCTTGGTCATACACATCGCAACCAAGAATGATTGATCAGCATTTCTTTCATTTCATCAGGAAAGAAACCTCTGAACGTCCTATTAAATAAAATAAAATATAAGGATAACTAACTAAAAGTGACTTATTTTTAAGTTTATAAAACATATAACAAAAATATATATAAATAAACAAACAAGTCATATAACATAAATTATTTGAATCATAACCATAAAAGACAGACTATCATAAAAGTATAAGAACAATTAATAACAGTAACCATAATAATCATAAAACCTCAATCATCGTAACCATAATTAAAACTTTAAACCAAAGAAATCTATGTTTAACAAAACAGACAAAAGTAACATGATTACTAAACCAAATTCATTAATAAGACAAAAACAACAAAAAACTGTTATAGACTCAAATTATAACTACAATTATCAAAAGATGTTAAACACATAAAAACCCTCACATGAGTTAGTTCTTTATTTTGTAATTGTTTTGACTAAAATAACTCTCATGTTGGAAAGTTAACAGAACAAGTTAACCGTGTTAGTTACGTGTAGTCAAATGGATTCAAATGACAATTTTAGTGAAACCTTTGGATGCAAATGACAACATATTAAACTTTTGGATTCAAATACCAATTTTTATGAAACCTCAGGGACGTAAAACGCATTTAACTCTTTTTTTAAATGAGCCTAAAGGCTCTTTCTCTTTTCCCTAGATCGCAACGGACTTTTCTCGACCGCTAACTCCCTCATGCCCAAGCGATCGCGCCCATTAGTTCAGATGTGCGTGGCCAGTGTGGCCGACCAGATGGCACACGCCCAGATTAGCAGGTTCCACAACACCTAGTCTATCATGCATATTAGCTATAACTTTTTTAAAAACGATCAAACGTAAAACTGACATGACTATAAAAATATAATACATCTAAAAATATATTTATTTTTAAAATTAATCCAAAAACACACGATTGTATTCTTGATTTAACCCCATCCTAATTTGTCACAATCAATCAAATTAGTCTTTTAATATTTAGTTTTCATTTTAAAAAGTGTTTTTTGAAATGACTTTTGAAAAAGAAGCGTTTTCTATTTTTATTTTGTAAATTATTATTTTTTGTTTTTGTTTTTTATCAAATTATTATTTTTATTTCAAATACTTTTAAAAATACCTTCTTTTAATTATTTTTTGTAGTAAAATGACTTTTTAAAAAAATGACTTGTTAAAAAAAATAAAATTGTGAAAGTGCATGTTTCTACAAATGCTGATCTGATTTTTAATTGATTAACTGCCAAAAAAAATTGAAAGAGTAAGATCAACGAGGGAAAAATAAAGTAAAATTACATAATTGGTGAGTTTACCATATTAACTCCCCAATGACTTTACGTATTAACTTTCGTTTGCGACAGTCTAGAAAGAAATGCGCTAACTAGACGAGCGAAACGTTTTAATATACGTTTGAGGTGAGTTATTACCGACCTATTTAATTATTTTTCTTAGAGGTTTTGGACTAATTCACGTACAAAGTGTTAACAGTTTTACAAAGGGTGGTAAAATGGTTGTGCTTTGGTCTTTTATTTAAAACCGAAATGCTTGATTATAGGGTTAGAGGACTATTTCGTTGAGGTGTCAACAAACTGATCATCAACCCAAGTATGATTGATGTTTTGGGGATAATTCACTATAATTGGTGTTATAGTGAATTGATTACGCAGTTATATAATTCCATAACATGTTGAGATATATGCAGTTATATGATTCCTTATTGTGGTGTTGATGCTTGAATTAGAATGTATGCATGCCATGTTTCATATGTTGAGTTATGTGAATAAATGAATGAATAGAATGATTTTGTGTAAGCTAGTTTGTGTGTTCAGTTCATGTTGGCAAGTTGATGTTAGTGACGTTACATGAGTGAATTGACCTAAATGATTTTATTTGAACTTGTTTTACATAAACTAACGGTGTTTTAAGTTGCAGTGAAATTGTGACTGTATTTGTGAAGTCCTTCGCTATTTGTAATGTATAAACCCAGGTTTGATTTTAGGGTGTGACATTATGAAAGTCGTTTTTAAATAAATTTGAACTATATGCATTGAACATAAGCGAAATATATGAAAATTACAGGGAATTCGTGGTAGATGAATTTCATTAGCAAAACATGGGTTTTATTGATGATACGTCATGTAAATCTGATGCTTGGGAGCAATTTCACGTACGATATGAATCTAACCAACCAAGGTTTCTTGTAACGAAATAAAAAAAAACTAAAAATAATACACGTGTAACACGTACCTATCTAGACAAGTATTTACCAGCATAACTATGAAATCAAATAATATCCTAAAAAGTTAACTAGTTTCTATGATTTATTTTTATTATCTAGATTCTCTTCTTGTCATATTACTCACTATATCCCTACGAATATAAGGGTAGGTTTAAATCTTAATTAACATGGTATAACAAAGTTCTTAAAGTTCTTGTTTATAACAAAACTTTACATTGTTTTTGAACTGCAAATCTACTTTACTTTTTTTTTCAAACTACTCCATATAATTTTACATTATATCTCGATTAGAATTCAGTTCCTACATTCTAAAAACCAATGGCTTTATCAAGTGAATTAGTATTACATTAATATAAAACCATACATGATTAATATTCTAATCAGTAGTCAAATCATGACCCAACAAACCAACAATTTTTAACATAGTATCTATCTAAAATGTTTAGATAGAAAATGTTTGAACTTTATCTCTTTAGATGACAATGAGCTAGCATTTAGTCTTAGCGGATCAAAAAGTCTTCAGAAATAAAAATATATTTGGAAAATTGAGATTTTCTTGATAAATTGTGTAAACAAAACTTGGTAAAAATAAATTTCTGAATATTTGAACTCTTCTGGAATTTTTTTAAGGTTTTTTGAAATATTTATTATATTGTTTAGTCTTAAACTTTTAGTTTAAATGATTGTTAAGTTAAGATAACCGATCGAATGATTAAAATGAAACCATTCATCCCCCTTGGTTTCTTGTTTAGCAACCTAATTTAATAATTAAATTAATAATTATGATTAGTATAATTCTTGATTGGAACATTTTAACTTGAATGAATTACAAAACTACAAAATTATTATAACTATAAATTTATACTAAATTTAGTCAGAAAAATGCCTTTTAATAATGATGAAATTGGCAAGCTGGCAATTAAGTGGATATACATAATTATATTTCTTTGAAAGTGAAATCGAATATAAAATATTATTATTTTATTGTATAGTATAAAGGTAATTTAGAATCCATTTAGCTTATATTTTATTAACTGATATATTTAATTGCATTATGATAAATAAATATTAGTTATTTTGATTTGGGTGACATTTCATGTAATTGTTTTTTTGTGCGGCATTCTTCTAGCTTCTTGTTAGAGAAAGTTGTTTTTGTAATTTGCTATTTTAGTAATGTGATTCCCTTTTGTTTGTTAAAAAAAAGTTAATCTTATTGTTTTGTTACATTTTAAATTTCCGACTTCATGCCGACATGATCATTGATCTAAAAAAGATTACTCAAACTCGAATGCTTTCATTGATTATTTTCAATCTAACCAACAGAAGGTTATCACTTGTTCATTATAAACTGTATTAACACTTTATCTCATTGGATAACAATGTATTTTATAGATCTCGTGACTTTACTCAATAGTTCTTAGAGCTATAAAGATATTATATTACGCTTTTAGTTTTGTTATTAACAGTTTATAAATACACTCAATAGTTCTTAAAGCTATGTAACATATTATGTTACGTTTTCACCTTTTTCATTCAAAGTTTATAAATACAGAAACTATAATTTAATCAATTCGTGGATGACAATGACGAAAATAGTTTATTATATAACTCATAAACTAATTATTCGCATAATAATTCATTAATTCACTAATTATAGTTTACTCTCAACATTAAAAGTAGTTAAATCAAAATTCAAAATCACAAAAGAAATCGGACGATAGGACGCGCCGATCCGCCATTTTATCTCGTACCATTTGCATTGGATTCTATTTCACTTTTTGACTTTTGCAGACCCTTTTCTACATCAAACTCATGTCATATTTTCACTGCTAACTAGGAATTTATATATATATTATTATTATTATCTTCTCTAGTTACTTTTATTTTTGATTCAGTGTTATAAAGGGTGTGAAAGGGGTGCGACCCACACGGCTGGTGAGGATCTCTATCCACATCACACCTCGTCGCGGCCCTCTGTTGCGGTGTTCACAACCAGTCACGTGGGTCGCGCCTCATTTCACGTCCTCTACAACACTTGTGGCCTCACCTATATTTTTAATTATACTTTCTACCATGTGGGCTAGCCCACTAATGGCCCAAGAGTAATTTATATAACAATCAAGATATATGAATTATCTATTTCCTTAAAACCAAGTCTTTTTCAGATGTCTTAGGGGTTTGTTTGTTTTCGACTGACCTGGCTGACCGGCTGACTCGATCAGCGGATCAGCCCGTTTGATTTCGGCATCGGGGCTAGCTGACCGGGTCTCAATTGCTGACCCAAACCTAGAAAAAAAATATGCTGACCGGCTGACTCGCACCCGCAGGCCTCCACAACCTCGCGACCCGCAGGCCGCCGCCCCCTCGCGACCCGCTGGCACCGCCTTTGTGAACATGTGTGGGAAGCGGCGAACGGTGTGGTGTGGTGGTTCTGACACGACGGTGGCGAAGGGCGGTGGATTGCGGTGGTGGTCGGAATGTGTACAGTGACAATGGTGGTGGTGTGGTGGTTCCGACCGGTGGTGTGACTCCGGTGGGTTTTGTTACTTAAATACTGAATCGATTTGGTTCTAGTCAGATACCGAATCAAACAGCCAAATTTCAGTCGGATGCATGCCCAGACAGAACTTCTAATTGGGTCAACGTCTAACTCAATCAAATCTTAGTGAGTCAGTGTAATTAAACAGCCCCTTAGTATTTTACTACTGAACCACTTTTAAATGCTTTAAACTGAATATAGCAATGTTTAGCCCTTTAGAAAGTCACTCCCTTTAAAAAGACATTGTTTTAGCCCTAAGCCCATTAGGACTAGGAGACCAGTTGGTATCATTTTGGGATTAAACTCTACAAACATTGGCCATTGTAAACTCGAATATACCGTCCTATAAGGCCCATAGCGTATGTCATATCATTCAAAAACATTATAAATTTGTCAATAACTTTTGTTTTTTTTCTTTTATATTATTTTAATATTACAAAAACTTAAAAGAATTAGTTGAGTAAGTAGTTTACAAGAGAATTATAAACCAGTCAATCACAGGATTTACATCAACAACTTTCAACCTTCTAACTAAGAACATTCACGATAGGTTTCTCATATTGTAATGAATTGTTGTGAGTGGAGAATAAAGAAAATTGTACTGTTTACCTGTATATTTGAGGTGATACTATTCATCTCATAAACTTTTTAATATTTTTTGAAAATGGTTGTGAGGGGAGCGAAGATAAAATATACTGATAAATTTATAAAAAAAATATTATTTAATTATAAAAAATATTAATGTTTAGTATAATTATAAAGATAAAAATACTCTAATACACTTAAAAAAAGGATTTGCCAAAAGGTCGGTAGAATTTAAGACTTCAGAAAATATTATATTATGTTATTTCATTTATAGTATATTAAGATCTTATTTATAAATAAAGAATCTTACTTTACAAGAAAGTGGTAAAATTACTAGATTTTTACTGATTTGAAATCCAAAAACATGTGTAAATATCATCATGAAAACCAATAAACATAAATCATTTAAATTGCCCCCAAACACACCTGACAACCAATGAAGACTAAACTGACCACATTAGGGTTGATTGATGAGCACATGATATTTGACATCTAACATAATTTTGGAATAAAATCTTTCAAATATCTTTCTTATTATCCAATAAAAATATAAAAACTCTCACCCAAAAGAATCTCTACGGCTCCACCACCCTCACACTTAGAATAATAATTCACACATACATAGTAACATACATATATAATAAAAACCATTAGAAATTCTAGTGACAAGTGGTGTCTCAAACAACCAAAACGTTATAGGTTTAAATCTATAAAATGCAGTTATGGTATGCTCAATTTAAAAAATCTAAAAAATATTGTTAAAAAAGCATACATACATAAACCGTTTTTATAAAAAAAGGTATATTTTGCAAATAATGATTTAGAGATGCACCCGAAAAATGTCTTACTTATATGGAAATTAGATCATGATCATGACAAATATCCAACAAAATGTTTCATTTATGGGGGTTTTAGACCATGAAAACGATTCATATCCGGTGAATGTCTTGTTATAAGAGTTTGGGGGAAATGTTTGCAAATACAATTCTATTTGTACCATAAATTTCCAATATTGGAATAATGTTATACGGGGATCACTTTTTTTCTAGACTACAAAAATCACTTTGGCTCTTTTTATTTAATATTAATGTTTTTTAGTCTTAAATAAAGATGGTCGATTTAAGAAGTGAAGTGAAGCAATCACATCGGTCCCCATTTTTATAGGTCACCTAATATTAAAAAAAATTATATGCATGTATAAAATTTAGGCTTAGGACTTAAAGTTGAAAGAAGGGTTTCACAATTCAATTTGGAAGAATGTGCTAATATTCCAAAAGTTTGTTGAGACTTAAAAGAAGACATTTAAGGACTTCAAAATTTCTTTTCGTTTAGAGCCTAAAAAATATGTCTATCTTGTAGAGAAATTTATACCTCTTATCTGGTTGATAAGTTACATATGTATGTATAAATGTATTACTCGTGGCTTTTAAAGATCGTGAGACATTATTCATCAATGAGTATCTTTCGATAGAAACTTCATTTTATTGCTAATGATTCTTTGGTTTAGTGGTTAATGGGGAAGTTCAGGGTTCAAACCTTGATGTTGGCAAACAATTATTAACTTGATGATACTAACACCTAACTATTAACCTAGCCGTTCAAAAAATATAAACTTCACTTGATTGATAGTTTTTTTTTCCAATTTTTGTATCAAAAGTAACATTATTGGAGAATAATCATTTTTTATTTGTTTTTCTTCAGCTTTTAGAAAAATCAATTAATTTGACTATATATTGCTCACTCATTTTGACACAAAAATTCCTAGAAAAGAAATTATGGCCATTAGTAGTGTTGCGCCTTTTTTTAATCTTCTTGTCACAAGTCCCTTTCAATGTTGTTATCCTTCACATGGGATACTAGTTATCTTTTCAGAAAATGTGGTTGATGTTGACATAGTTGATTTAAATTAAGAATTAATGTCTTCGATTTTAAACTAATATATTGATATTAGACATTGGAAGAATCATTTCAAGACTTCCTTCTTTAAAGGTATAAAAACTTACCACAACTATTAGCACAACTAGTAAATCATTTGATCAATTGTAAAAACAATGATGATATTAGTGTAATTAATTCAAAAGTCAAGAATGTTAAATTACAAGTCTTTTGGCCTTTTTAGTAATTTTAACTTAATTGTTTTGATTACCTTCCCTAAAGTTTCTTTATTTCAAATAACATCTCTCACTCTTCTTTCTCGATCGTTTTGATAAAGAACCCTTGTATTACATTCTACTCATAGTTGAATTTTGAGGATTGAAATATGAAAATCACGATGGTAAAGGCTTCAAATCACAAATCTCCTTCTTATCCGCAACTTCATATCTTCAATGGCAAATTAAAATCTAAACATAAACAAAGATGTAGAACGTGACAATGTATTTGGTCTATGTTGTTGTATCAAAACAATTAACGGTTGTATTCATATATTATAACAAAATAGGGATAGAGAAAAACTCATCAAAACCAGCAAGTGAGGATAAAAGTTTCATTTTGATGAAAAAAGGGCATAAACATCAGATTTATAGAGTTACATCACATGACGTCACCCCCTGCGCTAATAACGGAAACACGAGGGTACTATGGACAAAACACAATTGGGGATAAAAGAGAAACTCTAAATGCATTTTATGTCAATGGATCATAATGTTGCCCGACACATGAAAGTCTTATGCCAAGGGTAGCCAATACCAAACTGAATGTCAAATAACCACAAACATTTCAAAATCTCAAACCGGAACAACTAGGGCAAAACACCCCCAAAACAATATAGAAAACAAACTAAACAATCATACATTTCGAACAAATCACTTTCAAATACCCCAAACATAAATAAAAATTTCTATAAGTCCATGTCCAATGATGGATGGTCACTTTTAGAAGTCTTTAACAATTTCTAATTAAGCTTCAAATCTTATCACCGGAAAAAAAATGCTTCAAAATGTCAACATACGTTGATGAATTGACAAGTTTAATAAGTCAACATGAGTTGGTGTAAATCAAGTATGATAATTTATGTGTATAGGTACATTAGCTGTCAACACACAAACATAAGTCCTAGAGGTGTACAACCCGGTTTTTTTCCCAAACCGGTTTGTGTTCAAAACTGAACCGGTTTTTTTGTCATCGGGTCAAACCGGTTTTTCTTCAAACCAGTTCGGATTATAAACCAGTTTGGCTCACTGAATACTCGAACTTGTCAAACCGATTTGGACCGATTTGAAACCGGTTTTTAATTTTAAACAGGTTTCGAGTGTGGGGCTACCAACCCGGTATACAAACCGGCGGTCCGGATCGGGTTTTTTTTCAAACCGGTTCGGGTTTTTTGACCGGTTTTTTTTAAACCGGTTCCACTTGTACACCTCTAATAAATCCATAATCAAACCTAACGACGTGCACGCCCCAAATACAAGCACTAGCACAAACACAAAGTCAACTGGATTATATTCACCTAAATGTTTATTATGACCAAGTTACTCTAATGATAATGCCGACGTTATTATATTTGTTGGTTGTTTAAAGATTTTGTGTCGATTTATGATTGTAGATATACATGTCTTTACTTAAGGTGCAAGGATTATGATATTCTAAATTGTTTTATTAAAAGCAAATGAATTTATTATTTTGTGAGTCAATCTTAATTTAGCCACACGTATTTTTTTCTAGAAAATAACCAAAATTAACATATCGACCACAAAATTATGAAAAATGGATATATGGACTTTTAAGTCTTTTTGAAAAGAATGGTTAGTTTGTAGCCTTCAAATTTTAAAAAGATGGCTAGATTGTAGGTTTTAAATCAAAACTAACAAATCAAAAATGTCATGTGTGATTAGAGGATACAATTTAATCAAAAATGTCATGTGTAATTAGAGGATACAATTTAGTCGCATTTTTTCCCAAATGGTTAAAACCTAGCTATCAAATCAAAACTTACCAATTAGAAAATGACATATGTACTCAGAGGCTACAATTTAAGCATCTTTTTTTCTTTCAAACTTTAAGGTTATAATCTAGCTATCTTATATTCTTAGAGACTAAAAATCGTTGTTCATTTATAAAACAAATTGAGTGAGAATGTTATTTTGATGATTTTTCTTTTTTTTCTTTATAACCAGTTATGTCTTTAATGTCTTAATTTTTTTTAATTGAAGTGGATTGGTCTAGAGTTTAAATTTGTCTTATCCTAACATTAAAATTCTTTACCTACAACTTATGATGGTGATCATATTTCACCCATTTAGAATCCAAACAATGTAATGTTGGTTTAACCATCGTACTTTTCATAAATTAGGTATTAGGTTCATAAATATTTCCTTTTTAAATTATTACCTTTTGGTAGTGTTACCATCATTAAAGTTTTTCATAAGTCATTTCATTATACACCAATCGGTGCCTTTCACTAGTATTTGTCCCGTCATTAGTCACCACGAGGTCTAGTCCCCTCAAATTCATTAACTCTTCATTCATCAACCACATCTATACTCTTCTCCCACTCCTCTCTCTATTATCGGTTATTTCTTTCGTTTGTCACTATCAAAAATTGTATGAAAGCACACACATAAAACACCTACAATCAAACATTATATAAATTCAGTTGCTAATGTATGCTATAAGATTAGAAATCTAACACTGAAAATCATTTTTTTCTATATTTCTAGCCCATAAGCCCCAACATTTCAAAATTTGGATTCAATTTTGATATGAGAAGAGTTAGAATGTTAACATAATGATTATCACCATCCACATTAGGTGTTTTTAACACCTCAATAAATTTACCTCAATAAATTTTAAGGGTTACCTTTTAAGTAGATATGTGGTTTATTTAAAATGTAATGATTTAGATGTTTCAGTTCATTTGGTGAATGATAAACTTTCATATTTCTCATATTATAAAATTTTGATGTTTTATATTGTCTTTCTTCATAATTTCCTCTAAATTTTATACCACCACTTCCCAAGCTAATTCTTTGATAATTTTGAAAAGTTTAGATAAAAAAGTATTTGCACATCAACAAATCTTTATTATTAATTAATCATATTCTGTTATTATTTTATCATAGATGATGATAAACAATCATTAGCATTCCCTTGTTAGAAATGACTTGCTAAGTTTATAAATATTAAATTATTGGCATCTCACAAAGTCGAATCATACCTCTATTTAACAATTGAGCCAAGAAAACTTAAAAAGTAGTTCGTAGTAAATCAATATTTAAGCGTTCATTTCTAATATAGAGTCATAGACACCCTTTAATTATTTGTTTTTGAATATAAATCATATTGTTAGCTTGTCAAATTTAATAAAGAATGTGGCTAATTCGCACAATCTTAAGATAAAATATATGAAAAACTTAATAGCATAAACTAATTTGTATGTATAGCTCTTATTGATTTAAATTAATATCAAAAGAGATTACAAAGAAGTTTTCAGCAAACCGAAATAGCACCACCTATTTTGATCTAAACCATTCATTTGACCACGACTTCAACACTAGGGTTTTGATAGGTTTATGTTAAGATTCGAGGGGCCTTGATAATTTCCGTATAGTCTTTTCCTCATTAGATCTATCACATAAACCCATAAAAATAGCCAGTCAAAGTTAACTATACCGTGACACAATTTTTTTTAAAACTTTATATTATATTTACACGTAACAATCCTCCTCTCAATCCGGGGGTCAAATTAATTGGCCACGACATCAACTATAGATCTCATCAACTTTAGATCTCATGATCCAATCAACTTATTCCAACCGAGCACCCACAAATAATGATAAACCGAAGCACCCCGTCACATCACAATCGTACTAAAACGTAGTTCTGATACCACTTCGATATGCCATTCTTATAGTTCAAACTTCATCAAATACCCAAACACAATTTGATATAACCAATTTCCTAACTTCTCATATTTTAAAGTAAAAAAAAATAAATAAATATTTAAGTCATTGGTTGAATAGTCTTTCCACATGGGGGCTATTTGAACAACAACTCACGAATAATATTTGCTGTAAGAGACCAAATAAACTAAAATAAAAAAAAAAAACAAAAATATATATCAAACTCATTGTGGACAACTAGTGTTGGAATTTCTCTCCAATTTGTATCCATAACAACAACAATAATAATAATATTAATAAAAATCAATTAAATCCACATGGTAATTTACAAAAGCGACCCCCATCTTTCACCAATTCACCATTTCTCCCCCTCCGATTCAAACCCGGGACGACGGTGTTACCACTTGCCATCTCCATAGCGAGTCAACTCAGTAACTCAGTAAAACCGGTCCAGGGCAATTCCGTAAATTCACAGAAGAATTAAACTTCAAAACAAATCAAAACACGTATCATCATCAATCACCTTCTGTATATCGCCAGCACAAATGACCAAAATACCCTTCAACCGAATTCATTCAATTCTCCTCAGCTCGCATGATCAACCGAGTCGACTCATTAACTCGACCGGTTTATAATATTATTATTATTTTTTCTCTATCCTTCACCTGAGCAAAGGTCGAGACTCCGGCCAAAACTCAATATTATTCCTAAACCCGACGTGACAATGGCGTTGAAACTCTTCGAGATTAGCGAAGCGATTGCCCGATGAGTCGGAGCGCGATAAGAACCCGATGATCTCCTCGAACACGTACTCGTCACACGGGATCGCCAATGGGCCGGAGTTAGAGAAGCCGAATTCCTCTTCTGCTTGAACTAATAGGTTGTGGAACACGGGGTGATTGAGGTATGATGCTCGTACGACGAATCGGCGACAATTGGAGCCCACGGAGACCGCGATATGGCCCGCGGGGACGTCCGAGGGGATGCATTTACGCGACGCTAATGCCGCTTTCTTTCGCCATCTACGGAGCATTTGACGGAGGTGAACAATGTGGCGGATTTTGCTGCAAGCTGACATGTTGTTGTTTTTGTTGTTGTTGTTGTTGTTTTTATTGTTGTTTGTGTTGTGTGTTTTGGTGAATGATGATGGTGATGAAGAGGTTTGATGTTGGATGTGTGGGGTTGGTTATATAGGAGTTGGGTTACGAAAATGCCCCTGGGGTTGGGGTTAATTGCAGGTGTTTGACGGCTGTAAGGTATAATAATAATTATAATTATAATATAACTATTTGGATTTTGGATTAAAATAAGTTATTTTAAGAGTAAAAGTGTTGACGGTTTAATATTGCCTGTAATATCATGATGTTGAGGACGTGTTTGGTTTGTAAAATCAAACGTAAATTTATAAATGAATTTGTTGAAATTGAAATATGAATTCATTATTAATATGTTTGTTTTTTTATTGTAATAAATGAATGGGAATTAAATTTAGAATTAATTCAATAAATTCTTTCAAGTAATTTTTTTATCATTATTACCAAATTGTAATAGAATTTAACACAAGCAATAGAATCTCCGATCACTCACCGTCATGCATCCGTTGCAATCCTGCCCCCTCCCCCAGTCGTCGCATCACCTACATCATTGCATCATCGCCATAGCGGTCACTCAGGCCTTCCCCGATCCCAGCAATGAAATGTAGGTGTCAACGGTAGAGGTAGTGTTGGCGACACTAAACAAAAAAACGAGAAATAAGGATGGCGGCGGCAATGGTGACAGTAGCTAGTTAATTTTTTTTATGATTGTTGTCATGACCAAATTGACATTATAAATTCATTCAATTCCTCTCGGTATATTTTAGTTTTTATTTCAAATACTTTTGTAAATTCAAGTTCAAATTGAAAATTTAATTCTCTAAATTTACTTTCTTTGGAAACTCGGATTCCTTTCAAAAGAAGTTGCATGAACCAAACGCACTCTTAATAACTTTGCTTCTAACTAATGGTGTACAAAGGTCAAGACACTCAGTTACATTCGAGATTGAGACTGAGTCGAGTTTGAGTTCAAGCTTGAAATAAACAAAAGAAATTACTTATCAAATAATAAACGTATCAAGATTGTGCCAAGGTCAGCTTGAAAAATATGTTAACCGAACATAGAGGTTAAAACGAGCCGAATTTATGCTCAAACTCTCAATTTAAATGATATGAGACTGGGTTAATTTGACTTTCTCAAATGTAATGAACACTCTTAAATTAAGCATTAACATAAAAAATAAAAATAAAAATTGGTGACATGTGGTGGGTGGTACAGTTGATAGACTAGTTCATATTTCTGGACACATGTCTATACACGTACAATTAAGTAGTCTATTGCATCACAACTATCATTCACCACTCTTTTAGTGGGAAAGGAAAACTACTTGTTGAAGCACTTGCTATTTTCTATAAAAGGATATGTAAAATTGTTAAATTCAAAATGTTATATTTTTAAAAGAGTATTAATATTAGGCCGGAACCATGCAAAAGAAACAAGTTAATTAAGTCATAGTTAAGCTGGTATGATGGTTTGACAGTGCAATTCGTGATGTAACTTGACAGTTTAACAGTTTGATAGTAAACGTAAAACTATATACGTAAAGCAACGTACTTTAGCCGTTACAATCATTAGCTTTTGGAATATGCATTTACGTACATGCATTATATTAAGTAACCATTCTTTGCATTTGAAAAAAGTATATTATACAAAGTAACAAAATATTTTTAGAAAGCCCAAGTTTTAAAAGTGCTTACAATGGCATCGTATTCTAGTGGATCCGAGGTATTGTTTTATTAATGGTGTTTGCAATACCCACAAAAAAGACGTCTAAAAATTATATCCAATTTTAATCTAAAATTATAGCTTAAGTAACTTCCTATGAGGCTACATACATACACACATATTTCCGAAATGCTATACGTAGAATACTAAATATTATAAAACACATGTAACAAAATAAATCATTTATATTTCAATCTTAAAAAAAATATAAGATAAATAAAGGAAAATAATATAAAAAAACCAATGTTTTATTTGAAATTAATAAAAAAAATTATGTAAATCATTTTTAGGTTATGCTACTTACACATACGTGACATAACCTGCATATATGTAGGTAGACAATTAACAATTTAAAAACATATGAAAAGTATAGTTAAATAGGTGAAAAATATGAACTAATGATTGAGGAACTAAATGACATAGGTCTGTTCTTTTTATTTTTGCATTCGGGTCCAAGTTACAAGTTAAACTTGGTTCCTTAAAAGCCTTCCGGTTAGAAATGAGCGGCTTAACCAGAAGAGATTAAACTGATAGAGGCTTTAAGTTTTTGCTTTAGTTACATAATATTTAAATTTTATCATAAAAGCCTTTTATTTACTTCATAATGCGTTTTCTATTCTGAGTTATATCATACTAATCTGCATGATCTTAAACACTAAATTAATTATATAATATATAATGTGGTTATGATAAATAAATTTATATGTAGATGATGATGATGTGAAAATATAAGAAGATTATTGGGACGATATGAATGGTTTGAGAGAAGTTTATAAAATGGTTGCTGATTTGATAGGTGATATTAGTATAGAGGTTTTTAAGTCATGTACATTATCTTATAATAAATTTTATAACTCAATAAAGATCATAACTATCACCAAATAATTTTAGGAACTTGCGCTATAGATCATAATCTCCAAGGAAATCAAGTTCATAAATATCACCAAATAATATCCCAAATACATGTCCGACTATAGCATTAATGAACTTTATTGCTTTTAGAATAAGTTGGGATTTTAATTGATGATAATTTTTTTAACAAATCTATATATCTAACTTTTATTTATAAAAGGCATATTTTACTTAAAAATATGAAATGAGACCATTTTGGAGTGGATTTTCTTTGATAGTGTCTTTCAAGTTGGCTATGGATACAATATATAATTAACGACGACTATGTACATTTTGAATCATGATATAGAAACTCTTACGGAGACCTAAAACTAAATAATAACATATAAAATCCTAAATATTAAGCACAACCCTAGCAAACACAAGGTTGTTGCATGTGTGTATATATGCTTATCATTGGTAAATCTATCCGAGTGAGAATGTGATGGCCTTTGAATACAGCGAAGATGATGTTTTAATGTCTATCATTGGTGGCAAAGATGACACTTGAGTGCACAATACAATGAGATAATGGTTTGATACTTGTCACACACGTAAGTAGAGATCGACAAGGGGTGTTAGGGTTTTGGCTACAAAAGTTTTTACTACCATAATTTCAACACTAGTTCATTGCATAAGAATATTTGTGATCAAAATTACAATTGTAAATATGTAGGCGTTTGAGATTATCCAAACATTTAAAACTTTTACAAAATAAAAACCTGAAACTATATAAAGATGGTTAATGTTAAAAGTTCAAACCAGCCACATGCATATTTTGATATAATTAGGTATGTAGGGGTAGTTGGACCTATACAAGATGCTTTGTTTAGTTATTTAGGTCTTTCATATTTTATTTGTTATAAAGTTTCTAATATAATCCTACATTTTTGTATTCTTCCTTTTTCACCATAACCCATGTGCAAACATGACCCCATCTTTTGCCTTTCCAAAGCGCCAATCCTACTCTTCCCTACAAATCATACTATATGTATTTATAATCCCCCTCCATATTATATTCACTATCCAATCAAAATTCAAGATTAATCATGCACTTATGAGCCAACAAGATCTTGACATGTGGCATTAAATAGGAGTGTAACATTAACATATGTTTTCAAAGATTTTGGAAATCAATGCTTGAATTTCCCCTCATTTTTGGCATTTCATAATTCATATGAACCTCCGTATTCTTAATCTCTTGTTTGGTTGTTGAAAAGACCATTTGATCTTAAATATTGAAGTTCCAATTATGTTAAAGTTATATAGTTTTAAAATATTTAGTCATGTAGATAAGATTAATAGTTTGATTTTTACCCAATCATGTGTTTATCTCATTGTTCGCATCGAAACCAAGCCATCATGTTATCTAGTGAAGCCCTACATCCCATAGGACTCACCATCAATTTGTTTTCTAATTATCGTTACCTTCTAATCCTCTGAACAATTTTCTTACGTGTAGGACGTTTAGACTAACATGTGAAGACAAATGTTGCCATCGGTGACTTCAAAAGGAAACATGTATGCAAAGTGAATATGTGGAATTTATGGCTTAAAGTGGACTTCTAATTGTAACAATAGGGACAATCCAAAACCTATTAAGATAAACATACAAGAAGATGGTGAATGTGAACAGGCATATAATTGGAAAGAAGTTAATCATACTGGAACAAAAGAAATAGTATCAAGGAAAAGATATTCCTAAATCCATTAAGGTAGAACGTAATAAGAACAAATAAGAAATGAACAGAAAAACATATACAAATAGCAACAAAATCTTAAACACAAATTCATACTTTCTTTTGGATTGTAAGAAGGTAATGTGAGATGATTTTCACGTACGTTTTAAAAACAAATACATAAATGCATTGAAGGATTTGATCTGCCCAAGATACATACTAAATTGATGTGGCTAGTGTGATATGATCCAAGTCGGGTCATACCCAATAACAAGCAAAACAAACACCGATAAATATTTATTCGTTGATAAGATCAAACAAATAAATATAAGCACCAACATAGAAACCGGGTTTTCTAAAACATTGCTTTTGATAATGAAGAACATTATATGGATAATTGTTCATGAGAAATTACTTGTTTCTATTATTTAAGTTGGTTAAATAATATTAAACAAAAGTGTATTAATATTATAAGATAAAAAGGGTTTTAATCTTATAAATTAAATAGAGTGCAAGGGTGATTTTTGAATAAAAATTCAAAATGAAATGGACTCTTCAAGTCCATTTTCGGCCGCCCTTGGGGCTTGTAAGGCCTTGATGATTTATCTTGGTCCTTGCAATACTTATTAAAAACAACACTCTTCCAAGAAACACCCTTCTCTCACACACACATAGCAAAAGCATTTCTCTCTAATCTCTCTCTCTAGAATTCGGATTTTAGAGCCGAATTAGAAGCATTTTTCAGCTTCAAACAAGTGTTGTTTTGGCTGGAAAAATTGATCTTCAAGAGTGTCTTTGAGGTTGGTGTTGCAAGACCTAGCAAGTGGGTGTTTGGAGGAAGCTTGGGGTATCATCTCTTGAGGATTTCTACTTTGAAGTCTTGACATTCAACATCATCTCCTAGCCCCCATTCCACGTTTCTAAAGGTAGTAAATGTATGGTTGATATGTATGTTGTGATAGTGTGTTATTCCATATAATAAGATCCTTGTTTTGGGTTTTGCTTTAACATATGTATATGATACATAAACTCTTATTTGAACTGAAAATCCGCTGCGTTTTACATGTTAAATGGTTAATATGTCTTTGATAAACATCTACAAAACCCAACAATGGCATCTAGAGCCGGATTATATGGATACATGCTTCCAACATGAAATTTTCGGGTCCTTTTTCTCTAAAAAGTGGGCTGGAAATTTCTTTACATGGAAGTCCCTTTGTTTTCAAGATGTTACTTTATATGCATGTAAAGATCTTGAAAAATATAGATCATATGATGGTTTGTTTGTTTGGACATAAACCCACATGTTCTTGGTTTGTGTTGGCCAAAAATTTGGGTTAAAAGGGGCTGCCATATTATCGATTTTGGACTTGTTTGGATGTGTTCTAAGTGCACAAAGCCTAGCCATGACCTTGTGATTGATTATTTGTGGTTGTGTTTCATTTGGATGTAATAAAGCATATGTAATTTATTTATTTCATTTGATATGTAATAAATAGATTAGCTTGTATCTTATTTTACTAGAAAAATGTATTAGGACCTTTTCTATGTAATAAGCTTTTTGGGCTGTTTTGTAACACATAAAGGAAGCCTAAAGATGATGATGGAATCACAACACAAAAGGCATACTTGAAGCATTTGGATGCAAGTTCAAGTGGGAGTTCATCAACTCAACATGTGTCATGTTTTTACATTTGGATTGACCCCTTAACACACTTGTTATGGCAAGCAAGTGTGTTCAAAATTATTGGCTTTGGTTGTGCACTTATTATATTATGTTTTTTTGATTGTTTGGTTATCTTGGTTGTGTTTGTTTTGGATTGAAAATTGACAAACTAGTTTAACAACTATGGCGAATCAAGCATAAAAATGGTTCTTTATAATCATTAAATGGATTAATAAAATGAGTTTATTAAGGGTTAATGATTTAATAAAAATGGGTTTTATTAAAAGGAACCTTAAAAATTGTTTTTCAAATAATACCATGCATTTGAATGCATACAAGTTGTATGGTATAAAAGGTTTTCTATAACTAAGTTTTAGAAACTTCAAGGTATAAGTTTTAGAAACTTAAAAACCCTTTTTCTTAAAAACAAGTTTAACACCATCCTTTTGAACAACACTCAATTCACTTGTAACTTATTTATGGGATAAAGGTCACCTAACCATAAATGTAGAAACTTGAGAAGTTGAGGTGAAATTACTATATTTGTGGGATAAAGGTCACCTAACCACTTATATTAGTGATATCACACGTGTGTCTAACTAGGACGACTTGATTTGGAAATCATGCATTAGGATCACCGAAGCATGACGTACAAACGGTGTTGATGGGATTAACATGTCAAACTAAACATAAGATGTTTAAAACGATCCCATAAAAACTAGAAATTATAATGGGTTACAATTGTCAAAATGTTGACTACCTTGTTAATTTAAATAAAGGGATAAAGGTCACCTAACCAATATTTAAATGTAACGTTGGATTCTAGTTTTAATTATTAATTGTCTATGAGACATAAAAGGTATTAATAATTAAAAATTGCTTAAACATCGAAATACTAAAATTTGAACTTTGTAATATTGTAGATGGCTAACAACAACAACGCTATCCCGACCGTCCATAACCTATCACTAAGAACGATCCTCGAAAAGGAACGTCTAAACCATGGGAACTTCATGGATTGGTATCGAAACTTGAGAATAGTTCTCAAGCAAGAAAAGAAGTCCTATGTGTTAGACGATCCCATTCCCGATCAACCCGATGAGAGTGACGTTGAGGCCTTTGCCGAGTGGGTCAAGTACACCGAGGATTCCGTGCAAGTCTCATGTCTCATGCTAGCGAGTATGATTCCCGACTTGCAAAAGGACTTTGAAAACCACAATGCCTTCGACATGATCACCCAGTTGAAGGAAATGTTCCAACAACAATCAAGGGTGGAGCGCTTCGAAACGGTTCGAGCGCTCCATGCATGTCGGATGGACGAGACCCAATCGGTGTCATCCTACGTTCTTAAGATGAAGAGCCACATTGATCGCCTCGAAAGGCTTAACTGTCGTGTGTCCAACGAGTTGGCAACGGATTTGATCCTCAACTCTCTATCAAAGAAGTTTGATAGTTTTGTTATGAACTATAACATGAATGGTTGGGACAAGAGCATTGGTGAGCTTCATTCAATGCTAAAAACGGCCGAGGCGGGCATGGGTAGAAAGGTTCTACCGGTCCTTACGATCAATGAAGGAGGTAGTAGGAAGAGGCACCTCCCCAACCCTAAGGCAAGCGTTGCCAAAGGGAAGGGGCACGTCAAGGGAAAGGGAAAGGCAAAAATGGAACCCCCCAAACCAAAAGAAAAGAAGCAAAAGGTTGCTCAAGATGACCCTTGTTTTGAGTGTGGCGAGGTAGGCCATTGGAAACGCAATTGTCCGGTCTATCTCAAAGCGTTGAGGTCGAAGAGGGACGGGCAAACCTCAGGTACAATCTTTATGATACATGTTGAGCTAAATGTAATTTCTTCTAACACATGGGTATTAGATACCGGATGTGGAACTCATATTTGCAATTTGTTGCAGGGGTTCAAAAGAAGTAAGCATTATTCAAAAGGGGAAGTTAGTCTCTTCATGGGCAATGGTGCAAAGGTTCATGTGGAAGCCCAAGGAGACTATGTTTTGAAGCTTCCAAGTGGTTTGGAAGTTATTTTAAAGAATATTTTGTATGCTCCTAGTTTGACTAGGAACATCATTTCTGTTTCCCGTTTAAGACAATATGATTATGATTTCAAATTTGTTGACAATGATATTCATGTTACTTTGAATCATGTGTTTTATTTTAAGGCTATTCCTTGTAATGGTATTTATGAATTGGTTCATGATAACACAACATATGATAGCTCAATGTACCAAGCAACCACCAAAAGGCTCAAATTAGATTTGAATGATTCCTATCTTTGGCATTGTCGCCTTGGACACATAAATAAGAATCGTATGCATAAACTTCAAAAGAACGGTCTTTTGAAAACCAATGAAAATGATTCATTTGATGTGTGCGAGTCTTGCTTACAAGGTAAAATGACAAAGGCCCCTTTTAGTGGGACTAATGAAAGGGCGAAAGATTTATTAGGGATCATACATTCGGATGTATGTGGACCTTTTAAACCAATGACTAGGAATGGTGAAAGATACTTCATTACCTTTACCGATGATTATAGTCGTTATGGGTATGTGTACTTGTTAAGACACAAACATGAATCTTTTGAAATGTTCAAAATATTCAAGAATGAAGTTGAAAATCAACTCAACAAAACGGTCAAGGTTCTTCGCACAGATAGAGGAGGTGAATACCTAAGTAGTGAATTTCAAGAGTATCTTAGAAGTTGTGGGATTGTCTCACAACTTACTCCACCTGGAACACCACAACATAATAGTGTGTCTGAGAGGAGGAATCGAACTCTATTGGATATGGTTCGATCTATGATGGCTAGAAGTACACTACCTCTGTCATTTTGGGGTTTCGCGTTGCTCTCCGCGGCCCGTATTTTAAATATGGCCCCAACCAAGAAAGTGGAAAGGACACCTTTCGAAGTATGGCATGGAAGGGTTCCATCATTATCATATTTGAAAGTTTGGGGGTGTGAAGCTTATCCTAAGCAATACACTCAAAACAAACTGGAAGGGCGATCCACGAAGTGTATCTTCATCGGATATCCTAGAGATTGTATTGGATATTATTTCTATGATCCGACAGAGCAGAAAGTGTTTATTGCTCGAAAGGCAGAGTTCTTGGAAACTAAGTTTCTTTTGGAAGAAACTAGCGGAAGAACAGTGGAACTTGAAGAGGTGCATGATTCACAAGAAGATACACAATTGGTTAATACTAGCAATCAACATGAGGATGTTGAGAATGATCATATGGATGATCAAAATACACAAAACGTTCGCAGATCTGGTAGAATTAGTGTTCCTCCTGAGAGATATGGATTTTTCATGGATGGATGCTATGTGGTAGATTCAGATGAACCAACCACATACCAAGATGCAATGTCAAAACCTGATTGTGACAAATGGCAAGAAGCCATGAACGTTGAGATGCAATCCATGTATGATAACCAAGTCTGGGAATTGGTTACACCACCTCTTAAGTCCAAGATAGTTGGGAGTAAGTGGGTTTTCAAGAAGAAAACCGATATGCATGGAAACTTGGATACCTATAAAGCTAGACTTGTAGCAAAAGGTTTCACTCAAACTCAAGGGGTTGATTATGATGAAACCTTTTCACCTGTGGCAATGCTAAAGTCTATTAGGATATTATTTGCCATAGCAGCATATTATGACTATGAGATATGGCAAATGGACGTCAAAACCGCTTTCCTTAATGGATATCTTGAGGAAGATGTCCATATGAAACAGCCTGAAGGTTTTGTCGATCCAAAACATCCTGAAAAGGTATGCAAGTTAAAGAAGTCAATCTATGGATTGAAACAAGCATCAAGAAGCTGGAATCACCGTTTTGATGATGAAGTAAAGAAATTTGGCTTCATCAAAAACGCTGATGAAGCCTGTGTATATAAGAAAGCTAGTGGGAGCACTATCACCTTCCTTGTATTATATGTTGATGACATTTTACTATTTGGAAACGACATTCCAACCTTGGATGGTGTAAAAGCCTGGCTTGGAAGCTGTTTTTCCATAAAAGATCTTGGTGAAGCCACCTATATTTTGGGTATAAAGGTCTATAGGGATAGATCAAGACGACTGATAGGTTTAAACCAAAGTGCATACATTGATAAGATCTTGAAAAGGTTCAAGATGGAGAATTCTAAGAAAGGTCTGGTACCTATTCAAAAGGGGACTATATTGAGCTCATCTCAATGCCCTAGTTCAAAGGTTGAACAAGAAAGAATGAGTGGAGTCCCATATGCGTCTGCCATAGGATCCATCATGTATGCAATGATATGTACTAGGCCGGACGTGTCATATGCTCTAAGTATGACAAGCAGATATCAGCAGAATCCTGGTAATAGTCATTGGATGGCTGTTAAAAGTATTTTGAAATACCTTAGGAACACTAAGGACATGTTCTTAATATATGGATCTGGTGAGGAGGAGCTTGTGGTAAAGGGTTACACAGATGCAAGTTTCCAAACTGATCGAGATGATTCTCGATCACAGTCGGGATATGTCTTCATTATGAATGGAGGAGCGGTCTCTTGGAAGAGCTCAAAGCAAGATGTAGTGGCATTATCTACAACAGAATCTGAATACATCGCCGCTTCACTGGCAGCTCAAGAAGCTGCGTGGCTTAGGAAGTTCATTGCTGATCTAGGGGTCGTTGCTACCATTCAAGACCCCCTAGAGATCTTTTGTGACAACGAGGGCGCGATTGCTCAAATCAAGGAACCTCGTGCTCATCAAAAGACCCGGCACATTGAACGGAGATTCAACTACATTAGGGATGAAGTTGAAAAGGGAAAGATATGTATTCGCAAAGTTCACACCGATCAAAACATTGCGGATCCATTCACGAAGCTCCTTGACAGGTCAAAGCATGAAAGTCATACTTGTGCCTTAGGACTTCGATATTCTAGTAATTGGACTTGATCAAATTCTGTATTTGGATATTGGAACTTATGAAATTTGACTTAATTGTATGGTTATAATTTTCATTTGTTCTTCTATTTTAACATGTTTTAATCCGTGAATAAGTAAGTTATTCTAAAACGTCCGTAGTCGATTGTACTTGTGGGAACAACTATGAATGTAAGACTATAATGAACTTGGATTGGTTGATATTCACTAAGTATGAATATAGAGCAAGACGTTGCTACCAAGGTTCATTGATATCTATGGGATATGGATATTGGACTGACCCGCTCTCAATTATTTCTGCATGGAATCTTTGTGATTAGTCATAAGAGATATTGAGTAAAGGCGAATATCATTGTATCCTCATACCTGAGATACATATTGGGTCTTGATATTCACCAAGTATTGTACTTTGAGTTAGTTCTTTGCTGTTCTGAAATATTGGCAGTACATAAGGCTGGGTTCGGGTATAATATAAGGTGATTGTGAGAGACGTATGTAGTCAAGATGGAATTTGTTCCTCTTATTCGTTGAGAGTTAGATGTCTAAGGCCTGTTAAAGTTAAATCAACGGAGAATGACAATTCTATGTCTCTAGGATTTAACATGACATCTGTAACAAAAGGATAAATGATTTATTCACCTAAATCATATTCAAGTAGGGTACTTGAAAGGGATGATGTTATTGAATGGCACTTAGTCATATACATTAGGGGTAGCAAACCGTTGCTAGGCGTTATTTGCTACTTGCATCAATTCTCTATGAATCTTGTGCAAGTGGGAGATTGAAGGATTTGATCTGCCCAAGATACATACTAAATTGATGTGGCTAGTGTGATATGATCCAAGTCGGGTCATACCCAATAACAAGCAAAACAAACACCGATAAATATTTATTCGTTGATAAGATCAAACAAATAAATATAAGCACCAACATAGAAACCGGGTTTTCTAAAACATTGCTTTTGATAATGAAGAACATTATATGGATAATTGTTCATGAGAAATTACTTGTTTCTATTATTTAAGTTGGTTAAATAATATTAAACAAAAGTGTATTAATATTATAAGATAAAAAGGGTTTTAATCTTATAAATTAAATAGAGTGCAAGGGTGATTTTTTGAATAAAAATTCAAAATGAAATGGACTCTTCAAGTCCATTTTCGGCCGCCCTTGGGGCTTGTAAGGCCTTGATGATTTATCTTGGTCCTTGCAATACTTATTAAACACAACACTCTTCCAAGAAACACCCTTCTCTCACACACACATAGCAAAAGCATTTCTCTCTAATCTCTCTCTCTAGAATTCGGATTTTAGAGCTGAATTAGAAGCATTTTTCAGCTTCAAACAAGTGTTGTTTTGGCTGGAAAAATTGATCTTCAAGAGTGTCTTTGAGGTTGGTGTTGCAAGACCTAGCAAGTGGGTGTTTGGAGGAAGCTTGGGGTATCATCTCTTGAGGATTTCTACTTTGAAGTCTTGACATTCAACATCATCTCCTAGCCCCCATTCCACGTTTCTAAAGGTAGTAAATGTATGGTTGATATGTATGTTGTGATAGTGTGTTATTCCATATAATAAGATCCTTGTTTTGGGTTTTGCTTTAACATATGTATATGATACATAAACTCTTATTTGAACTGAAAATCCGCTGCGTTTTACATGTTAAATGGTTAATATGTCTTTGATAAACATCTACAAAACCCAACATGCATGTCTGACTTAACTTCCTTTAATTTTAAGGTTTTGACAACAAGAGCAATAAAATTGATATATTTTTATATTTGAAGGTAACTTATTTAGATGAAATTCAATCCAACTTTGATATGCGAGATCATGTGTCTCTTAGAAGTCGTATGGTAAATTTGAGTTATCATATTCCCTCATGCTAGGATTCTAAGCAAAAAGAATATTTCTTTAATATAAAAGCTAGGACCCTTTAGCCATGCATAAGTAACGTTGTGTCACTTGGTACCAACACTTTGTGTATTCATAACCCGTAAGTACAGGATCAATAGAATTCTAGTGTGTGCTTAACGTACATTGGCTGTTAGACAACATTTAATCTAACTTTGGTTAAGTTAATCGACATATTGAATCACATGATCTAAGAGTTTTGGTACTGCAGTGTCCTATTTTTGTGACACTAACATATATGACTTTGTCGAATATGTAAGAAATGAAAGACTGCTATGCAATAATATAATCACAAACAATATTTTTAAAGCAAGAGTAAAAAGAATTACCGAACTTATACTAATCGAATGGACATGACACCAGAAATCAAACAAACATTTAAAAAAGCATATTTTGGATGATTAAAAGTGATATTAAAATATTAATCAAACTTAAGATAGATTAAACAGTACCATTGGTCAACAAGAACCCTTATAATTCAAAGGGCCCATGTGCATATTGGGATAGTTTCAGAATTAGGGTGCATGCATCCCCCAAACATCACTTATGCATCAAACTTCATACCCCACTTGCCAAGATTTAAGGATCATTGCAATTTCTACAAATTGTTGAGTGTTTCTTTTTCCTATCATATATTCAAATAGTGTATGTTGGATTATTAAATATCCACATTAACATTGTGTTTTACTTCTTAAACTTAATGACAATAACTATGTGAATTAGGACTAGATGTAAAGATGATTGGTTTCGACTAGATTTGTAACTGTCATGCATCTACATTTACACGTTTTAAAGGTTTATGGTAGATTGTTCAATGATCACTCTATATATATTAATAGATCACTTGTAGATATTTTGTTTGTTTCTTGGTTAAACGGGTCTCTTCAAATCATTTGGTTCTTAAGCAATAAAATAACATTACTTTAGGAAGATTTGGTTAAACGGGTCTCTTCAAATCACTTGTAGATATTTTGTTTTATTCTAGATTTAATGTTATGACTTCACTCAACCAAGAAACATAAAATTTTCATGAAGATTATTGGGAATATATCGCGGATTAAATACATATTTTAGTTTGCTGTCATGCAAAGGTGAGATGAAACAAAGTTATTGAAACTATATGCTACAATACAAATTTTATGTTCTTGTTTTCTGATTTTTTTCTAATAATTGTATTAATTTGGAGTCCAATGATGTAACACTCCTGGTAAAATTAATTATGATTCGAACCGTTTTACTAGAAAATTATAAACTCGTACCAAATCCATACGACTCATATAGTTAAGAGATGCATAGTTAGTCGAAAGACGCAGTGCGGGTAATACTTTACCAAAGGGTTAACAATTAACAAAATGTACCGAGATATCACTTGCGACGAATATTAACGACGAATTTAAATAAGTTATCATGATAGTATCATCGAAGGACCAACCATGAAATATTCATTGATTGATCACCGGTGGAGGGGTGGAGGGTAAGAGAAGTACCCCATCCATCATCTCATGGCAAAATGTCTATCATATATAACCAGAAGTGCATGGCTTGACAATGGTGCGGTCATCGTTATTACACGTCGACCCAAGTCACCTTTCTTTTGGCGTCATTGTGTGCATCCCTTATAAGGTCATTGGTATATATTGAATTGGCATTATATATAATACTAGTTATCAACTTTTGTGTGCTATTAAAGTTGTACCATGTGCATTAGTGGTTTGTACACACCTTTCTTTCTTTTTTTATTTTTATCTTTAACTCTTTTATTTTAGCCCAAAACTTCTACATATTTTACAATTTACCCTCAATATTTTTTAACTTTCAACTATGGTTCCTTATACTCTTCATATTTTACAAATTTTCCGTCTTACATTTCAGTTTGAATTTTGCGAATTAACACGCCGCAAGGTGCGTGTGTGGTTTAACGTTTTTACGCTTATTTTTCCCCCGTTTAATGGCTCCGTCGCAACGCGTTGGTCCTACATCGACTTATTGTTTTATATGTTTTAAGTTTCGCATGCGTGGTTCAACGCTTTTACGTCTACTTTTCAATCAGTTTTATTTTTTATTTCTTTTTTAATACGAATTTTTCTGATGTTGATGGTGTACAGTAGTGTGTCATTAATGCTACTTGGCACGATGTTACGCCCGCCGCCGCAACGCGGGGGGCTTAATGCTAGTTTGAGACTAAAAACTAAATGTACCGATTCTTTTAGATTTGCAACTGTTTTGTGGTGTTTCTGTACTATATATAAGGTTAAGTAAGAGACATAAATGTTATTTGACTCAAATTTTTATACAACTACGCAACTTATTAAGCATATGGTTTAAGTGATTTATGTAATAATTTCTTTTTTACCACTATTTATTAAACTCTTTCTAATTAATACATTATTTAATTCACATACATTGTTTAATAATATGAGATTATTTAATTTGCTAATTTAATACTATCTAATGTTGTAAATTAGTAACGTACATAAAAACGTTATCATTTCCTCAATACATCAGCAACACTCTCCTCCTGATTTCATTTGCATCAAATAAAACATCGAATATTGTCTCCATTTGCATCTTTCTTTTTTAAGGATTATGTACAAATTACGTTAACATTGGTTTCCTCTAAGGGATAACACATTCTCTAGATATGTGTGTTCATGTTGGATGTCCGAAGATTTTGAGTAATAAAGTGTTCATCTTTAAGGGACAATGAGATCCACCATTAATGAAGATAACATGCACATAATCAAACATTATATTAAACTATTAATAATCAGTATTAATCATAGATTGAATAATTATCTACTTAAAAACCCTAATTAATTATTAATTATTCTTGGTTCTTGTTTTCTGTTTTCCCGCCAATACTTGGGTCCAAAAGTGCATGCAGCTACCGATTATTATTGTGAGATCCGACAAAGATTGCAGGGTGTTCGGCTTGATTAATCTTACAACATGAAATAAGATCAGACCAAATACAAGTAGCAACACTACATTTGAATAAGCTTTACGCTAGCTAGATGATCATGTTTTGTGGTCTTCATTACGGGCATATATAGTGCATCCAACTTGATTGTTTCATAGAGTTGTCAACGAGCCGCGCCGATACGGTCCGCTTATTTTAATGAGTTTAAAATGTGAGCCAACTTGTTTATTTTTTACACATTCATATACATAATAATTTTGTTTATATTTGTTTATCTTACCTTATATATTGAAACAATAATACGAAATTGTATTTCATGAACAATGATTTATCTTCTATATTTTTATACTTAGGTTTTTATTAAATAATATCAAAAAATAACAATATGTCTATGTTTTATTTAAATAATATGTCTAAATCTATAAAATTTATACTTTAGACTTAGTCAAGCTGACATTAGGTCGGGCTCAACTCGTTTACAAAACAAGCCAAATTCAATCAAGCTATTTTCGGCTATTTTAAAACGAGATGTGTTCTTTTTGAAAAACATTATAAAACAAGTTGGTATATAGGAAAGTATATTGTAATTGAAGCTTCATGACTAGAATTAGAGGTGACAATTTTTGTCATGACATGAACATAACATATGTAGATGTTTTGAATTGACATGTCTAACAAGTTTAACAAACGAGTCATGTTGAAAATTGTGTCACATATTGCAACACATTTCCCATGAGAACTTAAACCCGAATCTTGTGATAAGCTTGTCTCAAGAAAGCGACACAATATTTAGATTAAAAATAGTTAAACATAATTTTGTGTCTTAAATGAGTCACAAACCTTAAAATAATATATAAATATATAAATTAAAAGTACATGTTTGTTGCAGATGCATCGTAAACCTTATAAAGTAGTTACAGAAGAAATAATCTTTTGTTGCAAATGCGTTTAACCGCCAACAGGATAAATTTAACACTAATGACTAAAATTTATAAATTTTTTAATTTAAAGTTAATTATAAGAGAGGAGAGAAAAAAAAGAAACACGCTCGGTTTATAACAAAACTTGTCCGTCTTATCAACCTAATAAGCCTACAAACAAACACGAATATATCACTATCGTTGTTTATTTTCTTCTATTTTCAAACTTATAAAATATAACAATAACAAAAATAACATATATAATACTGTATATGAACATATAAACTCGTTTCCAAATGGAACATTATTTATTCAAAGATGGAACAGATTGAATGAATGAAACGACGGAGACAGCCCATGCCACCAAGTGTGATAAAGCAAAGTGTATGTTTTCAGACTGTTTTTTTATTATGTATAATTATTAAAAAAGAGAATAAATAATAGTAAAAATAGGGCCAATAAACGAGTAGATATTGGAAGCAGAAGAAAAGAAGCATCAAAAATTATGATTTTAGAAGGAAATCGGTGAGTGGGATCGGGAGAATCGGATTGAGCACATAAAACGATGAATGGACCGGGTACGCAAAAAGAGATATCCAACTTGCCCTCGTGCTATTAATGCTCGTGTGTCTACAATCAATATATATATATATATATATATATATATATATATATATATATATATATATATATATATATATATATATATATATATATATATATATATATATATATGTATATATATATATATGTATATATATATATATATGTATATGTGTATATATATATATATATATATATATATATGTATATATATATATATATATATATATATGTATATATATATATGTATATGTGTATATATATATGTATATATATATATATGTATATGTGTATATATATATATATATATATGTATATATATATATATATATATATATATATATATATATATATATATATATATATATATATATATATATATAGGGGAGAGATCAAATGAGAACTACCTTTTTTTTGTGAGAACTCTAGAAACCAATGTGAACCACTAATTTTCAATGGCAAAATTGTAATTAACAACAACATAATGAAAAAAATCATAAAATAAAATATAATAAAAAAATAAAAAAAGTAAAAACACAGAAGTGTTTCTCTCGTTTCCCTCTACCATTAAAAAAATAAAAAAATTATAAAAAAAAAAAAATCTCGTTTTTTTACGAACGTCATTTTACACATATGTAATTCTTGGAATTACACATGTGTAAAACAGAATTTACACATATGTAATGACAAATTTACACATGTGTAAATAACGGGTGGACGAATTTTTTTCAAAAAAATATATCAATATGGTAGGCGTTGGAAAGATAAAAAAATAATGAAATTAATGGTGAAATTTTTATGAAAAAATAATATAATGAAAAAAAGTTATGAACGTTTTAAAAAAAAGGTGGAAGTGGCATGTGACTAAAATGTGTGGTTGATATTGGTTCTTAGAGTTCTCACTAAAAAGGGTGGTTTTCAAGATAACCCTATATATATATATATATATATATATATATATATATATATATATATATATATATATATATATATATATATATATAGGGGAGGGTTCAAATGAGAACTCACTTTTTTTGTGAGAACTCTAGGAACCAATCTCAACCACTCATTCTTGATCACATGCAAATCACATGTCATTTCCTCCTTTTTTTTAAAACGTTCATAACTTTTTTTCACGACATCATTTTTTCAAAAAAATTTCACCATAAAATTTAGTATTTTTTTATCTTTCCAACGCCTACCATATTGATATACTTTTTAAAAAAAATCGTTCATACGTTGTTTACACATGTGTAAATCTGGTTATACACATGTGTAATACTGGATTTACACATGTGTAATTCCGGTATTACACATGTGTAAATAGAATTTCGTAAAAAAACGAGAATTTTTTTATTTTTTATAAATTTTTTAAAATTTTTTTATGAAAGAGGAAAACTAGAGGAATGTTTTTGTGTTTTTATTTTTTCTATTTTTATGTTATTTTTCATTTTATAATTTTTTTTATTATGTATTTATTAATTACCAATTTGCCATTGAAAACTAGTGGTTGAGATTGGTTCCTAGAGTTCTCACAAAAAAAGTGAGTTCTCATTTGAACCCTCCCCTATATATATATATATATATATATATAGGGGAGGATCAAATGAGAACTAACTTTTTTTGTGATAACTCTAGGAACCAATCCCAACCACTAGTTTTCAATGGCAAAATTGTAATTAACAAAATTATACTTAAAAAAATTATAAATCAAAAAATAACATCAAATAAAAAAATTAAAAACACAAAAATGTTCCCCTACTTTCCTTCTTTCAAAAAAAATAAAAAAAATTATAAAAAATAAAAAAAATTCCTGTTTTTTTAACGAAATTCGTTTTACACATGTGTAATATCAGATTTACACATGTGTAAATCCAGTACTACACATGTGTATAACTAGATTTACACATGTGTAAACAACGAATGTATGATTTTTTTTATAAAAGTATATCAATATGGTAGGCGTTGAAAAGATAAAAAAATACTGAATTTTATGGTGAATTTTTTAAAAAAAATGATGTCGTGAAAAAAAGTTATGAACGTTGTAAAAAAAGTGAGGAAATGACATGTGATTTGCATGTGATAAAAAATGAGTGGTTGAGATTGGTTTCTAGAGTTCTCACACAAAAAGGTGGTTCTCATTTGAACCCTCCCCTATATATATATATATATATATATATATATATATATATATATATATATATATATATATATATATATATATATATATATATAAAATTTTTGATAAAAATATATGTATATAATATGTTGTAATATAATATAACTTTACAGTGTTATTTTTCATATTATTTAATGTTTCTCTATATGTTTAAAATGTAAGTAAAGAAGCCGTCGTGTTTCTTGTGTTTGTGATTTGGCCACGGAAGTTTATGTGGGTTGCATCTTGCCCCCTCCTAGATGTCTTTAGTTTATAGGGAAGTAAAATGGAATATTCTCCATTGTTTCCGCCTTTGTTTTTTTTTTCTACAGGGTTATTCTGGTGGTCGGCGGCGGTGATAACCCTCATTGTTTCTGCCTTTTCTTTTTTGCAGAGAGAGATTGTCGAAATGGCAAGTGGGTTTTCTGGCGGTTGCCGACGGTAGCTAGTATCACTGTCCCCGTTGTTCATGGCGGCAAAGGTGATGGTGGTGGTCACGACTTCGTCGCTTACAACTCTTTCTCGTTTATCATCACTATGGCGGTGGCGTTGGACTCTGTTGGCGCTCTGCCTTCCCTTTGTGGTTGAGCTGGAGTAGGCGGCGGTTTCCCGAGGCAAGTGGGTTTCTGGTGGTCGTCAACGGTGGCTATCACCACCCTCCCTGTTGAGGTTCGTGGTGGCAAAGGCGAGGTGATGGTCATGGTTTCATCACTTGCATCTCTCTCTCACTGATCGTCACTATGTAGGTGGCGGTGGACTCTGTTTGCCACTTTGCCTTCCTTTTATGGTTGAGGTGGAGTAGGTGGTGGTTTCCTTACCATGGTTGGTGTTTATGGTGGTGGTGTGATCGTCTCTGTTGATCCTTCTTCTCTGTGCCTCTGTCATACCCTTTTAGGGTTTTCAACAGATGGTGTCACCACAGGCGGCTATATCATGTTTAGCACTTCGAATTGAAGTTGTTGTTTGTCGGTGACTACCTATGGTGGCGTCTTTGTTGCGAACTCTGATAATCTTTGTTCGATGGTGTTGAGAAGGCCTTACCTGAGAACCAATTAGATCCGCTATATCTGTTATTTGATGCTTTGTTTAGAAATTTTCAGATCTAAACTCTATTTCAGTTCTGTGATGATGAGGATACCTCATTTATGTGTCTATGCTAGTATTTCATTTATTTAGGTTCTCTTTCGAATGTTTGGCCCGTGATGATTTGTTCGACAATGATGTTTTGTTATGTTTATGCTGGTATATGTGTTATTTGTTTTGTTTTGGTTGTTTCCACTCTGAAAATTGCTTATGTTCGATGATGATGAGGAGGGGCTCATCTGAGAACTTGTTGGCATCTCTACGATTTTTGTTCTATGATTGTTTCTTCCGATGGTAGTTTTTGAGTGTTTCGTGACGATGAGGGTGACCTTATCAAAAAACTTATATGACCTGTTATAAACATATAAGGTAATTTGTTTGTTGTACACCTATGATCTAATGATGATAACTGTTTGTATGGGAACATGCCTAGTTTGATAGGCGATGACGATGTAGTAGCAATTATTTCCGAGCCTTAAACGTCGATGTATACAATCTAAACGGGTGTAGTTGTAGTTAACGAAATTGATGCCGCCGCATAGCATAGGTTGAATCCACCTAGTTTAATTAATTTGTAACTAGTCATAAAAATGACAAAGAAGACTTGTGAAATGAAGTTATTAATGATTACTAAATAATATAATGGTTAAATAATTTACAATTTAAGGGAGAAGTAAATATATTTCCGATTAACATTATTAAAAACAGTTAGAAAGATTTGTGTTTAAAAGATAAAACTATAAACATCGTAAATATTTTAATAATTAAAAATATTGAATACACTATAATATTATTTAACTATATTAGATACTCATGTATTAGATTACCTAACTAAAATTTACCATATCAACATAAAAATATGATTAGTTTAAAACATAAGATCATTACTTTCAATATGTTGTTATTTAATATATCATTTTTTAATCTAATTACCAATGTTTTAAAATCGCTAGCCGCTGCCAAGTTCAGTCAACTGTGGAGTTACGAGTACTCGTTCTAGGCGATGAGTACTTGGGGAGTACTTGGGCATAAAAAATTATAAAGAAATTAATATTTGAAAATTTATACATATATAGAATATCGTAAGTATACTAATATTTATAATAATATATGTGATAAATTAAAAATTCATCTTCCAATATATATCCATGAAAAACAACAAAGTCCAACAAAATGATGAAAAAAAGCGAAAATTGACGAAACCCAATAAAAATCCGAGTTTTTCGAGTTGGGCCGCCTAACTTTGAGTGGGGCTGACTTGGGCCGCCTAGCTCCAAGTAGGTCTCGTCCGAGTTGGACCGATTTTGACCAAGGTTGACCGATTTCAAGTTACGAGACCGAGTAGAAGAAAGTCGCTTAAGTAATTGTCCGAGTTTCGAGTATGCCCCGAGTACTTGGCGGAGTTGTATCTGGCCGAGTTTTACAACACTGGTTATTACTATTAATATTATCATCTAATATAAATGAGAGTCAAGAAAAAAGTGTGAGGATACACGACAGAGTAACTCGTGTCCTCCTTTGTTATTTTTATTAGGCGTAAATATAAAAAAATAGATTAAAACAAATAAAAATATATACACAATAAAATCTAACAAGTAACAATAGTATTGAACTATTGATAGAATTTAAACATGATAGTAGGAGAGAAAAAAGATGCGTCTGTTAAGACACTTGACTTCAAAACTATAAAAGGTAAAATTGAAAATATTTATGAAGTTTTCAATAATGCTTGAATAATTTTAGTAGCCTTTAAATTAACTCTATTACTTTAAATGCTCAAAGAGTAGGCTTTGCTTCAAATTACGCTTTAAGAGAAATTATGTCGGATGTAATTATAAAATAATATCTATTCTCACATAGTATATTGTAATTGGATTGTTTCATGCTAAAAACAAGTAGATTATAAAAAAACATAATTTTGTTTAATATTTTAACATAATAATATTAAATAAACTTCAACTAGGCTCAAACACGAGTCCGTTAGTTTAAACTCACGATTTTTAATGGGCAGATCTCGAGTTAGAAAAGATTTGACTAGTTTACGATCCAGTGGCGGAGCTTGAACATCCCGTAGAGAGGGCGGGGGCGAATTTAATTTTTTTAGGGGGGACGAACTCGATATTTATATAAAAATTTACACTACCGGACCAAAAATTTACACTAACGGACTAAAATTTAACACTAACGACGAAAAAAATAGCCCCCCCCCCCAGGTCTCCTCAATCCTCCGCCCCTGTTACGATCCTATATTGAATTACAAATTTACAATAAATTCGCATACACATCATATATAAGATCTTATACATACTCAAAATTTTGATATATACTTAACTTTTATAAACTGTGGGCAGTGACACTTTAGAACTTTGACATCACTTTTCCAACTTTTTGTTTTAAATATAAAAATAATAAAAATAATAATAGTAAATTGTACGTGAAAAGGTCGTCTAGGTTCGTTGTTTGCTTAGTTGTGACTAGTGGTGGTCCGTGGTCCGGTGGATTGCACTTTCTTGTGATGGGCAACAGAACCAGTTAAGTCAAATTTGTTCGGTTTTCTAGAATTATAGAAAACGTTTTTCAAGATTATTTTTTGTCTGCTTTATCCATTTAGCCACGGGGTATGGCTTACGCCTCCTAACTTCACGTAAACATCATATCACTCATCTTAATCTATTTCAATCCACCTCACAGCACGCCCCCCTCTCCCCCGGCCGCGCTTCACGCTTGTTAACTCCTAATGTTTTTAGAACCGGGTTGATCCGGGTTAGACCAGGAACCGGTCTGGTTGTGTGTATTGGACTTGTTTCAGTTGAACCGGTCAAACCGGGTGGTCAGACTAGATTATAAAAAAAGTTCTATTTTTTTCCTTTCAAAATCTCAAATTTTTTATTGATTTAGTAATTTTTTATGCATATATTAGTATTTTAAGTGTTTATATTATGTTAAAAATGTAAATCCACCTTAAAACATATGTTTTTGAACTTGATATATATAAAATAATTTTGTTTATTTATAACCAATAAACCGTTAAAGCCGACTGGTTCCCTACCCAGTCCGGTTTTTAAAAAATTATTAAACCCAAACTAGGGCGGCGTTTAACGCTCTTCACGGGCCACATTGGCATATTTAATACTTCCTAGCATGATTTTGAAAAGACCATTGACTTTTATGATTAACCATATAAAAAAGTTACTCTTTAGTTAATTTTATGTTTTTTCGTCCTTAAACAAGATTATAAGTTTTATAAGATTGGGTCAAAACAACTAAAGTTGCAAAAGCTTATTGGGTTGCTTAGGCAAAACCATGGTAGTCGAGGGATGAAACCTAACTATTTCAAGTGGAGCCTAGGAAGAGTAACATGGCTCAAAGATAAGGATAGGTTGAGTGTTAGGAACTTAGGAAGACAATATTCTTAGATTGTTAATTTCTACTCATTTTTATTGAGATGGTCCATCTTGAGATTGGATTCATTAATTTTTGGACCACAAAGGGAAACATAAAATATAACTATAACGCTTATAATTAATTAAATCTTCTTATTTGTAAAAGATAGAGATAAAATTCATTAGTTAGTTAATCTGACCTGATATTTTTGGGATATGCTTAAGAATTACTCAGTTTTACTTAAGACACACTTTTACCAATTGCCCGTACATCCAAACTAGGGGTGTTAAACAGATGATTTGCACAAATCAAATGTGACCTATGGATCTAAAAGTTATGTTAGACATGTAAACTTAAACTTGATACATGTATTTATGGCTGGGTTGATAAAAAAAACGATTTAACATGTAATGAATATTTCCTCTTTCATATTAATAATTTAATACTACAAATGTAAAAAATACAAATGTATAAAAATAATCACATTTAAGCTATACAGGGAGAGTTATCTTGAAAACTCTATTTTTTGTGAAAACTTTAAGAAATAATATGAGTCACACATTTAACATTACTTGCAAGTTACATGCTCTTTTCATTCTTTTGTAACGTTCATAACTTTTTTCACGACATTGTTTTTTAAAAAAAATTCACCATAAAATTTAGTATTATTTATCTCTTTAACGTGTACCATATTGATATATTATTGACGAAAACGTTCACTCGTTATTTTCATATGTGTAAATTAGTCATTACACATCTGTGAATCCAGTTTTACGTATATGTAAATTAGGTATTACACATGTGTAAAATGAAGTCGTTAAAAATGATTTTTTTTATTTTTTTATGAATAAGTGAATGAGGGAAACATTTTTTAATTTTTATTTTTTATAAATGAGGGAAATATATTTTTTTATTTTATAATATTTTTATTATGTTTTCGTTATCTACTATTTTACCATTGAAAACTTGTGCCACATAATTTTTTTTCCAAGAGTTATTACATAAAAAGAGAGTTATAATTTGAATCACCCCCTAAACTACAATACCTTGTATCTATTTTTATTTACAACTTTTAATTTTAACATTAAATATCCAACCAGTTTAAGCTATCACATATATACATTTTTCTAAAAATTAAAGAAATAAATGAGTTAAACAAACTAACCCGCAAACCCAATTAATTAAACCAAACCAACCCATTTAACTAAATGTGTTCATGTGTCGACCCAAGACTATTTAGACTAAATCCGAATCCTCTAAATTCATAGTAATTTCATGTGATATATGATAGATTCAACCTTTAATTCCAAACCAACTTTCTTCTTTCTTTTAGTCTAGATTCCCACTCCAAAACATGAATGTTTAACCGTTATTATATTAAATTCTTAATAATTAAGTACTTTCATGAGTAGCCGATAGATTGATGGTGTGTAAAGATACAACTCTAACTTTGTGAGAATGACACGTACGTCCAAATATATGCTCATTTACTTTGCACTAGATTCATATAGATAATTTTAATTAATCATTATCAACTAAACATCCCATGTTCTTGTTGGAATCATTCAATAAATCATTAACAAATTTGATTAAGAGTGTTTTATCTCCATAATTATTAATGTTTAGACTAATATAATATTTGACTAATTATTATTCTATTTCGATGGTACTGTGTATATATGTATGTATGCATGCACAACAGAGATGGCACAGGTATTTATAGATTCAAATACATTCATTTGACTAAGGTGTTTATCATTGGAAGATCCAAATAAATAGTTAAAAATGTTATTGTAAAGTTGTGCGTCAACATTACAAAAGTATTAAAACAGTTTCTCATTTAAATTTGATTTTAATTGTATATTGTATATATACTTTATATATAGATATATTGATATGTAAAATGTATTGCAAAAAGGATGTATTGCTCATAGAATTGGGAATCATTGGAAGTAAATTTATTGTGGGCTGGTGTAATAAACCACATTTTCTTATTTTAAAGTTATGAGTTAAAGCTCTACGAATTAACCCTAAATAAATTGTGAGGAAAAGACGCATACATCAGATCATGAAGCAATTCGGCATCAGCAAAGCAGAATATAAGTCGCGCACCAAATTTGTTTTTTCGGTCTTAATACGCATAAATATATAATTAGGAAAATTTTGTATATTTCTCAATATATAATTATAGATAAATGTTAGTTTCTTTTTAGTTTTATATCGAGTTACTCTTTTAACAATTTAACAATATGTTAATCTATGTATGAAAGTTGGAATAAAACTATATTTTCTTTGATTAATTAAGCATAAAGCACCGGGAATATTTTCTTCCTTTCACAAAATGGAGGTAAATGGCATAGGGTCGATAATCCTTGGCCATACATTGGAACTAATGAAATACAGATTTAACTTATTTTAATGTTTGTATTTATAGAATTGCAAATGTTATTATTTAATCAATATGTTGACCAGTGTATTAATTAAGAGTTAAATAGTAAATGCTTGATCAAATTAATCAATAATTAATTTATATTCGGTTAAACCAAGTAAAGAAATGTTAAATGATTAACAAGTTCTTAATCATTAGCAAGCATCAGTAATGAATCATTAAGAGGAGACTGGACCACTTAGATTGATTCGAAAGAAGAAAAAACAAAAAGTTATAAGGAATAAGTGTCTAAACCATTTATACCATAAATTATTAAAGGAAATAATAGCAAGTGGACAATTTATGATATAATTTGATCAAAACATGAAAATAATCAGGTTTTTAGTTGTTACATATAAATTCTTTAGCAAACAGTATGTGTTCGAGTCATATGTTTAATCCATTTAGTTAATCATGTCGTTTTATGATTAACCTATTTAACTCATTTGAGTAAACAAATCAATCGTTAACCTATTTGAACTTAGAATATAATTAAAATAAAAATCTATAGTGACATTTCGCTAATCCGTTTAAACGTAGAATAAAATATAAATTTTGGGGTGACAATTAGCCGCCAACCTATTTATATATAAACCATTAATTGATTAATTACAACTTGTTTATTTTCTGTCTATCCACTTAACCAGCTTAGAGCTTGATTATAACTCATTTACGACTTGTCATTCAGTTTAACTCGTTTAAATAAATAGATTACACGAATTGTTTGTGTTACATTTATTTGTGTCAATCGATTCAAACACTCACCTTGTCACCCTCACTTTATAGTAGGAAATATAGAGTTTCGTAAAAGCCCTTGGAATGTTATTGCTGATTTAAACAAGCCCTTAAACTATTGAAATGCATGATTTAGCCCCTGATACATATAAATCATTCCAAAACAAGTCCAAACATGTTTTAACTTTCTGGAATTGTGAATTTCTTGCAGAACATGTTCAAAGATGGCATTTATTTTCTGCTTTGGGCATGATCATACCCTAAAGTTCATTAGTAATTATAGAATAGTCCCAAAATATGTATAGATTTAGTTAATAATTTAATTATAATGTTTTCACTAGTCATTAGATAACAATCTTGGTATTGGTGGCCCCTTTTATCATAAGGGTAATCATAATAGAATATGTGGATTTAATAGGTGTAGTTTAGGAGCCGTTTAAAAAAACAGCAATTTTAATCTCACTAGATTGTTATTAGTACTCTGGCTCTTCATATGTGTATATATATTGCTTAAAACTTTATATATCTACTTTATTATCCAAATTTTCTAACTATTTATTTATAGATTTACCCTAAAAAAACCAAGATGTAGATTAAGATCAGAAAACAAGAGGCTAGCACATGGTGTTATTACTTTGCTGATTAAACCCTTAATTCAATTCAGAGAACTTTACTTAAGACCTAACATAAATGTCTTGATTAATAAATCATCACATGCATCCCTCTGTCTCTATTTCTCGATATATAAATATATATTGCGAGGTATGTTTTAAGCACTGCCGGCCCTGAGGAGGGGCGGATGGACCCCCCGTTCAGGGCCCACTCGCTCAGGGGCACAAAATTTTTCAAATTTTTTATATATATAATTATAAAAAAAATAATTATAATGTATAATACAACTAAAAACTTAACCAAATTATGTTTTAAACCAAATTTTTTGAGTCCATTTTTTTAACCCAATTACTCAACTAATAGCCCACTAAAATATTTAAATTTTGATTGTAATTAAAGTCCACAAACTAATTTATACCACAAATTTTGTTCTATTTTAAACTTGAAATCTTACCTACGATCCACGGTATCCCAAGAAATACTTAGCGGATTGGCGATAATAGCTATCGAAAGCAAAATATTAGAAACTATAAACTACGAATATGTTATAAACCAATTTGCTATCAAGAATGCTAGGAGAGATTTACGAGTTATTGGTTAACTATTACGGTATGTCATTGTAATACTATGATATTGCTATGTTTATTGTTAAAACATTTCTTTTCATTTAAAAATATTAGTTTATATAATCTAAGTCGTTAGGGCCCATGGGCCTTTTTTTTCGGCTCGTCCAGAGCATTAAAATCCTCGGGACCGGCCCTGGTTTTAAGCGAGAGGAATGCGTCCGTATAATTAAGGATCATTATAATTAACATACATCATAGTTTTATTACACTACTCAAATTAACTATAATAAATTTCTTGATTTTATAATTAATTTTTTTATAGTTTTCATATCAAATGAGATCTTGTCGCCACCTCGATCATAAACATTGAAATAGTGAGGTTTAAACAAACTTAGCAAACTTTTCACGCATATCCAACTTTTTTTTTAAAACGGAAAATCACACGTCCATCTAAAGTGCTCCTAATCTGCATGATAACTAATTTACATCAATTCGTATAAGCAACGCTCAACCTTAAACATCGTAACTCTAATGGTTTTGCCATTGAACCCAACCCTTCACCGATACAAAACCAACTATGTATTATATCCGATCCATATATGTATATGTGTGTATACACACAATTACTATTATTAATTAATTAATTAAGCACACGTAAATGACCTTGTACGTATTGAAGAGCCTCAATCATAAAATTTGTCAGGCATTTAATATTAAGCAATTTGGGAATGAATCTAAAAAATGAGTTCGTGTACCCAATCTGCAACAAAATATATGATTTTTTTGGCATTAAAAATATATATATTATGAAGAAGTTCAAGAAGATGGTAGATGTATGCATGACTACATGAAATGTACTTGATAAGCACACATATAACCACAGCTCACCTGATTTGTCTCATAAACACTTCCATTACCAATTCATAAGTATTAAATATAAGAATCCATTTTAATATGTTAACTATATTCTCTGTGAGACATTACATGTGTGCAAATTTTTAGCATCTATAAATCCAAAATTGCTTTCTTTGTAAAAGATTCCAAATTATGACTAAATTTATATGTTAGAAACTTTTAAACAATACATATGAATTAAAGATGGATTAACTGATGTCATCATTTATTATAAATTGCCCAAATAATAAAGGTGGATATATATATTAATAGCTAGTGAAGCTAGAATTAAGGTTCTGACTTATGTTGTTGTTAGTAAAACCAAGTTAAAAAAAAGATTTGTCGAATTTCAATGATCAAAGGGTCAACGGACCGCTTTAACCTCTTTTAGTTCGCCGTATACAAGTGATCTTATATAATATTTTAATCCAGTTGTTAAAGCTTCATTAACTTATCGCTGATTTAAATTTGTAATGATTTATGTTGCCAAAATTTTTGTAAAAAACCCGTCGCAATGACCTTTTGTGATGGTTCTACGTTTTACGAAGGTTTTGGTTGTCGTAATGGTGGTTGGTGTGATAGTGATAGCAATCCATTTAGAGTCCTGCTATAGCGTTTTGAGGAAGAGTGTATCCGATAGTCTGAAATATACATTTTAAATACAAAACTCACTTTGCTACACTTGAAAATGAAATACACGTCTTAAATGCCACCTACACACCACAAGCCGCAAGTAATCTAATCCGGTTGTTATCTGGGTATTGACGGCTCCTGTGATTTAGGTTCTCAATGACACTACGAAAAAGAAAATACACGAAATAAGAGATAAAATGAATGATACTTTTTAAACTGCTTCAAATTTCTATCTCTTAATTAGGAGATGAAAAGTAGGTTTAAAAGCTTAACGCCAAAAGCAAGTACAGGTAGAAGTGCAAGACCATGTACCAACATATTTACTTTCGACAACACCATGCGTTTGGACCCTCCTCTTTCCTTTGTTTTTTTCTATAAAATATTGTTATTGTTATTAAAAAAGCTCACCTTTTTCCTTTCTAAATTATCCAATGACAATTAATTATTCATCTAATTTTGCATCTCAAACTACTAGACACATTGAAACTTTGGTGGATGTACATACACCCACCTACAAATATTTGATTAAATTTTGTTTTTGAAAGAAAACTATTATTATCTTTAGAACTTTATTTTTTATAGGGTGGACCTTTGGAGTAACATTAGGTTGCTTTCACTTGACCCGAGGTCGTGATTTCGAGTAGTGGAAACAGCTTATTGCAGAAATGCAACATAAGAAAGCATACATCAGGTCTAAATGGTCCGACACCACTCGAAACCTACACATACAAGAGACTTATGAACCATATTTTCTCTATACCTTTACTTCATAATTCACATCAAGTTTTAATTATATTTGACAAGGTGCATATAACGAACACCGGATTATAATAACTAGACTAGTCAAGATCGGGGCAGTCTAACTCAGTGAGAAATAAAAAGTGATTAATAGTATGATTAACGTCATGACATGAGTTATCACGGGTGGAATATTAGAGGGGTTCGGGGTCCATCAATCTTCCAGCAAACTGAGTGTTAGCGAGGGTTGTTATTTTCGTATACTTTGTTATGATCCCCATAAACAAATGTAAAATAAATTCTACTTGAGCAAAATTTATGATTCACGAGCTAATATTATTTAGTTGCAGGGATTTTCATATAGTACATTCCTTTAGAAAAAAAAACCCTAAGCTAGATGTTCGTATGTTATTACACATATGGTTATTTTTGTTATTTCATACTCACAAAAAAATTTAAAAAATCCCACACATCGACTCCTCTCTCACAACACACATTTTCCTTTAGAGTAATTATATTAACCAAAGCTAACTGATGAGTGATGACAACATTTGTATTGATGAGAGGCGTTGGCATGCAGCTTTCACTACCACCATTTTTGGTCATCTATAATTATGATGTTTAAGACAAATAACACCATGCTATAATTTCTGATAATGATGATAACTTGATATGACTTTTAGTAATATAAACTTCGTTGGAAAAAAGTTTGAAATTTTGTTTTTCATCGACAATTACACGCCTATATTTTATATAATTGGATTATATTCTTCTTAATGACAACTTAAAATGAGATATATAATATATTTAAATATCAAATGAAAATAAATGAGGTTTCTAGTTTGTGTTGCATATAGTGGAAAAGCAAACCTTTGCTAGATTTATAAGTAACGATGTTAGAAATTTTAGTAAAACTTACGTATTTTATGTATTTTATACACAAATAAATATATGTGTATTTTACTAATATACTTTAATTATGATTAGCACGTATGTGTTATACTATCTGCAATGATCGGAAACCTACACCTAATACTTTGGTACTATAAAAGCCAATGTTTTCAGAACCGGATCGGACGTCGAACCGGACACATAAACATTATGTGTTTATATGTGATAACAAGGTGAAAGGTATTGAATGTCTATATGATACCTTTTACACCATGACCTACCCGCGCGTAGGGGGGGGTGCAAAAACGGGTTTCTGGCTGGAAAATTTGGGTCGCCCGCGCACGACATGCGGACACGAATGCCGTTCGAAATAAACCGGGTCCGCGTGAAGCCGGTTTTTTGCTTTTTTGCTCTTAATTTATGGTTTAACTTCACGTTTTTACCCATTAATACTAAAAAACTAAAAACAAAATAAAAAGAAAATTTCAAGTGATGTTTTACATATGTAAGGCGTCCGGTTCGACGTCCGATCCGGTTCTGAAAAGTGATTGTTAAAAAGAAAATTTCATTGTTGTTAGTCCGAACCGGACGCCTTACTGGTTTGGTGGTCGGACTAACAACAATGAAATTTTCTTGAAATTTTCTTGAAATTTTCTTGAATATTAATAAGAGATCGATATTATAATATACGGCATTTATCTTTTTCTAAAACTTTAAAGTGATTGTTAAAAAGAAAATTTCAATTTGGATGATAATTAAAAAACAAAATAGTGGTAGTTAATAGCAAATGATTTGAGTCGCACTTGAAAGAAGCTTACTTGAAAGTGGATCGATTGTAAACCACTCAAGGTTGAACCAACTCTAGACATGATGTCGTTCCAGATTTCCCCAAAACTAATTTATTTTAAACTAATCTAAACTTATACATTTAAAGTACTTTAACTAATTTTAAAAATTAAAATAACATCAAATAATAAATAAATTAAAAGGTGAAATGATTTTTTAATTTACTTTAATTAATTTAAAAAAGACCTAAAATAATATCATATAATAAGAAAATAAATAAATTATTATTATTATAACAAAATTATATGAATTATGTTTAATTTTATAACTTTAAGGTGAAATTTATTTAAAAACAAACAAGATAGAATTATGATTTTTCAAACTTTAGAATTAACTATCCAGATTAAACAACATAATTACATATATCACATTGCCTTAGCAAGTGTTTGTAGGCTTACCATCAATAAACCCAGCTTTGTTTTCTTACTAGGAATGCTAAATTGATAGCGTCTTTCCACATAATGCAATTTTTAGTTCCTTTAAACTAATACTTACAATTATTAAGTTGCTTGAATCACTTGCATAAAGATATAAAGGTTCTCCAGAATCTATGTACTAACTAGGGTCTCAGTTGTAACCAAAGATCTCGTATCAACCATATTAACCATACAAAGATAACTGATCCACGGATGATGTCACACAAGCACACAAATATAAAGTGACCACGACCCGAGCATAGGTTTTCTTGTCACTTGAGTAATAGATTAAGGATTAGTTAAGTTCAATATCCATGGATACATAAGAATTAAAGTGACTGAAAATGATATAGTATGATCAAGTACAATAAGTACAATAAAAAAACAATCTCAGACAAAAAATTAACAAATAAAGAACGAATAAATAATATCAAAAATCAAAATCAAGAAATAGATAGATACACACTAGGTTTAGTGCAGATACACAAACCATTGGCTAGTCACTAATGATCAATATACGAATGACAGTCTGAAGGCCCGATCCAGATATGCCTAATAATGAAATAGATGCGACTAAAAAGGGAACAAGAAGGCTTGCAATGCTCTTTAGTTAAGATTAATCTAGTAAACCTTCACTTAGTGTTACGAGATCTACAATCAACAAACAATAAAGTGTGGATTAATCGGAGATATCAGCGAACGAGATGAGTGTTGTTTAGAGAAAGAACTCGAATTATGGTTTTGTACAACACAAACCCTAAACTTGAACTAGAGTTTTGTACAACACAAACCCTAAACTCGAACTAGTGTGGATCAATCATAGATATCAACGAATGAGATGAGTGGGGAAGAAATGGGAAGATGGGGTAGATGGTGGTAATTGGTGATGGAGGTGATGATGTGTGGTTGTGGATTTGTGAAATACAATAAAAATTTACTAGTTAGGAGAGAAACAAAGAAAAGAAGAGAGGGTGACGGGCGAATTGAACCTATGAAAAACCGAAAACATCCCCCCTTCGTCCCTCTGAATTTAAGGAAAATAGAAAAACCTAAACCTTGAATACCACTCTTTGTCTCCTAACCAAAGTTTGGGCCACCCATTTAAAGCAACAAAAAAAAACTTATATTAAACAATAAACTTATAACTTATAAAAGTTCATCAATACTTATTAAAAATATTTAAACCAAAAGACAATAGCAACACGTTCTATACATAGGAGATGTTCTTGGTGTCATCAATTTATGTTTGTGCCTGCTTTTACAAATAAAACTTTGAATTATGTCAGATTTATATTTAAGAATCTGAACTTTAATAAAGACTTTTTACTATTCTTTTAACCGATTTACACTACAACCTTGAGTTAATAAAGTAATCATTTACACCTTTAATATTTCTCTTTTTCACAAACCAGGTTACAAGAAGTGGCACACACAAATTATTTGGATTTCTTTTGTATTATACTTTTAAAATATAAATTTTTTAAAGTTTTATAAATTACAAATAATAATATAGTGTTTAGAAGTGATTATTTTATCTATTTCTTGATGTATTTAAAAAAATATTTAATTGTGTGTAACCATGTATGTTTACTAAAGTACAAACATAGAAGTCGCTAACCTATATGAGGATTCCTTTTCTACAGTTTTTTTCTACTAGACTAGTTTTATCAACGTTTTGACGTAGTTTTTTTTTCATTTAGTCAATACCACGTACAGGGTTTTGAAAGTGAGCCTAACAAATTTTACTACCCCGCCGCATTGTGCAAGTTACTCGCCATGCGCCAGTTATTATATATATACTAATTATCAACTTTAGTGTGCATTATAAGTTGTACTATATGTTTTAGTGGGTTGTACTCATATTTTTTTACTTTTATTTTTACTTTTTGACTTTTATATTTTAACTCACTACTTCTACATATTTACAATTTAGCCCAACATTTTTTGATTTTCAACTTTGGTCTCATAATCTTTCATATTTTACATATCTTTTCGATTTACGTTTCGGTCTAAAATTTATTAGTTTTCACGCCGCAGCGTGTATGTATGGTTTAACGTTTTTACACTTATTTTTTCTTCATTTAATGGCTCCGTTGCATCGCATTGGTTATAGATCGACTTACTTATTGTTTTATATGTTTTACGTTTCGCCTGCGTGGTAAAACGTTTTTACGTATAGTTTTTATTCGGTTTTATTGTATTTCGTTTTTATGTCTTTTTAATACGAGTTTTTCAGGTGTTGGTGCTCATTGACGATGATGTGCCACTGGTGCTAATCAACACGGTTTTACGCCCTTGTTGCAACGCGAGGGGCTTAATCCTAGTTATAAACTATTTTTAAAACTAATTACTATTTTGTGATATTTTGTTATTATAATATGAAAACAATATTGAACGCACGCTTACAAGTCTAGAATTTTATAAGACTCAAAGGGAATCCTTACATCTTATTCCACTTCTAGTACATGACACAACACCTTTATAATCTGGACGGTGAATGAGACACCCTGTTTAAACATATTTATTTTTAAAAGAAGTTAAAAATAATTAGAAAAATAAAAGATTCCTTCAACTTTAGGATCCCAACTGGCAAATACCAACCGAATCTTTCACGTCAAAACTTATTTAATTTTACATACTACAACTCAAAAGTGGTGGCAAATTTCCCCATATTCCGGCTTTCTTACAAGTCAATATATATTTATATTTGTTAGGTTCAAAATGTTGAAATGAAGGTAAACCAACCCTACGGTTCAACTCAAATTGAATAAACCGGTCAAACTTGAGCAATTTGAGAAGGTTGTCCATCCATGAGTGATCGGTGTTCGATTTGGGATTTTGCTAAACTACTGTATACCGTATGGTGTGTGGTTGAAGGTTTAACGTAGAGGTGTTAGATGGGTCATGCTGATAGTTTAATTAGGGATGAATCTGGTCTTTTATATGAAAATGAGAATCATGTTAAGTGGGGTGTAATTGATCTTAGCTACTTATAGGTTATTTGAGAAGGACTCGCTAAGAGCTCAAATAGTGTCAAGCTTAAACCGCTTGGAGATCGAGCTTAATCTAAATTGAAGCTTATGCAATAAACGAATTGAGCCTGAACTTCATATAGCAAGCTTGATTTGGCTCACGATTCTAACAATACCATTTTTTATGTAAATTAAATTTATAAAATATCTTAAATAAAATTACATAATAGTTATTATTAAAAAATATAGCTATAATAAAAAATAACTAAATATATTATTAAGATATATAAAGAATTTAATTATAAATATAGATATATACATTATAGTTATATATGTTATATCAATAATACAATAAGATATTTAGTAAATAAAAGCGAGCAAAGATTTAGCTTTAAAAACTACTTAGAAACCAAGTTTGAGCATTATAAACATCCTAATTAAACATTTTTTAGCTCAAGCTCGTTTACACTTGTAGTACTAAAATAAATAATCCTAAAGTTCACGGGTTTACATAAAATAGGCCAAACCATTTGGTCGGGAAAGAAGAACATATTTATTTTCTTTTGCATATAATTATTCTACAATTAAAAATGTAGAATGATAAATATACGAAGTGTATAAAAGAGTAATGATTAAACTAAAAACAAAATTCTCAGTTATAGTTTGTGTTTTCAATTTAATCATTATATATTTAAACAATTTATTATAAAAAACGTTTTTTTAATATCATACAAGAACAAATGGTTTACCATAAATCATCAGGTCAACTTAAACTCAACATGATTTTCTAAGCTGTTTGTAGGTTCGACTCAAAATCTCATGACCCTGTTTAGACTAAGCATAAACTTTATGTAAGAATTCCTTACTAAACAAGCCTTGTGAATTGAACCAAACAATGAATATTTATATTATATGGTATGTAAATTTAATGGGTATGTATAACTACACCCATTGTTTTTGGCATTTCACCGTTCAAAAAAGATTCTTTCTCAATCAAAATAGTGGAACGAAAAGAGCTAAAAATATACTTCTTTTCATATCACTCGTGAAGACAAACATTTATAGAAGTTCACTAGATTTTCTATCGCTCTTTTCTAGTGAGGAGGAATAATACAGGAAGGGAGCGAGACTAAGCCGAACCACAGGATACCCAATTTATCAATATCAAATTCGTTTCTTCAAACTCATACCCTAAAAACAAATATTACCAAATGTATATCATTAAACCTAAACACTCAAACTAAATCAAGGTTTAATTGTACTCTTTCTACGTGTTCCCCTTTTCGATTTTAATAAATTATCTAGCGTTTAACCAACGAAAGAAGTAAGTGGGTAGGATTCAACAGACGTTGGGGAATTATTAATTGAGTTCTTTATATCATTCAAATCATTAATCATTACCAATCATTTACTTGCAATTTTTAAGTATTAAATCTATAATTAGGTTGGAGTGAACGCCGTTTAGAAAATGCGTAACATAATGAATAATATTTCTTTTGGGATTAAGAAAATAATATTCGTATCCTCATTGGTGTAGAGATTTGTGGCTCACCAAATGAGAAATATTATTTCATACATATATTAAAGAGTAAACGTGCCGAGCTAATCATAAACTAGTCGAGATCTAGTCATTATAGCTGGAATCGAGTCGAGGTTAAACGAGTGTGAAATTATATTGGGGTTATGTTAATAAACAATCTCAAGTTTGAGCTTCTCATGTTGACCTTAAATTGTCTCATAAGCCTAAATGAGTTTTCTATAACTATAAATGTCTTATATATACTAGCGGGTTGCACCAGCAATTTGCAGTGGCTCAGTGTTAAATAAAATACATATAGATTCGTAGATAAAAATAAGTATATCGTAATTCTGTATTGGCAATGGATAAGTGCTTAAGAACACAAAAGCGGATTTTAAAAAAATATAATATTTGACGTCACTCATTTCTAATAAACTAATATAAAACATAGATAAAATTAAAGTAGAGCTATTATATTTTCCACCCATGGTTTTGGGTCAAATTTATATTAAAATTTAGATAAAAGTAAACAATCACAACAATATATTCAATATTCAAGAATATATCTATACTACTATATAAAGTAAAACCTTAGAACACATATGTAATTTTGCAAAAAAAACTAAGACACCTAATACAACTTCTAAGGTATTAGGTAGAAATGTTTTATGTAATTATTCCTATTTTACAACCCATCATTTAATAAACATATTCTAATTTAAACATATTATTAATACTTTATTTAATAATATAATTTTTTTAATTCACAAGCTATATTATATATTATATTATTTATAACACTTCAAATTTAAATTTAAATTTAAATTTAATAATAAGTATTATTTTATTTGAAGACTTAACTATATAATTACTAAATATTGTTATAATATAATAATAATAATAATAATAATAATAATAATAATAATAATAATAATAATAATAATAATAATAATAATAGTAATAAAATTTATAAATAAGTATTATCTTATTTGAATACTTAACTATATACTTACTAAATACGTTTATAATAATTATGATCATTATAATCTATATCTATATTATTTATATTTGTACTATTATATAAATCATTTATGAGGACACACTTGTAAAATTACTCAAAATTTAAGACACTTAAAACTTTTTAAATATAAGATACAAGTGCTATATACAATAGTTTCTAATTTACATTTGCATGCAAGAATTTTTTTTTTAGTGGTTAATACTAACGTATATATCATTAGAATTAAATCTTTTATCTTTTATAATATACGCTGTATAAAAGAGGAACAAACTATGTATAAAATAAATTATATACATTAAAAATAAATAAAACTCAAGGAACCTACTAAAACTAAGTGGGAATAATGTATAAAATAAAACATAAGTTAGGGGCTTTTTGATTGTGTTGACCCAGTATGAGCTGACTGAGTCAGAAGCTGACCCAGTCAGAAGATCTGACTGAGTCATACATCTGATTGAAACTTGGGTGTTTGATTATGTATCTGACTGACTCTGCTGACTGAAACTTGCCTTTGTATTTTAACTTGTGTTGTGTAATCAATAGAAATTACCGAACTTTCAAAAGAACATAATAGCTTAAAATTCAAAATGTCATACAAAATACAAGTTAAACATAAATCAACTTAAACATAAATTACACATAATCCGAATAAAACCACTGAATTTCAAACATATTGCAAGAGTTTGCATACAAATCAACTTGAAGCATTTGAAAGTAGTTGATTAGCAATTTGGTCACGCAAAGCAGTCATATATTCAACGCCTTCTGAACCCCACTCCATGCCTTGTGTGTTTTCACCATCACTTCCTCCACCTTCACCATCAGGAGTAACATAGTGTTTTGTTCAAAGTTTGTAAATAATTCATCTTGAATATTGTATTTTCTTATAAAGTTATGGACTGCAAAACAAGCAATGACTACGTCTCTTTGCACTCGAAAAGGATAAGGAGCCATTTGTTTTAAGATTGGGAATCTTGCCTTTAATACACCATAAGCACGCTCAATAACATTTCTAAGGCACGCATGAGCATGATTGAATCTTTCTTCTTTAGTTAGTTAACGCCCTTCGCCGTCGAAAATCGGCTAACCAATACCTTGTATTACGGTAGGGAGTCATAAATCCACGAGGGTTGGTATATGCAGCGTCACAAAGGTAATATTTATCTGAAAATGTGAGTGTGACATGTATTATAAGAATACAAATAATATATGTAGTAATAAAAGGTATAGTTATATTATAAACCTAGGGGAGGAAATCGAAATCCAGAGGTCAGATTAAATGCCACTTCTTTCAAAACTCGTGAATCATGTGCTACGCCTTCCCATCCAGCCCATACAAAGGTGAATATCATATTAAAATCACATATTCCTAGCACATTTGATAACATTCACTTTTTCCTCTTCCCCTAAAACAAGTTTGTTGATTAGCGGGCACAACTGCATGTACAAGAGTTCATCTAAAGCACCTATTGCTCCGGGAAATATGCTTCTTAGCCTTTGAAGTCTCTCCGAGGTATCTGTAGTTTCGTCTGAAGATGTTGGGACTATAATTCTTTAGCAAACACATCATTGCAACTAGAACCTCGTGAAAACATTTATGAACTGTTGATTGGAGTGTTGAAATCGTCGTTTAACCACACGAAACTGTTCATTATGCCCTCTAATATGTAGGAACATAGCCATTTTCTTTCAATGCTTATAGTCCTACTAGGTCGCAACCAATTTCGTTGTGAAAAATGACGACATAATAGTACAAAAGCTTCACGTGAAAGTCTCATCATTTATTGACATTGTGTAGAAGATCCATGTAGTAATTCATGTGTATATGCATGCCTGCTTAAAGCAGAATCATTATCTCTTATTCTTTCAATTCTTTCCTCTCGTTCCTTTTCCGGGCCAACATCAACCAATACCATGAAAGTAGAAAGAATGATAAAATTTCACCATCCGTATACATATTTGACCTGTTAGAAGTCATTCAAAATATTTATACAAAATCATACAAAAGCCATACATAAGTCATCTTATAAAAGTCATACAAAAGCCATACATAATTCATATCATAAAAGTCATACAAAAGCCATTCATAAGACATACGATATCCATCAAAAGTCACACAAAAGCCATACGAATGTATTATAAAAGTCATACAAATCCATACCAAAAGTCAAACAGTCATCTAAATTAAAAAAAACACAAAAGTCAACCAAGTAATCCAAACTTCCTCCCAGCATTTCTCACCCATGACTCGAACTCACGGCTTAAGACGTAACTAACTTTTCTAATATCAGCACTTTCACCAAATAGCAAAAGAGTCGTGTTGTATCTCGGATCTTCTTCCCCCCATTCCATTGTTCTAGCTTCTCCATGCATGCGTCCATTTCTTCATCAACATTTCTTTTTCCACCAACAACTTTGCAAGATTGATTATTTCATTCCCAACTTTCTTAAATCATCATCTATTGTTTTCCTACGAATTCTTGCTAGTTTTAGTACTTGCCTTGTGTTTGAACGACCCGAGGATTCTTCACTTACAGTGGGAGATCTGTTTCCATCTGAGTTACTGAACATCATCCAACTATGTTCAAAGAATTCTTCAGTTGGATGAGGAAGTGTAGAAGATGGCCCCCAACTATGAATGCCAGTCGCGATCACCCCTCAAACAGTTTGATACAAAGATCAGGGTAAGGAAGAGGTGCATGTCTCAACTTTTCAACAAACTTGTTTAACTGTTTGAAAACTTTTATAGATATAATCAAAATACAAACAAAGAATAATCTTATTAGAAAAGATTTTATAATAAAAAAAACTTTTTACATCCCTTTTCCAAATCCGTTCAATGCCCATTCTCAGGACATCATATTTAAAGTGTTTTTTATAGGATCATTCAAGTCCATTTTATCTTTCGTTTTGAAGTTATCATACGATCAGCGTTACTTGACTTTCAAACGAAAGGACATAGTGTCGATATCGAAATCTCATTTTGTTTATGGTCAACCATAAAATTATGTTAATATTTTTTTTAGTTTTTCTACAAACAACTTTCCATGAGCTTGCTTTTAGGCTACTACCCTCACGACCGTTGTTTGTTTTTTCATGTATACATGATCGAGAAATGTTTTGTCGACACAATCCGACTTCCAATTAAACTCTATATTTTTGAACTGAAATTTCGAGAGATCAAAGACAATAAGGTGCAGATGAGGGTTGAATGATTCAACAACGAAGAAAAACAAAATCTAGAGGTTCTTTCAAAAAAAGTTAAAAAAAAATAAGGAAACAAAATTTAAAACCAAAAAAAACTAAAAAGCAAGTAATAGACCTATGAAGGAACCAAAATTTAAAACCAAGATGGAAAAAACAATTTACACCCCAAAACAAACAATCAAACAATCTGTGACCTGTGGATGAAGAATTGATTGGCAGTGGCTGTTGAAACAAAAACCATATCACTTAGAAGATTTTGAGTACTACATACAAAGGACTTCCGAAGCCAAGTGTGGGACTTCCGAAGGAAGAAAGAGCTCTTCCGAAGTCTAAGTGTAAAATACACTTCCGAAGGAGAACTCCAACTTCCGAAGGTAAAGAAGCTACTTCCGAAGGTTCAAGACTTGAAGACAAAGATCTGAAGTCAACTTCCGAAGTATAAAGAAGTCCTTAAAGCCTCGGAAGCATAGAAGCATCTTCCGAAGTATAAGTGGCTTCAGAAGAACTTGTTCTTCCGAAGCCAGTTAACCTTCGGAAGACACTTCTATTATCCAGTAGACATAAGTATGGTCTGTCTGACAGTCCGCTGCAAATCTCTGAGATACTGCATGGCGTTTTCTCAAAAGCCATGTAGTTGACCATACTTTAATCTACTGTTTACCTTTTTATGTTAAGTACAGTTGCCATCTTTAGTTGGTGACAAAAGGTAAGTCATGGACATGTCATGACTACCATATCTTAGATAATACTTTATCTAAGATACCTTAACTATAGCATTGTAGTATATGCTTTAGTCTTAGGTTTCCAGCTGGTATCAAGTATAACCGGCTGTAGGATCTAGTATATATAGTTTCTCATTGTAACTCATGTTCTATGCTGTAAGTGTCTTGTAATCTTGAGTTGAGAAGTAATATATACAAGTACCTTGAAAATATTTCTGCTTGTTGCTTTGATTACTTATTATATTATTATCAACTCTTGTCAAAGACATTGCTTCATCTTGTTTGAGTGACTATTATAAGTGAGTTTGAGAGAAATACAAGTGTTAAGTGACAAAACCCGATCCTGCAATTGGTATCAGAGCTTTTTAGGCTCTTGATTGTGAGATCTTACCATCCTAATCAACCAGTTTTTCACTCCTCCTTATACCTCACTCAAAAATGGCCCTCATCAAATCTGAAGTTGAAATGGGAACGATGACCAAAGCTCCCATCATCGATCCTGAAAACTTCAGGTCTTGGAGCAGAAGAATGGAAGGCTTCATCAGATACCAGGATAGCAAGATGTGGCAGTCCATCGTGAATGGCCCGTACAAGCCAAAAGTTGCTGGTGGAAACGTGCCATGATCGAGAGGCTGTTGAAGACTACTCCGATGAAGACAGGAAGAAGCTCGACATTGACAGCAATGCTATGACTGTTCTCATGACTGCAATCCCAAACTCCATCATGGTGGGGTTTGAGCATTGCAAGTCAGCCAAAGAACTCTTTGATGCACTTGCTCAAATGTACTCGAGCTCTAATGATTCAAAGAAGGACTCACTGAAGCAGCAGTTTGAGAACTTCACCTATGTTGCTGGAGAAACTTTTAGCCAGCAATACTTCAGGTATATGGATCTTATCTCCTCCCTCCAATCTGTGGGAATCACTCAAGAACTTAGAGACCTTACCAGAAAGTTCATGAGTGCTCTACCCAATGAGTGGACTTTCTACTGTGTCTCCATTAAGAGAACAGAGAATTTAAACACTCTCACCATGACCGAACTCTATGGGATCCTTGATGGATACCGTTTGGAAATGGAAAGCAAGAAGGGTCACCAAGCAAGCAGACCCTTGAGCCTTCCTGCTAGCAACGCTTTAATGGTTGCTGAAGGCTCAGGTATCTCCCAGTCTCAGCAGTACCTGTCATACACCCAGCAGCCATCTTGTTCATCTGGGCCTTACATCACATTCCCTGAGACTCCAAGGTCTCATCAAGCTCAGCAAAGCTCCTTTCAGGAGGGCTGTGCGTTTGTCTCAGGGAGTGGACACTCCAATGATCATCAGTTTTGCTTTGATGATCTTGAGTGCTTCAGTCCAGATGACATAGAGTATGTGGACATTGTCCAGCAAATGGCTCTCCTTACCTACAGAGCGAAGAAGTTCTTTAAGAGAACTGGAAGGCAATTCCCTCAAAACCCAATCACTAGCAAGTTTGGGTTTGACACAAGAGCAAGGCTAAGTGTTACAACTGTAACCAGCTTGGCCACTTTGCAAGGGAATGCAAGGCTCCCAAGTCAAACCGGGAACCTCACAGGCCTCCACACATCCTTCTACACCAAAGCCCAATGGGAAGTCAACTGAAACTGCAGCTATGGCTCAAGAAGTTGACTGGAGCTTTATGGTTCAAGATGTGACTCCTGCTCAAGCACTCATGGCAGGAACAGATGAAAATAAGGTATATGAACATCTCTGTACCCCTGCTTGTATTGCTAAGGTTAAGTTGTACCAGGACTACAATATGGAAATTAAATCCGATATTGAGTCTTTAAATGTGCTAAAATCTGACTTTAAAAGAGCTGAATCTGACTACCAAAAGAAAATTGAGGAGTTAGAGAAAACTGTATCTCTTTTAAAACATGAACACACCAACTACAAGACTCAAATCAAGGATTTAATATCCAAATTGACTGAGGCTCAAGCCCAGCTTGTCACAGCTGAGGCTCAAGCCAGGAAGTATGCTATTGCTGAGCAAAACTTCCAAGCCATACTTGCATCATCCTCTCACTCCAAACTTTGTTATCAAAACAAAAGTGGGTTGGGAACCAATGAAATTGCTCCACCACACTCTTATGAGTCTGTAAGACAACCAAGATGTGGTACTGAAGAGCAAGAGGTTCCATCTGTTGACCCACCTTGTAAAGAGTCAAAGAGTGATGCAACTGTGGAGACCATGACCATCACAGGGAAGGAACAGGTAATTGAGCCCTCCCAGACCAATGATGATCAATCCCTGACCACCAAAGCCAGAAGAAGAAGCAGGGCTAAAGCAGCCAGAAAAACTGCCAAGAAGGTGGCTGAATCCAAGCTGAAGATAGACCCAAAGCAAAAGGGTGTATTCATATCAGCAGGATTCCAGGTGGTTGGACCTTCTGATTCAGGAAAGGAGTATAATACCAGTACTCCTGTCCTACCAAAGGATCAGAAGTTAAAGGGAAAGGTTGCTGATGAGGAGAAAAAGAACAAGAAACAGCAACCCTCCAATTCCCAGAAAATTAACATTGCATGCATAATGTGTGGTTTGCAAAACCACATGGCTAAAGATTGTTACTACAATCCTGCTAGCACACATTATGCAAATAATGTTAAAAGAGAAGGAGTCAGGGAAGGTTTCACATTTGGACCATATCAGATGGTTCAAGTGTTGAAAAAGGGAAAGCTTGTTTCCGAAGCAAGGCTTGTCTCGGAAGAAAACTCTTCTTCCGAGAGGAAAAGGCTTCGGAAGTGAAAGCTGCAAAGACTCACAAAAGAGTCCCCTTGAAACCATCCCAGAAGAAGACTGCTTCGGAAGAAAAGGTGGTGAAGGTCTCTTCCGAAAAGAAAGAAGCTTCGGAAGAATGCCAAGCTACAAAAGCTTCATCAAGCTCATCTTCTATGATCAACCAAGGGATGGAATGGAAGATCAAGGAAGATGCTGTAGCCCAAACCTCTTCTTCAAAGACATCCATTGAACCCCCATGCATAAATTTTGGTTCAATCATGTCACTTTCATTGGAAGAACCCAAGACCAAAAAGGCTTGGGTTTCCAATCAAAACTAATTATCTCACCTTATGTGCAGGGACATCCATATGACAAGAATAACAACATTTGGATAGTAGATAGTGGATGCTCCAGGCACATGACAGGGAACAGATCTCTCCTTCAACAATTTCAACATTATGATGGAGGTCCTGTCCAGTTTGGAGGTGAGGCCGGAGGATATATTTCTGGCAGAGGAAGTATATCAACGGAAAATTAAAAGTTGACAAAGTTAATTTGTCAAACAGCTTGAACACAACCTGTTAAGTGTTTCTCAGTTTTGTGATCAAAAGCATCAAATGCTTTTCACAGAACATGAGTGCATCATCCTCAAACCTGGGATGACAATTCCTCAGGAATTGGTGCTTCTTAGATCTCCCAGGAGAGGGGATATGTACAAGCTTGATATGAACAATGCTTCCCCAATGGGAGAAATATCATGCTTTCTTTCCAAAGCTGATAGTGATGAGTCAACACTGTGGCATAAACGAATGTGTCATGTCAATTTTAAGACAATGAATAAATTGGCTAAAAATAACTTGGTACATGGTTTGCCTAAAAAGGAATTTTTCTGCAAAGATAACTGTGTTGCTTGCCTGAAAGGGAAACAACACAGGTCTTCTCATAAATCCAAAGTTGTTAACTCTATCACTACTCCATTACACTTATTGCACATGGATCTATTTGGTCCCACAAGTATAATGAGCATTGGAAGGAAATCATATTGCCTTGTGATAGTTGATGATTTTACTAGATTTACATGGGTATTCTTTTTAAGAACTAAAGATGAAACTGCTGAAACTTTAAAATCTTTTATTCTTAAAATAGAAAATCAAGTTGATCACAAGGTTAAAATAATTAGAAGTGATCAAGGGACTGAGTTTAAGAACTTTGTTCTTGACTCATTCTGTAACTCAAAAGGGATTGCCAGACAATACAGTGCTCCTAGAACTCCTCAACAAAATGGTGCTTGTGAGAGGAGAAATAGGACACTGTATGAGGCTGCTCGGACTATGTTAGCTGATTCAAAGCTGCCTCTAACATTCTGGGCAGAGGCAGTCAGCACTGCATGCTATGTGCAGAACAGAGTTCTTGTAGTAAAGCCACATGGAAAGACCCCTTATGAGCTATGGAACAAGAGGCCACCGTTCATTGGCTTTCTAAGGTCCTTTGGCAGCAGGTGTACCATACTTACACAAAAGACAATTTAGCAAAATTTGCTGAAAAGTCAGATGATGCCATCTTTGTTGGATATTCCTCCCATTCTAAAGCTTACAGGGTTTATAACATTAAAAACAACAATTTGAGGAATCCTCCAACATTGTAGTTAATGAGCACACTCCTTGTGTTAGGGGGAATGGACCTGATCATATTTTTGATTTAGAATTGTTTCCAAACTATTCTAAACCATCTTGTGAGAATGTTTCAGCTGGAACAGGTGCTCAAGGCTATTCTGATGAAGATCAACTATTTGAGCTTCCCAGACCTGCTCCAAGTTCTCCAAGAACAACAAATCAAGTTCCTACTATTGAAAGATCTGACAGTATAACCATTTCAAGAAATAGTGGAACTTCAACAAGGGACTCACCTGATGATCTTCAAGTCTCCTCAGGTGATCCTACACAACACCAAGCTGATGGAAGCAGCATTTTGAAGGAACAGGCAACTGTTAATGATGCTTCACAGCAAAGAAATGATGATGTTTCTCTTTCATTCAATCAGTCCTCATTGAATGAGATTGAAACAACAGCTGGACCAAGTATTCAAGCTCCAGAGCAAATATGTCCAACTTGGACCTATCTTTGCAGCTGGAGGTGATTCCAAGACTTAGAATTCACAATACTCATCCAGCTGAAAACATCATAGGGGAAGTCTCTGAGGGTGTGAGAACAAGGGGACAAACTCACAATGGGAATGTCTGCCTGTACTCATGCTTCTTATCCCAAATGGAACCCAAGAAGGTGGAAGATGCCTTAAAGGATAGTAGCTGGGTTGAATCAATGCAAGAGGAGCTGCTTCAATTCAAAAGACAGAAGGTTTGGAACCTATGTCCGCTACCATCTGGTCAAGTACCTATAGGCACCAAGTGGGTTTTCAGAAATAAAAGAGATGACAGAGGCTTGATTATCAAGAACAACAAGACTGGTGGTTCAAGGATACACTCAAGAGGAAGGAAAGGAATTGATTATACTGATGTCTTTGCACCTGTTGCAAGACTTGAGGCAGTTAGGGATCTTCCTGCTTATGCTGCATCCAAGAATTTCACTGTCTACCAGCTTGATGTCAAGTGTGCCTTTCTATATGGGGATATAGATAGGGAAGTCTATGTATGCCAGCCTCCAGGATTTGAAGACCCACAGCATCCAAACTATGTGTGCAAATTGGATAAAGCTCTATATGGGCTGCACCAAGCACCTAGGCTGTGGTATGAGACATTGTCTCAATTTCTTCTGAAGAATGGCTATACTAGAGGAACCATTGACAAGACTCTCTTTATCAGAAAGTCTGGGAAAGACATTTTGCTAGTTCAAGTCTATGTCGATGACATCATATTTGGTTCTTCAAATGACCAAATGTGCAAAGACTTTGAGAGCATTATGAAGAAGAAGTTCGAAATGAGTTCTATGGGAAAAATGGACTTTTCCTTGGAATTCAGGGTAAAGCAACTGAAGGGGTTTTCATCAATCAATCTAAGTATGTCAATGATATCTTAGAGAGATTTGATATGAAGGATTGTAAAGCAGCAAAGACACCATACCCAGAAACCATGATTTATGCCTGACTCTGAGGGGGAGGATACTGATCAACATCAGTATAGAGCAATCATTGGTTCTCTGATGTATCTTACAGCAAGTAGACCTGATATCATGTTTGCAACCTGCATTTGTGCAAGATATCAGGCTGCTCCAAAGGTGTCTCACCTAATTGCTGTCAAGAGAATCCTCAGATACCTCAAAGGAGCACCTAAGTTAGGTCTCTGGTATCCAAGAAATAGTGATTTTAATCTCTATGGTTACTCTGACAGTGATTATGGTGGCTGCAACATCAACAAGAAATCAACATCAGGTGGATGTCAATTTCTTGGTGGAAGGATCATCTCATGGCAATGCAAAAAGCAATCCTGTGTCTCTACATCAACTGCTGAAGCTGAATACATTGCTGCTGCAAGTTGCTGTGCTCAGCTGCTGTGGATTCAAAACCAGATGATTGACTATGGATTCAACTTCATGAGCACTCCTATCCACATTGACAACAACAGTGCTATATCCATCACTGAAAATCCAGTAAAGCACTCAAAGACAAAGCACATTGACATCAGGTATCATTTCATTAGAGATATTCATGAGAAAAATCTATAACTAATCAAGTTATTCAATGAACAATATGCTGATTTGTTCACCAAAGCATTGATGAACAAAGATTTAAGTATATTTATTACAGCTATTGGGATGATAAACATTGAACTATATTGATCTCAATCTCAATGAAAACCTTTTCAATATGTAAAGTCTTATGTCAATACAATCTAAGCCCTGTTACAAAAGATCTCTTTCTTATTTAACTAAGTATAAGTTCTTCCGAAGAGAAACTTGCCTTCGGAAGATATCTAGTATAACTTCCGAAGCAAATTTCTCATAGGATAATTTTCTTCTCGGAAGTAGTACTAAGTCTCGGAAGAAGCGATTGAGGTAATCTCAGATCTACTTCCGAAGCACTTAATATTCTCCACTTGAAAGCAACATGTATCTTCGGAAGCAATTTATTTACCTTCGGAAGTACATTTGCCTTCGGAAGAACTTTACCTTCGGAAATACCTTATACTCGGAAGAAGGATTTTACTGTGTAACGGAAATCTTTTGGGCCCCACTCTGTAAAAAGTAAAGATTTTGTTAATGATGTCGGATTATTTAAATGGCTTAACCTTACCGCCCCTGTCACATCATCCTCTGAACCCTCACATCATCTTATCCAAACCACCCTTTAAACCGCCATTTCACCCATTTAAATACTTCCGGTTAATCACTTACACTCTTTTTACCAAATTCACTGCCCTAAAAGCTTTCTTCTTCTCCAATTTACCTCTCTCTCAGAACTTTTCCTCTGCTATCTTTCTAAATGGCTCTAAACCCTCAGCACAACCAAGTCGCACTCCTTGACTCTTCAAGGGATGCTGACTTCTCTGATATTATCTCTTTCTTAGCCCAATCTTCATACTACACAGCACTGACTGTAAACCCTACCATTTACACCAACCAAATGTCCGAATTCTGGGCAAATAGTCGGGTTGAAACCCTAAATGGGGTTCGTGCTATCAGGTCAAGTGTATGTGGCCAAGAGTTGGTCGTTACTGAACAAATCATCAGGGGCATCTTGAGCTCCATGATGAAGGCGCACCGACGGAATTCCCCAAGTCTGAGTTAGATAACTCTTATCTCCAAATGGGATACGGTGGAGATGTAAGCAGGTCTACAGTCTACAAATTCAACTTCTCCTACAAGTGGAAGTTCCTGCTACATGTGGTTCTTCACTGCTTATCTAACAAATCCGGGGGATGGGATCAAATTCCCTATGAACTCGGGTGCCTAGTTCATGGGTTGGTACAAGGCCTGCGCTTCAACTACTCCAGGTTTGTGCTGACTAACCTCATGGGAAATCTGCAAAGGGACACATTCTTTATGTATCCCAGATTTCTACAGCACATAATCAACTGCGAGCTAGATCAGAGTAAGCTTGTCTGTGCAGCTGCTCTGTCTGCTCCTCAAATGAGGCCGACCATCTTCAAAGTTTTGAAGAGAGTGTCTACCAACTACACTGGAAGGGATACCGCACTACTTCCAGGTATGATTGAGCCAATGGCTCCTGGTGACATCCCTGTTATCCCCACAGGTGATGAACCCACACCAGCAACTACCTCACCATTCCAAATCTACCTTCTCCTCCAATAAAAGTCACCTATCAGAGACGTACCAAACGAACCCTTGTTCAATCTACTCTGATTGAACAAGCCCCTCCTCTTCAAACCAAAAAGGCTAGAGTGGAACAAGGGGCTCCCACTCAGCCAGAGGTCCCCCAATCCTTCACTATTGACCTCAATATGGGTCTTGAGTCTCCTCAGTCTCAGACCCATGAGCCCATAACCCAGCTGATAGCCCTCAGGGTGAGTCTCTATACTCCCCTGAGCAGCCACCAAGGGACAGCTCAATGCCTTTTGACATTGATCAAAGTCCCGGGTCCTTAGGTCTTCATTCCTTCTCTTACTGACCTATTGACCGGAGCTGGTGAAGAGACTATGTCTCTCCAAGGCAATGAAGTTGATCCACAACACCCCATTAAGGATCAACAGAGCCTAGAGAAACCTCTTGTCTCTAGCCCACACCAGCAAAGCCCTACTGAGGTGAGTCCCACTGATGTGGAGGGGACTCATGTAGATTCAGCTGCCACTACTGAAGGAGCCTCATTGGATCCTCAGGACAGTGGTAACGATAGTCAGACTGAATCTACGGCAACCATGCCCTATGATGCCTCTGAAAGAGACATCATTGTGCAAGGGAAACCAGGGTGCCAAGAAACCACATCTGGTGGTGAGGATGAACATACTAGGTATGTTACCTCATCTCCCCGTGATTCTTCCAAAGAAGATGAGGGAAGAATGCAACTCACAATAAGAGACCTACTTTCTAAAGTCTCAAACCTTGAATCAAAGGTTAAGACTTTAGAGGATAGGTCTGCCACTCAGCAACTTGAGATTGAAAGTCTCAAGGTCAAACTAGCTGAGAAACAGATTGAGAGATCTGTTAGGCATGTACCAGTTCAAGTCTCCTTGACCTCTTCCTCTAGCTCATCTACCTCTCAAGATGATGCTACCAAAAAGGGGGAGAATGTTGAGGAACAAAGTCAAAGACAGGATTCCATCAGTCAAGCTCTCACTTCTTTGAGCTCAAGACAACAAGCTGCCATCTTCCCTGAGCCTCCTCCAGTTGTGTTTCAAGTGGATCAAAGGATGCTTCAGGATCTAAATAGGATCTTCAACAAGTTCCTTTTAGAGTCCCTCATTGATCAACCTAGTCCGGATATGTCTGTGATATACTTTGGAGCTCAAGAGCTTCAGAGGTTGAATGCACCTCCTACCACTGTTGAGGAAGTTGGTCAACCTAAGGCCCAAGTGGAACCTGAGATTGATTTCGAAGGGGAAACTAGGACTGATGGCCCAGCAACTGAAATAGTTGGGACAGAAGGTGTGTTTTCACAGGCTTCCGAAGCACAATTCGAAGCCTCGGAAGAACCAACTCAAACTTCCGAAGCTGAAATTGCTGCTGCGGAAGGACTGTTCTCTCTTTCCGATGATCTAATAGTCACAGATGCAATTCTGGAACTTGCATCTGAGGTTAATAGGGAGGACTTTCTCAGCCAACCACTAGCCATTACATCTGCATTGACCTCAGCTCCTACCTCCACCATCCAACCTGAATCTTCTACCCAAGAACCACCAAAGTCTAGCACTTCCGAAGACATTAAAGGCAAAAGGAAGATGACTTCGGAAGAGCTTCAGGAAGAAGAAAGGCTGGAGAAACTTAAAAGGAAAGGAAGACTGCCAACTGGGAAACTGTTAGCTGCAAGTTCAAAAGCAGCTGCAGCCAACCAAGAGGCAATCAACAATAGAAGAAGGGTGGAGGTAATTGATAGACTTGTCAGTCTAGGGGCTGCCTCGGAAGATGTACTCCTGCTACCATTAGAGGAGCTGATAGAGCTTGAAAAGGCAACCTTGCTGCAAAAACAGCAAAAAAGAAGAAGCTGCAAGGTTGGCCTTGGAAGAAGAAAGGCTGAGAAAAGAAAGAGAAGCTGATCTGCAGCTCAGGAGAGAAAGGATCACTTTCCTACTCTCCAGAGGATTCTCTCAAGAGGAGTTGTCTCCACACAACAGTGACACGATCTTGTGGCTCTTTAACAAAGAGCAAGATCAAATGGAGAAGGAGAGAAAGAGAGCTGCAAGGGAGAAGCTGGTAGAAAAGAAGAAGAAGAAGAAGAGGCTGGACTGTCTGCCGCCAAGAAGATAGGTGACAAAGCTTGGATGAAGAACTATCTTAAAGCTCACGGCTTCTCTGGCAGGCAAGTGGGTCCAATGTCTGAGAAGACTCTCCAACGACATGTCAGTGACATCAAGGCTGACATTCGTGCAGGGAGAAGAAAGGAGATGTATAGAAGGGGACAGGGGATGACCTTCACAAAGCCACCCTCAGCCAAATATCCAAACCCAACATCAACCTGAACCAATACCCTTTCCCTTCCCAATCAAAACTGAACCTGAACCTTTCACCCCTGAACCCTACACCTTCACATCTACCAACTCCCTCACCTCAACCACCTAAACTACCCATCATCCAACCTAAAAACCTACCCAGAACAAAACCCAAAACCTAAACCAACAACAACCAATCAAACCATCCCCTCAGCCTTCCAAACATCTCTCAATGGAGGAATTCAAGGAGATCAAAACCAAGCTCATCAACTGCACTACTCTGAGCGACATCTCATGTGAGGAGGATACAGTCAACCTGACTTATGTTGATGGATCCTCAAGTTCCCTCACAAGAGATGAGTTTCTTGATCTGCCAAGAGGAACTTTGGACCAAGCCGCAAGACTCTTTGGCCTCAATTCAGATACATTGAATGAGGAAGAAAAGAAGCTGAGGAGAAGGCTGGTGACTCTGCTGGACACAAAGAAAGGAGATAGGGTACCAAGACAATCTCTTGTACCCAGAAAGAAGATAGTCCAGTGGAGGTTCGAAGACTCTTCTCACAACTTTGTTGTTGAGAGAGAGAATGGTGAGATTAACAGGCTGAATGCCTCATCTCTGCTACACTTAAGCAGATTTGATATTGCTGAGTTAGCAGAGAAACCATTCTCCAACCCCTCAAACTCCGAAGTAGCTGCTCACATCAGAAATCATCTAGGCAGCCTTCACATGGCCGAGCTCACTGCAAGAAGCAAGGTCGAAGAGGAGTCAAAACGGAGAGAGGAGGAGGAAAGGAAAGGATCAGCAACCAAAGGCAAAGCCTTTCTTCAAATGGTTGAAGGTCCTGAACTTGAGTCCATAGTTAGATGGGAGTATGACTACAACTCCCGTCAACTAACTCTCTTCAGGGGGTCACAACAAAGGGTGCATGTCATTCAAAGTGATAGACTGGATCTCCTATCCACGAATGACTTGTACAAGCTTCTCAGCACTACTTCCGGGAAGAACAGAGAGACAGACAAATATCTTTGTCCCTGGTGCTGAAAACTTTGAGAAGTAGAGATAAGTGAAGTTTTGGTAGCATCAGCCTAGGGGGAGTTTGTTGGATCATAAGAGGCTGTTGCAACCAAAACCATATCACTTAGAAGATTTTGAGTACTACATACAAAGGACTTCCGAAGCCAAGTGTGGGACTTCCGAAGGAAGAAAGAGCTCTTCCGAAGTCTAAGTGTAAAATACACTTCCGAAGGAGAACTCCAACTTCCGAAGGTAAAGAAGCTACTTCCGAAGGTTCAAGACTTGAAGACAAAGATCTGAAGTCAACTTCCGAAGTATAAAGAAGTCCTTAAAGCCTCGGAAGCATAGAAGCATCTTCCGAAGTATAAGTGGCTTCGGAAGAACTTGTTCTTCCGAAGCCAGTAACCTTCGGAAGACACTTCTATTATCCAGTAGACATAAGTATGGTCTGTCTGACAGTCCGCTGCAAATCTCTGAGATACTGCATGGCGTTTTCTCAAAAGCCATGTAGTTGACCATACTTTAATCTACTGTTTACCTTTTTATGTTAAGTACAGTTGCCATCTTTAGTTGGTGACAAAAGGTAAGTCATGGACATGTCATGACTACCATATCTTAGATAATACTTTATCTAAGATACCTTAACTATAGCATTGTAGTATATGCTTTAGTCTTAGGTTTCCAGCTGGTATCAAGTATAACCGGCTGTAGGATCTAGTATATATAGTTTCTCATTGTAACTCATGTTCTATGCTTGTAAGTGTCTTGTAATCTTGAGTTGAGAAGTAATATATACAAGTACCTTGAAAATATTTCTGCTTGTTGCTTTGATTACTTATTATATTATTATCAACTCTTGTCAAAGACATTGCTTCATCTTGTTTGAGTGACTATTATAAGTGAGTTTGAGAGAAATACAAGTGTTAAGTGACAAAACCCGATCCTGCAATTCCATCAATTCACCTAAAAAATTTACACCAAAATCACTACAATTTACACCAAAAACAAAACAATCAAGCAATCCTACAATTCCAAAATTTACACCCAAAATCACTATCAAGTACACCCAAAAAAAACAAGCAAGCATCTCTATCAATTCACCAAAATTAACCCAAAATTCACCAACAATTTACGCCAAAACAAACAATCAAGAAGCCTATCAATTCACCAACAATTACACCAAAATTCACCAACAATTTACACCAAACAAAACAATCAAGCAATCCTATCAATTCACCAAAATTTACACCCAAAATTCACCAACAATTACACCAACAAAACAAACAATCAAGCAATTCTATCAATTCACCAACAATTTCACCCAAAATCATCTTCGATAGAAGGACATACACATACCTCGGATTTTGCGCAGGAAGGAGCTCCGGGGCGGTCTCGGTCAGGCAGGGAGGTGCTCCGGGGGGTCTCTCGGTCGCTCACGGAGGTGCTCTGGGGGGCTCTCGGTCGCGCGCGCAGGGAGGACTCTCGGCCGTGCAAATCGGTCGCACAGGGTGGGATGGTGCTGCAGTCGCAAATTGGTCGCGCAGGGAGGGATGGGGCTCCGGTGGCCAAGGCCTTCGCGCAGGGAGGAGCTCCGGTCGCTGCGCAAGAAGAGGGGATCGATGAGGGTGTTAAGGGAGCTGCGCAAGAATGGGTCAGCAATGATTTTTTTTAGGGTTGGGTCAGATGGAATGACCCGGTCAGCCCTTAAAACTTGCGTATCAAACGGGCTGACCCGCTGACCGAGTCAGCCGGGTCAGCCCGGTCAGACGAAAACAAACAGCCCCTTAATTCTGTTAATGGCACAGGGAGCAGTCGAGCACCATGTGGTGGGCTAGTGGGTTGGAAGGGTTCAAGGGGTGGGGGTTTGGGAGATGGGTTAGGTAACCCGTGAGTGAACCCGCATAAAAAAACATATTATTTCTCAACCAACCAATGAATACTTTTCATGTGTCTCATTCTTTCTAAAAAGACTTAAGGAAAAGATGAGACACATGAAATGTCTTGCCTTATAAGTGTGGTGAAAGGTATTTAAACGGTAAAAAAGATATAAAAATATTATTGGTGGAGTTTAAGGTCTCAAAGGTTCAAAGTGGAATGTCCCCCGCTCAAACTTGAGACCTCTTTTTTGTACGGGTTATGTTTTAACCAAATTTGCTAGGGCAATTTATTAGATATATTTCATCTCATATTGTACACATTATAAAGATACCAAAAAGTTTTCATATTTTTTAAAAGCTTAATTGTTTACCTAAACATATTAGGTTATGTGTACATAATATAACATTATAACCTACGCATAACTTACACATTCGTAGGTCATAAACACGTATAAATAGTTTATATTATTTTTTAAATAATAGGAGAGACAAATAAATATTGTATTTTTGTTATTTCTATAATTTTAAAAGTTTTAAATATGAAAAAAAAAGAATTATAAATCACAACCTCGCCACCACAAACAAAAAACAACACCCTCAGTCCCTCACCACCCACCACCACCATCAGCAACAATAATAACAAGATCGACCTGACGAAAGAAGTGTCATTCTTCAAATTCGATTCTTGTTCCATTGATCCTCCATCTCAATTATATTTCCTAGTATTATGTCATTTTCCATGGAATTTTTTTTCAACAATTAAATTATGTCCTTGAAAGGATCCCGATACCTCACAAGGACATGCATTGTAACCTAGAGCGAAGGTTTTGGATTGACCCGAGCAAGTAGACATATTAATAGTTAAGGATCTCTAATGATATAAGCAAAGTAAATAAATTAGAAAACTGCTTAGGTGAAGCTCTCCTTGACCCCCCTTGTTATCAAGGGTTAAAGCCTGGATGTGTTAGTTGTCATTAAAAAAAGATAAAGTAATACTTGAGAATATATTCATCATTTCTTATTGAGAACTATTTGGTTTTGCACTCTTCTCCTTTATTGGTTTGGGCCTCGATTATGCATTGAAAATTCACTCTATTAAAAGGATTTAGTGCTTAAAGACCTCTTGCTACTTAATCATTATCATCAAAATACATATAAATAGACTAAAAGAAAACAAGCAGTAAACATAATATCTCCTAAACTCGTGCATTCATCCCACGTTTTTTTATCCACTAACATTTCAACAAAATATAAAAAAAATTATAAAATAGACTGCTAATATGACTCATTCAACCCCGAATATGATTTGACATGTACCCGTTAAGATTAATCTACATCTTTCAACTTCTTTACCCGTCACCAAAAGTGTTGTTATTTACGTTATCACTTCCACGTTATAATTGATATATCATAACTGAAGGGTTATATTGTACCTCATCTTCTCACTCTTAGGCCCTATCCTCTATTTATAATAAAGAACTAGGGTTGATAGCTTTAGAAACAAGAACATTAGTTTAGGTGGGTTGCATGAATGCTCTACTTGCGATGGCTACTCGTTTCTTGTGACCAAAACCTTCATAAACCCAAAAAGACGTGCATAGAAAAAAAAAGAACTCGTTCACAAACTGAAACTAATGAACCGAACCGGTTACAAACCAATACCTACCTAAATAGGCCCGAACCGAAAAAAGGTTCGGTTTCATATTATTTAACATTAGCCAATTCCAAACATGTTCCTCTTCAAGCCAATTCCAAACCGAACTGAATCTAATCTTTGTTTTTTTAATGTTATGTAATGGTTGTTATTTTTTTCTTGATTTTATGGATCATTTGGCCTCAAATGTTAGTAAACATAGGTATTAGGTGTATTGATGTGATCATAACAATCCTCTAGCTCTCAAAATGCAAAAAGGGAAAAAGAAAAACAAAAGAAATGCTCGATAACGCAAAATGTGAACCTTACATTGCTTTAGGCATTTTTTCTTTATGTAATCAGCCATAATGTGAAAACTATTATACATACTGTGTTTTTTAAATTCTTGAATTTTTCTAACCATTTGAACCAGAGTTTTCTTGTTGATACTGTTATTCAATTCCATCAAATTCAACTTCACGTTGTGGCAGGGCAGGTCACTAGAATCTAAACTGGAGATCAAGTTCATACTTGAGCATATTAGAACATGCCAATCATTTTTCGGTCCAGTTAATACCATACCATATCATACCTTTAACATATTTAACATGAATTGTCGAAACATTAAAAACCTTGATAGACGAATCCATCCTAACATGATCAAAGCGGATTCGTATAGTAAAGGCTAATGTCATATAACACAGATAAATGTTTTTCAATATCTTATATATTATCCTTGCTATTTACGATCCAACAATCAATTATCATTCTAAAGAGTAACACCCTGTGTGATTATTAAAGTTGAAGAGTTTATTAACAATACAGTGTGTATAAATGATAGGTTGTACATTTATGGATGATTATGCACGAAAAGTGCACAATGAAATATTGTATTCAAATTTCATTTAAAAAAGCGTGCATAAGAAGCCTTGACTTAACTAATTCAGTTTGTTTGTTTGCATAGAAAATTAAAAAAAAAAACATATTCACTATATCTTAAAAGTAAAGGTCGGTGGGGTTTCCCACCCGCCTTTACTCCCCCCTCAACTTTAGATTTTGACATTTCACCTAACTTCTTTAAATATTTTATAAAATGTCACTATGACCCCCTCAAATTTCTAAAGTTTCGGATTTACCCCAGGACAATATAAATTCGAGTCCGTTTACGTTTGTACGTAATCAGAAATGACAGGTCAAAGATAAAATGTTTACGTGCTTAACTATATATACGTTTTTACATTGTATACGTTCCAACATACTTCTACGTTTTGACATAATTTTGTTCAGATATTAGTTGGGTAAAAATAAAGTGTTTTCACGTTTGTTTTTATGTGCGCTTAGGCTGGTCTATGTTTTGACGTAAGTTTTGTTTGGAAACGACTCGGGTCAAATAAAATAAATTTTCATTTACTCTATGTTTGACGTAAATTTAATTTGGAAACAAGTCGGAGCGATTGTAAGTCTATGTTTCAACATAAATTTTGTTTGGAAAAAGGTCGGATCAAATATAATATATTTTCATCAACGGTTTAAATTCGAGTCATTCTACGTGTTAACGTAAATTTAATTTGGAAACGAGTCGGATCTATTGCAATTTATACGTTATCACGTCGCGTACAATGTCGCGGCAACGCGGGGCGGGTAAAATGACTAGTTAATTCCTAAAGTTGTCTTTTGTAGTGAAATTAATTTTTATTGTTTTAAAAATTCAAAAATTAATAAAAGATAGATGAAGTTTATATTGTATATATTTTTGAAATCATTTCTTTTAGAAAATATTTTTTGAAACATCACCGGTTTAAAACTAGTTTCTAGAACCGAACCAATCCTGAATCAACCCACTTTGGAACCAAGTGGGTTTTCACATTCCTCGAACCGAACCAGAAACATACCAGTTTTCATCACAAACCCGTTTTGACTCGTACGAACCACAACCTAAACGTGTTACAAACAGAACTAGTTCGTCGGCCCGTAATGACATGTGCACCTCTAACATACCATACCTTAATCAGTGATGGAATATTTTATAAGGTTGATAATACATAGCATCATATGTGTAAGTAGAGATGCAAAAACCGAGAGTTAACCCTAAACTGAAACAAGTTGGAACCGATTCGGGTTTCGTCAACAAAGTTACTATTGGCTCTAGATGGAACCGGTTTGGGTAAACGGCATGGTGAGATAGCTAACCCTACCTGACAGGGACTGATTGGGTTGTTTGGATTTTGGAATAATATAATCTTAAAAAACATAAAATATGCAAATACATTTTACTTTTTGGTGTTTAAACGTAGTCTTCATATTGTAAATTTAGTGTAGCCATTTGTGATTGTTTTATAATGTTAAATTTATCCTACAGTTACTTCTAAACTACTTTAAATTATTTGATTCATATTTGGATTTGAACCTCTAAATTTTTTTCTATCAAGTGGTCAGTCCCACATTGACATATAGTCTTTTTTTCTATAACTAATTTTTTAAAACAGTTCGAACTAGTTCCAAAACTTGTTCCTCAAACCAGATTCTCTCAATCTGGTTCCAGATCAGTTCATGTCTCACAATTCTCAAATCGGTCTCAAACTGATGGGTTCAAACGGTTAAAAACCGGTTCCTGATGTTTCGGGTTTCTAGTGGTGTTGTAACCTGGTTCGGTTTCCCGAACTAGTTTTTTGTCATCTCTATGTTGTAAGTTACATGAATCCTCCATGGATTATGACTAAAGAAGGCTACCATTTATATCTTTTAGCATCGTGTATTCAGATGACTCGCACCATCTTTAGTCTCATCATTATATATTTTTTTCTATTTTGTTGTCACTTTGGCCGCTTACTTCAACAATTTTAAACAATTTAAATTGAAACTTATTTTTCCTTTAATTTTATCTTTCTTCATCTTCTTTTATCACCACCACATTTATTTTCATTTTAATTTTCGCCCGTCTCCTCAAATTACATGACAATGAACTAAAGAAGTTCAATGAAAATTTGCTTGTGAATAAAAATTGATAAAAGTGAACACCCAGAATTGGACGTTATCAGTTACCACCAGAGGTGAAAAAATCGGTTCAGGAACGAAACCGATGAACCAAACCGGTTTAAAAATCAGGAACAAAATCCAAATTTCACATCGGTTTTACATTTTGGAGCCCAAACAAATTCTAGTACCAAATAGAGGAGTACAAATCGGTTTTCTCCCCAAAACCGGTTTGGCTTTTGAACCGGTCTGGTTTTCTATTATGTATTCAAACATATTTTTATTCCAAAGTGATTCAGTTTTCAAACTGGTTATTCTAATTGAATACTTGAACCCTCAAATTAGTTTGGACCGGATTTTTAAAAAAACCGGGTTTTTCCCGGTTTAATAGTTTTTTTTCTTGAACTGGTTTTGGGTGTCGGACTAACAAATCGGTATACAAACTAGCAGTTCGAATCGAACTAGAAACCAATTTGGCTAAAACCGAGTTTTTTTAAATATGGACCAGTATTTTTTTCCGGTTTTTTCACGAACCGTGAACTGCCTCCTATAGCTTATTGACTTATCATAGGTAGAGGTGTTCAAAGTCGAATATCCGAAATTTCGGATATCCGAACATTTCGGATAGTGGAAATCACTATCCGTATTCGGAATTTTGGATATTTGAAATACGGATATCCCAAAATTCGGATACGGATACGGATAGTGATTCGGATATCCGAAATTCATTTTTTATTTATTTATTTTTTATTTTTTAATTTCTTACAATAATTAGACATATAATATTATATAAATAATATAAAAAACCAACTCATATCATAAAAGTCACAATATACACTAAAAATATCAATCTAAAGTAAAAATATATTTAAAATTTAAAAAAATAAAAAAATAGTTTTTAGTTTTTGAATAATCAGATATACGAATATCCAAAATTTTAAAAAATCATTATCCGAATCCGAATCCGAATTTCAGATTTGGATTTTCGGATCGGATTTTTGGATTTAGATATTTTTGAACTTCCCTAATCATATGACCCAATGAATTTCGGGTACATTAAGATATGGCCTAAGCCCTTAGGCTTTGTGATATAAATAGCAAAGTTACATGGGTTGGGCTTAGGCTGGCCCATTGAAAAAACAACTCTTTAGATTTAGATGTAGTTTAGTAATTGGTAGTTTCACTAAGAGGCTTTATTATCTGTATATCTTGGACTAAAATAGATTTTATTACATTAGTGGTGGTAAATTTAAAGGGAAATTGGGGGAAAAGAAAAACCTCTACTTGTGGCATGGCTGCTTTTTTTTTTTGCTTGTTTGTCTTTACTCTTTAAAAAACTATAATAAATATTTTTTAAATTGATTCAAATATTTTAATTAGGTTAGGTTTTCACCTTCATCTTGTTTTTCTCATGTATGCCACACGGAGTGTCACCGGGGTTAGTGTGACGAATGCCCGAGAAAAACCAGGGCCGATCGGGAATACCACGCCCCCGGTTCCGAGATACTCCAACCTGGTGAATTTTCACCGGGATTCACCGATACACCACCAAGCTTTTGATTTTTTTTAAAGAAAAGGGGGTGATGGGAAAACAGAGAAAAATTAGGACGACACCATGTAAAATGAGAGAAAACTAAGAAAAATGAAAAAAATAAGAAAGATGATGTGACGCTGATGTGTCACAAAAAAAAACGAAACGGTTGCCAGTGGCCTAACAGCTTGTTTCAACTTCACCACTCCAATTCATACTGCTCCCCCACCACCACCGGTGTTGCCGCCATTCACCATCAATTTCTTATTAATTATATTGTTCTTCTTTATTTTATTTATATTAACTATCAATATCCAAAGAAACCCAAATAACCTGATCATAGCCATCTAGAAGCGATTGTTGTTGCTCATCTTCTGACGTCTTAGAGTCATAGACATATTAGGTAATTCACAAGTTTGTACATATTAGGCTTGTCATCACATACGGGTCATTTTAACCAAACTCTATTATACATGTCATATCCTCTAGTTTTTTATTGATACCATCAATATTAATTTCTACTAATGTCTTAAGCCTTAAATATGTTAATTTCTGCATTAGACTTTCATTAAAACACGTGATCATACATATGGGTCATTTTGACCCGTCTCACAACTTCAACAATTTACTATTATATTTCGTATTTAATCCATACATAACTTGTCAATTCTAAGAGAAAGAATATTTGATTCATCTTTAATCCTGTTTACACAATCATATTTTAGTTTAAAACGTCTAAATTTGTTCAACATTACACACCTATGTAAAGCAATACTTTCTTGATGTCAACTAAGTCAAATTCAAAGCTTGAAGTATGTTAACAACTATGTCTAACTCACTTCTCATGAATAACGCTTTGAATAATAATAACCGCGGTATTTAGAATATTTTCTTCCAAATCTCCCATAAACTGATAAACATAAACATTTAAAAATCATTTTTCTGTATCATACATACATACCTACATAACTCTATCACTCGCATATACATGCACCACCTAATATACCACATTGATGGATTCGCATATTGAAACAACACATTTGAACTTTATCTAAATTCATCACCATGAGAACGATTTCAAAACGCGCACACACACACTTGAACTTTTTATCTTGATCAATAAGGTGGAACCCTTTATGTTTGAGTATTTGACCACTTTTAATTGAGGTTTCAAAAGCTTTCCCAAAAAAAATTGAGGTTTTAAAAATGACAGAAACAACTTCTACTGTTGATATGTTTCAAACTTTGTCTTAGCTAAAATTTAATTATTACGACAAGAACGAACCATAGGGTTTATGTCACAAATCACATTTATCTAAAATTTACTTAATAGCATGACATTATAATACAGTATCACTCATTATTCAAGCTGCTACTTATTTAGTGATTTCCACTAATTATTTTATTAAATAAGTTTCAAAACGGAATGCTACACCTTTTATGCGTGAAATCTGCATCCTTTGACCTCGGACATTAATTACCCATATCAACATCTCATAATCAATATCCACTTTGTAGTATGTCATTTTTATATGAAAAAAACTTTTTATTGTATGGGGTTGGTATTCTTCTTTGATGCGCATGCTTCAGAGTGTGCAAGAGGAGAGACATGCACGCAGATAGCGTTGCTTGCATAACATGATCCCGTACTAGTATTTTGTACCCAGACATCTACCAAGGTAACATGATGCACCACACATGATCTAGAAGAAGCTTAAAGCCAATAACATGTCCCGACTCATGGTGTCTTCTACAATGCCAGGGGTGCCACATGACATAACACTCCAATCCAAGAACGAATCTGCATCTTCTAGGAAATTAGGCCAGACCATCTTCCATGCTCCTCACTATCTTTCTCTTACTCGTTCACATCTTACAAATTCTTATTCTCAAGTTAAAGCATGATCACAAGAGATATATGATGCTTTGGTGTTTTCATGAACTTATAATAGTTATTTATAATTTTTGATAGTTTAATTTGTGGATAATTTTACTTTGTAATTACTTACTAATTTCAGGCTAATAATAAAGAATATACAAGTTGGAATGCTAGAAATGCAAACATGCAAGAAGTAGGGAGGTCTAGAAGTAAAAGAAATGAAAGAAGAGAAAAATAAGGTCGACATATTTTATGCCACTGTTGGCATAATTTACGTTGACTTTGATGATATTGGCAGTGACTTACTTTCTAGCATAATACAGAAGGATAACGGCGTACAGATGAAGGTGACGTAAATTAAACTAGACATGGTGTCTATTAACTTGGGCCACATGTTTATTTAGGTTTGTAGTGCCTTTATCTATTTAACTATTCTATTGAAATGTAACAAAGCCAAGGCTTACTATCTATAGAAACTCATTTTGTCGTTTTTGGTTTGATCAATGCATGAAGGATTTTTATATACTCTCATTATATTAAATATTGTCAATAAATATATAGATATATTATATAAACAACAAATAGCAAGCCTGTTGTGATGAAGATGAACTGTTCATAAAAAGGTACATGTCTTCAAGCATATAGTACAAGTTTTTAATGCAGGTTTACTTCCTTTTTAAGGTTTTTAACAAAAACATTCGCTTATATGACAAATGTTCATAAACCAAAACAAGAATGTGCTGCAGTCTAGTGGTTGACATAATTCACACACATACGTAGAGGGCGGGTTCTACTCTAGGGTCCTCCGATCCCTGTTCACAGGTTTATTATGATATTTGTTTATTTTTTTTCCTTTTGGTTTCCCCATCGTTCACAAGTTTTTTATGGTATTTCTTTTTTCCCCCTTTATTCTTTAACTATTTTTAAGTTTTTCTAATTATTTTTCTTCTTTATAATTCTAGGTTTCTCTTATTTTTCCTTCCCCTTTTTTTCTTTAGTCATTTTAGAGGTACGTACGCATTGCAACTTAGATGCAATGTTGGTGGTGCTGATGATGGAGTGATGGTCTCACATGGTGGTGGTCATGAAGATAAAGATGATAGAAGAATATAGAGGGAGAAGGTAAGGTGAGATGGGTGGGGTTTGGTGTAAGTTAGTTTTTATTTAGAAATTATTAACTTTTACATTTAAGGATATAATGGTAAATTACATAACATAGAAACTTAACTTCTGTTAGCGTTGGGGATTGCCGATATACATACCATGCAAAGTTCAGACTCGCATCTGTAATATTTTAAAAATAATAATAAAACTTACAATATGTGCAAACCTCAGGACTATCCGTATAATTATTCAGTTATTTTAATAATTATGTTCTTCTCCAAACAAAATAAAAAAAATTTATAAACAAACTGAAAATAATATTACAAGGGACTAAATATAGAATGAGTATTAGTTAAGGGATGACATAATAATAATAATAACACGATTGAATCTACATTTTCCTCTGGTCATCACCATCTGTCTCTCGATCTCCAAATACCTTTAATATCGTATTCATCGGAATTACAACCCCCTTCAATCTCATGCCCTAACCACCGCCCATCGCCACCGTCAACCACCGTCACCACCGATCCCCAAATCCCCAACTCCGATCACCGGACAAAACTCTCCGTCATTACTTTAGAACCTTCGTGAACAAGTTAGGGTTTTAGACGAAGAATAACCTAAGTTAATTTTTAGGGTTTTCTATTGGTTCCGATTCCGCTGATAAACGACGTCGGTTTTGGGGGGATTGAATTTGTTGTATTTGGGTTGTGAATATGCGAGGGTTGCAGAAATCAAAGAGGGTGTCTTGGGCGTCGGATTTAAATCTTTGTCAGGTATATGTAACATGCACGAAGTTGTGGTTTTGGTTGATTTGTATCGGTAGTAGCTGATTGTGCCTGAGTGAGAAGTTGGGAGATTTGTGGGACTATGAGTTACTTCTGCATTTCGTAATAGAGCTGCATTTTGGCTGTTGAACTTGAACATTGATGTGAACTCTACATGTGTTGGTTAAAAGTTAATGATACTGAAATGAAATGATAATGATAATGTTGGTGTTGAATGTGGAACAGAATCTATAAGGATTGATGTTCTATTTAAAATACCATGGTTGAAACCAAATTTAAATGTGGTTCTGTTATTGCTTATTGGGATGTGACTATGTGAGGTTGTGATGTTTCTTGACATGTAATTGTTAGGCAATGGGTGAAATGATTTCTGGAGTGGAGTACTTGCATTACCTGTGGGTGAATTTGTTTGCTGCTAGGAATGTGTATGTTGTTTGTTTGTGGTATTGATGATGCTTTGTGCTGAACGTTTTGTTGGATAATAGTTAAAGCTTCTTACTTTGTAGGTTGTGTTAGTGTTAAAATAGGTAAAGGATGATTTTGATTCTTTGAAGTTTATGTATTATGCTTTTTTTACATGAATTTTGTTGAATTAATGAAGAAATGTTTGCATGGTTATGTATATTTGTCTTCAGTGGCATATGTTATTACTCATTTTAGCTTGGTTGATTGATGATCTTTCTTGAAACATTTGTGAAATAACTAGAGTAGTTGTGCTAACGGTAACATCTGAATAAGGTTCATATCAAGTAAAAGTGATCATTGATCTTGTATTGCTTGGAGATGACTATAAGAACCTAGGAAATAGGACTTTGCTCTGGTTCCATGGGTAGAAGAAAGCTTACATGATTTTTGTTAATTCACAGCTGAATAATGGAGGAAGCAGTCTAAAATTCATCTTTAGAAAATGATAGAACTCTAGTCGGCTTCATTGAAATTAAACAACAAGAACAATAGAGTCCTCTTCGGGATGGACCAGTCTCCTGATTACAAACTTGTAAAGTCCAAAATACTCCACACCAAACTAAATAGAACATCAAAAACAAGTATATAGAAGATAATCTGCTACTAACTGCCCACTAAGTCCTACCCACATTTCCTGAATATTTGAATCAACCCACACCTTCTAGACCTGCCCCCTTTTTCCCGCCCTCCCAAATTGTCTGGGTTTGCCACGACCCAGTTTGACCCAGTAGGGTCATATCAGAAAACTTGTGAAAAGTGACTAATGTTTAAGCGGGTTTTTGCTTCATATTGGAGCAGGGAAATCTCTAGATCAAAAAGTGGAATCAGATGCTAACATGAACATAGAGAATACTTGGGGAAAGGTTGCTCTGTTTTGACGTTTGCTAACATGTACTTCTATATTTACCACCAGTCATTTTATATTCTTTATAGAGTGAAGGCAGTTTGCTCAACTTTGCCTCTTTCTCAAGTCCTAGTGATTAATCAAAATCCGTAATCAAATGGTGTTTGGATGTGCTTTTGTTGTTTGAAGGTTTAGTAATCAGCTAATTATGTTTGAGTGTTTGGAAAGTTTGTTTAATATAATAAACCAATTGATAAAATGGCCAAAAAGAAACATTTTTGTGAAAAAAGCCCACGGATAATAAATGGAAATAAAACTCAAATTAGGTTTAAAGAGGGGATAATTAAGTACATTTGATAATTAGCTGTCACAGTTATATGGAACTCATTATCCCATACTAGTTTTTTGACCCCTGCATAATTAGATGATTAGATGCTGCATATTGTTACTTCAAGTCACGACAATAAGATTACCAGTCTCAAAGCACTAATGCTGAGGGGAGAGGATTCAATCTGAACGCTGCATAAGTTTGGCAAGATTATATGAAACTCATTGTGATTAACCTTTTTAAGTGGGAAAAGCTGCTTAATGTGCATTAATGTTTGCATAAAGATAAAATGCTTAGAGGACGGTCTTATGATGATTTAAAATTTCGGGTTGTACAGTGATGATTTTATTTATGTGTTCTCTTTGTCGGAAAGGGTAATGAAGGCAAAACTTTTTAATAGACTAACACTAATGTTTAATAATAGGTAAAGCTATTTTTAGCAGATGAACCACCTTCTCAAGTAGGTTTGGGCGGCCAAGATCATCTCCAAGCAAAGGACTCCTGGTCATGGCATTCAGGGGGAACAAGTTCTGATGACAATTTGCCACCTGGTTTTGAAGGAATTCAGCCTGCAAACTTAGTGCATAACAAATTGTCTCAAATACCCGTCATCCAGTGGAAATGTCCTTCCAGAGTAAGTTATTTTGTTGTATCCTTTTGAATTCTTTTCTTGATTTTAAATGCTGTATGATCCACAACATTTAACGATGTGAAAGTTTGTCTGAAGTGTTCTATCTGAGATGACACTTGTCTCAAATACCTGTCATCCAGTGGAAATGTCCTTCCAAATATCTGTCTGAAGTGTTCTATCTGAGATGACAAACGATCTCGTTTTCAAGTGCATTAGAAGAATGTGAAAGTTTGCAATAACTTACATTTTTCTTGTTCTATTTTACTTCTCATATAGTGTGCAATTGGCCTACCACTAAACTTTTTGAGGTTTCCTAGAAATAAATGTAGTATAAGATATACTGATAAACTAGCCTTGTTCTTGAATAGAAGTGATATTTGACTTCTGCATTCATGTTTTTCAACAAAAGTGAAATATTTAGAATGGACAGTCATTTCCAGATGACCAAAAGTTATTGTATTAACTTGTTGTATGATCAAGTGTCAATGAAATATGATTGTTTGATAACCGTTCATATTGATAGAATTATAATCTAACCAGAGACATTCTAAATGCAGAATAATATTACAACTTATGAGTTGAATAGTTATATGAAAAACCATTTATATTTAAGCGTATTTTTATACATCGATATCTAATCACATTGAAATTTAAGATAATAGTTTGTGTACAATTTTTAACCTGAAGCATTTAGAAGGTGGTCACATGATTTAGAGTGCACCCAGGGTGCAAAAAATACTTCCAGTTTTCTAAGAACGTTCAAGTATTTAGTATCGTTACAGGGACATTAAAGTGATAAAGCTCATCGAGTTCAGGAAGGTTGGTGCAAGTGGAGAGCAGCCATAGGCGTGTGCAAGAGGTTCCCATAGAGAGTAAGAGGGAGTTCTATATGGTTACAATTCGACCGACTATATTATATGAAAGCAAAAGTTGGCCAATCAAGAAGAAACAATGGCAGAGATGAAGATGCTGAAGATGTCAAGGTGGATGTGAGGGCACACAAGGTTTGACCATGGTAAGAAATGAAGTTTTTAGGAAAAGATCGGGGGTAGCTCACATTTTGGATGAGATAATATAAGGGAGGAGATGAGGTGGTTTCGAAATGTCGGAGGAGACAAATGACGACACCTATAAGGAGCGCGGAAACTCTCACCAAGGTAAGGAAGAGGAGCAGAGGCGGACCAAAACTAACATGGGAGGATCAATCGATGATAGGAGTCCTTGGTGATGTTTGATAAAAGTTAGAAATATTTAGGTTAGCGTGCATATCTGTTCTATTCGGGGGATTTATTACTTGGCTAGTACTGCGCTTAGGCCTTTAGTCATAGGTTCGGTGTTTGATACTTGCCAGGTTCGCTTTTAGGCTTAGGAGCGCCTTAGTTCAGGTGTGCCAGTATTAGGCGAGCCCTTAATCTTAAGGGTTTTTAGCCTTAGCTAATGTAGGTTTAGGGATGTTTTTACAAACTTTCTGCTCTTTTATCTGCTGCTACTATTGAATTATGCTATGGTACTTGTTTTCGTATATGTTTTTCCTACTTTCTTTCTTTTTTTTCACAGTTCATTTTGGATCCCGCATGGCAAGTGGCTGCAGGAGAAGAAAGCAAAGAAGTGGAGACTGAAGCTCAACGAGAGATGAGAGTGCTGGAAGCAATTTATCCTCGACCGTCTGCTGTCCCTCCAAAGTTGGTTTTTATGTTTCTTCTGTTTATATATTTTAATTTTTTTAAATAGTTCCCATATTTATAACAATATAAACTTATTTATTTTTTTCCAGCCCTGCCTCAACAATGGGGATAGACGAATCACATTACAATGATCAGCATACTCCTGTTATCCCTGTCACTCCCATCGAAGATGAAGACATGGCACCTGACACGTCATCATCATCTATAACACCTGTTACAACCACCAATGGGATGCCGCCACCTGCGATGGTCCCTGGCGTCGAACCGGATGTGGTAACAGCCGCCTATTCTGCTCTAAATGCAGCAATGTCAAACACCACTCAAGGAAACCTAATCGATCCAAACCTGCTCATTAAAATTCTCAGCAACCCAAGTTTAATCGAGAAACTAGTCTCAAACCATGGACCATCCACATCCAGTCAACAAATTTCTCAACCACCACCTGTGCCCGCCACATCACCGCCAGCCGTATCTTTAGCTGACCCACCAGTACCCGTTCACACCCGACCAACCCACCTCCCGTTTTCAACACCATCTTCCAGCGGCACCCATTATCCACCACCAAGCAGGGTGGGACCCGTTCCTGTTCATGTATCCGTTCCTGCTCATGTACCCGTTCCTTCTCATGTACCTGTTCCTGCTCATGTACCAGTTCCAGTTCCTGTTTCTGGTCTGCAGCCACCTCCACCACCGCTGCCAGAGGTAAATCCACCACCTAAGAAGGATATAAATTATTACAAGAGTCTGATTCAGCAGCACGGGGGAGAAAAACCAGAAGTCTCGAATAATAATAATAATAATAATAACAACCAGAAAACACGCGATATGAAAGCAAAAATCATGAAGCCGTGTATTTATTTTAATAGCACAAGAGGATGTCGACATGGTGCGAACTGTGTTTTTCAGCATGATTCTTCGTCGCAACGAGTTAATAGCCTGCAGGAAGCACAAAGTGCAAAAAGACTGAAAATGGATAGAGAGATAACTGGTACATAATTCATCCAATTTTGAGTTGAGTTGGTGTAAATGTCTCTCAAAGGGTGCATTTTAATGCTAAATCTAAGATGTGTGCTATGCTCATCTGCTACATCCTGCCAGTGATGTCATCATTTCACCTTTTTTATTTTTATTTTAAAAATTTTGCTTGATACGTATGTCGGCTGGTTTATGCATCATGACCTTTTTGGGTCAATATACATCTTTAATTTTGTTGTTCATGTTTTGATTGGTGTTGACCAACCTTTTTTGAATGGCAATGGTACAATTGTTTCTTTTTTCTTCTACAACGACGACATTTTTTATACGTGTGAGATTTAAACCTAAGACCTTCAAATTTAAATGCTTCAAGAGGCTTTATCTTGCATTAACCTTCCTTTTATCTACAAAGTTATTTGTGGTACATAATAAATATTTCTAATCGTATAATTGTTTTTGGTTTCTTTCATTGTATTCGGTTGGTGTTGCAATTTGCATGGTGATCATACGCTCCATTTTAGATGTTTTTAGGGATAAAAATGTTTAATTTAATGCTTTTGTGGTCCAAAGATTTCAAGTGAAAACAAAAGAAGTTATGTTTGAATGAAAACACACGGCTATGATAGCCGTGTAATCCCCTTAGAAGACACGTCTACATGTTTCCCTTGGGACATAATTGACTGTGTGTCAACATAGTCGTGTAATCCCCTTTGAAGGCACTTAGGCACGTCTATGTGTTTACCTCAAGGCATAGTCCCCTTGAGACATAGTCGTGTAATGCTAATACTTTTCATGGATTTTACATAAGCAAACTAGGCAACATCTTCTCCCCTTCGCATTATTGCCACAACCACCACTACCCTCGTGTGTTTCAGTAGGGACACTCGTGTTGTTCATAAGCAACAATCATGTGATTCTAATTCACTTAGTCGTGTGATTTGCAACTGACGATGTGTACTTTTTGGTCAACAGCCGAAGGCAGACTAGCCCATATTTTACCATAGTAGCAACATCAACCATCAAACATAGTGATGGCAATAAGACAAGTTTTATAATCTCATATTATTTTCAGGTTAAGAAATTGTAATTTATGTTCCATACCCATCATGTATCCATTATGCAATACCCGTCAGGTTTGTGGGTTTATTTTTTATTACCTGAAACTATACCCGGCAAAACTAACCCGTATACCAAATTTTGGGTTCATATGGGTCTTTCATAATAACCTCATAGGTCATCTTGGACATGGGAAAATTTAAGAATGAGTCAAGATGGGTTGAACTAAAACAAGTGAGAATAACAACGGGTCAAGATGGGCCGAATTAAAACTAGAAATGGATCGCAACGGGTTGTGAGTTGGTTTGTCGAGCAACCTAACACTTTGCTCGGTTGCTATCTTAATCCGCTTTTAACACCATAACATGTCAAAACTCACTACTCACGAGTCACGACTACAAGCTTCCAATCACCGCCTATACTCCTGACCACCACCGTCGTCGCCGTTTACTGCGTAACGCCGTTAAATTGAAAGAGAGAGAAAAAATATGGTGTGGATGCTACACTCATCACGTAGATGCACAAACGAAACGCCATTAAAACAAAAATTGTGATTCCAAATGATCTATTTTGCGTACGAGTATGCCCATCGATCAAATTAAACTAATGATAATGCAAACAAAGAAAATGGACTCATCTTGACCCGCACTACTCATCCTGACCCAAATCCTTTCTAACCTAACACCTTGCCCGACCCGCCCATTTTGCCAGTTGTGATCAAATGTATGATTTTGTTGGAAATGGAGAATTTTGTATTTTTTTGATCCGACCCGGCCCGTCTTGACCCGAACCCATTCTAACCCGAACCCGTCCTGACCCGTTCCTAACACGAACCCGTTCTGACCCGAACCCGCCTTGACCCGAACCCATCTTGACCCGCCACCCAACCCGACCCAACCCGCCCATTTTGCCAGGTGTACCTGAAACTCAATCTTAAACTTACCTTAAAAAGTAAGTTTAAATATCAAATACTCAATCACGTTTCTAGAAACCTTATACTTTTAATATATTCGGTTCCAATGCGGGTAAATAGTTATGTGATTGGTTTTGGGTAATCAGATCGATTTCACGTAATAGCGTACCTGTCCCAAGCCTGTGAAAAACTTTATAGTTAATCACGTACCGAATTCCCAGCCTATTCTCCATCTTGAATGTTTCATTTCAACTTTTCTTGTTGAATTCGGGTTTTTTCTACCATCCCTAATGAAGCATTCGACTTCACTCTTTCAAGTTGTTCAAGATTCTAGTTCAAGTGCATGATTTCTTCCTTTGTATTTGAATGACACGGGTGTTGATTAACTTATCAAGTTTATATCTTTTTTATTCCTTTCAAGTTTTTAGGTTATTTTTCTTGTAAGTTTTAAAATAAAAAAATCGTACCCGGTGCTTGAACTTTTTAGTATGTTTACTATATTTTTTCTTTCATTAAATATATAGTTTCTGTTTAACTAAATTATCACTGCTTTAGGTGAGGGAGAATTCATCACATGAGTAATTATATTCTTTACTTGATCAAACAACACATTCTTGTTGCTAGCTTGTAGAGTTCAATACTTGCTTCGAAAACAGTTAACGATAATACCATTGTGCAAATTATATAAGAAAAAATGTATAAGAGAATGATGATCACTAAAAATAAACCATTTTTAATTTTAACCAAGTGTATATCCTTTCTAGGTTTGGTTATATGTTGTAAACATGAGTTGACTCTTTGCAAGTATTTTCCTGCTATTGAATTCAAATTCAACTCTTTGCTACTATTATTTATCGTCTTAGTTAATGCATTCAAACCAATGTTTTCTTCTGGACTAGATAGCGGCGACGACTTGGTATTAAAAAGGGATGAATTAAATAGACACCCCAATATTTTAAAGCAACACCCCAAAATTTCTATACGGGTCGTATAGCCTCATACGTGTCGTATAGGGGGGTCATATAGCTCTATACAAGGCGTATAACTCATCTGACAGCCCCCTGAATTTTTCCTTGTAGTCAGTGTCGAAATTTGCTATACGCGTCGTATAACCCTATATGTATCTTATAGGGGGGTCGTATATGCTATATGGGACGTATAGGTCTCAGACAGTCCCCCTGAATTTTTCGCGTTTTCAGTGTATTCGACCCTATACGCCGCGTATGGACCCATACGCGTCGTATAGGGGGCGTCGATTTATATGAGTGAGTGTCTTTTTATTATGACCCATTTAAAACTTATCTCCTGTCTCATTACTTGTCATTTCACAATATCCATACATTAGAGCATTCATAACTCATTCTTCATCTTTATTCATATAATTACACTAAAAATCACTACTTTTTCTCTCTTCTTTTCAATTTTATCATTACTTTTTCTCTTTCCTCCACTCATAACCACTATATTAAAAACATTATGGGGTTTTGAACAATGTTTCCCCAAAATACAGATTGAACAGTAAATTTGCCATATCCTTCACTCACAACCACTTATAACCATACCATATAATATAAGAAATACACTCACATAAATATAGGAAACGGGTTGTGAATGCTCTTATGCCATCAAAAAATTCTCTACATGGTGATCATTAAGACTTTTACCTGCTCCAATTGTCATATCATACAACTAATGTTCAAAAACAAATCTAGCATGATGCTGCACATATGAGGGATGTTGAGCATGTTTATACAAATTTTAAATCATTAATATTCTATATATCATGTTTAAACCAAACATCAAAAATAAAAATAAAAATTTCCAAACCCTGTTTCAAACAAATACACAAGCAAGAAAACCATTGTTTCAAGAAGTTGATATAAAACAATAACCAATAACCACACCCTCATTGCAGTTGCTCTATCAAATAACCGATAACCGACTTTAAACCTCTCGATTTCATCTCGCAAAATAAAAAAAAAGTTTTAAAAAAGAAAAAGAAAAAAAGAAAACCATAGTAACCTGTTAAAACAAATAAAACTCCAGTTTTCTTACATATTTTACCCATCACTTGAGTGTTTGCTCCTTCAAAACTTCATCTCTGCCATTTCCTCTCTGTAACAACCACAATAATACCAAATCAAATAAATAAAATTTGGATAACTATACAACGGGTCAATTTGGGTCGTTGTTATAAAACTTGTTTAGCGTAACATCGGTCCAAACATTACCTTGATTGTTATTCCCTTTTGTGGTTTGTAACGCCTGAGACATTGACCTCTGAACGCGAGGCGAGCCTTGCCTACCGTTAACTGCACCAGGTAACGAGTGTCGCTTTTTCAAATAACTTTCCTTATCATTCACATCTGGACTCGACCTCGGGGAGCTAACTGCTTTTGCGCGTGCAGATTCAGTTGGCTGCATGTAGCTAGGGACTGACGGTTCATGATCACTGTGATCAGGTTTTGGTGATCCTGAAGAAATCCTTCGCTTCGCGGGCTTTGGGTCTTTTGGGAACTCCTCCAAACTACTTCTTAAACCCGAAGTGACACTAGAACGTATAGGGCTCGACTTAGTACTAGTTGACCATGACTTTTGTTTTTGACCCGATGCCTTTCTATCGGTTTTAGTCTTCTTAGTGGTCGTAGAGACCTGGCTCGAAGGTGTTCCTTGTGATTCAAGGGTTGTTATGTGGCTTCTTGGAGATCCCGATTCAGAGTGTTGTATAACCGGTTCAGGCTCGTTAGACATGTCAACATGGTGGCTAGACTCGGGCTCGACCTCAATGTCAACTTGTTTTACAGGCATCACATCATCTGTATTATTGTTATTGTCATTGTTATTGTTATCAATGTTCATATTCATATCACCAGCTGCTTCATTTACAACTTCAGCTTCCTCGAATTTCTTGTTTTCCGTTTCGGAGTGTTCTGGCGAGTCAAGTGTGGATGTGATCGACAGCTCGGTTCCACATTCTGAGCCTCCATTCTGAACCACCCGTGAACCATAAGGTTCAACATCTGTCACCAGGGTTACTTTTCCGGGAGCAGAAGAACCAATGTCTGCACGCGAGACTACCTCATTATCTGGTTTCAACGGGTCAGAAGAACCGATATCTGCAGGTGAACCAGAAACTGAACCTGAACCGGCCTCGTCATCTTGGTTAAAAGAATGGGCTGACTTTAATGGGTTGGTCTTAGAAGAAGTCAACTCCTCAAACCTTGACTGAGCAGCAACAAATGCTGGGTTACTCGCTTTTCTTGACCCAACCGCGTATTTCCTTCCCGCTGAATCTGGTTGGTCCGTGTGGCTCGGTTCAGTTTTTGATACCAGATTCTCAGGTATCGGTTCGGGTTTGGTTTCTGACACAAGATTCTCAGGTGTCGGTTCGGGTTTGGTTTCTGATACTGGATTCTCAGGTGTCGGTTCGGGTTTGGTTTCTGATACTGGATTCTCGGGTATCGGTTCGGGTTTGGTTTCTGATACAGGTATCACCATTGGTTCTACTATGGACTCTTCTTCATGGGTTTTTACATTGGAACTTTCTTCAAAGTTAACCAAGTTATCTTTCTCTTCCAAACCGACATTATTCGATGGAATTACCGTTTTGACCTCACGTTCAGTCTGATCAGGATCTGGTGTGTGAGATTCCAAAGTTCCCACAGCATGATTCCTCACCAAATGCCCTCTCACGGCAGCTTGCAATTTGACCGCGTGTTTATGTTCCACGAGTCGTCTCTCAGCCTGAGAATAATATTCAACCACAAATAATGAACATAATTAAGCTGTCATAACTCATAACACATTGCAGAAAAAAGATGCATACCAAGAATCTCCTAACAGCAGCCTGTATGACAACAATGGCTGATTCAGATGCATCGCGAGGGGGTTCACGTATAATGTCATCTTCTTCACAAGCAGGTTTGGTAGCCGTGGATGAAACTGTAACGTTTTTGGTAACTGAATTTGGCGTCTCTTCTGTCCATATATCGTCAGAAGTTTTTTCAGATATGTTGGAAGTAACCTGTGGTTCAGAACTGATGGCGATCGGTTCGGGGATTTGCTTATTCTCTGAAGAAGGTATCGTTTCAGTAACGACTGTGTTACTCTGCACCCGTTGTGTGGGTGATTCTTTCGGAAAACTCCATCCAGGTTTACTGGCACCTTTGTTCTGGAGTGAGTTCAATTGAATTATTAAATTAGTTCGAAAAAGGGACAAAAAAAAAACAATCATATGAAGCTTAATGCCTTGATCCAAATTCAATTAAACCATCAAATAAGAACTGATAAGATATCTTTTTAGTAACCATGAGAATCTACTAGGAAAGACTCACGGGACCCACCAGTATCCTGCTAAAGTGCAGCTTGCGCTAGACAGATGTCCCTCAAGAGGTTAAGTTAGAAAACCAGTGGAAGCTGGATTCGAACTTACGACTAACGCTAGAGGGGAATCACGAATCATGATGACCGATAAAATGATTGATCTCGCTAAATGATCAAAACCCTAACCTTGTAACCATGAGATCTAATCAACATACATCTATCCTTAATTAGCAACCTCTTTACTACTAATTAACCTAGTGAACCACCAAATACAAACTTAAATCTAGATTAACACATACGAATCACACATGAATCAGAAACCAAGATTCTCATAAAGAATCCACAAAACACAATATACGAAGATTCAATCAAGATCAAACACCCTTAAATCAAAATCCCCAAATTGAAAAACATCCAATTTCAATCAAATCTAAACACTTAGCAACTGTTGAACTCAATTTCAACTATCAAGATCTCAAACCCCAACACATCAATTCAAACTAATAACCGAATTCGATGTTTAACAACTAACGAATCATACAAACTCGAAGTAGATATACACAGACAATGAGATGAACACAATTATACCTCGGATGGAACATTGATCTCATCTTTGGCGACAGAATCTTTGATGCAGCCGCAAGAAATGAACTTGAAGCAAGATGTGGTGGATTTTCCCATGTTTGACCGTTGTAAAGTGTGTTGATCGAAGCACAAATGGTGTTTTTTTGGTGTCAGTTAATCACGTTTGAGAGTGTTTTACGACGTTGTTGTAGGTCACGTTGTTGGAACCTGAAAGGTGTACAGGGGGAGGGGTATTTATGGAATAACGCCAACCTAAACATACAAACTTCAACATAGGGTGATGTTTTTTTTCTATATGTAACACGTATATCGGGCGTAAAAACTTATATGAATACTTTTCTTAGCGTAGAGAGAGAGGCGGTGATAAAGTATGTTAGAAGAGTCATTATGAAAATATGAGAACGTGTTTGAATAACTTTGAAAGAAAAAGTTGTGATCAAAGGAAATTCAACATTCTAAATTTTAGTTTGTTGATTAAAAGGTATATTAGTTGAGTAAAACATGTACATTTAAGATACATAAGAAAAAAAATGACTTAGATATTAATTAGAAAAAAACTCAACAAAAAGGAAGAAGAATAAACTACAAAAATAAAAAGTATAAAAAACAAATAAATTAAATGCAATAAAGGAAGGTGGGAGAGCGTTGGCTTGAACGGTGACAACCTTTATAAGACACAAAGCTTAACAAACTTGATCTTCTGGTAATGTCGATCAATTTCTTTTTTTTTTATCATAGTTTGGAAACGATCAAAATACAAACAAATACCCATTATTACATAAACCCTTCGTTTAAAATAATGAAAAAATAAAAAAAATACACATTAAACCCACCTTATGGCAGGTTGATTGACCATCGATGTTATTGATCACTCCTTTTGAAACCAACCATGAATTTTACTTGTATATAATTTGGTTTTAATAAAATTTATAACAAGTTTTCTTAATTATGTTTCGTAATATTTTATATTTAAATGATCAAAAACGCATCTAACTCATGTTATTACGTATATTTTTCTCTTTTTATAGTTTTGAGTTTAGATCTGATTTTATTTAGGGGCCAAATATTGTTTCCAAGACGAGTATTATTTTGTTGCTCGTTATGGGTTTAATATTCAAACGACATTATATATTTATAAAGATGACATATATTTTGATTATTTTCTCATGATAACACCATAACAATGTTTGATTCTTGTGAACAAATCAAAGATTTTGTCTTTTATGATACTTATAGAAATAACTATTATTGTTTGTACTTTATGCTGCCTCAAGGCCCCAAGCAATCCAAATGCTTCGAAACCTTTAGTAGAGTACACCACAAACATTTGACCATGTAATTGTGTACATTCACTAAAGCGAATACAAATAACCAAGACTCGACATCATTCATTAAACATATTCATTAACCATACTAATTCAGTCATATACACGACTAATTAATAGAACACAACAATACACCCTAGTATGCATCCACTTACCGCAAATTCTAAAGTTTACGATAAGCAATGAAAAAAAACATTGAGTTCTAAATGAGTAAGTCTTAGCTCACTATATTCGAAGGGCTTGGTATGGTTTTCACATCCTCTTACTAACTATCATTCAACCATTATAATTAATACATCTCATTCAATGTTCATGACCAGACGCACTCAACCACCTCAAGTGTGTCGTGTCGTGCCCCGTTCCACTCTGTCCTCCCTAAAAATACCCTACGAACGAGAGGGATGGCGCCTTTGTTGCCCTGAGTACTGCTGCCAACCCTACGGGCTCAAAAAGATTGGGTTATGCGGGTTCATGAACCCGTTGAAAGATTGAGAGAGGGAGGAGGTGTCCGATTGGGGTGTGAGATGACATCTATTGATTGGGTAGAGGGTTCAAAAAATTATACCCCTTCAATTTGGGTTCAAATGATTCATTTTTAGTCATATCATGTGACATCCATTCATTGCTTAACTAAGTAGATTCAAATGACTCATATTTTTACACCCCACCATGCTTAACCAGTAAATCTTGTCACGTATACAACATGTAAGGTCAATGGAACATCCATCAAGTCCCCCTTTGAATAACACCATGAGCTTTAGAGGTCAACATATTAAATTTTAATATTATATCATAAGTATCGCACATTTTTTTAGATTATAGTATTAAGGGTTGTTTGACAACATCTGAATCAGCCTCAAAATGGTTCAGATATCTGAATGATTCAGCATTTAATGTTTCAGACTGTTTGTTTTGTGAGCAAATGTTTGAATGGTTTAGACATTTGCCTCTGAATTGTTAAGCATTATACTAATGCTGAATGATTAAGAGGTCTAATGCTGAATGGTTAAGAGGTTTAATGCTGAATGGTTAAGACCTCTTATCTGAATTGGTTAGACATTTGTGTTGGTCCATTTGATTGCAGTACAAATGAGATGTTGGATTGTTCAATATCAAATACACACAAATTTGATCTGAAACTGATGAGAACTTAATATTGAATAGAAACAACCAAAACCTCAATAAATCAAGAGCACTAAGGCTCTGATACCATATTGTTGGTCCATTTGATCGATTTGCAGTACAAATGAGATGTTGGATTGTTCAATATCAAATACAAACAATGAGAAACAAAGATGATGAAGATTGAGAGCAACCACAAATGATTCAAAATAAAGCAATGATGATCAACATAATCAATAATAACAAAGCACAATGATATATCAGAGAATAAACTGCTTACAATACACACTTGCAACAAGAATAAACGATTAGGGTTTTTGCAAGCTTAACCAAAATGAAAATGATCATAACTATATATAGCAGTCTTAGTTTCACAGACAGTTTCACTGTCAGCGAAACTATTCTGCCGAGATTGTAGTTTCGCCCGGCAGAAATAACAGTTTCGCCGAGAGAACTAAACAGCTGACTGTGAGCGAAACTATAGTTTCGCTCACAGTTTCGCTGGACTGCAAAACATAATAAAGCTAATTACATACAAAAGTAAGCTAACATAAGACCTATTACAAGCAAACGTAAAGATTCTAATCTAAGGTGAGTCCAACCTATGCATGATCTTCAATTTGCCTTTGAATAGTTAAGTGATATACTAGCTCTTAATGGTTTAACACTTAGGGGCTGTTTGATTACACTGACTCAGTAAGATCTGACTGAGTCAGAAGCTGACCCAGTTAGAAGTTCTGACTGAGTATGTATCTGACTGAAACTTGGCTGTTTGATTCAGTATCTGACTAGAACCAAATCAATTCAGTATTTAAGTAACAAACCCACCGGAGTCACACCACTGGTCGGAACCACCACACCACCGCCACAACCACCACTATCACTGTACACATTCCGACCCCCACCGCAATCCACCGTACACATTCCGACCACCACCGCAATCCACCTTACACAAAGGCGGTGCCGAAGGCAGTGCCTACGGATCGCGAGGCCGAGCCAAAGCCAAAGGCGGTGCCTGCGGGTCGCGAGGGGGCGGCGGGCTACGGGTCGCGAGGGGGCGGCGGGCTGCGGGTCGCGAGGTGGCGCGAGTCAGCCGGTCAGCAACTTTTTTTTCAAGGTTTGGGTCAGCAATGGAGACCCGGTCAGCCGGGCCCGAAGCCGAAATCAAACGGGCTGACCCGCTGACCGAGTCAGCCGGGTCAACCCAAAAACAAACAACCCCTTAATGGTTTAGACCTCTTATTGGTTCAACACTTAATCATTCAGAAATTAACAAACATCCTCTTAGTTGGTTAACTATGTTTAGCATGGTAGGCTGCGTCATATATTGTAGATGGACTTCGTCTTTTATGGGTTATTTTATATTTTATATTTAACATATACTTTATATATAATTTTTATTTCTATATAAAATAATTAACTAAGGATGTCACTTGTAATAACCATGGGTCTCTAATAGAGTGTGGTAATAATATGGTTATTCTTGTGAGGTTTTTCTATTGTTTTTCAAGGTATTGAAACATTTTCTTTAAAACTAACATATTTATTGTTATCGTCATATTCTCTTTTATAGTATTGTTATTGTTGTTCCTAGCTATATTGCCATTGCGACGTTGTTTTCTCCATGTTCCAATTTCGGCCCTTTCATAGCAAACTCATCTCGAACTCAAGGCATATACTAACTTGACGGTTAGATATGGTTTTCTCAACTACAACTCGAGTCCACTTAAACGGTTAATTTCTTTGTTTTTGTACCGCACTCACTAGACCATCCATCTCAGCTCTAGCGTCCTAATCAAAACGAGAAGAAGAGCGTCCACAAGTATGAAATACATCAATAATGTTACCAATATTCGAACCATATATGAACCATAGGAACTTTTTTAATGCTATTATGAACCAAAACAAGATTACTTAGATCAATTAAATTGGCACGACAATAGGAGACATGAGACAAGCGTTGATATGGTATATCTTTTGTAGGGATAGTTTCAACAACATCCCTACACTATTAATAGATTAAATAAATTCCCCTTAAAATATTATAATTATGTACAATAGCTTCAACTTTTGACCAATTTGCTTGTCAACAAAACGTAACTTGTTTAAAGTAGCATATAAAACATTCAAGTATATGATCATCTTTGATATCTGCAAATAATAACGGTCAAAAATCATGTAGGGATCGAAAAGAAACCGGAATCCAACAGTAATACGTAATACCAAAAACGTGTGAAATGGATATTGGGATGGGTATTCGGGTATGAGATCGAGTATGTGATTAGTTTTAAAAAGTTTTCGTGTACGGGACATATATGAGATTTGGTGATACCTGGTCGGTTTATTCGAACAAAGATGACTATGAGCGAAACCCAGGACATACCTTTAAGTTTAAACCGAGTGTAAATTTATGATAACTATACAAGTTGTCTTATTTTACAATAACAAATTATCTTCAATAATGTGATAACGAGTCATAGTTTGAATTATTAAAATATAAACTTGTTGTGGTTTATTTTACACAGTTTTATCGGTTATAGAAAAATAAAACGCTGATTCTATATTAATAAAAAAGGTTTGAATAAAAGATTGATATCCACTTTCCATGTTATCAACAATGATCTAAAGTATTAAAATGATGTAAAATGTTTAAAGTACACATCTATAACATAATATGAAATTTTCTAACTATTGGACCTTATAAGGCATCTTCTAATGGTTTCCGAACCCAAGAAAATATAATGTTCACACAAGTCATAACATCAAGGGTATAATTAACATGTTTACAGTTCACCAATACGAATATTCAAATGATTGAATTCCAAGTGAAAAAAAAAAAACCTTCAACAAAACAAATTTAGAAATTTTCATGTGTGTCTTAAGTCTTAACGCACGGGTATAATGGCTACCTTCAGTGTTCACCAATAAACCATCCATGACATATTTGGAGTATTGTTGATGAGAGTTTAAAAGATTAGGGGGTAATTTGGTATTTAAGCATAATGCAAGGAGGCTATTTGAAAGGTTTCAGGGTGTGACACCAACGGATACGCATGCACTAGCATGTGATAACAAAAAGTAAACGAATTTGACAGGTGTTTTGTCATGACGTATCATGTGGATATTTTTTTTATATAAATGTTATAATTAAAGATATATGTTTTATGCATTTCGGCGGATCTTTGCATGTGTAAGTTTTATAATATTAGATACAGGTGGATTCTGTTAAAAATAATAATAATAATACTATGAGATGATTCGAACAAGTGAGTAACATGTCAAAATAAGTTGGTGAGTTTGTAAATGTTATTAGGCTATGTGTACATCAGCATGTACTCACAAATCACCACACCCCACTTCCAAGATGGGGCTAGTGGTGTACAAATAGGGTTTTTTTTAAAACCGGTTTGGGTTTAAACCGGAACCGGTTTGGTCAACCGTGGTAAAAACGGTTTGGCCTCAAACCGGTTCGGGTTCTAAACCGGTTTGCACTTAAAAAACCCAAACCTATAAAACCGGTTTGGGTCGGTTTAAAAACCGGTTCGGGCCCAAACCGGTTCGGTTTTTCTTTCTAAGCGTTATAAATTAAATTAACAATTAATTGTAAAATTTAAATAAACTTATAAGATGAATGTTACATATTAATTGTATAAATTAAATAAACCTATAAGATGTATTTACATATTTTTATTTGTAAAAATTAAAACATATAAAATTAGAAACATTACATAATTGTTTTTAAAAATAAAGTACAGAATTTCAAATTAAGTACACATTAAAATCAAAGTGAAATATATAATATATAAAACATAGAAACAATTCAAACGACATAAAATTTTAAATAATTGATTGAAAACCGATTTGGAAACCGGACCGGGTTAGAAACCGGTTTGAAAGAGGAAACCTACAAACCGAACCTAAGCCGCCGGGTTGGGCCGTTTGAAACCGGTGTGGGCCTCAAATCGGTTTCGATTTTTTTTCCCGAACCGATTGCCAAACCGTTTTTTTAACACCTCTAGATGGGGCTGTGAGAGGCTTCATAGTGACGGATTTAGAAAATATTTTTTAGTGGGTCGGTTGCCTATTGCAAATATTATTATTTTTTGTTTGTGTTGGGTTAGATCACACGATAAGAATATAAAAGATCATACTAAAACAAATAATCTAATAATTGATCTACCAACTCATTTTACTTTTCAAACTAACATGAACATTTAACACTAATTATGGGTGTAAACGAGTCAAGCCAGCTCGTGAGCTACTTGGATCTCAGCTCGCCAAAAGCTTGGCTTGATCCGAGTTTAAACGAGCTCAAGCTAGAGTTCATATTATGGCTCATATAATAAAGGAGCTCGTGCCGGAGCTTCACATATAATGCTCGAGCTAGCTCGTGAGCCTAAGCAAACTTTTTTTTTATATAATTTTAATTTAATCCACTACTTATATATTTATATATATAATTGTTATTATATATATAACTATGATACAAATAATTAAACAAAAAAACAAGAGAACCTAAGTCAGACTCGAGTTTGAATATTTTCTCACTATTAGAAATAAAGTTCTTCACAAGCCAAGCTCAAGTTCTTTTAAGATAAAAGGATTCCAGCAAGAACCTAGACAATCTCAAGCTCCGCTCGACTTGTCTACACCACTATTTAATATTCATAGTAACATTTAAATAATCAAATATAAAAATAAACATATATTTAATTAATAAATCGATGATATAATCTAGAAATCTACTATTCAATCATCTAAATTGATAATTTAATATTTTTCATATTTCTTATAAATAAAGTTCTGGCGAGATTTACGGGTGGAGGCTACCAAAGCCTTGTGTCCACCGAAGTTTATTCCCGTAGTAACGAACTTGCAAAATTGTTTATCATAAAGAGATTCGTCGTTAAAGTTATCCCGCGATGACATCAGGTCGCCAGCAGCCAACAGCCACCTTGACGTCGACTCTGGAAAACCCCCTTAAAAAGAACAATCTCGTGGAGAGGAACAACGCTACGCAGAGAACAATGACGCCAATTAACATGCCATCAACACACAGGACCTCGACTGTAGAGGGAGTGGAGATAATCGTGATAAGAGAAGAAATGATTTTGCCTCTCTGTCTACACGCAAAACAAGATTTAAAAGGGAAAAACAAGGTTAAACACGTACAAATTGAAACTCTAGTGACAAATATCCAAGAGAAGTAAAGACAACTATTCCGTATGTTTGTTTAATATATGTATTATGATGAGCTAAAGCTTATGAAAATATTTAATATAAAATCAATATAATTTTGAAACCGGGGTATAGTTATTTTTTAAAATTGTTTTATAAAAATATCGAAAGAAATTTCATTTTATAGAATTATTATTATAAATAAATCTAACTTTTTCCTAAAATAAAAGACGTTATACAAAAATAACTATAGATATTATTATTATTTAATAGGAGAGAAACGTAAGAAACAGAAAATTATAAATTTAAAGAAATACAAAAAAAATTATATAGTTAATAAAAGAAAGAAGTTGAAAAAAAAATAAAAAAAATACATAACAGAATGATACATTGTCACACCCCGAAAATCGCAGCGGAAAGTCGCGTGACGTGGTGGTAACGGAAGTTGGACTTGACCCAACTTTCATGGTCAAACGTATACTAAAATGTCATTAGTTATTAAAACCATTAGTCAACATCATACGAGTACTTGGTTATTCTACATCAAAACATTTTTAGTAGTAACGAATACTACTTTTATTACACAAACATGGTTTTATTTAAAACATTTAAAGTCTTAACGTTTGACCCTTCCAAAGACAAAATTCCGGATTCCATGTTGAGCTCACCTATAACCCTGAAAAGCACGAAGGGTAATAAAGTCAACATAAAGTTGGTGAGCTTTCGGGGTTTTGAAATCTTGCAACCATACATCTCTTTTTTTTAAAAAAAAAATCATATGATGAAACAAGGTATAATATAATCCACATAGACTAGCTAGGTACTATGTTATTTAGGTCATAAGCCCATAATCAAACCAAGAAACACGTTGTTGCCCCACAACTATCCAGACATATAAACTCCCTCGCCACAACCTGACCAGTGCGACTGGTCGCGAGAGCGGGCCATTCTAACCCGATAGATCTACCAATATATTTTGTGGCCTCATCCCCGAGGTTAATGATTATAGAGGGATTTAGATTTCAGTAGTATATAGATCCATACTACTGATTCAAACTTATACCCTCATATTATATATTATCCCGTTTAACTCATCATATACTTTAATAAATCATTTCATGCTTTTCCCCCAAAACAATTTAACATACATTTAAAAATGGGGCCGAAGGACTCACCTTGAGTGTGATCTTCGAAGTTAACCAATGTGCAGTGCTTTTCAAATAGTAAACCCTAATCATAAACATTATGATTATTATGCGATAACTCATGCTTAAGAATACACTTCACCCATTCTATATATGATTGTTTAAAATGGTACGTTTTGCTTTAGTCACAAAAATGTATATTTTTGTAAATGAAAATAATTCTTTTTAAAGTCACATGTCTTGTGTCCTTTATTATAAGTCTTGACTATAAACCACCAATTTCCTTATTCCTGTCTTATATGTATTAATTTTTACTAACTTGTCACTAATAAACTTTGAGTCAATAGTCCTATTATACCATCATCTTGGGTGTCTAAAACCTTCTTAAACAGAGAGTCAATCATCTCCACTTTGGGTCATTATTCCTGAAAATGATTATCTGATCGGGCTTTCTTTTACCTGAGTTCATGTAGAATTCAAGAAGTAGTTTCCTCATTATATCTTTTTATAAAATAATTCTTTTTAATATTACTTGATTATTAATACATTTATTATCTTCTTCTTACATATCTTTACTAATTAGTCGTTTAAAGTATATACTTATATTTTCTTTTATTTGTCGTAGTTTGTCCGAGGCACGTTTCATTCTTAGTCTAGTATAATTTCGATGTTTCAACCGTCGTCTTAATCGGGTTTGTTAGTCGTGGTGCCTCCTTGGTCATTTGTTTGATCTTAACCATAAATCTTAGTCTCAAGGTCCTTTTGTCGATTTTTACCTAAGAGAGTCCTTTAATTGTGTTTAAAATTCCATTTACTTTAAGCTAGTCGTTTGTAACTATTTTTCTTATAAAAGTCACCCAAAGTCTTTAACCTACTTATTATTATCATTTTAGTAATAGTCTTGTTAATCCAATGGACTTCCTAAGGTTCTTATCAAGACCATACTTCATCATTCATTTCATCCACATGGCCTTACCTACTTACATGCATAGTATATACATACCTACATATTTTACCATCTAGATCCTTAATGTAACATGTTCTTATCTACTAAACATCCATAAACAACCTATTTTCAGATTTATCAAACCCATACACAAGACATTTGCATACAAAAATCATTAAAACAACCATTTCATACAATACTTAAATGGGTGAACTAGGGTTTATCAAGATCCTTATCTTGATCATCCATGCATGAACACATATACATTGTCTAATCTAATATACCTTTGGAGGCACTAGATGGAAACTCTTATCACAATGCAAGCTTGATTCTTGATTTCTCGTTCTAACTAAGTTCCAACTAAGGTGCCTTATGGTGAATGCAAGTGAAGGTGGCTACTTGGTTGGTGTTAATCCGAAGGTGAAGGAAGAGGGGGGGGGGGGGTTCACGGTGGTGTCGGATGAGGGTGACGGGGTGATGGTGTCGGGTGAGGGTGGTGGTAGTGGTGGCGGTGTCGGGTGAAGGTGATGGTAGTGATGGCGGTTTCGGGTGACAGTGGTGGTGGCGATGTCGGGTGAGGGCGACGGTGGTGGTGATGTCGGGTGAGGGCGACGGTGGTGGTGATGTCGGGTGAGGGCGACGGGGGTGGTGATGTCGGGTGAGGGCGACGGGGGTGGTGAGGGTGTCGGATGAAGGCGGCGGTGGTGATGGTGTCGCGGCGGAGGAGTGATATCGGGTGTGGGGGCGGTGGTCGCGACGGTCTGTGGCGGGTGTGAGGGTGGTGATCGCGACGGGAGGTGGTGTCGGATGTGGGGGTGGTGGTCGTGACGGTGGGTGGTGATGTTGGTGCCGGTCGGCAGGTGGCCGGCGCGAGGCGGCCGGCGAAGGGACGGCCGAAGGGTGATGGAGGTGGTGTGTGTGAGAGTGGAGAGGAGATGAAGAGTTGAGAGTGTTTGTGTGTGTGTGTGGTGTTTTTTTAAACACACTCACTAAGTGTGTTGTCTTGCATGCAAGACATTTGAAATCCTTCTTGGATTTGCAACTTGCCTAATCATCCATATTATTATTATTATTATTATTATTATTATTATTATTATTATTATTATTATTATTATTATTATTATTATTATTATTATTATTATTATTATTATTATTATTATTGTTATAATTATTCAAGAATTTAAACAATTGCTAGGTTTGATAAATGTTAACGCAGGGTTTTGCTTAATTAGATTTGAACATTAAATAATCATAATTTAATTATTGCGGATGATTTCGAGAGTTGACCTGATTTGACCGGATGTCACAGTCTCCCCTCGTTTAAGAAATTTCGTCCCGAAATTTACGCTGTTGATCCTGAGTCAAATCCGGTTTTGAATAGGTATGGGTACTTTTGTTGTATTTCATCTTGGCGCTCCCAAGTAAATTCGGGTCCTCTTCTAGAGTTCCATCGGACTTTAACTAGCTTAATTTGCTTTCGTCTGAGTTTCTGAGTTTTCCGATCTAAGATCTCTATTGGCTCTTCGATGAATTGGAGTTTGTCGTTGATACTAACTTCATCTGGAGGGATAACTAGAGATTCATCTGTCATGCATCTCCTTAAATTGGATACGTGAAATACATTGTGCACATTACCCAGTTCCTCCGGTAATCTGAGTCGGTATGCAACTTTCCCAATCCGTTCCAGGATTTCAAAGGGTCCTACAAATCGTGGACTCAACTTCCCTCTTTTACCGAATCTCATAATTCCTTCCATGGAGATACCTTCAAGAACACTCTATCGCCGACCATGAATTCTAATGGCTTTCTCCGATTATCTGCATAACTCTTTTGCCGACTATTAGCCATTTCTAGCCTTTTTCGGATCTGAACAATCTTATCCGTTGTTTCTTGAATAATTTCTGGTCCTGTTAATTGTCTTTCTCCAATGTCGGCCCAACATAACGGCGATCGGCACTTTCTTCCATACAGTGCTTCAAATGGGGCGGCCTTGATGCTGGCGTGATAACTATTATTATAGGAGAACTCAGCTAGTGGTAGATGAGTATCCCAATTTCCACCAAAGTCGATCACACAAGCTCTCAATAAATCTTCCAGAGTCTGAATGGTTCTCTCGCTCTGTCCGTCAGTTTGTGGGTGATAGGCCGTGCTCATATCTAGTCGAGTACCCATGGCTTCCTGTAGAGTTTGCCAAAATCTAGAAGTGAATCGACTATCTCTATCTGATATGATTGACATTGGTACACCATGGCGTGAAACTACTTCTTTGATGTATAAACTCGCCAGTTTGCTCATACTGTAGGTCTCTTTCATTGGTAGGAAATGTGCAGATTTTGTTAATCGATCAACAATTACCCAAATGGTATCATAACCACTTGCTGTCCTAGGTAATTTTGTCACAAAATCCATGGCAATGCATTCCCATTTCCATTTTGGAATTTCCGGCTATTGTAGGAGTCCCGATGGTTTCTGGTATTCTGCCTTTACTTTAGAGCAGGTCATGCATTGGTTAACATAGGTAGCTATGTCTCCCTTCATGTTAGGCCACCAGAAAAATTCCTTCACATCATGATACATTTTGTCGATTCCTGGGTGAATCGAGTACCTTGTTTTGTGTGCCTCATCAAGAATTACTTTGCGTAACTCTCCATGCTTAGGAACCCACATTCTTTCGGCAAAACGTATCATTTTATCAGAATCTATCGCTAACTCCTTGACCATCCCTCGCAGACTTCTCTTTCTAGGTTTTCTCCTTTCAATGCTTCGAGTTGAGCACTGCGGATCTGGTCAGTAAGGTTCGAGTAAATGGTAAGTTTCAACGCTCGCACTCGTAGTGGCTTTTCCCTTTCTTTCCTACTAAGTGCGTCTGCCACAACATTTGCCTTGCCTGGGTGATATCGGATATCGCAGTCATAATCATTTAACAGCTCCATCCAACGGCGCTGCCTCATATTTAAATCCTTTGATTAAAAATATGTTGCAGAATCTTATGATCCGTATAGATGACACATTTGGTTCCATACAAATAATGTCTCCATATTTTAAGAGCAAAAACGACAGCTCCTAGTTCTAGGTCATGGGTGGTGTAATTCTTTTCATGTACTTTCAATTGTCTTGATGCATAAGCAATGACTTTATCTTTTTGCATCAATACACACCCAAGGCCTAATCGCGAGGCGTCACAATATACTACAAATCCCTCAGTTCCATTTGGTAGAGACAGTATGGGTGCGCTGCACAACTTCTGCTTTAGTAATTGAAAAGCTTTCTCTTGATCTTCGCCCCATACATAATTCTTGTCCTTACGGGTCAATAGGGTCAATGGTTGAGCTATCTTTGAGAAATTTTCTATAAACCTACGGTAGTAACCAGCTAACCCTAAAAATTGTCGCACTTCTGTTGAAGATTTGGGGGCTTCCCAGTTCTTAATTGCTTCTATCTTGGTTGGATCCACGTGGATACCCTCCTTGTTGATAATGTGACCGAGGAATCGAACTTCTCGAAGCCAAAATTCACATTTTGAGAATTTTGCGTACAGCTTTTCTTTCTTTAACACGTTTAGGATTAGCCTGAGATGTTGCTCATGTTCTTCCTTGGATTGTGAGTATATCAGAATATCATCAATGAATACTATCACAAACTTGTCTAAGTAGGGTTTACAAATCCTAGTCATGAGATCCATGAATATGGCAGGTGCGTTGGTTAATCCAAACGGCATTACTAGAAATTCGTAATGACCGTAACGTGTTCTAAAAGCCGTTTTTGGGATATCCTCTTCTGCTATCAACAGTTGGTGATATCCAGACCGTAAATCTATCTTCGAGTAGTAGCTGGATCCTTGCAATTGATCGAACAAATCATCAATTCTTGGTAATGGGTATCGATTTTTAATGGTGAGTTTGTTTAATTCTCTATAATCGATACACATTCGAAATGATCCGTCTTTCTTTTTGACGAATAGCACAGGTGCTCCCCATGGAGAAAAGCTTGGTCGAATGAACCCTTTTTCTAATAATTCTTGCAGTTGCTTTGACAATTCCTGCATTTCGGAAGGTGCTAGTCGGTATGGTGATCGTGCTACTGGTGCAGCCCGGGTATCAAATCAATTTGGAATTTGATCTGTCTTTTGGAGGTAACCCTGGCAAATCTTCGGGAAATACCTCTGGGTATTCTCGTACAATGGGAATATCTTCAATTCTTCGCTCCTCATTCTTAGTGTCAGTGGCTTTTATCAGGAAGGCAGGATATCCTTCATTCAGGTATCCATATGCTTCCATGACACTTATAATTTTAATGAAGGTTTTCCCTTTTCTCCTTGTACGATTAAGAGTTCTCCACTAGGAGTTGGCAATCGAATGATCTTCTCGAAACATACTATTTCAGCATGATTTCGAGAGAGCCAATCCATTCCAATAACCACGTCAAAACTTCCCAGATTGACAGGTAATAAGTCAATACTAAAGAGATGATTGTTAAGTTGTATCGTGCAATTTCTAATTACTTCATTGGATTCAATTTTCTTTCCATTAGCTAACTCAATAATATACTTCTTTCTTAGCTTACATGGTTTAATTCCCAATGATGATTCAAACTCTTTGGATACAAAACTTAAATCAGCACCAGTGTCAAACAAACAGAGGCATAATGATTATTGATAAGAAACGTACCGTTGACTACTGACGGTTCTTGCTGTGCTTCCTTGGCATTCATTTCAAAGGCTCTCCCTCTGGCCCTAGATCCATTCAGTCTTGGACAATCCTTCTTGAAGTGTCCAACCACACCACATTCATAGCAAGCTTGATCATTTCTGATCATCCTCCCATCAGGTTTTGCCCGACAATTCTGGCTTAGATGTCCAAACTTATGACAATGAGCACAAATTTTACAATCACCAGCATGGGGATATCCACATTTGCTACATTTTCCTTGAGGTTCTTTGGTTGATCTTCCATTGTTCGATGTTGCCACATAAACCCGTTCAGATCTCTGATTAAAATTCTTCCTGTTGTTTACTGGTCCCTTGGGATTTTCGAACCACTTTCTCTTTCCATCAAATAATCTTCGGTTCACTCTAACCGTCTTCCTCTCAATTTCCATCGCACTCTTTCCTTGATCGTCCTTCTTGATCAGGGTTCCATTTCGTATTGCGTCGTCGGTTAAGGTGTGTGCAATAGCGATTGCACTTTGGATGGTGGTAGGTTTGGAAGCTGTAACATTGCTCCTTATTTGAGGTGCCAATCCCCATATGTATCTTTCAATTCGAACATATTCCGGCGTGACCATTCGAGGTACCAACCTTGCAAGGTCATTGAATCTTGAGGTGTATGTCCGAATCTCAGCTCCTTTCATGGTATGATTCCAGAATTCGGTCTCAATCTTCTGGAGCTCATTGCGTGGGCAATATTCTTTAAGCAACATCTCCTTTAGTTGATCCCAAGTAAGTTCATATGCGTTGGTATCGCCCAAAATTTGGCGTTGGGAATTCCACCATGACAATGCTGCATCTTGGAAGGAACAGGTTGCATACTTGACCTTTTGATCGTTAGAACAATTGCTTATTGTTATAACCGTCTCCATCCTTTCGATCCACCTGATTATATCTAATGGTCCTTCAGCGCCTGTAAAAGTTCTTGGATTGCATCCTTGAAATGTCTTATATGAACACCCTTGTGGTTGTCCACCTGATGAACTTCCTGGGTTTCCGTTCGTGCCGGATCCATTGTTTGCACCCATACCGGAACCTATTTGAACCATTTCCTGCTCCGTTTCCAAGGCCATTATCTGTATTTTCTTGCCTCCTTACTTGACCAGCCACTAGATTTGCATCATGTTGTTCTAAAGCTGATTTGACGTGTCTAGCTATCAATTGGGCTAGTTCCTCTGGGGTGGTTGGTAAATTGACGTTTCCACTCGAGGACGTGTTTCGGGTTACAGGTGGCATGATTCAATTCTGTTCCGAAGGTAGGGAAGAAGAAGTTTAGTTTACGTACGCTTGTTATTATATTTTTATGATGGTATATTTTATATGAATATTCTATATAATTGATTCCTTAAATAATCATACAATAATTAAATATTCATGCGACTAAACACATCTCATCAAGGCATAACTTTTTAAAGTTTTCATAAGCGTCAAGTTCATCCATGGTTATCAATTACATACGAGTTAGTTATCAAAAGATCATAAGTAAATCAGTCTACATGCATCATCGAGTTTATAACTCGGTCAAAAGATAATGTTCAAGTACCCCGGCTAATCTCATAGTCATCCTAAAACAAGGTTCCACTACCAACATGCGTGAGGTAGGTAATCATCATCAAACATAAAGTAGCCATAGCCATCGATGTCTCCGCTCTCTCTCCCATCACTATCGCGTACTGCTGAGCTGTCACCAATGCTGTCTCAGCCACATCTGCCCTCTGCTCTGCCTGGGTCAATCGATCCCTAGTCTCTGCGAGGCTAGTCTCCAGGTCTGCTATACGGAAGTGCATCTGGCTCATAGCGCTGTCATCCAATAACCTCTCCTCCTCAATCGTCATCAATCTTCCATCCAAAGCTTGACTCACCTCCTCTTGAATCCTTATCTTCTTTCTGGTAGACAGTAGCTCCTTCTCGAGTCGCACACACTGGGCTACTAGGGTAATCATCACGCGCTCGATGGGCTCACCATCCAAAGTGGTCCTGTGTGGCGCAGAAGACGACTCTCCCTCCTCAAAGGTGGAAGGAATCCCATCCCTCGAAGCCCAGCCTCTCATGGCATCCATAATCCATCTCCACTGATCGTCTAAAAGTCTGGCCCGTTTGGGCATGGGCGTACTCTCCATGACATCATCATCCATCACTTTTCTCTTCTCTGTGTTTCCTCCGTTCATACACCAACTTAATCCTTGGCGGTGCATCATCCTCAACCGCCTCTCTCTTCTCCCTGCGCTCCCTTCGCTCATACACCATCCTAATCTTTGGTGGGTGTCGCATGAGGGGAATAGAAACAGCAGGAGTCACAGCAGTATGAGTCTCACTCTCTGAGGCCAAGCCAACTGGCTCCTCAGCAATGGGCTCGAGTGCGACTGCTGGTGGGGTAGGGCTCTCATCATCGGACTCAGATATCCAACCATTCCCCGAGTTTTCCATACCCGGGTACATGGTAGCTGCGAAGTATGGCTGGGTAGGGTGATACCATGGTGTCGAGGAAAGAGGCTCGGATGAACCATCGGTGCTACTGCTAAGGTCAGGTGCTCTCTCTCGGCTAACACGATCAGACATCTACAAATAGAGAAATGCATGCATGCGTACATATTAATTTTTACAAAGTTCTAGCACACAAAATTAACAATTATAATTTTAATAAGACTATTATTATGCTTATGACACGGAATTGTCTTTGGAGTCAAATAATCTTTTTAAAGGTTATAGTCTAGATTTTGAAAATACTCTCTAGTTCACTATAACCGTTGGCTCTGATACCAACTTCTGTCACACCCCGAAAATCGCAGCGGAAAGTCGCGTGACGTGGTGGTAACGGAAGTTGGACTTGACCCAACTTTCATGGTCAAACGTATACTAAAATGTCATTAGTTATTAAAACCATTAGTCAACATCATACGAGTACTTGGTTATTCTACATCAAAACATTTTAGTAGTAACGAATACTACTTTTATTACACAAACATGGTTTTATTTAAAACATTTAAAGTCTTAACGTTTGACCCTTCCAAAGACAAAATTCCGGATTCCATGTTGAGCTCACCTATAACCCTGAAAAGCACGAAGGGTAATAAAGTCAACATAAAGTTGGTGAGCTTTCGGGGTTTTTGAAATCTTGCAACCATACATCTCTTTTTTTAAAAAAAATCATATGATGAAACAAGGCATAATATAATCCACATAGACTAGCTAGGTACTATGTTATTTAGGTCATAAGCCCATAATCAAACCAAGAAACACGTCGTTGCCCCACAACTATCCAGACATATAAACTCCCTCGCCACAACCTGACCAGTGCGACTGGTCGCGAGAGCGGGCCATTCTAACCCGATAGATCTACCAATATATTCTGTGGCCTCATCCCCGAGGTTAATGATTATAGAGGGATTTAGATTTCAGTAGTATATAGATCCATACTACTGATTCAAACTTATACCCTCATATTATATATTATCCCGTTTAACTCATCATATACTTTAATAAATCATTTCATGTTTTTCCCCCAAAACAATTTAAAATACATTTAAAAATGGGGCCGAAGGACTCACCTTGAGTGTGATCTTCGAAGTTAACCAATGTGCAGTGCTTTTCAAATAGTAAACCCTAATCATAAACATTATGATTATTATGCGATAACTCATGCTTAAGAATGCACTTCACCCATTCTATATATGATTGTTTAAAATGGTACGTTTTGCTTTAGTCACAAAATGTATATTTTTGTAAATGAAATAATTCTTTTTAAAGTCACATGTCTTGTGTCCTTTATTATAAGTCTTGACTATAAACCACCAATTTCCTTATTCCTGTCTTATATGTATTAATTTTTACTAACTTGTCACTAATAAACTTTGAGTCAATAGTCCTATTATACCATCATCTTGGGTGTCTAAAACCTTCTTAAACAGAGAGTCAATCATCTCCACTTTGGGTCATTATTCCTGAAAATGATTATCTGATCGGGCTTTCTTTTACCTGAGTTCATGTAGAATTCAAGAAGTAGTTTCCTCATTATATCTTTTTATAAAATAATTCTTTTTAATATTACTTGATTATTAATACATCTATTATCTTCTTCTTACATATCTTTACTAATTAGTCGTTTAAAGTATATACTTATATTTTCTTTTATTTGTCGTAGTTTGTCCGAGGCACGTTTCATTCTTAGTCTAGTATAATTTCGATGTTTCAACCGTCGTCTTAATCGGGTTTGTTAGTCGTGGTGCCTCCTTGGTCATTTGTTTGATCTTAACCATAAATCTTAGTCTCAAGGTCCTTTTGTCGATTTTTACCTAAGAGAGTCCTTTAATTGTGTTTAAAATTCCATTTACTTTAAGCTAGTCATTTGTAACTATTTTTCTTATAAAAGTCACCCAAAGTCTTTAACCTACTTATTATTATCATTTTAGTAATAGTCTTGTTAATCCAATGGACTTCCTAAGGTTCTTATCAAGACCATACTTCATCATTCATATCATCCACATGGCCTTACCTACTTACATACATAGTATATACATACCTACATATTTTACCATCTAGATCCTTAATGTAACATGTTCTTATCTACTAAACATCCATAAACAACCTATTTTCAGATTTATCAAACCCATACACAAGACATTTGCATACAAAAATCATTAAAACAACCATTTCATACAATACTTAAATGGGTGAACTAGGGTTTATCAAGATCCTTATCTTGATCATCCATGCATGAACACATATACATTGTCTAATCTAATATACCTTTGGAGGCACTAGATGGAAACTCTTATCACAATGCAAGCTTGATTCTTGATTTCGTTCTAACTAAGTTCCAACTAAGGTGCCTTATGGTGAATGCAAGTGAAGGTGGCTACTTGGTTGGTGTTAATCCGAAGGTGAAGGAAGAGGGGGGGGGTTCACGGTGGTGTCGGATGAGGGTGACGGGTGCTGGTGTCGGGTGAGGGTGGTGGTAGTGGTGGCGGTGTCGGGTGAAGGTGATGGTAGTGATGGCGGTTTCGGGTGACAGTGGTGGTGGCGATGTCGGGTGAGGGCGACGGTGGTGGTGATGTCGGGTGAGGGCGACGGTGGTGGTGATGTCGGTGAGGGCGACGGGGGTGGTGATGTCGGGTGAGGGCGACGGGGGTGGTGAGGGTGTCGGATGAAGGCGGCGGTGGTGATGGTGTCGCGGCGGAGGAGTGATGTCGGGTGTGGGGGCGGTGGTCGCGACGGTCTGTGGCGGGTGTGAGGGTGGTGATCGCGACGGGAGGTGGTGTCGGATGTGGGGGTGGTGGTCGTGACGGTGGGTGGTGATGTTGGTGCCGGTCGGCAGGTGGCCGGCGGGAGGCGGCCGGCGAAGGGAAGGGGGCGGCCGAAGGGTGATGGAGGTGGTGTGTGTGAGAGTGGAGAGGAGATGAAGAGTTGAGAGTGTTTGTGTGTGTGTGTGTTTTTTTTTAAACACACTCACTAAGTGTGTTGTCTTGCATGCAAGACATTTGAAATCCTTCTTGGATTTGCAACTTGCCTAATCATCCATATTATTATTATTATTATTATTATTATTATTATTATTATTATTATTATTATTATTATTATTATTATTATTATTATTATTATTATTATTATTATTATTATTATTATTATTATTATTATTATTATTATTATTATTATTATTATTATTATTTATGTTATAATTATTCAGAATTTAAACAATTGCTAGGTTTGATAAATGTTAACGCAGGGTTTTGCTTAATTAGATTTGAACATTAAATAATCATATTTAATTATTGCGGATGATTTCGAGAGTTGACCTGATTTGACCGGATGTCACATACATGTCTGATGTGATTTTTATTTTTTAGTAAAGACGCATAGAGATTAGTATTGAGATAATGAGAATGTGTATATACGTCACTAGGTTAGTACCACGGTATTACACGGGTTGAATAAATAAAATATTAAATAATGATTGATAAAAATTAATGACTTATAAAACGATCTTTTAATATAAGATATTATTGACATTACGTACGAGTGATAAATAACGATATTATTTTTTAAACTTTTTAATTTTTTTTCAGTAAAAAGTTGGTTTTTAAACAAATTGTTTCAAAACAAAACGTTTTTAAAAGTGTCATTTTTAATAATTTATTTATTACAACTTTGAAATTTAATTACTTTTGTTTCATAAGAATGTTATTTTTAAAAGGCACATATTTTAAAATATATTGTGTTTTTTAAAGTTTGATATTTTTTTGTGAAAAAAATTCTTATTTTATAAAAAAAATTGTTACTTCACGAATTGCATTTGTAGAAAGATCTATTTTGAAATATATATATATATATATATATATATATATATATATATATATATATATATATATATTTGTAATATGATAAGAATTAGATAATATCATTTGTAGTTAATGTAATATTTATTAGGGGAAATAAACGTGCAATGCGGCGGGCGACATTTACATCTGGTACGTGTTTCTAATATTTTGTTATTCTTGTAATATTTTTACAAAAGTCTATTATGTTTTTTTTAAGTAAAAATTTTTTAACACCAAATAAATGGGTTTTGAATGACTACTTGTACATTTGCGCATTAACTTATTATACCTCACAAAATATAGATCGGTTCAGCAAAAAGTTTACATCAAAACGCTTAAAAAAATACACGTTACAATAGTAGTCTTAAAAGTTTTTAAACGTGATAAATAAAAAGATATAACTGAAATTTTAAACATAATAAGATTTTTTTTGTTTGTGGATAAATAATGTAAAATTTCATGTAAGTGTTAGTAAGTGTAAGGTTATTATGTAACTAACTGTAAGGGATAATATATAAATAATGTTATAAATAATATTTTACCTTCAAAAGTGGTTGTATCTTATGCATCGAATAAGGTAATTACTCTTAGTTTTATGGTATCTTAACATGTCACTCTCATATACTTTATATATAGTAGAGATAGACTGTTTTAAAAAAGTTATAAGTATTTTTGTTTCAAATTTTTAAAAATCAATATTTACGTAAATTACTCAATGATAGTACCTTTCATCTTTAAAGTTAGTACATGTGTACAGTTAGTATAAATATTTAAAGTTGTTTATAGTTATTTATTACTCAATGCTATATATGTGAACAATTAGTTTATTAGTAATTCAAATTTGTTAAAATTTTTACAGCAACGTCAATGGTAGTAGCTTTCACCTTTAAAGTTAGTATATGTGTACACTTACTATAAATATTTAAGGTTATTTATTACTCAATGTTGTATATGTGTACAATTAATTTATTAGTAATTCAAATTTGTTATACTTTTACGGTAGCAGTTAGTATAAAGGTTTAAAGATGTTATTTTTTATTCACTATTACCTCATAATTTAAACTTCATTTAATAGAAAGAAAATAACTCTCACTTTTAGTAATTCAATTTTGTTAAATTTTTAAGTAAATATTAATATAAAGGTTTAAAGTTGTTTTCTTATTCATTATTACCTCATAATTTAAACTTCATTTAATAGAAAAAAAATAACTTCACTTATTAATAATCAATATACTTATATGTTCCATCTAATAATTAGTTACTAATCCCAAAAATAATAGATATAGTAGAATAATTGGTTCTTAAATTTCTAAATTAAGGCAAATTTAAAATGTTTAATAGTCAATTTGTTAAACTTATATGTAAGTGTTAGTAAGTGTAGGGTTATTAAGTAACTAATTGTAAGGGGGTAATCCGTAAATAATGATATAATTACTTTTTTACCCTTAAAAATAATTATAACTTATGCATTGAGACATGTATGTGTTCTTAATTTTAAGATATATTAAAATACCTATTTTAAATGTTTTATATATAATATAAATACGAACTAAATGCCAAAGTAGTCAAAGTGGGCTTTTAGCATTTATCAACAGTTGAAAATGTACCCAAAGCCCAATAAAGTAGCCCACTTCCACAAGCCCTCTTCTCTTCTTTTCGTTAAGAGTCTCATCTCTGTATGTGTTCTCTTCGTCTTCATTGCCCCTTCTCATCTTCATTATTTCATTTACATGTACTTCTTCTAACCCTAAATAACTCATCAATCATCATCATCATCAAAGCTATATTCCTCCAATTCCTCGATTAATCTGACCCCATAAAAGAAAGAATTAGAGATTATCCTAACCTACAGTGAAAGAATTACAGAAACCCAAGGGTCGAGGTCTGAGCAAACGAAGGGTATGTTGATTTCAACTTCTTTTAACTTGCTTATTAGTGATTTGATTAACTGAGTTTATGGTTTCTTTTGACTCATTTGAGACCAAATTTGTGAAATCGATGATAGAAAACACAATGAGCATGTTGTGGGTGCTTTTCATGTGTAGTTTACTTGGTCATTGTTCTTTAGTTTAAGCACAATGAAGACATATTTCTTATGATTTGAAGATGGTTAATTTAGTTTATGAGTGAGATTTCTTTGTTGCAGTGAATTGCACTTGTTATTAATATGAGCCTTGGTGATCCATTTTAGCTCTGCACTGAAAATGTTTCTAACGCAACCCGAGTATGATTTCCAAATATAAATGTATGCTTATCTTTTAGGAGTTTATTTTCAGTACATCTGGTTTAATAAGGTTGATTAGTGAGAGTTTCAGATGAAAAGAGCCACAAAACGATACGGTGGAACACAAGACTTGACTATTTTATCTGAGTCATTGCTCATTGGCCAAAAAGTTTATTTTTTTCATCTAATTAACTGTAATCATCATGAAGTTGAGTTAAAAGTGAGAAAAATCTAAAATGAAAGCTTTTTAAACAAGCCATTTGAAATGCTTTACAAGTCTGCAGCTTTTTCATCTGAGGCATCATGGTTAATAAAACCTACTATTGATGCAGTAAACAACAATGTGGAGAACTGAAGGACAAGAAGCCTTTGATTCCAATGATTTCTTTTGCCTGATTTTATTTGAACTCCTCAAAGATTCTAATATGATTGCAACATTATAGTTATTATAGGGTGTTTGGATGTGAAACTGGTGAAACAGAAGTTGTTTATCTGGACAGCAAACCATATTATTGCACAATTGACTCTACACCTTTATGTATGAAAGTGTTTATATTATTCTGTAGACTTATGTGAGATCATACTTACAAATATGGAGAATTATGGTTTTATGCAGCTTGTTGTTTGGCATGATATGGAAATGTTATTAGCACAAATTGACCTTTTTAAAATGACCCCTTTTAACCTGTACTCATTTTTGTCAAAACCTGTCCTTACTTGAACCAAAATGACCTGTACCCATTCTGACCCATTACCAGCGTTCCTTGTTCTGTCCTTTATACAGGTATACTAAACAGCAATGGCATTTGAAAAAGGGCCCTGAAAATTTTCATACATACATGTGTAGAGTCAATTGGTCAATAATATGATTTTTCATACATTTTTTGCTTTGGGGCACCATAAAAGTTGAGTCGTCCTGCTCATCATCAAATCTATATTCTATTAATTCTCTCCTCATATTTTTCCTATAATTGAATGTACAATGACAATTGGAATGATTGTGTTAGACGTATACTTTGATTTTGGATATGGATTTTGTTTCCAGTCATAGAACTGGGATAATAAGTTTCACTGAGATTCATAATTTCTCATTTTTTAGGAATATTGAGCAGCTGATAAAGAGCAATTCACTGTGCTATCATTGACTGTAGGGTATCCATGTCCGACAGCTCATGCTAATTCTTTACAACCGACTAAGAAGTTTTGATCATCTCTGGCGCATTAGATTTGAATCTTATCAACAATTCCAAATTTCACGCCTGCTCAGAATTGGAACCAGATTGCTAAAGAAAGTGGATATGTAAAAACAACTGAATTCAAGGATGAAGGCTCTTGTTACAGGCAGAGGTATATATTTTATGAATGAATCACATCTATTTGGATCAATTTAATTACTGATTACGCTTTTGTGCAGGGAAGTTATGCTGTGATATTGTTGTTCTATGTGAGAGGTTACTATCTACATATATTGTTCCTTTTGATCTGCAACAAAGAGCTTTTTCTTCTGTAAATGGAATTGATCAAGAAAATATTACAAGATTTGATGAAAAGAAGCAAGTAGTTGATTCTGTGTGCCAGATTTTGGAGGGTGGTCCATGGGGAACATCTTTGGAGAATGCTTTATCCAAATACAATGAAAGTGCACAAACTGATTTTATGATTTCTGTTTTAAGGAAACTAAAAGATGTCAATCTTGCGGTTAATTATTTCAAATGGGCCGAGAGAAAAACCAATCAACCACATTATCCCGAAGCATACAACTCACTTCTCATGGTGATGGCAAGAAGTAAAAACTTTGATAAAATCGAACAAGTTTTTGAAGAAATGAATCTTGCTGGTTTTGGCCCGTCTAATGCCACATGTATTGAGTTAATCGTAAGCTGTGTCAAGATTAATAAACTAAGAGAAGCTTATGATATAATTCAGCTGATGAGAAAATTCAAGTTTAGGCCTGCGTTTTCTGCTTACACAACTTTAATAGGAGCTCTCTCAACCGTTCACGAACCTGATCTTATACTCACATTATTTCACCAAATGCAAGAGCTCGGTTATGAAGTACATGTGCATTTGTTCACAACTGTAATCCGCGCATTTGCTAGATCGGGTCGGGTGGATTCTGCTCTTTCTTTATTAGATGAAATGAAAAGCAATTGTATTGATGGTGATATTGTTTTATATAACGTGTGCATCGACTGTTTTGGTAAGGCGGGGAAAGTTGACATGGCTTGGAAATTCTTTCATGAAATGAAAGTTCATGGTATCATGCCTGATGATGTCACATACACTAGCATGATAGGTGTTCTATGCAAAGCTAATAAGCTCAATGAAGCCATTGACTTATTTAACCAAATGGAGCACAATAAGAAAGTCCCGTGTGCATATGCTTATAACACCATGATCATGGGCTATGGAATGGCTGGAAGGTTTGATGAAGCATTTCAGTTACTCGAGAAACAAAAGTTAAAGGGTTCGATTCCAAGCGTGGTGGCATATAATTGTATTCTCACATGTCTTGGGAAAAAAGGGAAAATTGACGAGGCTTTGAAGTTATTTGAAGATATGAAGAAAGACGCATCGCCTAATTTATCGACTTACAATATTCTTATAGATAATCTTTGCAGGTCTGGTAAACTTGACATTGCTTTGAAGATTCAAGATTCCATGAAAGAAGCCGGTTTGTACCCCAATATTTTGACTGTGAACATAATGATCGATAGATTGTGCAAGTCTCAACAACTCGATGAAGCATGTTCGATATTTGAGAATCTTGATGATAGTTGCCCGCCAACCGATTACACTTATTGCTCACTTATAGAGGGATTAGGCAGACATAATAGAATTGATGATGCTTACAAGTTATACGAACGAATGCTGGAAGCTGGTGTGACTCCAAATGCTGTTGTCTATACGTCTCTCATTAGAAACTTCTTTAGATTAGGAAGAAAGGAAGATGGTCATAAGATTTATAAAGAAATGGTACGTAGCGGGATTACTCCTGATTTAACCCTTTTAAATACGTATATGGATTGTGTATTTAAAGCTGGTGAAACAGAAAAAGGTCGTGCTTTGTTTGAAGAAATTAAGAACTATGGTATTGTACCAGATGCCCGAAGCTACTCGATACTAATTCATGGACTAATAAAAGCAGGGTTTGCACGCGAAACTTATAAACTGTTCAATGCAATGAAGAAACAAGGATGTGTTATGGATACACTTGCATACAACACTGTTATTGATGGTTTTTGCAAATCGGGCAATGTGAACAAGGCTTATCAGCTGCTAGAAGAAATGAAAGTGAAGGGGCATCCACCAACTGTAGTCACTTACGGGTCGGTGATTGACGGGCTTGCTAAAATTGACCGGCTTGATGAGGCTTACATGCTCTTTGAAGAAGCTAAATCTCAAGGTATTCAGTTAAATGTAGTTGTGTATAGCAGCCTTGTTGATGGATTTGGAAAAGTGGGTAGAATTGATGAAGCCTATTTAATTATGGAAGAATTAATGCAAAACGGTTTGACACCGAATGTATACACATGGAACTGTATGCTCGATGCATTAGTGAAAGCAGAGGAAGTTGATGAAGCACTCGTGTGCTTTAACTCAATGAAGGATTTAAAGTGTACCCCGAACGCTATAACCTATAGCATAATCATAAACGGGCTATGTAAAGTTAGAAAGTTCAATAAGGCGTTTGTGTTTTGGCAGGAGATGCAGAAACACGGGCTGCAACCGAATGTGGTCACTTATACCACTATGATCTGTGGGCTTGCGCGAGCTGGAAACGTGTTGGAGGCTAACCGTCTTTTCGATAGCTTTAAGAAAAGTGGCGGTGTTCCAGACTCGGCTTGCTATAATACTATGATCGAAGGGTTGAGTTTAGCGAATAGGGCGATGGAAGCTTATTTGTTATTTGAGGAAACCAGATTGAAAGGATGTTATGTGTATGCTAATACTTGTGTTGTACTTATGGACTCATTGCATAAAGCTGAGTGTCTTGAGCAGGCTGCAATTGTTGGTGCTGTTTTGAAGGAAACAGCTAAGGCTCAGCATGCTTCTAGTTCTATGTAAGCATCTTATAATATTTTAATTAATTTTTTTATTATATTTTTTTAACCTTATATGATAAAACATTGTTGGCATGCTACTTCTGATTTTGGCTCTTGTCATACAGTTTTTGTTTTTGTCTTTAGGATGTTGGGGGTTAGAAATTGCATAAAAAAGGTATTTGGATGTGTGTGTTTTAAAAGTGATTTTTACGCGGTTTTGGTCTTTGGTCTGAATAAATGCTTACTTTTATGCTGTTTGGATATATGATTCATCTTTATGCAATGTTTCTAGCCATCATGGTTTTGATTTATGTATTGATGACCCTTTTAGAATGTAATATCGTTTATAGTGAAACGTCTGATTGTAATTGTTAGTGGTGAGCATGGATTGATTCGGTGCGGTTTTACCTGTAAAATTAGGTCTTAATGGGTTAGATTACATTGTAATGAGTTATAGTCGATCATACTTGTGGTGATGAGTTATATTAGGACGCTATGAGTTATAAGGACCATACATATACACATCTTAATGGGATATATGGAGTCTTAAGAGTTACGATGGCTCTTAAATGGGCATATATGCCTTAACATGTCATATAAGGTCTTAAAATTCATGATAGCTCTTGATGGAGCATGATGAGTCTTAATGTGTCATATTAGGATTTAAAAAGGGTTTTTTTTTAGATTATTGTAACGATGAGATACATGATGTTTTACTACTGGGTTGTTTTATTTATTGAAACCTAAGAGCAATGATTGCTTTTAATAGGTCATTAGGTCATGATAGAGTATGAACCTTAGCATGTCATGGTTAGGATCGAAAAGGAATTGAATTGTGTTGGTTAGTAGTCAGTAGGCTTGTAAATGAACGGAGGAACACGAACATTAACTTGTTTGTGTTCGTTTATTTAATTTGAATTGAACATGAACACATAATCGAACATGATTTTTTGTTATGTTTGATCACTAAGAAAATGGAATTATTCGTATTCGTTCAAGTTCGTTCGTTAAAAAGCTAAATGAACAGTTAACGAGTGTATACAAACACAAACTAACACAACGTATACAAATGAACAAAAAGAAACACACATAATTGAACAAACACAAACGAATCTAATACATAATAATTCATCCAAAAACACATTCAAATAGGGTTAAATGTACATGAGTCATCCAAAAATATGATTTATCCAAAAATATGATTTTACCAATAAATCCATACAAATATAAAAGTATATAATATGGATCGTTTTAATATTTAAATGAATGTACATAAATGAATGTAAATAAATGAATATATATGAACGGATATAAATGAAAGTTCACAAACATAGAGGAACAAACCAAACATTTGCTCATGTACGCTTGTTTAATTAAATGAATAGTATTTTTTCATGTTTGCTCATGTAGCGGGTCTTAAAAGTCACGATAGCTCTTAGGGGGTGTTTGTCCTAGCTTATTTTTAGGCTTATGCTTATATTTTAAAGTAGCTTATAACTTATTTTTTATTATTTGATAAGCTCTTTTTAAGTGTTTAGATTAACTTATATTCTACAAGTTGATTATGTGTTAAATCCACCATTCTTTAATTTGTTACAATAATAAGTTGCTTCAATAATTATTAATCTACCATCATTTTAGGGTAAATGAGTAACTTACATCCTTACATAAATAAGTTTTTTCAAATAAACTAAAAAACCATCTTCAAATTAGCTTATATAAGCTAATAAGCATAAGCTTAAAAAGCTAAATCAAACACCAAATTAAAATTATTTTATAAAAAAAAACTATAAGCTTTGTTAAAAAAAACTAATCCAAACACCCCCTTAGTAGAGCACGATGGCCCCTAATGGATGCAATGGATTAAAATGAGTCATATTAAGCATTACTGAGTATATTAGAGCATAAGCGACCATCTTTTACTAGTTATGATTATGTTTGACCATGGTTGACCAAACTACATTAACCAAAATCTATGCTGATAAAACAAAAAAATTATTATCGCATGTTATTCTCACAATCATTTTACCATATATCATCTTCTTACAATCATTTGTCACATGTCACTACCATAACAAGTTAACTCTTTAATGATAATATTAAATGCTAATGATGTTGTATATTCTTTTCAAATTGTTAAATAAATATTTAATAAATAAAAACATGTTTCTTTTTACTAAAAAAACGTATTTTTTTGAAACAACATTTTATGAACGATGAAGTTTTTTAATAAAATAAGTTTTCTTTAAATGACAGTTTTTAAAAATCATTTTTTAAAAAAACATTTTTTTAAACAAAACATTTTGAGTTAATTTTAGTTTTGCTCTCTAAGATTTAACAAAAGTAGAGATAATAATGTTTAATAAAGTAGGGTATATTTGACTATTTTGACCAAATATGACAATGTTTGGTTAACAAGTATGTGCATGCTTATCAATTACAGATACGTTTGATAAATTACGGCTATGTTTTGTAAGACTTTGTTTTTGGAAGTTTTCACAAATGTTTTCATATATCAGAACCATGATTTTAAACTGAAAATTCCATAGTTTATTATAATGGAATCATAGAGTAAATAATATGGATAGTCCTTGTGGTATGTTCAAATTGCAGTTTTGGTCCATATGTGTGAAAAACTACAAGGTCACTATTAAAGTACGAATAAACGTAAAATGTTTGGCCCCTGACATGAATAGACGGTTATCTTTTTCCATTAAATTGTGTAAATTGATCAAAATACCTTTACTATTAAAATAAAGGGCTAATTACGAAAATGACCATTTAACCAAATCGAATTACTAAAATAACCAGTCAAAACTGAAGTTTAACAAATAAAACAACAAATCGTAGTCCGCCACGTGTCCATCCCTCGCTGACGTGGCGAGGGATTACGGGAATCCCTCGCCCAAGGAACCGTGCCAGCGAGGATCAGCCATAATCCATCGCCCACGTGTCCATCCTCGCTGACATGACTTATCCCTCGCTGAATCAGTGAGGGATTATGGGAATCCCTCGCCCAAAATTATGAAAATACCCCCTTGCCCATAATTAAATATATATGTTTATAACCAAAAAATACGTATTTTTCTTATTTATTATTTTTTAAATACTTAAAAATTTAATTTAATTTCATCTTCCACTATATAATACAATGTTTACCCTTAATAAATTTATTAAATCTTACATTCTTTTCAACCTTGTTACTTTCTTTTTAAAATTCTCTCAAATCAAAAAATGTCAGTTAATATCATACTTTGCAGTGGGAGAAAATGACATTTTGTAAAGGGTGTTGAAGAGTATCTACCATTAAAAGGTAACGGTGTTTTATTTGATAAACTCTAAGTTTGGTCGCTCCACTGCACCCCACGCCAAACCATCGTCATCATCACACCAAGCCACCACCACTGCCTGAAGGAGTTATCTCCGTCGGCCACCACCACCACCACTCGTCCTTAATTTTTTCATTGCAGTCATACCTCACTCTCTGTTTTGGTGCTAGTGTGGTGACTGTGGATCTATTCAATGGTGGTGATGGTTGTGGGTTGAGAGGGGTCGCTCGAGTGGTGGTGGTGTGATTTCATGGTGGGTTTTGATTTTTAAGATCCAAAAGAGGGGGGCTTGAAATGTGGTGAGTCCAATATTAATATTTTTAAGTTTTTATTTTTTATTAATTTAGGATATGAGTATTTTAGTCATTTTAAAAATATATTAAGACTGAACTTGTAGTTTTCTGAACCTGAGGATCAAAATCACAATTTGAATTTTGAATATAGTATAGGGACTGCCGTGTATATTACTTGGAATCATATAAGTCACTCAATCAAGAAAACATAACATACAATTAGCAAATTCCCAACGAACCCAAAAAGAGCCACATGGATGCCGCCGTTGGTACTTTAAAACCACAGTGGGATGATGAGTTCTTTTACCAAAAAATGATGGTTTAACATTGACTATTTATTGTTTGACTAGACGTTTAGGCACGAGGTATTTACTCATGTTGGAGGAGCCCCGATTTAATGGAAGTCAAAGAAACAATATGTGGTCTCTATTGATGCATGGAGCTGCATGCGCACGTGGAGCTGCATACATACGAAGAATAAGTCGTGTGCACGTGGAGTATTAGTTAACGGTCATATTTAGTTGTTATGTTTCGTAGAATAATTCTTATGTGTTTGTTCCGATTTTATGCTGATTTAGTGGAGTCAGTTAGTGTTTATTTCGTGTACTTGTACGCCTATTTAAAGGCAGTCTTCGTATTGAATAAAGCATCATTTTCACGAGAGTTCCATTGTGTATATCACTTGATTACTTCAGGTGGTATCAGAGCAAGAGTTCATATCCATTAGAGAGTGAGCGAGTGATCAGGATGGCTGCAGAAGGAGGTTCATCGCAATGGTTTGTTATCCCTAAGTTTGATGGTGACTATGACAACTGGAGCATGGTCATGGAAAACCTACTGCGATCGAAGGAGTATTGGCCAGCAGTCGAAGTGGGCTACGTTGAGCCTAACGCCGGGGATCAAGTGTCAGATGCAAGGAAGAAAGAGATTGCGGAGATGAAGCTCATGGACCTTAAGGCCATGAACTACTTCTTCTATTCAATCGACAAGAGCATCCTGTGCACGATCAAGCAAAAGAAGACAACGAAGCAGTTGTGGAATGCTATGAAGACCAAGTACAAAGGAAACGATCGAGTGAAGAGAGCCCAATTGCAGAGGTTAAGGAGGCAGTTTGAGACACTCGAAATGAAGACATGAGAATCCATTGAAGAGTACTTTGGGAGGGTCATGTCTGTCTCAAATGAGATGAGGAATAATGGTGAAGACATGAAGGATGTCAAAGTGGTGGAAAAGATTCTAAGAACACTCACACCCAATTTCAACTATGTGGTGTGTTCTATAGAAGAATCTAAAGATCTGGATGTATTTACCATAAATGAGTTGCAAAGCTCTCTTATGGTACACGAACAGAAACTCACCAAGAAGGAGACAGACGAACATGCTTTAAAAGTAGATGAAACAGGCTATGGAAGAGGCTATAGTAGGGGTCGAGGGGGACCAACCAGAGGAAGATTCAGAGGAAGAGGACGAGGAAGAAGCAGCCTTGACAAGTCCCAGGTAGAATGCTACAAATGTCATCAGATGGGACATTTCCAATTCGAATGCCCCCAAGAAGAGAAGATTGCAAACTTCACGGAGTTTGATGAGAATAAAGAATTACTTTTGATGGTCAAGGCTGATATGGACAACTCAAGTAAAGGATACTGGTTCTTGGACTCAGCATGTTCAAACCATATGACAGGAATGAAAGGTTGGTTCTCAAGACTTGATGACAAGTTCAGACATAATGTCAAACTAGGAAATAGCCTTCGTTTGGATGTGTGTGGCATTGGTGATGTTAGTTTCGTGATTGATGGAAACAAACACACCTTCACCAATGTATACTACATACCTAGTTTGACATCTAATCTGATAAGTCTTGGGCAGTTACAAGAGAAGGATGTGAAGGTGGTTATAGAGCATGGCATATGCCAACTCTATCACCCTATTAGAGGTTTAATTATGAAGTCCACGATGACAAAGAACAAAATGTTTATTGTGCATGGACATCATGTCACACCCCCATCCAAATGCATGCAAGTTGTTGAGGACACCAACACCAACACTTGGCATAGAAGACTGGGGCATGTTCATCACAAGGCTTTGAGGATGATGCAGTATCAAAGCATCGTAAAAGGATGTCCAAGGTGTGTGGAAAGACTCAGGTGTGTGAGACGTGCAACATTGGCAAACAAAGTAGAATAGCTATACCAAAGAAGACACCCTGGAGGGCTACTCATAGGCTGGAATTGGTGCATACTGACTTATGCGGTCCAATAAGCCCAACATCACCTAGTGGCAAGAGGTATGTACTTGTGTTTACTGATGACTATTCTAGAAAAACATGGGTATATTTGTTGGGAAGCAAAGGGGAAAGTTTTGAGTATTTTAAAAGATTTAAAGCTATGACTGAGAATGAGATAGATAGCAAAATTAAAACTCTTAGAAGTGATAGAGGTGGGGAATTTACTTCACAGCAATTCAATGAATTCTGTGAACACCATGGAATAAAAAGGCAGCTAACCACTGCTTACACCCCACAACAAAATGGGGTGGCAGAAAGGAGGAATAGAACCTTGATGAACATGGTTAGATGCTTATTAGTTGAGACAAAGGTTCCAAATTGTTTCTGGTCTGAAGCAACAGTTTGGGTTTGTCATATTATGAATAGATGTGTGTCAAGGACTCTAGACAAAAGAGTTCCTGAGGAATTTTGGTCGGGAGTTAAACCTAGTGTTGAGTACATAAGAGTATTTGGTTGCATAGCACATGTTCATGTACCAGCTCAGGTGAGGACCAAGTTAGATGCACGAAGTTAGAAGTGTGTAATGTTTGGGATTAGTCCAGGCTCAAAAGCATACAGGTTATATGATCCTCTAACCAAGAAGATAATCATTAGTAGAGATGTCATATTTGAGGAAGACAAACATTGGAACTGGGAGGAGTTAGTGACCAAAGAACCATTATTGATTGAAGGAGAACAAGGTGAAACTATAACTGTGGTTGCGGAACAAGAAGAAGAAGGGCCCATATAAACACCTGCATCAACTCAACAAGTAAAAGAGACTCCCATACAGCAGCCAACAGACCAACCAAGTAACAATCCAATCAACACTCCTCAGAATAGTCTTGAAGAAGGTGTGAAGTCAAGTGATCAACCAACTATAAGAGTCAGAAGGAGACCTGTGTGGATGAGAGATTACAGACTAGGAGGAGAGATGTCTGATGATGACCCAGATGATGGGTATGCAATGTACACAGAACTAGGTGATCCCACTACATATGATGAAGCAAGAAAGGAGACCAAATGGGTAGAGGCAATGAAGAATGAGATAGCAGCAATTGAAAGAAATGATACATGGGAGTTAGTTGCAGCCCCAAAAGATGTAGTACCAATTGGAGTAAAATGGCTATATAAGACTAAGATGAATAAAGAGGGAAAAGTAGACAAATACAAAGCAAAATTAGTAGTGAAAGGGTATGCTCAACAAAAAGGGGTAGACTATGAGGAGGTGTTTGCCCCGGTTGCTAGATGGGACACCATAAGAACAGTATTGGCTGTCTCAGCACAAAGGAAATGGAAGGTGTTTCAATTAGATGTCAAAAGTGCATTCTTAAATGGAGAACTAAAAGAAACAATATATATTGAGCAGCCACTTGGGTTCACTAAGCCAGGACATAAAGATAAAGTGTATAGACTGAAGAGGGCTCTATATGGACTGAAGCAAGCTCCAAAAGCGTGGTTTAATCGAATTGAAAGGTACTTCAAGAGGGAAGGCTTCAAGCAAAGCAAGTATGATCACACATTATTCATCAAAAAGGTATGGGGGAATGTTTTGGTGGTGAGTTTGTATGTTGATGACTTGATCTATACTGGATCAAATGTCATCATATGTAATCAATTCAAGGAATCAATGAAGAGGGAGTTCGAGATGACTGATCTGGGAATGATGAGGTACTTTCTGGGGATTGAGGTGAAGCAGTCTGAAGCTGGAATCATAATGACACAGAGGAAGTATGCCAAGGAATTGATTAAAAGATTCAGAATGGAAGGTTGTCAACCAGTGGAAAATCCCATTGTGCAAGGAACTGTGTTAACGGGACAAGAAGTAGGGGAGGATTATGATCCTACAAGTTATAAGAAGTTGATTGGTAGTCTTATGTATATCACTATGACTAGGCCAGACCTATCATATTTGGTATGTTTGCTGTCTAGATTTATGTCTCAGCCAAAGAAGATTCATTGGGAGGTTGCAAAGAGGGTGTTGAAATACTTGTAGGGTACAACATCACATGGGTTGATTTATACTAGAAATACAAGTGAGAAACTCAAAGTATTCACAGATAGTGATTATGCAAGAGATGTTGGAGATAGAAGAAGTACTTTGGGTTATGTGTGTATGTATGGTGGAGCTGCAATTTGTTGGAGCTCTAGAAAACAAGAAATTGTAACTCTCTCCTCCACTGAAGCTGAGTATGTGGCTGTTACGAATTGTGCCTGTCATTGTAAGTGGTTAATTGGATTACTTGAAGAATTGGGTGAGAAGCAAGATGGAGCTGTGGCAATATTGTGTGACAATACGTCCACGATTAAATTATCTGAGAATCCTGTCATGCACAGGAGGACCAAACATATAGATGTTCGCTATCACTACATAAGAGAATTGGTGGCTGAAGAAGTGATAAAATTGATGCATTGTGATACTAAGGAGCAGGTAGCAGATGTTATGACTAAACCCATGAAGTTAGAAGACTACAAGAAATTTTGAGCAACGATGGGTGTGCATGAAGTAAACTAAGCTGATTTAAGCTTAGTTTAGGGGAGGATATTGATGCATGGAGCTGCATGCGCACGTGGAGCTGCATGCATACGAAGAATAAGTCGTGTGCACGTGGAGTATTAGTTAACGGTCATGATTTAGTTGTTATGTTTCGTAGAATAATTCGTATGTGTTTGTTCCGATTTTATGCTGATTTAGTGGAGTCAGTTAGTGTTTATTTCGTGTACTTGTACGCCTATTTAAAGGCAGTCTTCGTATTGAATAAAGCATCACTTTCACGAGAGTTCCATTGTGTATATCACTTGATTACTTCAGTCTCACGCTCTTCGGCCGAAGCTGAATACCGTACAATGGCTACAACTGTTAGTGAGGTACTATGGGTAAGATGGCTTCTCAAAGAAGATGAGGTGCCACTTATGGGCCTGACCCCTTTATTTTGTGACAATCAAGCTATTAGACACATAGCAAACAACCACCTAGTTTTCCAAAGAACGAAACACATAAAGATGAATTGTTACTTTGTTTAAAAAACAATTGAGTTTAAGGAGATTCGGTCCATGCTTATCAGCTCTAGATCCTAAGTTGTAGACCTTCTACAAAGGCTTTTAGTGTTAGTAGCTACATTCGCTACTTGTAAAGTTGAGCAGTCGAAACCTACATGCTCATACTTAAAGGGGAGTAAAAGAATTAATATATATAATCTCCTAACGTTAAGGGATGTGATTGTAGTTGCTATTCTTAGATTATGTCAATCCCGTATAGGTAAACCTCATGTATTCGAACTTTATATTGATACCAATTTCTTCTTTTTCTTTAAATTATTAGAGGTTTGTTATAGAGACAGACACAAAGATCTGTTTAATGTGACTGGCGCTTTAGTTTTTTTGAACAACGTTTGAAACTACTCTCAATACCAGAGTGAGCCTCGGTGAGACGAGATGTCAACCGTCCATATTGATTTTGTCGTTTAAGACTCACCCAAACACCATCAAATAGGAAACTCACCATCGGAGGAAAACCCTCTTAAGTCAGATTTGGACATGAAACTTTATAAATGCCAAACCAAACCATCACCTGCCACTGGACCAGAACACTAGTGACGCCACTTCAGTTATTCAAATTACTTAGGCGAGAAACCATATAAACACTACGCCATCATCCTATATAAAATCATATATATTGGAGGAATTATGTATATACATATACAAAGTACTGTATTCATGATATAAATAATGTTTTACTGTAGTCTTTATATTTATAAAATATTATTGTGCTCGTTGCTTCGACGACTTTAAATGCAACTATCTGTGTTTTGTTTTTTTTGTGACACCAGCCATCCATTCTGACTACCATTGTTAGTAAATTTGTTTTAACAAAATCACTTTTCCAACAATATCTTCTTTGTAATCTTGTGATATTTTTAACAACAGAAACCATATAATAATAATATTATTATTATCACTGACAAAGAAATTTAAAGCAAGGTTAATATCTTTGGCATGTAAATACAAAACAATATTCGTTAGAAATGGGTTCGAGCACCTGCAACACGCTTTTTTCTATATCTTGTCACGTTTTGTACAACATTGCAAAAAATATATATTTTTGAATAAATCAATTTTTTAAGTTAATAGAATTAGAATGTAAATTTTATTTTTAATCACTCGTTTGGCGAATTTGTTAGGATAAGAATTGATCAAAGACTTACTTCTTTTTTTTTTTTTAACTTATAGATTTTATGTTATTTTAGAGCAATTCATACAAATAATTCTTGTGGTATATTGTAATTTCATCTTTCGTCTCCAGATATAAGGATATCACATCTACTGTTTATTTAAATCATAACAATTTCCTCTTTGAGTTGGATGCTTAATAATTGAGTGGTTAAGTGGATGTAATATTAGTATTATACCTTCTTGTCTAAAAAGGTAAAGAAATATTAAGTGGCTAGCCACCCCAATCAATTTTGAAACATGATTCAAACAAACACCAACTACGGTTAAAAACCTTTGCTTTCTCATCCACCATCGACGAATTTTTTACGATCCAAGTGACAAGAACAACCCTAACTCATTTACGTACGTTAATAGCATTTTTATAATGATTAAAGCATCATAGCTAGTCGGTGGTGGTCGGAAAAAATGTAGAAGAGAGGTGGCATGTAAAGAAGAAAAAGGGTGTGGCTATGAGTTTTTTTTAAATTATTTAATTTATCATATCTTTTATTTTTGATAAAAAATATAGGGCCATGACTGTTTTAATATTTTTCTTTCTTTCCTTTGAAACAATATTATGCTAGGTTACTTTCAAATATTATGCTAGGTTATAATCATTGAATAAACTCATGTATTACACATATTGAAAATTTGAAGTTAACATAGTCGAAATTTTATAGAAATCAATCATTAAAAACATTTATTATCATTATTCTTCCTTTTTTCCTTAATATATTAACAAACATAATTTCACACTTGATTATGTTAAGTAGAAACTTTTAAGTAAAAAAGAAATGAAAATTAATAATTAATTTTATATTAAATTTATTTTGGAATGCTATTATTATTTGGGTAACAACGGTTAGGGTTTGGTTATCAGATTAAAGCTTTTAATCACAATCTATTAAATTATGGATACTTATTAATGAGTAGTTATAATAGCATTCATAATTAAATATATAATAAATATATAAAACTTTTTAGTATTTTATTATTTATGATAAGAGAGTCAGAAAAACCAATAATTAGATAATCTATAATGATGACAAGTGTTTTAATTTATTTTTATTTGTTATTATAAAAATTTTAATTATATTTTTCTTTGTACTTTAAAACACAGGGGTATACCGGTATACAGATGGAGAGTGTGGTTCTCCCATCTCAAAATTCTCTAAAAACAAATTAGCGTCACATACAAATCCCCTAATTTTTCATAAAATGAGGATTTGTTCCAATTAAATCCCTTAAAACTGTAATTATTTATTTTAATTGAATTTAAATTCAAAAATTAAAGCTAACATTTCATTAAAATTGTAAAAAAAGCAAGTAGAAATAAAATTAGAAAATTAATTAAAATAAAGTACATTAATTAAATTTAAAACTACAATTTACTGTAAAATAACCATTCTTAGATAATATACACGAGACTCTTGAGTTAGAAAATATTACGATGTGATCAAGGTTGAGAATTTTGATACTAGGTTATATCAATTGTTGCGGGGTGAATGATTGTTTTGGTTGTTGCTATTTGCTGCAAGGGTTACGAAACTAATTTTTTTTTTCTCTTGTTTTGAGATGATGATTCCATTACTTAGAATACATAAATTTGTGAGAGATAGAAAGAGTTTGAGGGTTTTTGATGTGTTTAATATGTATATATTTATAATTTGAAAGTTGAAATTTATATGTATATTTTTTGAACATAACCCAATCGCTAGAAACACAACAATCGATCCATTTGCTCGGTAGTTGCATCAGTGATTGTCTATGATTCCAAAACTTTTGATTTAGAAAGTTTAATCTACTAAACATAAGAAATGATATTCTCTATAGTTGTTTTTAATGATCATTGATAAATTTGATAATAGTCTATTTATTAGATTCAAAAGAATTGTTTAACTTCCCATCAGTGGGACGAAATCGTTACGATCTGATTGAACAACAGGAACCATAACCATACGTAATTTCTAATACCTAGAGGCAAAAATTGAATTTTAAAATAACACATAAACGGTCATATACTTTACTCATTTCATAAGGTACAAACAGTTTTTAAAGATATTGTTATAAAAAATGATCATGCAATTATCAATATAGCAAGTAAAAATCTTTATTAACCAGCTTCGAAACAATAAACAAATTATCAAGTTACTTTTTTGAAGTGGCAATTACCCATATCTACAAAATACAATCTAGTACGGAAATAGTTTTATCAGGCACATGTTTGCAGCCCCTCTATTAATTAATTTGTTTAACGTTAATGTGACAAAAAAGAAACACTATAGTAAAGTATAATATTATTATTTAAAGTCGTTGCGCCTCTATAATTTATAATATATGTATGCATACATTATTTTATTCTTATCAATTAACGTAACTCATAGTTCACTTTCTAACATCCACCTAAAGCCCACCAGAATTGACATCAATTAATATTTTTATAATCAATCTGCATCAATACATTATCTTCATTTATATATAGTAACATGTTTTCCCTCATTCATGAAGCAATCAAGCTCCAACACTAAGAGCTAATTCTCTCATAGGTATGTAAATGATCTTCAATATCAATATTATCAAAGTTATATATAGTATAACATCATTACATATGATAAACAATATTTCTCTAATCATTTATTCTTTCGATTCTTGTTGTAGGTTCTTTAATTGATTAAAAACCATGGGAGCAGGCGGTCGAATGAACGACTCCTCAACCAAAAGGGACGTGTTCAAACACGTCCCTGTTGAAAAACCCCCGTTCGGGATTGCTGACCTGAAGAAAGCAATCCCGCCACACTGCTTCGAAAGATCCCTTTCGACCTCTTTGTACTACCTTTTTCGCGACTTGTGCATAATATTTACCCTATATTACATCGCGACGAATTACATCCCCCTCCTCCCGAACACCCTCTCGTTCATCGCGTGGCCGCTTTACTGGCTCGCGCAAGGGAGCGTGATGGTGGGTTTATGGAACATCGTCCACGACTGCGGTCACCACGGATTTAGCGACTACCCATGGCTCGACGACACCATCGGGCTCATCCTACACGCTCTAGTCCTCACACCCTACCACTCTTTCAAATACAGCCACCGCACCCACCACGCGAACACAAGCTCACTCGAGAAGGACGAAAACTGGGTCCCGAAGCTCAAACACGACACGTGGTTCGTTGAAGTCATTTCGAACCCCGTGGGCAATGTTATGATGGTCATGTTCAGGCTAGTATTCGGGTACCCGGGCTACTTCATCTTCAATCTACATGGGAGAATATACAACGGGTTCCCGAGCCACTTCAACCCGCTCGGGCCCATCTTTAACGACAGCGAGCGCGCACAAGTGTTTCTATCCGATATAAGTGTTTATGCAGTTCTCTACGCGCTTTACAAAATCGGGTCAAAAACAGGCTACACGTGGCTACTAAACGTGTACGGTTACCCTTTATTGGTCATGTGCATGTTCTTCATGTTGTTCACATACCTTAACCATAACCACCCATCCGTCGCGCATTATGACTCGCGCGAATGGGACTGGTTGCGGGGAGCTTTAGCGACGGTTGATCGCGACTACGGGATCTTGAACACCATCTTCCACGATGAACCTAATGCACATGTGGTTCACCATTTGTTCTCAAGCATCCCACATTATCATATTGTTGAGGCTACAAAGGCTGTTAAACCAATATTGGGTGAGTATTATAACTATGATGATACACCAATTATAAAGGCGATATTTAGAGAGACAAGAGAGTGTTTGTTTATTAAAGAAGACAGTGAGAAAGAAGGTGTTTACTGGTTTAGTAAGTAGATATGTGTCACAAGTATGTGTAACATGAATAAAATATTTATGTGACCTAAAGTTGTTGTTGGGTTATAATTTGAAATATGATGATGTTGTTTACTTTTTCTTCCTATTATAGTAATGATTAATGAACATATATATACGTTTTGTGAGGTGATTTTAGGGTTTTAGTTAGTGTTAATGTTGATCATTACATATTGGGTTATTTGTTATATTCTTAATTATTTAAAAGATTGATTGTGTTAACTTTAGTTTAAACAGAAAACAAAAGAACTCACTGTTAGAAAACTAACAATCGGGATGTTAAAAATGGTAGCAACAAACAGTAAGGAGATCAGGTTTAAGGTTTGCTAACATTTTTGATTGGTGATAAATGAAGAAAGTTAAACGGACCGTTTGTTGCAAACGATACTAGGAAATATGTTTTTCTGCTACAAACATTTGCGACAAGTTTGCCGCAACATGATCACACGATTGCGAGGACTTACTAACAAAATTTTAAAGCAAAAAAACCCTATAATTTCACACAATTTTTTTTGTCACTAGCGTTTTTTTACAAATTCATTTTTGTCTCAACTTTGTATGTATCATCATTTTGCTACAAGACTGCAACAAAAAGTTTTTTAACAAAAAAAATTGTAACAAAAAGCGATGATTTTTTTAGCAAAGAAAGTAACAAGTCTGGTTTGTTGTAAAGGAACTGGATTCTATTACAAGGAAAGCTAATAGAACCAGAAGTAGTGAAGACATGAAGTTGGTTATATTTTTATTAAAGTATAGCGCGGTTTCTCGAACATGGTTATATTAGTTTACGTCACTTTAATTACAATTTGGGTTACTTTTCACGGTTAGGTTTACTATGTATCTACAATCCTCCATCTTGTTTATGCCCGTATACAAATAATTATGATGACATTGTACATTCAATGTATGAAACAACACGAGAATGCCATTGGTGTATATTGACATGAAAACCATGTGGGCATCGAAGTAAACGATGCGTAAATGAAGGAGAGTTTCCAACAACGAGTTATGATTTTTTACACGATAAATGTTTTCTAGTGTGTGACAATTGTTAGGCTACAATACAAATGGAGGGAAGGCGTATAATATATGTGATTATGTGAAAATGACACATCTGCTGTGGTTGGAAAATTATAGAGAAATGGTGTTGATGTGACATAAAAATGCATTTAAAATGTCACCCATGCCACTTTAAGAAAATACGTATACTCATAATATTGAGTACTAACTTTTACTGATACCATTAGATGAAAGACATTGTTGAAAATCTAAATATTGTGTTCCACAAAAAGTTACAACTCCTAAAAAATATCGAAAAGGTTCTATATATCTTTCAAGATATTTCATAATGAAAACACTTGCAAGTCCGACACAACCTTAATTTTACGTGTATCGGAAAAATATTGTCTACGAAAGCTCGATAGGATTATCGTTGAACCTTTGCGGAAAAATAACCAAAAGATGATATTAATATTGTTCCAAAGGAAATTGTTGAAGGAGAGCACAAATAGAATGGTAACAATAGTTTTTATACGATAGACCTTTCGAGTGGGTTAGACTTGATAGTAAAATCAGAAGAGAAAACATGAGGCAATTTTCTGTTTGATCGTGGCTTCAAGGGTTGGGCCAGACTGGGCTCTTCTTAACACACATGGGCCTCTTATTTGGCAATATTGGGCTGGCCGATTGGGCTATAGACTTCTTGTGTCGTATCATAATATCATTATATATAGTATTTCTTTTTTTTTCCCTTTTCTATAATCTTGTTAAGTGCTCCACCGATGCATCTTTCTGGACATCCTTCTGAGCCAGGATCAATACCAAAAAAATAAAAATGAAAAGTGCTAAACCAGATCGATCTTTCGGCATAGGAACGCCTAATAAACCGATCATAAGAATACCAGCTATAGTACCTATTATCCAAAGAGGAATTCTTACGGTAGTATTGGCCTCTATTATACCAATTAATTGATATGAATACATATTCATTAAATATTTTTCCAAATTTAAGAATCCCCATCGTCTCTCGGGAGGTGGACCACATCCCAAGACATCTTGGTAGTCTTAGAGATCCCAACTGTTTAGAGGTGGGCAAAACGGGTTTTGGGCCGTGCCCGAAACCGGGTACAAACCGGGTTCGGCCCAACTGGTTTTTTCTTGCGAAGCGTACGAAGTTTTGGGGTGGAATTATCACGCAAGAACAATAGTAATCACGAAACAAAGTGATAATTACGCAAGACAAATTACGCTCGCGTGGAATTATCACGCAGATATATTGGAATTATCACACAAGAATACCTTCTTGCGTAATAATTTCACCTTTGCGTGATTATTCCATCTCTGCGTGATTAGTTATTACTCTTGCGTTATAATTCCACCCGTAACGTCCATTCTTGCGTGATAACTTCGTACGCTTCGCACGAAAAAAACACTTTATACAGTAACTTTTCTCTATACAGGTGTGTTAATAGTGATTTACCATTTATCATGCGTAGGGTACAAGCTCTTACTTCCTTCTCCACCTTTTTATTTTAGTTTCTGTAGGTGTACTCCCACTTCTTCTCTACACCACCGCCAAAGAAAGAGATGAAATGGAGAGGGGTACAAGATTGCAGTTTCGTTGGAGTGCTTCTTCTTCATCTGTTTTAGATCAAGCCCCTCCATGAATTCATTCGTTTTAGATCTTCATCTGTTTCATCGTCTTACCACAGAAGATTCATGGTGGTGTATGTAGATGCAAAAGCCGATGGCGGCTGCCAACGAATCTTATCATGCCCCTCTATGCCTTCGCAACCTTTGTCGGTTTTTCGAGCTCTAATTCCACGTTAGGGTTACGAGTGTAGGCAAGGGTTTGTTAACGGGCCCTTTGGTGTTTAGGTAATAATTGCTTAGTGAAGTGGCTTAATCAATCATTGTGAATGAGTAGTTTATCTGCGTTATTAATTGCTTCATGAATAACATGGATGTTAGTGTTTGTCGTTGTTACTCATCATATGTGTCAAATGCTAATCTTTTGAATACAATTGTATTAGAAGTCAAACAGAGCTGGTTTGGGAGAGTGTTTTGATATTCAATGTTTAAATGAACTATTGGTAATTAACAATATGAGGATGTTTAAGTTTCTATGTATGCAATCATGATTACAACAAAAACTGGATACGTGTGATGTAAGGGGAGGAACAATGTTTATCATGATTAAATAGTTAACTTAATGTGTTTAATGAGCTCATATATAAAGTATTGTGTTGAATAAGTTAACTACGATGATTTGGTGTTTTGAAGGTTAAAGGCGATGATTTTACGTGTTTTGAAGAATGTATATGGTTGATAAATGAAGATCATGATAGATGAGGTGATAGAGGACTCAATTACGAGAACATGACCGCAAACGGGGAGGAAAACGGAGTTCGAACGAAGAAGAAGTTACGAAGAAAACAAGAATCGGACAAAGCTGATTGGCCATGACTTACGGCGGAAACATGACTTACGGTGCATCAGTTCAAAAATAAACAGAATGACCCTAACCTGACTTACGGCAGAAAGCTGACCTACGGTAGATGACGCGCTGAAATCACTTATAAGTCGCAAAAATTAGGGTTTAAGGAATACTTTTCACTCTAAGCCGCTCCCAAGGTTCCTGAACGACCCTAATCAATCTAGGAGGCTTCCGGAGGCGATTTCAAGGCTCAAGATCTCATTTTTATCATTCGGTTTGAATCTTTAATGTTAGATACCATGTTTACTTTCGATTTTGAGTTGTTTTTCGTTTCCATGTCCGGCTAATCCACCCGCGATCTTCTCCGGGTGGTAAGGTTTATACTATGACTTGTTCTTGATTGGTTTGTTAATCTTAATGTTTGAACACGGTGAACTAAACCGAGTAGTAACATTATTAATCATTTTGCGATTCTAAAATACGTGTTTTATCTTCAATCCAATTGTTCTCTTCTTGAATGTTTTAGATTTCTTTTCATCTGTAAACGTCAATTGTGGATGGGATTGGGTTAAACAAACGTAGGGTATGATTCGGATAAGTGCATAGACACAGTTTCATTCAATTCATTATCTTAAAACGAGTTAATTGGGTTATGTCTATGTGACCCGTTAAACTAAAAGAGCAAGCCTGATTCGTAAACCTGAACCCCGGAGAGGATTACTTCTCTCACCATTAGTTACAATCAATTTTCTTTTTGATTTAAGTACTTTTTGCAATTTAATTAAGTTAAAAGTATTTTCAATAAACCCTTAGACTTTACGAGTTGAACCACACTTTCCATATATTCCTTGTGGATCGACCCGACTTACCCTAGCTATCTTAGGTGAGTTTGGATTGTTATAAATTGTTTTTGATTAGGCTTGACAACCGATATCAAAATGGCGTCGTTGCCGGGGAATTAGTGCGCAAAGTGTTTCGTTTGATTCTTAGTTTAGTTTGTTTATTTTATTTACTTTTTTTTCGTTGTTACGCTAGGTGTGCTTGTGTGTGCAGGTGACAACTCCGTGCATGCATACCCGGTACGCAAGGAATAAGTCTCCATTAATTTTTGACCCAGAAGTTGAAAAGACCACTCGAAGAAATCGAGCACAATCCCGTGCAAAAACCCAATCATCAAGTGCAGTCAAAGAGTACAAGATGGAACACAACCCACCACCACCACTTAACCAAAATCCACCCGATGACCAACCGCCACATCCACCACTTGATCAACCTCCACCAAACCAACCAAATGATCCATTACCATACCCAAATGTGCAGCCACAAGCACAAAACCCAATTGGCCAGAATCCGCAACCTCAAAGACAAAATCCATATCCTCAACCAAGGCAGAACCCATACCAACATGGACCTCCAAGACAGAATCTAAGACAACAAAGGGGGGGGGGTAACAGGTTCGAGGAGGAAGAGGATAGATTTGACAGGCTGAGTATCCATACTTGGGATGATAACATAGATGGACGAAGTGATGGGTATGAAGAGGAATATGCTGAAGATGAGGTGCAACACAATGAACCCAATAACAATCCAGGTCGGTATAGACAGAATGAACAACCAAGGCAGCAAAGGCCGAACCTGGGCCGAGGTCAAGGTCGAAGGCAAGAGTTCCCTCGGGCAAATCAAAACCCCGGGCTTCAACCACACCAAGCTATAGTTCAAGGGGTTGATAGCCATTTTCGCCCCACCATAGCTGGAGCTGCATCACCCATAGTCCGGCCGCAAGTGAGAGGGAGGTCATTTGAGATTAGATCCAACAGTTTGGCTATTCTTCCAGAGTTTCATGGAGTATCCAAAGAAGAACCTTATCTGCACCTTAATGAGTTCAGTGCCATCTGCGAGACCATCGGGGCACAAGGTTTCACACCAGAGGAAGTGATGTTGGTTTTATTCCAGTTTACATTGAAAGGACATGCGGAAGAAATGGTTCCATTCACTACCTGCTTCCAGTATTTACACTTGGGAGCAAATGCAACAGGCGTTCTTAGAGGAATACTATACACCACAAAAAACAAGTGAGGCCAGGACTGCCATTCGTACCTTTAGTCAGCAACCAGATGAGCCATTTCATGAGGCTTGGACAAGGTTCAAGGAGTTATTGAGAACCTGTCCACATCACGACATTCCCCAATGGGAGTTGATTTCTTCCTTTTATGATGGGTTATCTGCTGAAGATGTGCGAGATGTGAATTCAACAAGTGCAAGAACTTTCATGACTAATACTGAGGATGATGACTGGGAGCTACTGGAACGGATGAGTATACACTCAAAAAGACAAGCTCAATCTCGTAGGAGATCAAGGAATGTGGTTGATGATATGGATAGAAGAGCTTCAAGGTTGGGTCAGTCAGCAGGTAAGGCTACAGTAAAGGCTACAACTTCTTTTGTTATATGTCAGGGATGTGGTGAAGCTGGACACACGCCGAGAGATTGTCTAGAGTTAGATGAAGGGTTGGAAGAAGTGAATTATGTGCAGGGTGATAGGCGACCATACAACAACAACACCAATAATAACACTTATCACCTTGGTTTGAGGAATCACCCAAACCTCAGATATGGTAATCCAGATAACCAATTGAACCCAAACTTTCAAGGTAATTCATATCAGCAATATCAGAACAGGTCAATGGGTCAAAGTGGTCAATACAATCAGGGGAATTATAACAGGACTGGTCAGAGGAGGAACTACCAAAATAATCAAGACCAGGGTGGATCGGGAGGAATTGCAGAGCCGTCAAATAAGGAACTTCTGGAATTTATGAAGGAGATGAATAAAACTAATGAAGTGAGAGACAAGAGTGTTGAGGCTTTATCCAAGCAAGTTGGTCAACTAGCAGAAGAAGTGGCAGCTTTTAGGAAAGATCCGGGGAAGCTACCAAGTGATACAATCATGAATCCACAACATCAAGGGGAAAACACAAAGAACATGAAAAATGTCCACATTAATTCGGTTAGTATCCTTCCTAATTCTGAAATTTTCACTAACGACTTTAATTCTTTTTCAAATCAAGTTGCAGGTAAGGAAAATGAAGTCGATACAGCAAAGGAGAATGACCCAAGAGAACCTGTCATTCCAATCAAAGTGGTGAAATTCAAGATAAAAAGGGCCCTCTTGGATTATGGGGCAAGTGTTAGTATCTTGCCTGGTGCGTTATATGATCAATATGAGTTTGGCCCTTTACAGGAGGTTGACACCACCATGGTGTTAGCTGACTTGACTTGCAAACGTCCTCGGGGATGGTAAAAGATGTGATGATCAAGTTGGGAGATTTCTACTACCCGGTGGACTTTATGGTGCTTGACTATGCACCAGTGAGAACAAACGAGCAACAAAAAGTTATTTTAGGTCGACCATTTTTGGCAACTGCCAATGCTCAAATCAACTGTCGGGATGGAACAATTGATATGACATGTGAAACCTGTAAGTTACGTTTTGATGTGTTTTCCAAGTCAATCACTTATTTTTTAATGACAAACTTTTTGATGCAAATGTGACTAACGTGTGTGTTCCTCCCTACATATCACATGTAAGCGAATACATAAATTTTGAGAATGGTTTTAAGTATGATAGGGCTAAGCAGGTAGATTTGAAAGAGTTTGTAGATTCAAAAGAAAATAAAGATCCGGTGATAAAGATGGAAATAAAGCATGAGGAGCCAAAATGGAAGAAAAAAGTTAGTGATCCACTTGATCCTAAAAATGCTCAAGTTGATACAACGATGTTTGGTCCATGTTTTGATGACATTAGGAACCCACTAGATCAACAAAAGCAAACAGTTATAGAACTCTCAGAAGGCAAGCACCACTTCGACCACCATGAGTGGTGACAGGTACGGTCTGGCTGAAGACCTAAAACTTAGCGCTACTTGGGAGGCAACCTGAGATATTGGTAATTTTAATGTTTTTAGTTGTTTTGAACTTTATGGGTATGTTCACTAGAAACCCTCACGAGACTTCACTCGTCCACTCGGGCCTATCGAGAGGTTTAAAAGGCTTGTTGCATATGCTAAATGCAATCGTGATTCCTACGAAAGTGAGTTTTATTATTTTTTAGTTTTTGTTTTGTTTTTTTAGTTTTAGATAGCCAATGCAAACATGCAAGTGGGGGAAGCACATGGAATTTTAGAAGCATATTTGATGAGGTGCTTGGCAGGTTACCGTTTACCCACAGTCTCCATATACAATATTGAAGCACTATCAAGTCATCTGCCATCAGGTCCACGTGAACTTTCTTTGACTTTATTTGCTATTTTGTTTTGCACTTGACAAAGTGTTTGGGGCTGGTAAAGATCACAAGAAGTCATGTTAAATTTGAAACAACCATACATTGGGGACAATGTATCCAAGTGTGGGGATGGGGGAAGCATCAATAGACACATTTGGAGAAATGGAAATTTGGATAAATTTTAAAATATATAACATTTTTCTCTTAAAATACTAATCATTGGTTAAGGTTCTTGGTCATGGTTGATTCCCTAAATGTTTAAACCGGTTGGTTTGTGGAAGTTGGAAAAGGAATGCCCAACTAGGGATGGCAAACTTTGGGTGTAGTAAACTTGCATGTGTCATGTCGGTAACCCAATTCCACCTTCCCATATGTGAGAAGCCTATTCTTTGATATTGTTATATCTAATTGCTTGTTGAGAGTGCAATAGTGCCTACTTAGTGGTAGAACTTGTGGGACGAGTGCATCTTGAGATTCGAGACCGAGATTCACATCGAAGTGATTGAGGCATAGGATCAACCATAGAATAACCCCATAGGATCCACCCATCCGACATCTATTCACTAGTAGCCAAGTTTGAGCCTTTTCCCCTTTCATTTGTTTAAACTAAAATTTTTGACCCATTAGCCATTTGTTTAGCCTATTTATTTGTTTACCCGTGTGATGGAACTTGAGTTAATTAGTGGTAATAGTGTTAAGTTTGATTTGATATCATGTTTTGAAGTTGCAGTTGGGGATAGCTAAGTTGAGTGCACTCCATTGTATTTTGTAATTTAGGTTCATTAGTACAAAAAAAGAAAAAAAAAGAAAAAAAAGTTGTTGAAATAGTTAAGTTAAAAGACTGAATTATTAGACAAGAAAAAAAAAGATTGTGCTTTGAAATAAGTTGTAGTTGAAGTATTTGAATTAGTTTTGTTAGTGTTGAATAAAGTAGTTAACTCAAGCATCCCATCACCCTAGTCACTATAACCCAAATTACTCCTACCCAAACCTCAGCCTAACATTACAACCTTTGAAAAGCCCTCATGATTGGTGTGATATCTTGTGTTAGTGGGTGGAGAGGTGATTGTCTTACAAGCCTATGCTCACTAGTTTGCATTATTGTTGAGTGTTCATAAATTACCGGCACATCTTCTGCCGAGTTCAGAAATCAAGCTGAGTGGAGAGTCTTATTGTGAGGGGTGTGCCATGTGCAAGGGAGCCACTTAGAGTTTGGGGACCTCAAGTTAGGAAATTCTACGGGTTAGAGGGTGTATGGTTGTTAACGGGTTATGATTATCGAGTTTGGAAATCGGGTATGACTTTGAACCTTGGGTGATGGTTAGTATTTGTGTGTCTTATTTGAAAAAGAAAAAAAATTTAACCTATATTATTGAGTTTTAAAAGCAACCTCGCTTGAGGGCAAGCGAGAAACAAGTGTGGGGATGTGATGTAAGGGGATTGGAACAACATTTATCAGATTAAATAATTAACTTTAATGTGTTTAATGAGCTCATATATAAAGTATTGTGTTGAATAAGTTAACTACGATGATTTGAAGGTTAAAGGCGATGATTTTACGTGTTTTAATAATGTATATTGTTGAATAAGAAGATCATGATAGATGAGGTGATAGAGGATTCAATTACAAGAACATGGCCGCAAACGGGGAGGAAAACGGAGTTCGAACGAAGAAGTTACGAAGAAGAAAACAAGAATCGGACAAAGCTGATTGGCCATGACTTACGGCGGAAACATGACTTACGGTGCATCAGTTCAAAAATAAGAGAATGACCCTAACCTGACTTACGGCAGAAAGCTGACCTACGGTAGATGACGCGCTGAAATCACTTATAAGTCGCAAAAATTAGGGTTTAAGGAATACTTTTCACTCTAAGCCGCTCCCAAGGTTCCTGAACGACCCTAATCGATCTAGGAGGCTTCCGGAGGCGATTTCAAGGCTCAAGATCTCATTTTTATCATTCGTTTTGAATCTTTAATGTTAGATACCATGTTTACTTTCGATTTTGAGTTGTTTTCGTTTCCATATCCGGCTAATCCACCCGCGATCTTCTTCGGGTGGTAAGGTTTATACTATGACTTGTTCTTGATTGGTTTTTGTTAATCTTAATGTTTGAACACGGTGAATTAAACCGGGTAACATTATTAATCATTTTGAGATTCTAAAATACGTGTTTTATCTTCAATCCAATTGTTCTGTTCTTGAATGTTTTAGATATCTTTTCATCTGTAAACGTCAATTGTTGATGGGATTGGGTTAAACAAACGTAGGGTATGATTCGGATAAGTGCATAGACACAGTTTCATTCAATTCATTATCTTAAAACGAGTTAATTTGGTTATGTCTATGTGACCCGTTAAACTAAAAGAGCAAGCCTGATTCGTAAACCTGAACCCCGGAGAGGATTACTTCTCTCACCATTAATTACAATCAATTTTCCTTTTGATTAAGTACTTTTTGCAATTTAATTAAGTTAAAAGTATTTTCAATAAACCCTTAGACTTTACGAGTTGAACCACACTTTCCACATATTCCCTGTGGATCGACCCGACTTACCCTAGCTATCTTAGGTGAGTTTGGATTGTTATAAATTGTTTTTGATTAGGCTTGACAAACCGATATCACGTGTATATTTAGGAATTCAAAGATCTCATATCTATTATTAATTGCCTAATTAAAATAAGAGATTTTGCTTCTAAGATATTAAATCTAATTGATTAGGTTTGTTCACTTAATTATTGATCTAAGAAGCACCTTTGCCTAGAATAAATTACTTTGCATGTTATTACCTTGTGATTTGTGATGTGTACTTTGGTTCCCCTGTGAGTATTTAATTCTATTTCTCCATATTTATTACTAGCTTTAGTGAACCCGTGTATTACACGGGTTGAATAAATAAAAAATATAAGATATAATAAAAATTTATTAATTATTAAATAATATGTGATTTAAATTATGTATGAGTAAATACTATAAGTAATAAAACAATGATATTTACTTTTTAAAAATTTGTTTTTATACTTTCTTTGTTTTTTCTAAAAAATAAATAAAATATTTCGTTTCAAAACAAAACATATTTAGAAAAATGTCATTTTTAAAACATTTCATGTTTTTAAAAAAATATGATGTACGTTCTAGAATTTTTTTTATAAAAATTTGTTTCTATAGAAATAAATATTAATAAAAAGATCTATTTCTTAATCTTTTTAAAAATAGCTTATAATAAAAATAAAATTAAATAATATAATTAGTAATTAATTGAGTTATTTAATAAGAGAGAGAAGTGGGAAAATTTTGTTAAGAATGAATTTGGTGTTGCCATGTGTCATCTCTAGTTTTCATTTTATGACATGTGACATTTTTAGTTACCCTTTTATTATAATAAGAAGATTAATCTAAGATGAAAACGAAGGCCTATTTATATATTTTGATGTTTTTTTATTTGGGCAGTAGCAAAATTATTGCACATCATTATAGAAGTCATGCTCAACGAGGATAGTATGATTTTATTTCCATGTTATTTCCTACTATTCGTCTATAATTTTATATCTACATTGAGCAAGTCCATTTGACTTCAAAAGTCAAAGTGTTTTTGTTGATCGTTGGGTCTAACTTTCATTTCAAAACGTATATACACTTTGGTTTGGATGTCAAATGGGTTGCTTTCAACTTTCGTATTTTCTCAACTTTGAAAATATTTCTGGACTACACAAAACTTGATATTATTATCTACTAATAGTTACTAGCTATTAAATCTCAACGTGATTCATATGCTTATTGCATACGAGAGTATGAAACTCATAGTTCTAATATTATATATTCAAAGGATGAATGTGTACTGAATACGTTTTTGGGATCATATATGGGTTACTAGCATAACCACCCGTGTGTTACACGAGTTTAAAAAAAATATTTGAAATAAATAGAAATATAAAGTATCAATGACTATTAATAAGTTTGTAATATACACGCATGTAAAGATCGATTATAAATATGTATACATGTAAATAAAATGAAAGGATTAAACAAATAAAAAATAATATTAATGTTTAAAAATATCTAAAAACTTCTTTTTATACAAATTTTTAACCAAATTTAGTTAACAACTTCTCAAACTTAAAAAATATCTTTTTAAAATATTCCATTGCATTGTAGTGTCCTATAATTAAATATGTAAATATTTAAGGATATATAGCATCTATGTTTTATAAGATAAATATTAAAATAATAAGATAACAATTTTATTAGTTGAACAATACCTCCTCCTCAACCACAATAAATTAATGGCGTAAGTTTCTACCGTATTATTATACATTGGTTGCATCCATAAACGAATCACATCATGATATGTTGACTTATACTGATAATATCATGTTGAACAAGGTAAGGTAATTTGATGGTTTATCAATAACGCATAAATCAGTATACATAAATAAAAAAATGAATAAAGTGAAGGTTATGGTCATAGGACAATAAAAATATAAGTGTTAAGGTTTATCATTAAAAACTTGTTTTTTAAATCAAAGTGTATGTAATGTTGTCATTGAATGCAATATGAAATAAGTTGAAAATAATGATTGTGTGAATAATGGATAACTAATAGAAGTTCTTCATGTAGAATACCTGAACTCTTTGATCATATGAGAAGTTATTTCATATATTTCTTAAATATCTTCAATGGTGGAGGAAAAGTAAATAGAAAAAAATGTTGTATATATATAATAAAATAATGATATAATGTTATATAATACATGTAAATATTATATGATATTATTAAAATATAGAAGATTTTTAAAGTTTAAATTTATTAACCTAAAATACTCAGATTGATTGTTATTATTTGTAACATCTTGTATTTTTGTTAACTTAAAAGTTAACTCTGTTAATACATGTAAGGACCTTTTATGTTTTTTTTATTAAACTTTGAGGTTTGTTTTATTTAATATTAATTTTTGGTGATTAACGAATTAATTTAATAAATAGTGATAACATGTAACATCCGGAAATTTATTATTTTGAAGCCGACGAAGAAAGAAAAGAAATAAAGTCCAAAGTCGAGGGACCAAACTCGCCACCAAAGAAGAAAGGTCGGGTAATGTGGTGATATGTGTAGGGAGAGGGCAGCCCACTCTCCCCACACTTCACAAAATTCAGCTCACAAGAAGAGAGAAGAGAGAAAGAAGAGAAAAAGGGAGAAAAGGGTTGATTCGGGTGATTCGGGTGTCCAAATCCGTCGAGTAGCAAGCCAAATCGAAGCTCTTGTCTTTGTGCTCGATTGTGTGAGTTCTAGGACCCCACTTTTACTCGTTTTCAACTGATTTTGGGGCTGGAAAGTGTGCAAAACCCGTTTTTATGTGTGTGTGTGTTTGACCCATTTGGGTGTGATGTGTATGGTGTGTTTAGAGTATGATATCGGGCTTGTGTCTGCTTGTATGGTGTTAAGGTATACATTCCTAAGGTCCAGGAGGGTTGATTTAAGCTTAGAATGGGTTTGGATGAGCTTGAAGGCCGAAAATGGCAGATTGGGTTCGGGATGAACTCCATTCTGCATCAGCTAGGGCTAGGCGACCGAATGAAGGCCATACGGCCGAATGAGGGCGACTGAAGGTCATTCGCACGATTGGGGTTCAGTCGCACGACTGGGAGTCCAGTCGCATGAGGGATGTGCGACTGAGGGTTCAGTCGCATAGATGCTTAGTCGCATGAGTCCATACGCATGAGGTTAGTCGCATAGGTGCCCATTCGCAGTAATCCCATTCGCACAAGGTCCATACGCACGATTGAATGTTCATTCGCATAGATGACCATCCGCATGGGTCCAGTCGCATGATGTTCAGTCGCATGGAGGCCATGCGACTGAAGGGTGTCCATACGCCCGAATAGGGCTGTTGCACACGAATGAATGTGTAGTTTGACTTCTGGCCTTCGGGGAAAGGTGCAGATGTAAGTTTGGACGTAAGGTAACCTGTAAGAGCATGTAAGAGGATGGTTATGGCCTTAGAGTGCATGTAGGGCATGATGATGATGATGTTGCATGTTTATGCGTATTATGAATGTATGATGTTGCCCTGTATGATGATGATGAATGTGTAAGTTATGTTCCTTATTATGATGTATGCTTATCTTTCTTGTGACTTTACATGTCATGCTAATGAATGAATGAATGAATGAAGTATTATATAATGTAAAGCGAAAGATAAAGAAAGAGGAACATGAAGTAAGAATGCATGCATTACAGAATGATGAATGAACGAAAGAAAGGCTTGCAAGCATATTTATTGGGGTGAGCGACTTTGTGTTGCAAAAGACTCGGATGAAGTGCAATCGTTTAGATTGCCTATGAGGTGAGCAACCTCGCCGTTGCAAAAGACTCGAGTAAGAGCTATCGTGATGTTGCCTTGGGGTGAGCAACCTTGTTGTTGCAAAAGACTCGGATAGCTTGCTATCGTGATGGGCAATTGGGGTGAGCAACCTTAGGGGTGCAAAAGACTCGGATAGCGTGCAATCATTGAGATTGCCATTGAGGTGAGCGACCATGTTGTCGCAAAAGACTCGGAAGACAGAATGAACGAAAAGAATGGAAGATAATGAACGAGATGAAAGAAAATAATGAAATTATCTGTGTATACGTATGTTGCATGATCGCATGATAAAGGAATGGTTTTTAATGAAAGTAAAGTATGTTTTATTATTAAAACTAGAACTCACTCAGCAACGCTGACTTTTATTGCATTTTCCAGTTGGCAGGTAAATGATTGCTGAGGATGGCATGGCGAAGCTACTCGGCTCTTTTGGGGATGGCATCCAATTATATAGCTTTTGTGATGTAATGCAAACATGAATTTTGTAACCGGATAATGATGTATTATTTGGCAAAAGTAATTATAATGAAATGTGATGTCATTTTTGAATGTTTCCGCTGCAATGATTTCTAAATGTAATGTAATTATATGTTTTATGTGCGATGATTGACCAACTGTAAGCGTCCCGGGAACGGGGCCTTACATAACATTATAAGTATTATATTATTTATTTTTTAGATGATGATAACCTTAAATAAAATATTTTTTTTTAAATATTAATAATACCAATAACCATAATAATATTAATATTAGTAATAATATTAATAACAATAATGTAAATGATAATAATATTAAAATAATAAAGTTGTATAACTTTAAACTTGTAATTAATAAGTTTATTACATAAAATAATAACCTTTTAGAACTTCAGGGACTAATTTGTAATTAATTTTAACTTAATCAAAACTTTAAAATGAAAGTGAAAACTTTTAAAACCACAGGGACCATAAGTGTAAATAATTTAAAACCGCCCCCTTCTTTCCCCGTTTTCCCGGCGAATGGCCGGCGGCACCTCCGGCCAAGTCCGGCAACCGCACAAACCTCTGTAACCCCCGAATTCGATGTCCTAATCAATGCCAATCACTGCTAGGAACCGTTTCGAGTATTAGTAGCACTTCAATTGGAGTTATAGGGGACGGTTGAACTTGTAACCGATTGCCATAAATCCACAAAGCCGTTCGACCACAAAAACCTGATTATTACATAATCAATCGAACCTTAAGCAACCGTTTAACCATTACTAAGCTACAACTAGACTCAATTTCACCCAACACAGGCTTAATCATCACCAACGAATCGCACATTCTACCCGAACCTGCAACTTAGCCGTTGTCCATCTTCTGGGTTCCATTAATCAAAATTGACAGTGGGCAAATGGTCATCATCATCATATGAAGCTTTTCAAATGATTAATTGAATCAAAACATCATAATCACCCCGCAATGATTCTTGAACAAAAGCGGCTTCACCTCGCATCAGTTCGTCCCCACTCCAACTTGAAACAGGTAATTAAACACACCATTCTACTCGATTTCAAGGGGGAAACAAAAGCCCTATGATTGATTTTATCAACATCAACGAATTGGGGTTCAATTTGGGACAATTCGGTTCTAGGGCTCATGTTGTTTTGGGGGATTTTGCAACTAAAGTTTATAAACATTTAAGGAACATTTAACCAGATCTGGGCTTCTAGCCCAACTGGTTAATACTCTATCCACCACAACCGAGGTCGGGGGTTCGAACCCCACCCTCAGCATTTTTTATTTTTTTTGTCATTTTGATTTAATTTAAACTTCAAAAATTATACTAATATGTTATTAAATCAAAGTAAAAGTTATTTTAATAACTAAAATATTTCAGAAATTATTAAATTAATTTTCTTGTGTTAAAAATTTATGATTTTAAATTTAATTATTTTTTTAGGATAACAAGGGCTATAAAACATTATTAATCCTTTTATGTAATTTAAATGCTAAAAATATATTATGATTCAAATTTAGATTGTTTCAAAACATCTTGAATCTATATGTTTAATAACTAATTATTCAAGTAGTTATTGAAATAATTATTTAAATAATTAATTATTCATCTAATCATTTGAGCATGTTATATCATAATATTTAATAAATTATTCTTTAACTTTTATGTAAGTTCTTGAAAATTATAAAACAATATAATTGCTTTATTATAAAACCTTTATAATAAATCATTTTAAAAGCTCAAAGCTTTTATAAAATGATTTTAAATAATTTCAATGTTCTTTAAATATGTAATATCGTTATCAAGTTTTAAATAGTTAAATATTAAATTAATTATTTCTTTTCACATATTATACTTAGTTTCTATTAAATCAATAACATAAATTGTGATGAGTCCGGCCACCGGCGGCCGACTCTCCGGCCACCTTAAACCCTCGAATTTCGACGTTTCCTTGACCCAAAACCGGTTCCAAATCTTTCTAGCACCCGTTTCGAACTTGATTGTATCACTTAATTGCCTTTACAAGTCGGTTATGAACCTTAATCAATCATGAAACCGTCGACTTTAAACTACAAGGCCGTTTGAACATTAAATCGTAATAATAATCGAATTAAACGAATGTACACGACCATCTAACTAGTACTAAGCGGTCACAACAACCAATTTCACCTGAAATCATACAAACCTCTTATTCGATTTCCCCCATTATCGCGATCTGTAACTTATTCGGGAACCTCCTTCGGAACAATGTGACTTCAAATTGATATGGGGCTTTCGATTGGAATAGCACCCTGAACCTGTACGTGAAGTTAATTTGATGTTCATCAATGTTTGCATCTCGAATGGAACTCGACCGTGGCCGCGACTAGTTCTCAATCGTATAACATCAAATCGATCATCAATCAGGTAATTAAACCATCTCACATGCTCGGATTTGCATAAAGGATCAAAGCCCTAAGTTGGTATTCATAAACAACAACCGATTGATCTTCAATTTGATCGGATTGATTCTAGGGTTCATGTGAGAAAATTGGGAATTTTATGAACTTTGAGTTTTAACAATTTAAAACCGTATTTTGGCAGGCATAGGCGCCCAGCCTACTGGTAAACTTCCACCTTGTCAACCTTGAGGTCCCGGGTTCGAACCCGGGCACCTCCATTTAATTTTTTTAAGCTGATTTAATTACAAAGTGAATTACAGAAAAATTATAAATAATATAAAAATCATTTTTAATAATTAATATAATGATTTTTAGACACTAAAATATTTTCTGCAATTTTTCCTAATTTAAATATATTCATATATATATATATATATATATAATATATATATATATATATATATATATAAAACATATATATTAATATATATATTTAGTTATTTCTTATAAAATGGATTTAAAATGATGGTTCTAATTAATAAATTATCATTGATCCAGACGTTACTTTTAAAATCATGATTGTTTATTTAAAAATTTATATTTAGACTTTATTAGTTGTTACAAAAGGTTTTCTTTTAAATTAATTAAATATTGTTTATATATGGTTGGACTTAAAAATATTTATGAACACTTAATTCTTTAAAGAATTAAATTTATAAATACTTAAAAGGTTTAGGAATATTATTATAAAACATATTATAGCTAATTAATATTTTGTTATTAATCAAAATGCTATTTTCTTGCTATTTTTAGATAATTAAAAAGACTTAATTGTATATTGAACCTCATCATTATTATAATAATTAATTTCATTTTTAAATTACTTAAATACATATATAATTCTTCCAATGGGTTTAAAATAAGAATAAGTATTCTATAAATTTAGTTACTTGTCAAAACTCTTTAAAACTATCAAAACCCTAATTATTGGTAGAACGTTAAACTTATTATTAACTTTAATCTTTACCTTGTAAATTATATATTTAGGTGCTTGTATTGGATACTTTGGATTTATCTTTTGGATCTTACTTTAATCTTTTACATCATCTTGTAATGCCTACATTCATGTGAGTTTTCCTTGTCCCCTTTTTACTTTATTTCACACTATTCTTGGGGTGAAACATGATACTTATACATCGTACACTTGTAAACGTTTGAGACTTATAAGCACATGCAATTCATCTTATTATTTTGTCATGGTTATTTGTGTATTGTAAGTGTTTATATGAGATACATAGTTTGTTTACAATCATTAACTATTGCTAGCCTGGCGACGTCTTAGATCTTTGGGCCTGACAAGCCTATTTGGTGCTAAAGTCGAGGTATTGCCGACTCCTAGGGGCCGTACGCTTGTGCACTAGGGAACCAAATACACTTAGCCAATCTTTTATACTTGTAATCAAGTCGAGGTTTGGTTGTAACGATATGTGTTCTATAACCTTACTAGCTTATAACCTATGACATGAATTGCTACTTGTAACCATTTTCATATTATGTATGAAAACCTTGGAAACTCACCAACTATTTATAGTTGACCTTTTATTTTTATCATGTTTCAGGAAAACCCCCAAGTTTTGAAGTGAACTTATGTTGCTGGCATATTCTAGGACTTGGACCTAGTTAATAAACAAAATGATTATGTTTGTTATTTCATGTTGAAACTTATTTCATTATTGAGACTTATACTTGTAATGAAATTTTGAAACTTATGAATAATATATTGGGATTTAATAATAGCGTTATGTGGCTGTGAACAATCTTAACCCTCACACCTCGACGTTTCCGCCGTCAAGGTTGGGGTGTGACAGATTGGTATCAGAGCCCATAACTATAGGGATTTAGGTTATTAGAAATGGTGACCTAGACTATAGTTGCATGAACCTCATAGAAAGATCTTTATACTTAGTGCTTATATGTTGTTTGCATGCTACATAATGCTATGCCTTTTGTGCAACTTGATGCCTTAGCATAGGATTGCCTTATGTATGCTTAAACTTAGTTACTTGTCTCCCTAAACTTAACTTTAACTCTTTGACCCTCCCCGACAAATGAACTTCTTAAAACTATTCTTGGCAACATGTGGAGTCTACACTTATTGTCGTGGGTTCAATTCCTTAGACTCTATGTCTAATCTATGAAAATCTCATCAAGGTTTTGATTTCATAAACCAAAGAAATTTGTGTGACACATAGACACCTGTATTCTGGATTTCCTGGCAAAAGGCCTTCGGGCTAAGGCAAGCATATCGTATAAATCTCATTGCGAGACCAGTTATGCTTACCTGGGGATTTCTGGGATGAGTGATAAACTATGGTCAACATACACAAGTCTCTATGGCAAATGGGTTAATTTACCTTGACGTGTCAACGATTCCAAATGGTAATGCGTTACCAAATGGAACCATCCTCTTGGTGTCTTAAAATCTTTGATTCCTTGGACTGGTATCTCTTCATTCTTATCATACATAATGTTCCTGTTAAAATTGAACCCATCTTACATTTCAACTTATACGTTTAAACATCGTTACACGTCGAGCATTTCGTGTAACTATTTCTATATGTCTTGACCAACGTGAACATGAATCTTAATATACCCAAAGATATTGGGAATCTAAACCGAATGGTCATCAAAAACTTTAAACCGTTACTTATGGTTCTCGAGTCTTCTTAAGATGTGTCCCATAACTAAAGAACATGCAATTCTATAGGTGGAATTCTTACATCTCGGGATACTTTGTCTAGGCAAAGTGTGAATGGTGATTTGACTCGATCATTGAATCCATTCATTTGACCCGAAACCCTTGAGATGAGTGATCACTTATAAGTACGTGTGTCTTCAATAAGGTTATGTTTGACCTCACATCTTGAGAAGTTCGTGTAATCCTTCAATTGTGAATCGAATGTTCACATCTCGTCGTGGTGTTGAATCACTCTTGTCATTGATTTAGTCTTCCCGATTTAAACCATTCAAGATTTGAACACCATCATAACTAATTCTGTTACCTCGAACCTTGACCTTAAATTTTGTAAGCATGAATTTCCTTTTTGTTACAATGATGTAACTTGAAATCTTTCGAATTTCCAATTGATATTATTTCCTCTCGTCGTTAAGTCAAACTCCGTACCGTCTGCACCGTGAGAGATGCAAGTGTTTGCAAGTCAGCTATGACTAAGAACACACGTATCTCCTAAATGATTCTAACTCATCAAAACAGGGGTGATTCCCTTACTTTGATGATTCTCTATTCGTTTTGATAAATGGTTTCCAATTGTGATTTATAAAATTTCATCCTCTGGATCGGGGTGATTTCCTTATCCCGAGGATTGAATTCAATTATTTTCTTTGGAATGGCATTTCACAAATGACATGATCTCACCAAAATAGGATTGAAACCCGTACTTTGGTGACAAATGTCAATCTTCGATTGTTTTCTTGCTATGATGAAATTCAATCATCAAGATAGGCGTGAATTCCATACCTTGATGATAATATCGTCTTTATGAATTGTATTTGCTCAAATGAGACGACTTCATCAAAGGAGGAGTGATTTCTGGATTTTGATGAAGAAGTTCATCTTGTTATATTTTGTTTTTGTAAAACTTCACTGTTAAGATAGGAGTGATTTCCCTTACCTTAATGGTGAGTTACCTCGTCTTATTTTTGTGGATCCTCAACAAGGAGTTGGGATCGAACTTTTTGGTTGGAAGGTTAGCGGTCATAACTTGAGAATACACCATCAAGTTAGGAGTGAAAACCACACCTTGATGACTATTCTCATTTCTTGATCTCCAACTTACCAAGGTTTTAAATCAAGTAACAAGAAACGTGTAGTAACTTGAAGGGTGAACCAATGTTAGGGTTTGAACCTATCAAGCCAAAGCATGATTTCTGAACTTGTAAGGAGACCCGATCGCTCTAGGTTGATTTGATTCCGAGCTTGGAGCATTTAAATTCTTAAATTGATTTCTTTTCCTTCATCATTATGTTTTGATTTGATCTAGCTACAACTTATCAACTTTCATTTTGAGTTATCATCAACGCATGATTGTGTGATGGTAGCCTTCTTAAAACATCTTTTTACTAAATAAAGACATTATCAACTTGTGGTTATGTCTTTCTAGTCATACGAATGTTCTCGACTGTACATATGGGTTTGATGAATTACGTATGCAATCTATATTTGAAAATTGTTGTCTTGCAAGACATGGTTACAAATGCATGTCTTATTGTTTGCGTTACTTCTTGAATCGCTTTTGAATCCTTAACCTTGGAGATCTTTAAAACTTTATCTTGACTTCGATCAACGAGACTCGTTATTATATACATTGTGACGTGGATATAAAGGTTCATAAACCTTCGTAACTTGTAGTCATGGGTTTGGCATAAAGGAAAAGACGTAACTTGGTATGTATCCAAGTGTCTTACCTTCATATATGACAAGACCTAACATTCGTGATCCTATGAATCTTCTGTTTAACTTTTCATTCACTAAGTGTCTCTTATTTTAGCCGTCATGATAAAAATTGGTGCATTATAGACCAATTGACTAATCTCATATTGACTTATGTGAGATAATGGGTCGAGAAATTGACTTGTATCCATCTCAAATAGTCGTATACCGTGGTAGGTTGTTAAAATATCGATCGTTATTTTAATGATCGATTCATTTTCTGCTATTAGCAATGTTTCTAACCATCATGTGAACTCATTCAAAATCTTCGCATATCGTATAATTCTTAGACCGATGGTTGGTCAAAGGAGCATACATATTCACAAGATATGCGTTAAGATTGTTTCATATAGTGACGTTTGGGATTCTTAAATCCTGACGGTTAACTTTTCTTATCATTGTTGGTCTTTTATTGATTTCTAAACATCATTATATTCTAGAAGTTGTGACTTATAAATCTAAGGTACCACGGTAGCTCGTTATCGTTTTTCAACGCTTTATCTCAAAACGTCTCGCGTTTATTATGCTGAGAATCTTGTAAGATTCCATAAGGTGAAGCGTTTCACCTGTAATCAAACGTCAAACATTGCTCGTTGAACACTTACCTCTCATTACAACTCCTTTGTTCATTTAAGTTCATTTTAATTTCGGGACGAAATTCTTTTAAGTTGGGGAGACTGTAACATCTCGTATTTTGTTAACTTAAAAGGTTAACTTCGTTAAATTCTAAAAGGGCTTTTATGTCAATTTTGAAAGTTTGAGGACTTAAATTGATTTGGTGATTAACAAATTAAACAATAATATAACATTATACGTGTTATAATGTTTGCTTATTATTATAAAATTATGATGTTAATAATCTTAAATAAAATAATAACTATTATTATTATTATAATAACGACACTGATAATAATAATATTAGTGATAACAATATTAGTAACAATAACAATCATAATACTAAGATTAATAATAATAGTTATAAAAGTTAAGAACTAGAAAATTTATAAGTTAGTAACATCTAAATTTTAATTTAAGTTTGGAGGTTAGTTTGATAAATTTTAAAACCTTAAAATGAACTTGTAGCATAAAATATTAAAGCTCAAAACCACAGGGACCAATTGTGTAAACATTTGAAAACTCAAACCTCCTCCCCTATCTAAACCCGTTTTCCGGGTGATGAGTCCGGCCACCGGCGGCCGACTCTCCGGCCACCTTAAAACCCTCGAATTTCGACGTTTCCTTGACCCAAAACCGGTTCCAAATCTTCTAGCACCCGTTTCGAACTTGATTGTATCACTTAATTGCCTTTACAAGTCGGTTATGAACCTTAATCAATCATGAAACCGTCGACTTTAAACTACAAGGCCGTTTGAACATTAAATCGTAATAATAATCGAAATTAAACGAATGTACACGACCATCTAACTAGTACTAAGCGGTCACAAAACCAATTTCACCTAAATCATACAAACCTCTTATTCGATTTCCCCATTATCGCGATCTGCAACTTATTCGGGAACCTCCTTCGGAACAATGTGACTTCAAATTGATATGGGGCTTTCGATTGGATAGCACCCTGAACCTGTACGTGAAGTTATTTGATGTTCATCAATGTTTGCATCTCGAATGGAACTCGACCGTGGCCGCGACTAGTTCTCAATCGTATAACATCAAATCGATCATCAATCAGGTAATTAAACCATCTCACATGCTCGGATTTGCATAAAGGATCAAAGCCCTAAGTTGGTATTCATAAACAACAACCGATTGATCTTCAATTTGATCGGATTGATTCTAGGGTTCATGTGAGAAAATTGGGAATTTATGAACTTTGGCTTTTAACAATTTTAAAACCGTATTTTGGCAGGCATAGGCGCCCAGCCTACTGGTAAACTTCCACCTTGTCAACCTTGAGGTCCCGGGTTCGAACCCGGGCACCTCCATTTAATTTTTTTTAAGCTGATTTAATTACAAAGTGAATTACAGAAAAATTATAAATAATATAAAAATCATTTTTAATAATTAATATAATGATTTTTAGACACTAAAATATTTTCTGCAATTTTTCCTAATTTAAATATATTCATATATATATATATATATATATATATATATATATATATATATTAAACATATATATTAATATATATATTTAGTTATTTCTTATAAAATGGATTTAAAATGATGGTTCTAATTAATAATTATCATTGATCCAGACGTTACTTTTAAAATCATGATTGTTTATTTAAATCTTTATATTTAGACTTTATTAGTTGTTACAAAAGGTTTTCTTTTAAATTAATTAAATATTTGTTTATATATGGTTGGACTTAAAAATATTTATGAACACTTAATTCTTTAAAGAATTAAATTTATAAATACTTAAAAGGTTTAGGAATATTATTATAAAACATATTATAGCTAATTAATATTTTGTTATTAATCAAAATGCTATTTTCTTGCTATTTTAGATAATTAAAAAGACTTAATTGTATATTGAACCTCATCATTATTATAATAATTAATTTCATTTTTAAATTACTTAAATACATATATAATTCCAATGGGTTTAAAATGAGAATAAGTATTCTATAAATTTAGTTACTTGTCAAAACTCTTTAAAACTATCAAAACCCTAATTATTGGTAGAACGTTAAACTTATTATTAACTTTAATCTTTACCTTGTAAATTATATATTAGGTGCTTGTATTGGATACTTTGGATTTATCTTTTGGATCTTACTTTAATCTTTTACATCATCTTGTAATGCCTACATTCATGTGAGTTTTCCTTGTCCCCTTTTTACTTTATTTCACACTATCTTGGGGTGAAACATGATACTTATACATCGTACACTTGTAAACGTTGAGACTTAAAGCACATGCAATTCATCTTATTATTTTGTCATGGTTATTGTGTATTGTAAGTGTTTATATGAGATACATAGTTTGTTTACAATCATTAACTATTGCTAGCCTGGCGACGTCTTAGATCTTTGGGCCTGACAAGCCTATTTGGTGCTAAAGTCGAGGTATTGCCGACTCCTAGGGGCCGTACGCTTGTGCACTAGGGAACCAAATACACTTAGCCAATCTTTTATACTTGTAATCAAGTCGAGGTTTGGTTGTAACGATATGTGTTCTATAACCTTACTAGCTTATAACCTATGACATGAATTGCTACTTGTAACCATTTTCATATTATGTATGAAAACCTTGGAAACTCACCAACTATTTATAGTTGACCTTTTATTTTTATCATGTTTCAGGAAAACCCCAAGTTTTGAAGTGAACTTATGTTGCTGGCATATTCTAGGACTTGGACCTAGTTAATAAACAAAATGATTATGTTTGTTATTTCATGTTGAAACTTATTTCATTATTGAGACTTATACTTGTAATGAAATTTTGAAAACTTATGAATAATATATTTGGGATTTAATAATAGCGTTATGTGGCTGTGAACAATCTTAAACCTCACACCTCGACGTTTCCGCCGTCAAGGTGGGGGTGTGACAATTAAATATAATTACTCATCAAAACCTAAAACTATTGAAACCCTAATTCTTATTTAAAACATTAATCGATATATTAACCTTAATCTTCATCTGTAAATTATGTAAATATATTAGGTGCTTGTAATGGACACTTGGGATTATCTTGTAATCTTTTATATCATCTTGAAATGCTTATTTCCATGTGAGTTTCCTTGCCCCTTTTTACTTTATTCCACACTATTTTGGGTGAAACATGATACTTATACATCGTACGCTTGTAAACGTTTGAGACTTGTAAGCACATGCAATTCATCTTATTATTTTGTCATGGTTATTTGTGTGTTGTAAGTGTTTATATGAGATACATAGTTGGTTTACAATCATTAACTATTGCTAGCCTGGCGACGTCTTAGATCTTTGGGCCTGACAAGCCTATTTGGTGCTAAAGTCGAGGTATTGCCGACTCCTAGGGGCCGTACGCTTGTGCACTAGGGAACCAAATACACTTAGCCAATCTTTTTACTTGTAATCAAGTCGAGTTTGGTTGTAACGATATGTGTTTTATAACCTTACTAGCTTATAATCCATGACATGAATTGCTACTTGTAACTTTTTTTTATATTATGTATGAAAACCTTGGAAACTCACCAACATTTTTATGTTGACCTTTTATTTTTAACATGTTTCAGGAAATGCCCAAGTTTGATTCTACACTTTGAAGCTTGCACATCTAGGAATGGACTTAGATAAATAAATAAAATGGAATGGATTGTTACATTCTATGCTATGCTTTTATTTCTTTGAGACTTATGTTTGTAATGTGACAATTGAAACTTATGATTAAATTATATTGGGATTATTAATAGCGTTATGTGGCTGTGAACGATCTTAACTCTCACTCCTCGACGTTTCCGCCGTCAAGGTTGGGGTGTGACAGATTGGTATCAGAGCCCAAAACTATAGGGATTTAGGTTATTAGAAATGGTGACCTAGACTATAGTTGCATGAACCTCATAGAAAGATCCTTATACCTTTGTGCTTACATGTTGTTTGCATGCTACATAATGCTATGCCTTTTGTGCAACTTGATGCCTTAGCATAGGATTGCTTATGTATGCTTAAACTTAGTTACTTGTCTCCCTAAACTTAACTTTAACTCTTTGACTCTCCTCGACAAATGAACTTCTTAAACTATTCTGGCAACATGTGGAATCTACACTTATCGTCGTGGGTTCAATTCCTTAGACTCTATGTCTAATCTATGAAAGTCTCATCAAGGTTTTGATTTCATAAACCAAAGAAATTGTGTGACACATAGACACCTGTATTCTGGATTTCCTGGCAAAAGGCCTTCGGGCTAAGGCAAGCATATCGTATAAATCTCCTTGTGAGACCAGTTATGCCTTACCTGGGGATTTCTGGGATGAGTGATAAACTATGGTCAACATACACAAATCTCTATGGCAAATGGGTCAATTCACCTTGACGTGTCAACGATTCCAAATGGTAATGCGTTACCAAATGGAACCATCCTCTTCGTATCTTAAAAATCTTTGATTCCTTGAACTAGTATCACTCATTCTCATCATGAATGTGTTCCTGTTAATATTGACACCTACATTTTCCTGTTAATATTGAACCAACCCTACATTTCAACTTACGTTAAACATTGTTACACGTTGAGCGTTTCATGTAACTATTTCTATACCTTGACCAACGTGAACATGAATCTTAATATACCCAAGGATATTGGGAATCTAAACGAATGGTCATCAAAAACTTTAAACCGTTACTTATGGTTCTCAAGTCTTCTTAAGGATGTGTCCCATAACTAAGAACATGCAATGCTATAGGTGGATTCCTACGTCTCGAGATACTTTATCTAGGCAAAGTGTAAATGGTGATTTGACTCGATCATTGAATCATTACATGACTCGAAACCCTTGAGATGAATGATCACTTATACGTACGTGTGTCTTCAATAAGACTATGGCTGACCTCATATCTTGAGAAGTCCGTGTATTCCTTTCGATTGTGAATCGAACGATCACATCTTGTTGTGGCGTTGCATAATTCCTGCCCTTAATTTTGTCTTCCCGATTGAAACCATCCAAGATTTGAACATCACAACAACTTCTGCTATCTTGAACTTTGATCTTAAGCTTGTAAGCATGATTTTTCCTTTTGTTACATTGATGTAATTTGAAATTTTCCGAATTTCTAATTGATATTATTTTTCTTTTCGTCGTTAAGTCAAACTCGTATCGTACGTCTGAAACTAGACGGAGATGCAGAGATGCAGGTTTGCAAGTCAACCTATGACTAAGAACACCCGTATCTTCTAAATGATTCTAACTCATCAAAACAGGGGTGATTCCCTTACTTTGATGATTCTCTACTCGTTTCGATAAACGGTTTCCAATTATGATTTATAAAATTCATCCTCTGGATCGGGTGATTTCTTATCCCGAGGATTGACTTCAATTATTTTCTTGGAATGGCATTTCACAAATGACATGATCTCACCAAAATAGGATGAAACCCGTACTTTGGTGACAAATGTCAATCTTCGATTGTTTCTTGCTATTATGAAATTCAATCATCAAGATAGGCGTGAATTCCATACCTTGATGAGATATTATATTATGAATTGTATTTGTTCAAAATGAGACGACTTCATCAAAGTAGGAGTGAATTCTGGATTTTGATGAAGAAGTTCATCTTGTTATATTTTGTTTTTGTAAAACTTCACGTTAAGATAGGAGTGATTTCCTTACCTTAATGGTTGTTATCTCGTCTTGTTTCTGTGGATCCTCAATAAAGAGTTGGGATCGAACTTTTGATTGGTAAGTTAGTGGTCATACCTTGGGAATACACCATCAAGTTAGGAGTGAAAACCGCACCTGATGACTATTCTCATTCTTGATCTCCAACTTACCAAGTTTTAATCAAGTAACAAGAAACATGTAGAAACTAAGAAGAAGGGTGAACCAATGTTATGTTAGTGTTGGACCTATCAAGCCAAAGCATGATTTCTGAACTTGAAAGGAGATCTGATCACTTTAGGTTGATTTTGAGTCCGAGCTTGGAGCATTTAAAATTTTAAAACGATTTCTTTTCCTTTATCTTCATGTTTTAACTCGATCTAGCTACATCGAACCATTTATTCCCTACTTATCAACTTTCATTTTGAGATATCATCAACACATGATTGTGTGATGGTAGTCTTCTTAATCTTTCTACTAAATCAAGACATTATCAACTGTGGTGATGTCTTTCTAGTCATACGAATGTTCTTGACTGCACTTACGGGTTTGATGAATTACGTATGCAATCTATATTTGGAAATTTGTTACCTTGCAAATGCATGTCTTATTGTTTGCGTTACTTATCGAATCACTTTTGAACCCTTAATCTTGGAAATCTTTAAAACTCTATCTTGATTTCGATCAACGAGACTTGTTATTACTTACATTGTGACGCGGATATAAAGGTTCATAAACCTTCGTAACTTGTAGTCATGGGTTTGGCATAAAGGAAAAGACGTAACTTGGTATGTATCCAAGTGTCTTACCTTCACATATGACAAAGCCTAACATTCGTGTTCCTATGAATCTCCTGTTTAACTTTTCATTCACTAAGTGTCTCTTATCTTAGCTGTCATGATGACAATTGGTGCATTATAGACCGATTGGTTAATTGCATATCAACTCATGTGGGATAACGGGTCGAGAAATTGGCTTGTATCTATCACAAATAGTCGTATACCGTGGTATGTCGTTAAACATCGATCATTAATTTGGATGATCAATATATTTTCTGCTTTTAATAATGTTCCTAACCATCGTTGTGAACTTATTCCAAAAATCTTCACATATCGTATTATTCTTAGGCCGATGATTGGTCAAAGGAGAGATACATATTCTCAGGATATGCGTTAAGATCGTTTCATATGGTGACGTTTGGGATTCCTAAATCCTGACGGTTAACCTTTCTTATAAATTGTTGGTCTTTTATTGATTTCTAAACATCATTATATTCTAGAAGTTGTGACTGATAAATCTAAGGTACCACGGTAACTCGTCATCGTTTTCCAACGTTTCATCTCAAAACGTCTCGCGTTTATTATGCTGAGAATCTTGTAAGATTCCATAAGGTGAAGCGTTCCACCTGTAATCAAACGTCAAACCACTGTTCGTTGTACACTTATCTTTCATTATAACTCCTTTTGTTCATTTAAGTTCATTCTTAATTTCGGGACGAAATTATTTTAAGTTGGGGAGACTGTAACATCTTGTATTTTTGTTAACTTAAAAGTTAACTTTGTTAATACATGTAAGGACCTTTTATGTTTTTTTTTATTAAACTTTGAGGTTTGTTTTACTTAATAATTAATCTTGGTGATTAACGAATTAATTTAATAAATAGTGATAACATTATAAGTATTATAATGTTTATTTATTTTTAAGATGATGATAACCTTAAATAAAATAAATTTTTTTTAATATTAATAATACCAATAACCATAATAATATTAATATTAGTAATAATAATATTAATAACAATAATGTAAATGATAATAATATTAAAAATAATAAAGTTGTATAACTTTAAACTTGTAATTAATAAGTTTATTACATAAAATAATAACCTTTTAGAACTTCAGGGACTAATTTGTAATTAATTTTAACTTAATCAAAACTTTAAAATGAAAGTGAAAACTTTTAAAACCACAGGGACCATAAGTGTAAATAATTTAAAACCGCCCCCTTCTTTCCCCGTTTTCCCGGCGAATGGCCGGCGGCACCTCCGGCCAAGTCCGGCGACCGCACAAACCTCTGTAACCCCCGAATTCGATGTCCTAATCAATGCCAATCACTGCTAGGAACCGTTTCGAGTATTAGTAGCACTTCAATTGGAGTTATAGGGGACGGTTGAACTTGTAACCGATTGCCATAAATCCACAAAGCCGTTCGACCACAAAAACCTGATTATTACATAATCAATCGAACCTTAAGCAACCGTTTAACCATTACTAAGCTACAACTAGACTCAATTTCACCCAACACAGGCTTAATCATCACCAACGAATCGCACATTCTACCCGAACCTGCAACTTAGCCGTTGTCCATCTTCTGGGTTCCATTAATCAAAATTGACAGTGGGCAAATGGTCATCATCATCATATGAAGCTTTTCAAATGATTAATTGAATCAAAACATCATAATCACCCCGCAATGATTCTTGAACAAAAGCGGCTTCACCTCGCATCAGTTCGTCCCCACTCCAACTTGAAACAGGTAATTAAACACACCATTCTACTCGATTTCAAGGGGGAAACAAAAGCCCTATGATTGATTTTATCAACATCAACGAATTGGGGTTCAATTTGGGACAATTCGGTTCTAGGGCTCATGTTGTTTTGGGGGATTTTGCAACTAAAGTTTATAAACATTTAAAGGAACATTTAACCAGATCTGGGCTTCTAGCCCAACTGGTTAATACTCTATCCACCACAACCGAGGTCGGGGGTTCGAACCCCACCCTCAGCATTTTTTATTTTTTTTGTCATTTTGATTTAATTTAAACTTCAAAAATTATACTAATATGTTATTAAATCAAAGTAAAAGTTATTTTAATAACTAAAATATTTCAGAAATTATTAAATTAATTTTCTTGTGTTAAAAATTTATGATTTTAAATTTAATTATTTTTTTAGGATAACAAGGGCTATAAAACATTATTAATCCTTTTATGTAATTTAAATGCTAAAAATATATTATGATTCAAATTTAGATTGTTTCAAAACATCTTGAATCTATATGTTAAATAACTAATTATTCAAGTAGTTATTGAAATAATTATTTAAATAATTAATTATTCATCTAATCATTTGAGCATGTTATATCATAATTATTTAATAAATTATTCTTTAACTTTTATGTAAGTTCTTGAAAATTATAAAACAATATAATTTGCTTTATTTTATTTTGTATTATAAAACCTTTATAATAAATCATTTTAAAAGCTCAAAGCTTTTATAAAATGATTTTAAATAATTTCAATGTTCTTTAAATATGTAATATCGTTATCAAGTTTTAAATAGTTAAATATTAAATTAATTATTTCTTTTCACATATTATACTTAGTTTCTATTAAATCAATAACTTAAATTGTTGAGATATTTTAATTGATTTATATTGTCTTTATTAAACCAAAACATAAACAAGTCATTATTTTACTTATTATTTAAACCCCCAAATTCCAATTAAAACCCTAGTTCACGTCTTATTGTTAATCTTATTATCAAACCTAATCTTGGAATCTATACGTTTAAACAACTTGTAAAAGAAATCATTTGGAACCTCGTTTAAATTATTATCATCATCATTATGAATATAATTACTCATCAAAACCCTAAAACTATTGAAACCCTAATTCTCATTTAAACATTAATCAATATATTAACCTTAATCTTCATCTTGTAAATTATATATTTAGGTGCTTGTAATGGACACTTGGGATTTATCTTGTAATCTTTTATATCATCTTGAAATGCTTATTTCCATGTGAGTTTTCCTTGCCCCTTTTTACTTTATTCCACACTATTTTGGGGTGAAACATGATACTTATACATCGTACACTTGTAAACGTTTGAGACTTGTAAGCACATGCAATTCATCTTATTATTTTGTCATGGTTATTTATGTGTTGTAAGTGTTTATATGAGATACATAGTTGGTTTACAATCATTAACTATTGCTAGCCTGGTGACGTCTTAGATCTTTGGGCCTGACAAGCCTATTTGGTGCTAAAGTCGAGGTATTGCCGACTCCTAGGGGCCGTACGCTTGTGCAGTAGGGAACCAAATACACTTAGCCAATCTTTTATACTTGTAATCAAGTCGAGGTTTGGTTGTAACGATATGTGTTCTATAACCTTACTAGCTTATAATCCATGACATGAATTGCTACTTGTAACTTTTTTTCATATTATGTATGAAAACCTTGGAAACTCACAAACATTTTTATGTTGACCTTTTTATTTTTAACATGTTTCAGGAAATGCCCAAGTTTGATTCTACACTTTGAAGCTTGCACATCTAGGAATGGACTTAGATAAATAAATAAAATGGAATGGCTTGTTACATTCTATGCTATGCTTTTATTTTCTTTGAGACTTATGTTTGTAATGTGACAATTGAAACTTATGATTAAATTATATTGGGATTATTAATAGCGTTATGTGGCTGTGAACGATCTTAACTCTCACTCCTCGATGTTTCCGCCGTCAAGGTTGGGGTGTGACATTATTGGAATATAAAATTTGTGAACTATATATGTTCAATTTGAATATTCAAAATTGTTAGTTATAAGTTTTAAAATTTAACTAATTAATTAGTTATTTTTAGATAAAATCTTGGATTAATTGCAGAATGAAATTAAAATTTCAAGGTTTTAAATTTTAATTTCATTCATTAAATTTTAAAATCTAATTTTAGAATGTCATTTAATTAGACATTAAATACTATTTAAACATAATTGTAAAATTTCTTTTATAAATCATATTGCTAATAAATTGCCACATGGCAATAATATATTATGAAGATGACATGTGACAATATATAAGCTAAAATCTCGACACGTGGCTGAAATCCTTTCTTTTATTATATATAAAGATAGAAAAAAGATTGACATATACTTAGCTGTGGATTAGATACACTTTTATTTGCTTACTGAGTTTAAAGTTTTGTTATGTTTGTTTTTTTGTTAATGTTGTTTTCTATGTTTGTTAATAAAATGTGCTTATTTTTATTTATTGGTATAATTATATGTTAGATTAGTTGAGCTAATATTAAATAGATAATGTCCTCGGTGTTTGGTAATGTTTTAGGCTGCATCATACCACACGTAACTTTGAATTATGGTATTTCTAAATCAGGATACATTTATTTACTAATAATTGGTTTACATCTACTGGATAACACCCCAAACAAGAATAGACGTCCTTCAGTTTATAATTAACTCATTCGGTACAGTACATCACAAATGACTATTTTGCTAATGAATGGCTTTTGGATAACACCTGTTACAACTGAGAACATGTATTAGGTTCGTTAAGATATCAACATGTTACTATGATGTTAATCAAGTATTCAAGTATGGTACGCAACCCTAGAAACTAACTTTGCTTGACCACTGGAAGTAGTGGGATGCCACAACTCGTACTTCCTTTAACAAGTTGCAGGGTGAATTTATTTAGCCCCGCTGACCATCGATGTCACAAACAATGTCACCTAGGGACACGAATAACACCACAAACCACATATTCTATTCAAGATCTCAACAATAATGGCGGATGTGGGTTTTGCTATGGAATCTGTGGCCACAGACAGAGCTGGAGGTGGACTAGGGGTAGCTTGTATCTGGTTGTCTCTCTTTCTCTCATCATCTCCTTTTTCTAGATTTATCTCTTTCTTGTATCTTGAAATATGCTTGAAACATGGGATTATATGATATTTGGGTTGAAACATGGCTTCAAATGTGCATTGAAACTACTATTGTCCTCAACTATGAACAGTAAACTTGTGTCTTGCATTAACATCATAGTTGTTGTTTATATAAATATATATATTGAGCTTATCATCAATTTTAAGATGTTCACTGTTGCTAATTTGTTAACATTATTAGTTTGTTAGCTCGTAGTCACCTTTATTATAATCTCTATATATACAGAGATCTTGATGAGTTATAACACATACAAGAAAATATGAGTGTAGTTACAATCTCTTTTTAAATTCTATCACAAGTTATTTTATAAAACAACGAAGAGACAATACATGAAACATTGGAAAGCACTTAAATAGGAAATTATTACATATTGAAATTAACGTTACAAGTACACCAATAATCTTTATTATAGAAGGACCGGAAGACAAATAAAACATAAGGGCACGACGACTGCAAACCTTGAATAGAAACATACGTAGTTTTTACCTTCGAAACCAATACACACCACTGTTCTCTGCACCTTCATCTGGTTCGACGAAAATACATTCCTTCGTTTCTCTCCAAAAAGCCTTTAGGATGGGCGTATCATCGTATTTGTAGTAATCACCTAAGATAGGTTTGATAGCTTTGGTGGCCTCTACTAGATGATAATGTGGAATATTTGGGATCAAATGATGCACCACATGAGCACAAGTTATGTCATGAAAAATAGAGTTAAAGATTCCATAATCTCTATCAACAGTCGATAAAGCACCTCTTATCCAATCCCATCCTCTTGAATCGAATTGAGGGAGTGAAGGATGAGTATGATGCAAAAAAGTGAAAACAATGAAACACGCGTTCATAACCAACACAGGCGCTCCATAGATGCAAAATAACCATGTTACACTTGTGGCTGCTGCAATCTTATAAAGTGCATACAATGCTACAAGCACTCCAGCATCAGAGAGCCAAATTTGTTTGCGTTCGCGGTCGTTAAAGATGGGACTCCAAGGGTAAAAGTGACTTACAAACCCATCATATTTCCTGCTATGAGCATTGAAGGCAAAGTACAAGGGGAAGCTGAGAAGTAACCTAACAACAGTCATAAACATGTTTCCTAGTGGATTGTTTAGAACTTCGGAATACAAGGTATCGGCCTTTCTTTTGGGGACCCAAACTTGATCACACTCTATTGAATTGTTGTGAGCATGGTGAATACGGTGACTATATTTGAAAGAGAAGTATGGAGTGAGGAGTGAAGAGTGGAGGACAAGACCAATTGCATCATCTAGCCATTCGTATTCGCTAAAGCAATTATGGCCCAAATCATGACAAAGGACCCATAGACCCTGAAAAAAACTACCTTGCCAAAACCAATAAATCGGCCAAGCTATGTAAGTGAGGGGCTTAGGAGAAGAGGAATGTAATTTGACGCGAGATAGTATAAAATGTAGCATATCACGATGTCACGTAGAAGATAGTAGGATGAGGTTGTTAGAGATCGCTTAAAGCAATGTGGTGGTATTGCTTTCCTGAGATCACTAATTCCGAATGGAGTTTGTTCCGTGGGTACGCGTTTCAGAACATTTTTGTCCATGGTAGCGTCATTCATTCGTCCCCCTGCTCCCATTTTTATCGTCTACAAAGCAAAGAACCTGCAAAAGAATGTTAAATCAGCCTACATTCAAACAAATAGAGAGATGTATGTATGTAGTTTGGTTGTCAAGGGACCTCATTATATACCTCAAAGATAAGTAACTAATAAGCTTTGGTGTTGTAGTGCCATTAGATTGCTAAATGCTAACCCTTTTATAGTGAGTTTTGCATCAAGGAAATGTCACAAAAAGATTAAAGTATTGTGCATGTGATGGTACACATTGAACATTAGTTTAATGTTAAACGCCCATTTTTAGTATGTTTGGGAGCTTAATTCCAAAACTTCGAGACAGTAAAGGTGATTAAATGATCAACCCATTATGCCTTTTATGGAACGTGTTATCATAATTTATTTGTTTGTTGCACTTTACTATTTTTTCATTACATACCTCCTAGCTTTATCGCTGTATTGTTCTTAGATTGCTAAGTGCTAACCATTTTATTATGAGTATGGCATCAATAATAGCTCACTAAAAGAGTAATGCACTGTGCATGTGATGGTACACATGGAACATTAGTTTAATAATTAACCCATTTTAGTATGTTTGGGAGCTTAATTCCAAAACTTCGTTTATGTAAAAGTGATAAAAAGATGAATTCATTATGCCATTTATGGCACACGTTATCATAATTAATATAGTGTATAGTGTGTCAATAAAAGATAACTGAAAGACTAATCCATTATGCATGCATGTAATAGCACAATTTTTATAATTAATCTATTTGTTGCGCTTAGCTAATATATAGTCTGAAATCAAGAATAAGAGAAAAAAAAATAGACACTACAAATATAGACACAATAAGACTTGATAACAGTTATAAATTATAGGTTTAAAAGTGGAATATAACATTGTTGGGTTTAGTACATAGGTTTTAAAATTTCAACAATGTCGTAGAAATGTTTGTGTAATGTGATCTAGGCCAAACACATAATGCTCACTAGGAGTGCAGATGCATACTTAAATATAAACAAAACACAACGATAGAGGGTTTAGGGTTTTATAACTTTTGTGAATAAAACGATTAACCAAAACACAATACCTTGAGATCAATGATTTCAGTTGCTAGATCTTACAACACGAATATGAGAATCAAAATTCCTTTGGATCTACTCACAAAGTACCTGAAACAAAGAAACCAGAGGCACTTGAGTACTCCTACTCAAGTACGACAACAACAGGCGTTGGCGGCCCAACTAGAGCAAAGGGTCGAGACCATTAAATGGCGACTAATGGCGGATATGGATGGCTGCGATGACTGCATGGAGGCAGCTAAGGTGGCAGCAACGCCTAGAGTGATTAGGGGTAGGTTTGCATCTCTTGCAACTATGTTTTGGTTATCATCTTCTAATCCTACCCTTAAACTTGTATTTAAATCAACTTATCTAGCAAGTTAGGGTTAAAACCTAATTTTACTAATGGTCTCTTGTAACTATCATATAATTACATTATATATCAAACTCTTTTGATAGTTACAAATCAATAAAATTTAATTAGGTATAAACAAGCCAGAATGATTATCATAATCTCTTTATCTCTCATATGTCTAAAAGGAAATGTCATGAGAAAAAATGAACAACTAGATAATTAATTGCAACTCAAAATTAGTCAGACGAACATATCAAGATCGGTTGATCGATCACCATCCAGTATATTGTTTCTTATACATAATTAATTATTCATGGCATTTCACATGCAATTATTCATCTAGCAGTTTAACCTTATATGTTACATCTTCTTGTTTGGTTAGTTCACACATTACGTTAAAGCATTCAAGAAGGTTATGTAACCCTCAATTATTTGTTTTGGTAGTCACATATACGTAAGCATATACACACATAAATGTTACATATATGTAACACGTGTGTTATGTGTATGTAAATAAGTAACTTATCAAGGTAAACACATTTCTAAACATGCTTACATATACTTAAGCATATATAAAATGAAAATTACATGTATGTGAGTCAGGAACTTATCAAGGTTATGGTGCTATTGTGATTATTGCATATGAAATTTTGCAAGTTACATATGTGTAACTCAATAACTTATCAAAGCTACATATACGTAACTCAAAATGTGTTTTATGCTTTATCTTATTACTCGTTCTTCTAATTGCAACCGTTAAAAGAAGGCAAATCATGTGAAAGATTATTTAGGAGAGAGAATAAAATTTTGTGTAATTTGAATTGATTATAATATTGAGTTATCATATTAATGTAATTTGTGTTTCCTGTTATGCCCTTACATTTAATATATGTTATTTTAGTTTTTATAGTTACAAGTTTACATTATTTATTTTAACCATTGATTAAGATTGATCAATAGTTTAAAATGTGTTTCATTATAATGTGGTTTTTAATGAAACCGTACACTATACACACACATACGTATATAGGGTAAATTAATTAAAAATGGAAGAAACTTCAACCATAAGGTTATTATGTTTTATGATTGAGATTTATGCGGTGATATTTTAATAAATAGTTACAAATTAGAAACCATGAAGACGGGTAGAATAGGAAGATAACTAAAAATATGCACATGTACGTCATTTGTATATTCCCTAATCTTTTTAAACATTTATAATATTGCAGGATCGGGTTTTGTCACTTAACACTTGTAATTCTCTCAAACTCACTTATAATATCACTCAAACAAGATGAAGCAATGTCTTTAACAAGAGTTGATAATAATATAATAAGTAATCAAAGGAACAAGCAGGAGTATTTTCAAGGTACTTGTATATATTACTTCTCAACTCAAGATTACAAGACTCTTACAAGCATGGAACATGAGTTATAATGAGAAACTATATATACTAGATCCTACAGCCGGTTATACTTGATACCAGCTGGAAACCTACGACTAAAGCATATACTACAATGCTATAGTTAAGGTATTTAGATAAAGTATTATCTAAGATATGGTAGTCATGACATGTCCATGACTTACCTTTTGTCACCAACTAAAGATGGCAACTGTACTTAACATAAAAAGGTAAACAGTAGATTAAAGTATGGTCAACTACATGGCTTTTGAGAAAACGCCATGCAGTATCTCAGAGATTTGCAGCGGACTGTCAGACAGACCATACTTATGTCTACTGGATAATAGAAGTGTCTTCCGAAGGTTAACTGGCTTCGGAAGAACAAGTTCTTCCGAAGCCACTTATACTTCGGAAGATGCTTCTATGCTTCCGAGGCTTTAAGGACTTCTTTATACTTCGGAAGTTGACTTTAGAACTTTGTCTTCAAGTCTTGATTCTTCGGAAGTAACTTCTTTATCTTCGGAAGTTGGAGTTTTCCTTCGGAAGTGTATTTTACACTTAGACTTCGGAAGAGCTCCTTCTTCCTTCGGAAGTCCCACACTTGGCTTCGGAAGTCCTTTGTATGCAGTACTCAAAATCTTCTAAGTGATATGGTTTTGGTTGCAACAGCCTCTCTTGATCCAACAAACTCCCCCTAGGCTGATGCTACCAAAACTTCACTTATCTCTACTTCTCAAAGTTTTCAGCACCAGGGACAAAAGATATTTGTCTGTCTCTCTGTTCTTCCCGGAAGTGGTGCTGAGAAGCTTGTACAAGTCATTCGTGGATAGGAGATCCAGTCTATCACTTTGAATGACATGTACCCTTTGTTGTGACCCCCTGAAGAGAGTTAGTTGACGGGAGTTGTAGTCATACTCCCATCTAACTATGGACTCAAGTTCAGGACCTTCAACCATTTGAAGAAAGGCTTTGCCTTTGGTTGCTGATCCTTTCCTTTCCTCCTCCTCTCTCAGTTTTGACTCCTCTTCGACCTTGCTTCTTGCAGTGAGCTCGGCCATGTGAAGGCTGCCTAGATGATTTCTGATGTGAGCAGCTACATCGGAGTTTGAGGGGTTGGAGAATGGTTTCTCTGCTAACTCAGCAATATCAAATCTGCTTAAGTGTAGCAGAGATGAGGCATTCAGCCTGTTAATCTCACCATTCTCTCTCTCAACAACAAAGTTGTGAGAAGAGTCTTCGAACCTCCACTGACTATCTTCTTTCTGGGTACAAGAGATTGTCTTGGTACCCTATCTCCTTTCTTTGTGTCCAGCAGAGTCACCAGCCTTCTCCTCAGCTTCTTTTCTTCCTCATTCAATGTATCTGAATTGAGGCCAAGGAGTCTTGCGGCTTGGTCCAAAGTTCCTCTTGGCAGATCAAGAAACTCATCTCTTGTGAGGGAACTTGAGGATCCATCAACATAAGTCAGGTTGACTGTATCCTCCTCACATGAGATGTCGCTCAGAGTAGTGCAGTTGATGAGCTTGGTTTTGATCGCCTTGAATTCCTCCATAGAGAGATGTTTGGAAGGCTGAGGGGATGGTTTGATTGGTTGTTGGGTAGGTTTAGGAGTTTGGGTTCTGGGTAAGGTTTTAGGTTGGATGATGGGTAGTTTAGGTGGTTGAGGTGAGGGAGTTGGTAGTTGTGATGGTGTAGGTTCAGGGGTGAAAGGTTCAGGTTCAGTTTTGATTGGGAAGGGAAAGGGTATTGGTTCAGGTTGATGTTGGGTTTGGATATTGGGCTGAGAGGTGGCTTTGAAGGTCATCCCCTGTCCCCTTCTATACATCTCCTTTCTTCTCCCCGCACGAATGTCAGCCTTGATGTCACTGACATGTCGTTGGAGAGTCTTCTCAGACATTGGACCCACTTGCCTGCCAGAGAAGCCATGAGCTTTAAGATAGTTCTTCATCCAAGCTTTCTCACCTATCTTCTTGGCGGCAGACAGTCCAGCTCTTCTTCTTTCTTCTTCTTCTTCTCTACCAGCTTCTCCCTTGCAGCTCTCTTTCTCTCCTTCTCCATTTGATCTTGCTCTTTGTTAAAGAGCCATAAGATCGTGTCACTATTGTGTGGAGACAACTCCTCTTGAGAGAATCCTCTGGAGAGTAGGAAAGTGATCCTTTCTCTCCTGAGCTGCAGATCAGCTTCTCTTTCTTTTCTCAGCCTTTCTTCTTCCAAGGCCAACCTTGCAGCTTCTTCTTTTTGCTGTCTTTGCAGCAAGGTTGCCTTTTCAAGCTCTATCAGCTCCTCTAATGGTAGCAGGAGTACATCTTCCGAAGCAGCCCCTAGACTGACAAGTCTATCAATTACCTCCACCCTTCTTCTATTGTTGATTGCCTCTTGGTTGGCTGCAGCTGCTTTTGTACTTGCAGCTAACAGTTTCCCAGTTGGCAGTCTTCCTTTCCTTTTAAGCTTCTCCAACCTTTCTTCTTCCTGAAGCTCTTCCGAAGTCATCTTCCTTTTGCCTTTAATGTCTTCGGAAGTGCTAGACTTTGGTGGTTCTTGGGTAGAAGATTCAGGTTGGATGGTGGAGGTAGGAGCTGAGGTCAATGCAGATGTAATAGCTAGTGGTTGGCTGAGAAAGTCCTCCCTATTAACCTCAGATGCAAGTTCCAGAATTGCATCTGTGACTATTAGATCATCGGAAAGAGAAAATAGTCCTTCCGCAGCAGCAATCTCAGCTTCGGAAGTTTGTGTTGGTTCTTCCGAGGCTTCAAATTGTGCTTCGGAAGTCTGTGAAAACACACCTTCTGTCCCAACTGTTTCAGTTGCTGGGCCATCAGTCCTAGTTTCCCCTTCGAAATCAATCTCAGGTTCCACTTGGGCCTTAGGTTGACCAACTTCCTCAACAGTGGTAGGAGGTGCATTCAACCTCTGAAGCTCTTGAGCTCCAAAGTAAATCACAGACATATCCGGACTGGGTTGATCAATTAGGGACTCTAAAAGGAACTTGTTGAAGATCCTATTTAGATCCTGAAGCATCCTTTGATCCACTTGAAACACAACTGGAGGAGGCTCAGGGAAGATGGCAGCTTGTTGTCTTGAGCTCAAAGAAGTAAGAGCTTGACTGATGGTATCCTGTCTTTGGCTTTGTTCCTCAACATTCTCCCCCTTTTTGGTAGCATCATCTTGAGAGGTAGATGAGCTAGAGGAAGAGGTCAAGGAGACTTGAACTGGTACATGCCTAACAGATCTCTCAATCTGTTTCTCAGCTAGTTTGACCTTGAGACTTTCAATCTCAAGTTGCTGAGTGGCAGACCTATCCTCTAAAGTCTTAACCTTTGATTCAAGGTTTGAGACTTTAGAAAGTAGGTCTCTTATGTGAGTTGCATTCTTCCCTCATCTTCTTTTGAAGAATCACGGGGAGATGAGGTAACATACCTAGTATGTTCATCCTCACCACCAGATGTGGTTTCTTGGCACCCTGGTTTCCCTTGCACAATGATGTCTCTTTCAGAGGCATCATAGGGCATGGTTGCCGTAGATTCAGTCTGACTATCGTTACCACTGTCCTGAGGATCCATTGAGGCTCCTTCAGTAGTGGCAGCTGAATCTACATGAGTCCCCTCCACATCAGTGGGACTCACCTCAGTAGGGCTTTGCTGGTGTGGGCTAGAGACAAGAGGTTTCTCTAGGCTCTGTTGATCCTTAATGGGGTGTTGTGGATCAACTTCATCGCCTTGAGAGACATAGTCTCTTCACCAGCTCCGGTCAATAGGTCAGTAAAAGAAAAGGAATGAAGACCTAAGGACCCGGGACTTTGATCAATGTCAAAAGGCATTGAGCTGTCCCTTGGTGGCTGCTCAGGGGAGTATAGAGACTCACCCTGAGGGCTATCAGCTGGGATTATGGGCTCATGGGTCTGAGACTGAGGAGACTCAAGACCCATATTGAGGTCAATAGTGAAGGATTGGTGGACCTCTGGCTGAGTGGGAGCCCCTTGTTCCACTCTAGCCTTTTTGGTTTGAAGAGGAGGGGCTTGTTCAATCAGAGTAGATTGAACAAGGGTTCGTTTGGTACGTCTCTGGTAGGTGACAGTGATTGGAGGAGAAGGTAGATTTGGAATGGTGAGGGTAGTTGCTGGTGTGGGTTCATCACCTGTGGGGTTAACAGGGATGTCACCAGGAGCCATTGGCTCAATCATACCTGGAAGTAGTGCGGTATCCCTTCCAGTGTAGTTGGTAGACACTCTCTTCAAGACTTTGAAGATGGTCGGCCTCATTTGGGGAGCAGACAGAGCAGCTGCACAGACAAGCTTACCCTGATCTAGCTCGCAGTTGATTATGTGCTGTAGAAATCTGGGATACATAAAGAATGTGTCCCTTTGCAGATTTCCCATAAGGTTAGTCAGCACAAACCTTGAGTAGTTGAAGCGCAGGCCTTGTACCAACCCATGAACTAAGCACCCGAGTTCATAGGGAATTTGATCCCATCCCCCGGATTTGTTAGATAGGCAGTGAAGAACCACATGTAGCAGGAACTTCCACTTGTAGGAGAAGTTGAATTTGTAGACTGTAGACCTGCTTACATCTCCACCGTATCCCATTTGGAGATAAGAGTTATCTAACTCAGATTTGGGGAATTCCGTCGGTGCGCCTTCATCATGGAGCTCAAGATGCTCCCTGATGATTTGTTCAGTAATGACCAACTCTTGGCCACAAACACTTGACCTGATAGCACGAACCCCATTTAGGGTTTCAATCCGACCATTTGCCCAAAATTCGGACATTTGGTTGGAGTAAATGGTAGGGTTTACGGTCAGTGCTGTGTAGTATGAAGATTGGGCTAAGAAAGAGATAATATCAGAGAAGTCAGCATCCCTTGAAGAGTCAAGGAGTGCGACCTGGTTGTGCTGAGGGTTTAGAGCCATTTGAGAAAGATAGCAGAGGAAAAGTTCTGAGAGAGGTAAATTGGAGAAGAAGAAAGCTTTTAGGGCAGTGAATTTGGTAAAAAGAGTGTAAGTGATTAACCGGAAGTATTTAAATGGGTGAAATGGCGGTTTAAAGGGTGGTTTGGATAAGATGATGTGAGGGTTCAGAGGATGATGTGACAGGGGCGGTAAGGTTAAGCCATTTAAATAATCCGACATCATTAACAAAATCTTTACTTTTTACAGAGTGGGGCCCAAAAGATTTCCGTTACACAGTAAAATCTTTCTTCCGAGTATAAGGTATTTCCGAAGGTAAAGTTCTTCCGAAGGCAAATGTACTTCCGAAGGTAAATAACTTACTTCCGAAGATACATGTTGCTTTCAGGTGGAAGTATTAAGTGCTTCGGAAGTAGATCTGAGATAAACTCAATCGCTTCTTCCGAGACTTAGTACACTTCCGAGAAGAAAATTATCCTATGAGAAATTTGCTTCGGAAGTTATGCTAGATATCTTCCGAAGGCAAGTTTCTCTTCGGAAGAACTTATACTTAGTTAAATAAGAAAGGATCTTTTGTAACAGGGCTTAGATTGTATTGACATAAGACTTTACATATTGAAAAGGTTTTCAATTGAGATTAACTAGTCAATGTTTATCATCCCAATAGCTGTAATGAGATATTTAAATCTTTGTTCATCAAATGCTTTGGTGAACAAATCAGCATATTGTTCATTTGAATCAACTTTGATTAGTTTTATAAGATTTTTCTCATGAATATCTCTAATGAAATGATACCTGATGTCAATGTGCTTTGTCTTTGAGTGCTTTACTGGATTTTCAGTGATGGATATAGCACTGTTGTTGTCAATGTGGATAGGAGTGCTCATGAAGTTGAATCCATAGTCAATCATCTGGTTTTGAATCCACAGCAGCTGAGCACAGCAACTTGCAGCAGCAATGTATTCAGCTTCAGCAGTTGATGTAGAGACACAGGATTGCTTTTTGCATTGCCATGAGATGATCCTTCCACCAAGAAATTGACATCCACCTGATGTTGATTTCTTGTTGATGTTGCAGCCACCATAATCACTATCAGAGTAACCATAGAGATTAAAATCACTATTTCTTGGATACCAGAGACCTAACTTAGGTGCTCCTTTGAGGTATCTGAGGATTCTCTTGACAGCAATTAGGTGAGACACCTTTGGAGCAGCCTGATATCTTGCACAAATGCAGGTTGCAAACATGATATCAGGTCTACTTGCTGTGAGATACATCAGAGAACCAATGATTGCTCTATACTGATGTTGATCAGTATCCTCCCCCTCAGAATCAGGGCATAAATCATGGTTTCTGGGTATGGGCGTCTTTGCTGCTTTACAATCCTTCATATCAAATCTCTCTAAGATATCATTGACATACTTAGATTGATTGATGAAAAACCCTTCCTTCAGTTGCTTTACCTGAATTCCAAGGAAAAAGTCCATTTTTCCCATAGAACTCATTTCGAACTTCTTTTCATAATGCTCTCAAAGTCTTTGCACATTTGGTCATTTGAGGAACCAAATATGATGTCATCGACATAGACTTGAACTAGCAAAATGTCTTTCCCAGACTTTCTGATGAAGAGAGTCTTGTCAATGGTACCTCTAGTATAACCATTCTTCAGAAGAAATTGAGACAATGTCTCATACCACAGCCTAGGTGCCTGGTGCAGCCCATATAGAGCTTTATCCAACTTGCACACATAGTTTGGATGCTGTGGGTCTTCAAATCCTGGAGGCTGGCATACATAGACTTCCCTATCTATATCCCCATATAGAAAGGCACACTTGACATCAAGCTGGTAGACAGTGAAATTCTTGGATGCAGCATAAGCAAGGAAGATCCTAACTGCCTCAAGTCTTGCAACAGGTGCAAAGACATCAGTATAATCAATTCCTTCCTCTTGAGTGTATCCTTGAACCACCAGTCTTGCCTTGTTCTTGATAATCAAGCCTCTGTCATCTCTTTTGTTTTGAATACCCACTTGGTGCCTATAGGTACTTGACCAGATGGTAGCGGACATAGGTTCCAAACCTTTTGTCTTTTGAATTGAAGCAGCTCCTCTTGCATTGATTCAACCCAGCTACTATCCTTCAAGGCATCTTCCACCTTCTTGGGTTCCATTTGGGATAAGAAGCATGAGTACAAGCAGACATTCCCATTGTGAGTTTGTCCCCTTGTTCTCACACCCTCAGAGACTTCCCCTATGATGTTTTCAGCTGGATGAGTATTGTGAATTCTGAGTCTTGGAATCACCTCCAGTTGCAAAGATAGGTCCAAGTTGGACATATTTTGCTCTGGAGCTTGAATACTTGGTCCAGCTGTTGTTTCAATCTCATTCAATGAGGACTGATTGAATGAAAGAGAAACATCATCATTTCTTTGCTGTGAAGCATCATTAACAGTTGCCTGTTCCTTCAAAATGCTGCTTCCATCAGCTTGGTGTTGTGTAGGATCACCTGAGGAGACTTGAAGATCATCAGGTGAATCCCTTGTTGAAGTTCCACTATTTCTTGAAATGGTTATACTGTCAGATCTTTCAATAGTGGGAACTTGATTTGTTGTGCTCTTGGAGAACTTGGAGCAGGTCTGGGAAGCTCAAACAGTTGATCTTCATCAGAATTGCCTTGAGCACCTGTTCCAGCTGAAACATTCTCACAAGATGGTTTAGAATAGTTTGGAAACAATTCTAAATCAAAAATATGATCAGGGCCATTCCCCCTAACACAAGGAGTGTGCTCATTAACTACAATGTTGGAGGATTCCTCAAATTGTTGGTTTTTAATATTATAAACCCTGTAAGCTTTAGAATGGGAGGAATATCCAACAAAGATAGCATCATCTGACTTTTCAGCAAATTTTGCCAAATTGTCTTTTGTGTTAAGTATGGTACACCTGCTGCCAAAGGACCTTAGAAAGCCAATGAACGGTGGCCTCTTGTTCCATAACTCATAAGGGGTCTTTCCATGTGGCTTTACTACAAGAACTCTGTTCTGCACATAGCATGCAGTGCTGACTGCCTCTGCCCAGAATGTTAGAGGCAGCTTTGAATCAGCTAACATAGTCCGAGCAGCCTCAATAAGTGTCCTATTTCTCCTCTCAGCAACACCATTTTGTTGAGGAGTTCTAGGAGCACTGTATTGTCTGGCAATCCCTTTTGAGTTACAAAATGAGTCAAGAACAAAGTTCTTAAACTCAGTCCCTTGATCACTTCTAATTATTTTAACCTTGTGATCAACTTGATTTTCTATTTTAAGAATAAAAGATTTTAAAGTTTCAGCAGTTTCATCTTTAGTTCTTAAAAAGAATACCCATGTAAATCTAGTAAAATCATCAACTATCACAAGGCAATATGATTTCCTTCCAATGCTCATTATACTTGTGGGACCAAATAGATCCATGTGCAATAAGTGTAATGGAGTAGTGATAGAGTTAACAACTTTGGATTTATGAGAAGACCTGTGTTGTTTCCCTTTCAGGCAAGCAACACAGTTATCTTTGCAGAAAAATTCCTTTTTAGGCAAACCATGTACCAAGTTATTTTTAGCCAATTTATTCATTGTCTTAAAATTGACATGACACATTCGTTTATGCCATAGTGTTGACTCATCACTATCAGCTTTGGAAAGAAAGCATGATACTTCTCCCATTGGGGAAGCATTGTTCATATCAAGCTTGTACATATCCCCTCTCCTGGGAGATCTAAGAAGCACCAATTCCTGAGGAATTGTCATCCCAGGTTTGAGGATGATGCACTCATGTTCTGTGAAAAGCATTTGATGCTTTTGATCACAAAACTGAGAAACACTTAACAGGTTGTGTTCAAGCTGTTTGACAAAATTAACTTTGTCAACTTTTAATTTTCCATTGGATATACTTCCTCTGCCAGAAATATATCCTCCGGCCTCACCTCCAAACTGGACAGGACCTCCATCATAATGTTGAAATTGTTGAAGGAGAGATCTGTTCCCTGTCATGTGCCTGGAGCATCCACTATCTACAATCCAAATGTTGTTATTCTTGTCATATGGATGTCCCTGCACATAAGGTGAGATAATTAGTTTTGATTGGAAACCCAAGCCTTATTGGTCTTGGGTTCTTCCAATGAGAGTGACATGATTGAACCAAAATTTATGCATGGGGGTTCAATGGATGTCTTTGAAGAAGAGGTTTGGGCTACAGCATCTTCCTTGATCTTCCATTCCATCCCTTGGTTGATCATAGAAGATGAGCTTGATGAAGCTTTTGTAGCTTGGCATTCTTCCGAAGCTTCTTTCTTTTCGGAAGAGACCTTCACCACCTTTTCTTCCGAAGCAGTCTTCTTCTGGGATGGTTTCAAGGGGACTCTTTTGTGAGTCTTTGCAGCTTTCACTTCCGAAGCCTTTTTCCTCTCGGAAGAAGAATTTTCTTCCGAGACAAGCCTTGCTTCGGAAACAAGCTTTCCCTTTTTCATCACTTGAACCATTTGATATGGTCCAAATGTGAAACCTTCCCTGACTCCTTCTCTTTTAACATTATTTGCATAATGTGTGCTAGCAGGATTGTAGTAACAATCTTTAGCCATGTGGTTTTGCAGACCACACATTATGCATGCAATGTTAATTTTCTGGGAATTGAGGGTTGCTGTTTCTTGTTCTTTTTCTCCTCATCAGCAACCTTTCCCTTTAACTTCTGATCCTTTGGTAGGATAGGAGTACTGGTACTATACTCCTTTCCTGAATCAGAAGGTCCAACCACCTGGAATCCTGCTGATATGAATACACCCTTTTGCTTTGGGTCTATCTTCAGCTTGGATTCAGCCACCTTCTTGGCAGTTTTTCTGGCTGCTTTAGCCCTGCTTCTTCTGGCTTTGGTGGTCAGGGATTGATCATCATTGGTCTGGGAGGGCTCAATTACCTGTTCCTTCCCTGTGATGGTCATGGTCTCCACAGTTGCATCACTCTTTGACTCTTTACAAGGTGGGTCAACAGATGGAACCTCTTGCTCTTCAGTACCACATCTTGGTTGTCTTACAGACTCATAAGAGTGTGGTGGAGCAATTTCATTGGTTCCCAACCCACTTTTGTTTTGATAGCAAAGTTTGAGTGAGAGGATGATGCAAGTATGGCTTGGAAGTTTTGCTCAGAAATAGCATACTTCCTGGCTTGAGCCTCAGCTGTGACAAGCTGGGCTTGAGCCTCAGTCAATTTGGATATTAAATCCTTGATTTGAGTCTTGTAGTTGGTGTGTTCATGTTTTAAAAGAGATACAGTTTTCTCTAACTCCTCAATTTTCTTTTGGTAGTCAGATTCAGCTCTTTTAAAGTCAGATTTTAGCACATTTAAAGACTCAATATCGGATTTAATTTCCATATTGTAGTCCTGGTACAATTTAACCTTAGCAATACAAGCAGGGGTACAGAGATGTTCATATACCTTGTTTTCATCTGTTCCTGCCATGAGTGCTTGAGCAGGAGTCACATCTTGAACCATAAAGCTCCAGTCAACTTCTTGAGCCATAGCTGCAGTTTCAGTTGACTTTCCATTGGGCTTTGGTGTAGAAGGATGTGTGGAGGCCTGTGAGGTTCCCGGGTTGGACTTGGGAGCCTTGCATTCCCTTGCAAAATGGCCAAGCTGGTTACAGTTGTAACACTTAGCCTTGCTCTTGTCAAACCCAAACTTGCTAGTGATTGGGTTTTGAGGGAATTGCCTTCCAGTTCTCTTAAAGAACTTCTTCGCTCTGTAGGTAAGGAGAGCCATTTGCTGGACAATGTCCACATACTCTATGTCATCTGGACTGAAGCACTCAAGATCATCAAAGCAAAATTGATGATCATTGGAGTGTCCACTCCCTGAGACAAACGCACAGCCCTCCTGAAAGGAGCTTTGCTGAGCTTGATGAGACCTTGGAGTCTCAGGGAATGTGATGTAAGGCCCAGATGAACAAGATGGCTGCTGGGTGTATGACAGGTACTGCTGAGACTGGGAGTGAGATACCTGAGCCTTCAGCAACCATTAAAGCGTTGCTAGCAGGAAGGCTCAAGGGTCTGCTTGCTTGGTGACCCTTCTTGCTTTCCATTTCCAAACGGTATCCATCAAGGATCCCATAAGTTCGGTCATGGTGAGAGTGTTTAAATTCTCTGTTCTCTTAATGGAGACACAGTAGAAAGTCCACTCATTGGGTAGAGCACTCATGAACTTTCTGGTAAGGTCTCTAAGTTCTTGAGTGATTCCCACAGATTGGAGGGAGGAGATAAGATCCATATACCTGAAATATTGCTGGCTAAAGGTTTCTCCAGCAACATAGGTGAAGTTCTCAAACTGCTGCTTCAGTGAGTCCTTCTTTGAATCATTAGAGCTCGAGTACATTTGAGCAAGTGCATCAAAGAGTTCTTTGGCTGACTTACAATGCTCAAACCCCACCATGATGGAGTTTGGGATTGCAGTCATGAGAACAGTCATAGCATTGCTGTCTATGTCAAGCTTCTTCCTGTCTTCATCGGAGTAGTCTTCAACAGCCTTCTCGATCATGGCACCGTTTCCACCAGCGACTTTTGGCTTGTACGGGCCATTAACGATGGACTGCCACATCTTGCTATCCTGGTATCTGATGAAGCCTTCCATTCTTCTGCTCCAAGACCTGAAGTTTTCAGGGTCGATGATGGGAGCTTTGGTCATCGTTCCCATTTCAACTTCAGATTTGATGAGGGCCATTTTTGAGTGAGGTATAAGGGGGAGTGAAAAACTGGTTGATTAGGATGGTAAGATCTCACAATCAAGAGCCTAAAAAGCTCTGATACCAATTGCAGGATCGGGTTTTGTCACTTAACACTTGTAATTCTCTCAAACTCACTTATAATATCACTCAAACAAGATGAAGCAATGTCTTTAACAAGAGTTGATAATAATATAATAAGTAATCAAAGGAACAAGCAGGAGTATTTTCAAGGTACTTGTATATATTACTTCTCAACTCAAGATTACAAGACTCTTACAAGCATGGAACATGAGTTACAATGAGAAACTATATATACTAGATCCTACAGCCGGTTATACTTGATACCAGCTGGAAACCTACGACTAAAGCATATACTACAATGCTATAGTTAAGGTATCTTAGATAAAGTATTATCTAAGATATGGTAGTCATGACATGTCCATGACTTACCTTTTGTCACCAACTAAAGACGGCAACTGTACTTAACATAAAAATGTAAACAGTAGATTAAAGTATGGTCAACTACATGGCTTTTGAGAAAACGCCATGCAGTATCTCAGAGATTTGCAGCGGACTGTCAGACAGACCATACTTATGTCTACTGGATAATAGAAGTGTCTTCCGAAGGTTAACTGGCTTCGGAATCCGAGGCTTTAAGGACTTCTTTATACTTCGGAAGTTGACTTCAGAACTTTGTCTTCAAGTCTTGATTCTTCGGAAGTAACTTCTTTATCTTCGGAAGTTGGAGTTTTCCTTCGGAAGTGTATTTTACATTTAGACTTCGGAAGAGCTCCTTCTTCCTTCAGAAGTCCCACACTTGGCTTCGGAAGTTCTTTGTATGCAGTACTTAAAATCTTCTAAGTGATATGGTTTTGGTTGCAACAGCCTCTCTTGATCCAACAAATATTTTTAATGCTTTATTATTTTTAGAAATTAAATTGTAATAACGAGTGTTTTTCATCTTTAATATAAGTATGGTATTGCTATATAATAATTAAAAAAGATACGTTTTTATACACCATAAATGTCCAGTGAAAAAATACCATAAATCGCCTAGTTTATGAACACAATAAAATTGCCTATATTAAAAATACTATAAAGTCGATTAGTTCAAATTCAAAATCACCATAAAAGGACAAATTCAAAAACATCATAAAATCACTATAGAAAAATCCAATTCAGAAATACTATAAAGCATTGAATTTAAAAACACCATAAAATTGTTTAGTTTCAAAACACTATAAAATTGTGTAGTTCAAAACACCGAGTATCATAAAATTGTCAAATTAAAAATTACATAAAATGTTTAATTCAAAAGCACCAAAAATTGCCAAATTTAGAAACACCATAAACTAAAGGAAAAAAAAGCATAGAATAGTCAAGTTTGACAAGTGTTTTAAATAAATCACTCTAACTTTTTTTATACCATATAAATTAACCACTCAACTTTTAATTTGTATTCCAATCTTATGAAAAATAAAATATTTTACATTACAGTGATGATGTGTCGGGTTTTTACTTATTTATTTATTCTTAATATATGTGACATGAAAATTAAAGAAGATTAGGTGGCTTTTAACTTAGAAAAATCATAAAAAACCGTAATTAAACTTCTTTAAAAATAGTTAAGTATTTGTTTTTTCATAAGTAAAATTTGATAATTCAGACAATGAGACATTATCATACTCAAAATGAAATAAATTGATTAAATTCAAGTTACTGTTTATAATTACATTTATTTCATTATATGATAAAATGCCTTTATTCAGTTTGATATTACTACGGCAAGTAAAATAAAAGCTTAATTTCCTTGGGTTGGGACTTACGAGATATAAAATTCATATGATGAATTCCTTTTTGTCTGATTGTTTAGAAACAAACAATTATATATTAACGACATATGTTCCTTGTACTTTAAACAAATCTTAATTTATCACATAATACTAAATTCATAGAACACATATTATGCTTTTTTTAAACGGCAAGAAAATTTTACTAAAAGTACGAGAGAGAGGCTATCAAGAGACTAAGAACCCCCGGAAAAAAAGGAAGTACATGAAAGACAACAAATCCAAAAACAACTTCACAAATTCGGACAATAACATCTATCTAACCATAATCAAATGGGACCCAAAAAAAAATAGTTAGCTGACAACTTTCTCATCCTGTTTTTGATCTAAAAATAAGCCATAATCTTAGTGCTTTCAATGATACTTGTTGGAGTAGCTTTTTTTTTGTTGAAACCTCATTCGTTTCTCGCCTTCCATATACTCTAACACGCAACATAAATTACCGCTTGAACTATTTGACGCAATCATTCATCTCATATGGTAATAATGAGTCTGCCTCGGTTATGACGGTCCATAGTGTCTTTCGTAGCAAAACGGTCGTTGATTTCCGTCTCGAAAATGGAGTGGAGTCACTAGTTAGATTAAATGCCTCTAGAGAGATGATGATGCTAACTCAAAAACTTTACATCAGTAGCCAATTATATAACAACAATTTAATTGGGGTTCTTAATGGTTTTTACTTATTTTTTAAGTTGAAAGCAACCTAATCTCCATTAATTGCCATGTCATATGTACTTACAAAAATAAAATTAAAAAAACTTGACACATCATCACTAACCTGCAAAATATTTTAGTTTTCAAAAGATTGGAACATAAAATAAAAGTTTAATGGTTTTTGAGGTATAAAAAAATTAAAGTGACTTAATTGAAACACATATCAAATTATTATATGAATTTTTACTAACCAAATCAGTTTAAAGCATCATAAAATTACATGGTTCAAAAACACAGTAAAATTGCATAGTAAAACAAACTAATATAAAATACATAGTTTAATGAACACCCAAAAAAACCCAAAAAACTACTATAAAAAGCCTACTATTGCATAGTAATTCGTTGAAAAGATTAAAAGCGCTTGAATTTATGTGAATTTATTGTAAAATAATGTCATATAAAAAGTTAGAGTAAATTACTATTTTGATCCTTGTGATTTGGTCATTTTAACCATTTAAGTCTAAAATCAAATTTTCTAACAAATCAAGCCCTATGTTTGTATTTTATAACTCTTTTAGTCCAATACACTAACAGAGATAGATATTTCAGTTATTTTTATTAAAATGGCCAAAATGCCCTTGGACTGAAATGGTTATTTTTAATAACCTCAGGGACTAAAAACGCAATTGACTCTCTCACACAAACATATTATATATATATATATATATATATATATATATATATATATATATATAATATTATATATTATATATAATATATATACACAAAATGCTTTTATTTTTATTTTTCAAAGTTTTTAAATTTTAATTTTAATTTTAAATCGCTCGGTATTAAACGTCGTATTTAAAGCACTCATTTTATCTAACGCAAAATTAAAAACCGTTTGGCTTATAATATTTCTTATTTAAACTGTTAAGCTTACTTAAACGTGCTTTTAATCTATTTGTTTTATTTAAACCGTAAATTCTTTTTAACTGTTATTTTATTTAAACGTCTTTTTTTAATGATTAATTCTATTATACTTCTTTTTCAAATTTTTGTATAAATACATATTTTTAATTATTCGGCTCGTTTAGACGTAATTTAATCTTATTCTTTTATTTTACGTCTTTTTACTATTCGCTTATTAAAAAAAGCTTTCTTTTCAACAATTCATTTTATTAAAACATCTTTTTTCTCTTTTTGATTTTTTGTCATCTTTTATTCAAGTTGACTTGAAAGTGATTTATATTTATGTAAGACAAACGAAAAGATTTATTTAAGTAAGAAAAACGATTGAAAATAAATTTAAAAAGCCGAACGATTATAAAAAATACATTTAAAAAGTCGAAAGATTTTAAAGCCGGACAGTTTGAAAATGAATGATTTTAATAATTGTTTAAAAAACCAAGGTTTTAAAATAAATTTTAAAAACCAATTGTTTAAAGAATGATGTTTATAAAACCAAATGGTTTATAAACACTTAAAACATTTATAGTAATTGAATTATCGGTTTAAAAACCAAACGGTTTAAAAAAATATTTTTAAAATTTAAAAATAAAAACAAAATTCTTTTATACATACACACACATATTAGTTAAATAGTTAAATAATTTTAAAAGGTTGGTTTAAAGAGGAAGGTTTTTAATAAACGAATAGTAAAAAAATGTTCAAATAAAAGAACAAGATAAAATTACGTTTAAACGAGCCAGATAATTAAATATATGTAAAAATACAAAAAATAAAAAAGAAGCTTATAGAATTGAACGAAAAACAAAACATTTAAATAAAATAACAGTTAAAAAGACTTTGTAGTTTAAATAAATAAATAGATTAAAATGATGTTTAAGTAAGTTTAGCATTTTAAATAAAAAATATAGTAAGGAAAACGGTTTTAAATTTTCCGTTAGATAAGATTAATATTTGAATAAGAAGTTTAAAATTGAGTGATTTAATATTAAAATTTAAAAAACTTTGAAAAATAAAAACAAAAACATTTCGTGTATATATATATAATACAATATATATTATATAATATGTTTGTGTGAGAGATTAAATTATTTTTTTGGTCCTTGAGGTTAATAAAAATAACAATTTCAATCCAAGGGCATTTTGGTCATTTTATTTGAAACTAAGTGAAAAATCTAACTCTGTTAGTGTATTGGACTGAAAAAGATATAGAAATACAAACCATAAGGCTTGATTTGTTAAAAGATTCGTTTTTAAACTTAAATTGTTAAAATGACCAAACTACAAGGACTAAAATAATAATTTACTCAAAAAGTTATTAATGTATCAAAAAAGGGGTGAAAGTAGCATGTGACTCACAAATGTGTGCTCCTTTTTTGAACATTTATAACTTTTAGTCTTTTTTATAGGTGACATTCTATTGTGATTTACTACAATTTTAAGGTTTACTTACGTTGTAGAATATCCCTCCTCTATTTATATGTGTGTATATATATAATCTAATTAAACTTTTAACCTCACAATTCTTTATTATGAGAGCAGCTCCTTAAAATTATTCTAAATAACAATAACATATGGATAATAATGTGATAAATTATTATATTTTGTATGGTGACGTTTAGGGGTTTGAAAAAAATCATAACTAGAATTGTATCCGAAATTGAGAAAACCAATTTACATTTAATGGATATTCAGAGCGGATCTCATCTAAATCCAAATTTTTTATTTAAATTTCGGATCGGTTTTGGATTTAGTTTGTTAATTCATATTATACATAATATGTAAATAGAAATTTACAACGGATGTGTGGTGTGTACACACGTTTATCCACCCAAATTTAAAAAGTAATATTTTGGCCAGTTGATCACTTTATCTTGTAAATGATGACAATATTTGATAATGGATTCTTCCGTTTAGTCAATTCGGCTCTTCGTAAACTTAAATGAATTATCAAAGAGAACAAAGAGGTGGGAGTTGGAGTCTCGAAAAATTGCAGTCATGTTAGAAACAAAAAGTTAGGAAAAATAAACACAACCAAAATATGGGTAAAAGTGTTATTCGGTTTTTTTCCTTCAGATTATTTGGTTTAATTTAAATTTTTCGGCTTTACCTTAATCTTATTTGAAGTGTACTTCGATTGGATAGGAATACAGGGTATTCCTATTCTTATTTGAAGTGTACTTGGATTGGATAGGAATACCCTGTATTCTGATCCGATCAAATTTTAGATAGGCTCATATTAATTTTTCAAATTTGAAAATTCGTTCCAAGCAAACCTAATAAACCATTATCCGATCTGATGAACACCATTGGTTACTTGTTACTAGGCTTGTCTTGAGTTAAATGGATTTTAACAATAACCAAACATTGATTTCAATGAAAACTTTAGTCATGTTGCCAAATGTGCTATCATCAGAGTAGTCCTCTTTCTTCTTGTTACAAGGGAATGGCCTCTTCATATGTTAGATGTTTAAAATACTTTCTTACATGATGACCTTACCAAAACGATCTACATCAAGCAACCACAAGGCTTTGTTGATCTTAGACATTTAGAAAACGATATAATACAAAATACATTTTCTCATTCCATGTGTCTTAATCAGTTTAAAAATTAACGTTACATGTGTACCATCAGTCTTTATTATAAAACAAGTTGCAACAAAAACGAAATAAACGGCACAAGGAGTGCAAATACTTATAAAATACTTGTCCCAGGCTATATTTTTCTTTATATTTACCTTCGAAACCAATAAACACCACTGTTCTCCGCACCTTCATCTGGTTCGACGAAAATACATTCCTTCGTTTCTCTCCAGAAAGCCTTTAGGATGGGCGTATCGTCGAATTTATAGTAGTCACCTAAGATGGGTTTGATGGCTTGGGTGGCCTCTACAGTATGGTAATGAGGAATAGTTGAGATCAAATGATGCACCACATGAGCATTCGTTACATCGTGGAAAATAGTGTTAAAGATCCCATAATCTCTGTCGACGGTCGATAAAGCACCTCTGATCCAATCCCATTCCCTTGAATCGTAATGCGCGAGTGAAGGGTGACTGTGATGGAGGAAAGTGAAAAATATGAAATGAGCGTTCATAACCAACAAAGGCGCGCCATAGATGCAAAATAACCATGTTGCACTTGTGGCTGCTGCAATCTTGTAAAGTGCATAGTATGCTGCAACAATTCCGGCATCAGATAGCCAAATTTGTTTGCGCTCGCTGTCGTTAAAGATAGGACTCTGAGGGTAAAAGTGACTTGCAAAGCCATCGTATTTCCTACCGTGAATGTTGAATGTAAAGTACATGGGAAAGCTGAGAAGTAACCTAACAACAGTCATGAACATGTTGCCTAGTGGGTTGTTAAGAATTTCGGAATACAAGGTATCCGCCTTCCGTTTGGGGATCCAAACCTCATCGTACTCCATTGAATTGGTGTGAGCATGGTGGCTACGGTGACTGTATTTAAATGAAAAGTACGGAGTGAGGAACGAAGAGTGGAGGACGAAACCAAGTGCATCATCGAGCCACTCGTATTCGCTAAAGGCATGATGGCCCAAATCATGACCAATACTCCATACACCCATAAAACTACTACCTTGGCAGAACCAATAAATCGGCCAAGCTATGTAACTGAGTGGTTTAGGGAGAAGAGGAATGTAATTTGACGCGATATAGTAAAAAGTATAGCATATCGCGATGTCGCGAAAAAGGTAGTAGGATGAGGTAGCAAGAGATCGCTTAAAGCAGTGTGGTGGTATCGCTTTCTTGAGATCACTAATCTCGAATGGAGTTTTTTGTGTGGGAACACGTTTAAGAACATTTTTGTCAGTGGTAGCTTCATTCATCCTGCCCCCAGCTCCCATCTTTATGATCTATAAAGCAAAAAAGATACTAAAGATGGGTTAATTCAGCTTGCATTTAAACACATACGGAGGGATATATTTATATATGTATGTATACATTGTTGTATGCTCAAAAGACCCCACAAGATATGTGTTTGATATTAAAGTTATGAGAGTCCTATATGGTGTGCTGCTGCTGTTAACTATAATTCTTTTAGAGTCCATAAAAGATAAAAGAAACAGACTCTGTATAGTGTTGACCCACACAATGACAAAAAGGGGGTTGTTTTATGTATCAAACAACAAAACGCTAGTAGTTGTAACTTGATATGCTTTTATTAGATTAATTTATTAAGTTAAGGGAGATTTAATTATTATTCATAAGTTTAAAATCAATTTTCTTAATACATTATCATTCGGGGGGAGGGGTGTCGACTTCTTGGCACCGACATCTTAAAATAGTTCTCGATTAGAAAAATTAAATAAAATCTGGAAATTAAGTACCCATTGAAATTGTTTACTTTTTCATATAATTTTATCAATACTCTACGATTATAAAAAAAGGTTCACGGCAGCATAATATGTAGCATGGAAGGACGTGCATCGCTCTATCTATATATGAACACGCTCAATTAAAAACTATATATATGTATCCAGTGGCGGAGCTTGAATATTCTTATTGGGGCGGAGGCGAAATTAAATTTTTTAGTTAAGTTTAATTTTACACCTTGAGATTTGTTAAAAATAACAATTTTACCTCCAAAAATTTTATAAGTTGTTTCAATCAATGTTTTCAGAACCGGATCGGACGTCGAACCGGACGCCTTACTGGTTTGGTGGTCGGACCGGTCGGACCGGATTTAACTATATTTTAATTATATTTATATATGTAATTAAATATAAGTAATTTATATATGATTTATATATATTTTATAGTTATATATAAAACTTAACTATATTTGTATATCTGACGTACTAATTTATGGTTTAACACCCCATTTTTACCCATTAAAATAAAAAAAAAACCAAAACCGGTCCGAACCGGTCCGGTTTCCCGGTCTGACCAGCAGTTCGGGACGAACCGGCCGGTTCGACCACTAAAAAACGAATCACACCAGACCGGACCGGACACGGCACCGATGCCGGTCCGATCCGGTCTAAAAAACACTGGTTTCAATTTCAGTTCAAAAGTTTTATTAGTTGTTTCAACTTTATCGAAAATAATAAAACTTTTGGAGTGAAATTGAAACAAAATATGAAACTTTTGAAAATAAATTGATTATTTCAAGCTTTTGGAGGAAAATGTTTACTTTAATAAAAACTTAGAGAACAAAATTGAAATTAATTCTATTTTTTTTAAGGGGGACAAACTCGATATATATATAAAATTTACACTACTGGACAAAAAATTTATACTAACGGACCAAAAGTAATTAACATTACTGACGAGTAAAAGAGGGGGAGTGGGACCTCCCCTGGCCCCTTATGTGCTTCTCCCTTGAATGTTACGACTTATAACTGCACAAATCTAAAACTACATTATTGCCTTATAATTATGTTGAAGCTGAAGCCAAGTAATTGTATATATAACTAGGTTAATAATACACATCTATATCCGTACAAATTGAAACTACATAATGATCTTAAAAATAGAATGAAGGTGTAACCACATTTATGGTGGAAAATATCAGTCAACAAAGAGATTGGTAGTTAGCCACCAACATTGACGAAAAAACAGCAAGTTTCTGAAGCACGTGGATGAACTAAATAAATAAGTGTATTGTGTTATATCATTATTTTACTTTATATTGAAACACAAAACTAATACAAGACAATGTATTTTTGTAATCCAAAAAATCTCAATATATCCAAAACCTTTGTTGTTGACAAGATGCTATGAATAATGTAACCCAGCACAGGTAATTAGACCAATATATTATTAGAATTTGACAAAAATAAACAAATAAAACTTCTAGTATAAAATGCAAGGTGCTTGGCCTATTTTGAAACAAACCAGCAGCAAAACTTGAAGCTTCTGGTAAAGGTATCAATCATTTTGGTCTTTTAGTCCCAAGTTAACATTCTAATGATTACTTAAGTTGGTTTAATGCATACTAACCAATATCATTTTGCAGGTTCTTTTGTTTGAAACCGATAAGTCGATACGATGGGCGCAGGTGGTAGGATGAATGTTAGCAGCGATGGCAAAAACGTCCTTGAACGTGTTCCTGTAAAAAAACCTCCTTTCGAGATAAGTGATCTTAAGAAAGCAATACCGTTGCACTGTTACAAGCGTGATCTCTCGCGCTCACTCTATTACCTCTTCGGTGATATAGCCATTTGCTTCACGTTTTACCAGCTGGCATCAAATTACATTCCTCTACTACCTAAACCCCTAAATTACATAGCATGGCCGATTTACTGGTTCTGCCAAGGTAGTAGTTTCATGGGTATATGGAGCATCGGTCATGATTTGGGCCATCACGCCTTTAGTGAGTACCAATGGCTCGATGATGCACTTGGGTTTGTCCTCCACTCGTCGTTCCTCACTCCCTACTTTTCCTTCAAGTACAGTCATCGTAGTCACCATGCTCACACCAACTCGATGGAGTATGATGAGGTTTGGATCCCCAAACGGAAGGCGGATACCTTATATTCCGAAGTTCTTAACAACCCATTAGGCAACATGTTCATGACTATTGTTAGGTTACTTCTCAGCTTTCCCATGTATTTTACCTTCAATATTCATGGTAGGGAATACAACGGGTTTGCAAGTCACTTTTACCCACAGAGTCCCATCTTTAACGACAGCGAGCGCAAACAAATTTGGCTCTCGGATGCTGGGATGCTTGTAGCTTTCTACGCACTATACAAGATTGCTGCAGCCACAAGTGCAACATGGCTATTTTGCATCTATGGTGCTCCATTGTTGGTTATGAATGCTCATTTTATCTTTTTCACCTTTCTACACCATAGCCATCCTTCCCTCGCTCACTACGACTCGAGGGAGTGGGATTGGCTAAGAGGCGCCCTATCGACAGTTGACAGAGATTATGGTATCTTTAACAATGTTTTTCATGATGTAACATGTGCTCATGTGGTTCACCATTTGATATCTATCATCCCACATTATCATACCGTAGAGGCAACAAAGGCCGTCAAGCCCATTCTCGGCGACTACTATAAGTACGATGATACGCCGATCCTAGAGGCTTTCTGGAGAGAAACAAAGAACTGTATCTATGTTGAACCAGATGAAGGTGCTGAGGATAGTGGTGTTTACTGGTTCCGCAAGTAGACTTACAAACCTGTACTTTGTATACGTTCATGAAGAAAGAATAATTGTGCTATCATTTATACCTCCTTCCCTCATTTACATGAATCTAGATCCCATGATGTAACAACATTATTGATATGTTAATGTGGATTTCTTTCACTTCATTTCTTTCTTTTTCTTTTCCTATTCTACTTTTGTGGTTTACTTTGATGCAACATCTACTTGCTATAACGTTTCAATTACTAAGCATAACACCACATGGATTTAAATGAAAAAATAAAGATATGATATGTGTGTTGCACTATGAGCATTGTTCAAGTTAAGAAGCTTCCTTTATAGGCCACCAAAGATGTAATTACATGGTTATGTTTCTTTTTTTTCATGCACACGAATTCTACTGGTCTTTCTAGTACCAAAATTAACTCTGTTAAGCTACACTACAAGCAATGTACAACACACATTTTTTCTTATGATGCTAAAATGAATCAGGTTGTTAAGTTTTAGCCTTCATCTGATATCAATGTTTACCAAATCATATTTTAAGTCTACTCTAACCCCTAACTACTATGATCAAGCAATGTATACCTAAAGAACACAATAACATGACGGTTGATGCTGTACACTTTTACTTCTAAGATCTTGTTAGCAATTTATAATTGTCAGACTCTAGCTCATTATTAGAAGCTACACCCAACATATACACACTATAATACTTGTTTCACTTGGAAGCATGTGTTTGGGTATAAAACTTGAATCCGAAAAAATAAAATGATCAGTCTTGTGTGCTAGAGCTTTCAATTGGTACTGTGACATCCGTCACCTTAAGGTCCGTCAATTAACGTGATTGTCCGTTAAACATTCTTTGATCGATCATTCCTCATTCTTATTTGACTCTTTATGTGGATATCTTGTGTGCTTTATTATCGTTGCGTGTGTACATTCGTTACGACCATATGTTAACCTTAAAAGACTTTTAAAACTTTCATTTTCGAAACCGTCAAATATATCATTTTTATATATATTAAATGTTTTTAACATAACCATTTCTTAAGTCATAATAACATTAAATGTACTTTTGCAATTAATATAAAACATCTAATAAAGTCGTTTTTCAACCGAACCAAATTTGGGAAAACTCGGGGGTTAAGTGCAGGGACTAAACTTGTAATTTTGTAAACTTGGGCTGGGTATAAATACCCCATACCAGCCCTAGATCTCCATTTTCACCATCTTCTTCATCTTCATCCTCTCTACACACATAAAATCTTCATTCTAGCACCGAATCCTACCCGTGTGGTCTTGTTTTCGTCGTCTAGACTTCATCTACAGCTTAGACTACTTGTTTCTAGCAGGTAGTCGACTTTGGTTGTCCATTTTCTTGCCTTTTCACGGCTGTCCAAAACTAGGGTTTCGGGTGTTCGGGTTCAACTCGAACACACAAGGTCGTATGGGTGCGTGTGAGGTCTTTTTGCTTGTGTTTCATGTTTGTGTATGTTTGTTGAGTGTTTCTGGAAGTCCTTGTGGTGTAAAACCCGTGTTTAGAGCAGCTCGGGGGCTGCTCAGCCCGACCACAGTCGCGATTCTGCAGATCAGGCGACTGGGTCTATCATGCGATTGAGCCGTGCGACCGAGTGAGTCGTGCGACTGAATCATGCGTCTGAGTCAATCGTGCGACTGAGTTGTGCGACTAGGCATGTCGTGCGACTGAGTCGTGCGACTGAGTGTTTGTATGCGATTGAGTAATGCGTGCGAATGAGTGTATGCAATTGAGTCATGTGTGCGAAGGAGTGTATGCGATTGAGTCATGCGTATGAATGATTGTGTGCGATTAAGTCAGGTGACTGACTGAATGTGTGCGATTGTGCGTGATTCGCACGACTGGAGTCCAATCGCACGAATGAAGGTTCAATCGTACGAAAGTAGCTAATTCGCACGATTGAAGGTTGATTCGTGCGTATGGAGGTTGAGTCGTGCGATTGAGTGTTGTGTGGTACGACTGAATGCCAGACATATGAATGAAGGCTCAATCGTACGAATGAAGCTTATTCGTACGATTGAGGGTTGATTCGTACGAATGGAGGTTGAGTCGTGCGTCTGGTCTTGACGTGCGACTGTAATTGTTGTGTTTGATTTCCTTTGTGCGTGGTGTGAGTATGACATGTGATGTTGATGGTAACATTAACACAATAGCCATTGTTCGGCCACAAAGATTAAAGTCAACGCGAAAAAGGGCACAAATACTATTTTAAACAAATTAAACTAACGCTTTACAACCATCAACCGACTTATAACTATGGACACTTATTCGATACTTCTTCAACAACAACGAGACTTTTACTCAAACATCATCATTAATGGCGACAATGTCTTGTACTTGGATCTACATAGGATCTAGTACACGTGTCAGTTTGTGTGTGTTATACGCGACCCAGCCGATACGACCCGAACCGACCTATCATTATTACGCGCTTATATATCATATCATTAATGCTTAACAATAACTGTCAATAGGTGTTTGACTGTTCTTTTGCATTCAACATTTGGGATTACATTGACCTTACATACTTACCACTTAACAAGTGAGTTTCATGACCCCTTTTTACGCTTATACAATATTTCAATCATTTACAACTTGGGGAAAAGTATGCTTACTCATTTTCAATGCTGTACAACTTACATACATTTTACATACAAGGAATCAACGTGATACTGTGTTGCAAATACTATTTGATACAGCTTGGGTCTGTTGTGTGGTTCTATCTTTGCAACTATTTAATTCCAGTGTGGGAACCGACGGTTAGGTATTGGTAGTACTACTGGGTTGACACCCCCACCCTCGTTCGATGGTATACTAGTTGGTACCATCAGTGGCCAGGAACGGGCCCCTGGGTGAATATATGCCGACAAGTTCTTTGTGTACGTCGCTAGGTTTGGTTGCAAAGCTCATGTCATGTGAATTTACTTGTGTATATAATTGTATTCACGGTATTCCATTACGCTTACTTATACAGTATCACTTACATTTTATTTACATAAACCTGCGAGCTCACCAACAATTATGTTGACCGTTTTAAGCATATCTTTTTAGGTGATCATGCAAGTCCAGGAATCTAGGTGTGCTGCCTTAATGGAGACCCTAGGATGCATTTTGGGACTTAACATGTTTTGAAAACAATCTTTTGAACAATGTTGTTATGTGTAAACAATTATCATCTTTTGAAACTTGTTCCCGGGTTGTGGGAATTAACATTACAATTTCATTTTATGTGATTATGTGTATCATCATCATATTATGCTTATGGCTATGTTGTCGTGAACACTGACTAAACACGACACAAGTCCCCTTGTTGTCGGGTGTTGTCATGACACGCTTGTCATCATTTATTATATTGCTCTCTATCGTACACCATGTGTTATGACGATCCTGATCTCGTTACATCCCCGTGTTTCCGCTTTTAGCGGGGGTGTGACAGGTACCTAGAGACCGACACACGATTGACCTACAAACAAAACTACAAAATATTGTTAAGAAATACATATGGTTTAGTGTTTATACTTATGCAATCATCTAACTTACGTGTTTGGCGAGCCATTCAGCACACACCTTTCTCTAGTTGCATCCATGTCAACATAACTAATATGTAGATTTATTTGCATAGTTGTTCTTTGAAGACAAAAAGGAAAGGTTGAACCTCTATACAATTTCACAAGCCATACATGTATAGAAATAAGATAATCACGTATAAAGAATGGCGATGAAATAGCAATCAATCAACAATAAATTAAATACCTTGGATGACTGATGGTATGTTGAGCAAGTAATTTTAACTACAGAAACAATGAAACATTTGGTCAAATATCCTTGAAAAAAGATGCTCTCAGCTATAATGGATTATACACACAGTTCAATCTCACACACTATTGCAATTCACAAACCAACCAAGGGATAAGTTACAATTGTGTGAATTACATTTCTCTCACTTGCATTGTCTCCTTGTCTAATCTAATGTCTCATTCTCCATAAGTTCTGTTGTTCAGACATGGGTGTACTTTAAACATACACAAACTTAATAGTGGTCAATAGGAATATCTTCTTCTTCAACCATCTTCAAAAATCTTGTCCCTCAAACTTGTTTACTTTCATACTTGCTTGTCTTGTCCTTTGCAGATTCACCACTTGTCATCTTTAATAGCCGATAACTTTAATTTTTGTTAAGGATTTGTACTTCAATATGATCAAACGCTTGGATGAAACTAAGAGTCTTGGATTGCACTTTTAAATTGAAGTTATTCCGTGATTGAATCCATATATAACAACCGGATAAAACTAAGTTCATAATCAAGATCAAGTATGGATTTATGTGTGTAAATTTGTGAAACAGAAGAAGTGATCAAAGATGAATTAAATTGTTTTTACAGGGATAAGGCAGAAAATCTCATTTCCTAGTTTTTACTTGATTTAAAAAGATACGTCTAAAATTGTGTCATTTTCACTCATATTTCACATATGAAATTTCGAGAAATATTGATGCATTTTTTAAGGAAACATTTTTAACAAAAATAAAATAAGTCTAAAAACCTCAACTCCAGGGGCTCTGTCTTTAGGACCCGCTACCCCTGAACCTTTGTCAAGAGGTTTTGCCCATAAGAACCTATGAGTTTCTAATACCGAAGATCACAATGAACTAAAACAATCATGCACCACACCTATTTACTTGTTTGATAAATATTATGATTACACCGGCTAACTAGTTAATAAAGTTACAGTAAAATATATAACATTTCATATGTTGTACATTCTATGCTAGTCAGAGTATCTTTTGAGAGGGTCTTCAAACTCCCTCTTCTTTTATTGTAGTTTTTGGTACCATTTATTTTTCAACCCCAATATAAGTGTAATAGCTGAGGTACACGTATTAAATAACTAAGTAGATTTGTCAGATTAAATAATTTCCTATGTACCATTTATTTTTCAACCCTAACATAAATGTAATAGCTGAGGTACAGTATTAAAAAACTAAGTAGATTTGTTAGATTAAATAATTACCTATGAAAAAATTAAAAGAGGTTAATTACCCATGTGTCATATTACTAGACGCATCTCTTTAGAGCGTTTTCACATAAACATCAAAGTGTACAAATTTAAACTACATAATTTTCTTAATATTATGTTGAAGATAGAGCCACATGGTGAAAATATTAGTCAACACAAAGAGTGGTAGTTAGCCACCAACATGGACTTCAATAAAGTACGTTTCTAAACCACATGGAATTAAGGAAAATAAACAAATCATTTAAAATCAGGGAACATTAAAAACCCTTTTTTTATAGTTTTATCCCCAACATTCCTTGTATCTTTTAGAGTCATTTTGTAGAAGCTTTTAAACCAACGTTAATGTTTTAATCGTCTTTGAAGCTAAAATTATGTGTTTACAAGTACGTTCACATAAATAAATAAAAAATTTAGATACTAAAGGCATTTATGTTGATTTGTAAACAATGATGATTAATTGGGAAGTATTATTATTATAGAGCTTTATCGTAATTTAATTATAGGCATATATATATTGACACATGAAGCAACATTGAATATTGTTTTTCTATAGAATATAGAACTAATAAGATAATATATATTTTTGTGATCAGAAACATCTGAATAGATTGGTTGTTACAGTTATTTTATTAATGAAGTTGCCAAATACTCCAAAAGCTAGGTTGTTGACATTTTGAATAATGTAACCAAGCGTAGATAAATAGACCAATGTTAGTAGAATTCCCATAGTATAAAATGCAAGGAGTTTCACCTATTCTAAATCAAGCTTTCAAGAAACTCAAAGCTTCTCGTTGAGGTATCTTCTTGGTCTTTTAAATCTAAAGTAGCATTCTTATGATCGATTAAGATGATTTAATGAATACTAACCGATATCCGTTAGCAGGTTCTTTTATTTAAAGCGATAAACCGATAGGATGGGTGCAGGTGGTAGGATGAATGTCAAAAGCGATGGCAAAAACGTCCTTGAACGAGTTCCGGTCAAAAAACCTCCATTCGAGATTAGTGATCTTAAGAAAGCAATACCGTTGCACTGTTATAAACGCGATCTCTCGCGTTCACTCTACTACCTCTTTGGTGATATAGCCATTTGCTTCACCTTTTACCAGCTTGCAGCAAATTACATTCCTCTACTACCTAAACCCCTTAACTACATAGCATGGCCAATTTATTGGTTCTGTCAAGGTAGTAGTTTTATGGGCATATGGAGTATCGGTCATGATTTGGGCCATCACGCCTTTAGCGAGTACCAATGGCTCGATGATGCCCTTGGTTTTGTCCTCCACTCGTCGTTCCTCACTCCCTACTTCTCTTTCAAATACAGTCACCGTAGCCACCATGCTCACACCAACTCGATGGAGTACGATGAGGTTTGGATCCCTAAACGAAAGGCCGACACCTTGTATTCTGAAGTTCTTAACAACCCACTCGGCAACATGTTTATGACTGTTGTTAGGTTACTTCTCAGCTTTCCCATGTACTTTACCTTCAATATTCATGGTAGGGAATACAATGGGTTTGCAAGTCACTTTTACCCCCAAAGTCCCATCTTTAACGACAGCGAGCGCAAACAAATTTGGCTCTCGGATGCTGGAATGCTTGTAGCTTTCTACGCACTATACAAGATTGCTGCAGCCACAAGTGCAACATGGTTGTTTTGCATCTATGGTGCTCCATTGTTGGTTATGAATGCTCATTTCATCTTTTTCACCTTTCTACACCATAGCCATCCGTCACTCGCTCACTACGACTCGAGGGAGTGGGATTGGCTAAGAGGCGCCCTATCGACAGTTGATAGAGATTATGGTATCTTTAACAATGTTTTTCATGATGTAACATGTGCTCATGTGGTTCACCATTTGATATCTATCATCCCACATTATCATACCGTAGAGGCAACAAAGGCCGTCAAGCCCATTCTCGGCGACTACTATAAGTTCGATGATACGCCGATCCTAGAGGCTTTCTGGAGAGAAACAAAGAACTGCATTTATGTTGAACCGGATGAAGGTGCTGAGGATAGTGGTGTATACTGGTTCCGCAAGTAGAGTACGTTAATAAGTTATATTTTGTATACGTTCATGAAGCAAGAATAATTGTGTTATAATTTGCATCCCTTTCCTCCTTAAAATGAATTTGGGTTTGATGATGTAACTACTTTATTTATATGTTAATTATATATAATGTCTCTCTTTTTTTCCTCTTCTTCTTTTCTGCTTTTACTTTGATGTTACATTTCAATTTAGAAGAATAACAATTAATGTATCCGAATGATTAAACGATATGGTATATGTCTCGCACCATGAGCTTATTGCTCGTTTAAAAGCTTCTTGTACTTAGGGCGGATGGTGTCGTACTACTCCTCCCTAGCTGATGGAGGGGTCCGGTGTATTGAATGTTAAACTAAATATATTAATATTTAGGGTTAGAAGTTTCACTATCATAAGTTAAGTAGCTAAATGTCATTATTATAAGTTAGGTTGCGAAAATCATAAGAAACCCACAACGCCCTTTTCTTTTGTTATAAATTGGATAGAAAAAACTAAATACAAGACTCGACTCTTTTTCTCGTGGGGATTACATAAGACATTGCCATACATTTATAGGCAACCTATGGCAGAAAAGTATTCTAATCCTAAACAAATAAAAAACATAAGTAAACAAAGTTTGAATCTACATAGGTTTAAATTGTAGACGGGGTTAAGTTACAATTAATTGGGGTTTCATATTTTCGATCTGGGCCTAATAGCACAACAAAGAATCAAAGATTAATTCTTTCGATCCCCATGTAACTGGTTGTGCATTATTTTCTTCACATCATCATCGTACTCACTAGTTATATCTTTACGCTTGTACCATTATTTATCACATGTAACATAGTTATGTGTTTTTTTTTCAAATTGTTTTTGGTATATCATACAATCGTTCAGACATTTATGTATTGTTTTAACTTCTAATTCCACTAGACATATTATTTTCTTAGCTTGGTATATGGATAAGGATAACTCGTTGTCTTTCGGAAACATATGATCCAATAACTCTAATAGACATGTAAAATCTTAGTTAGGATAAGGTTAAAATATAATAATAAGTTGTTTTATTGATCAAATTTTCAAAAAATTTAAAGCTTTTTTTTAAGATAAGCTTTGAGAATATTAATTTGGTTCAGGAGGTTCATATACAATATTAGTTTTGAAGATTAAATAAATAATAATATGCAACTAAATATAATATGATGGTTTATAGATAATATCAACTAGAAATTAAGCCCGCGCGATGCGACGTGTTTGTAAACGTTGTTACGCGTGTTGCAAAACGTGATTAAGTAAACAAAAGAAACATATGATGTTGTGACTGATCAAACACTTATATAACGGTATAGATGTTCTTAGTTGGTATCAATTTCCTTCTTTATGGTTCCAATACATTACCCTCAGTCAATATAACCTATGATACCGGAAAAAAAACCCTATTTTGAATACAACTTTGTTTTTAACAAATTTAAATACATAGATGTTGTTGACGATTATAGTGTCGTAGTCGGATACTTATATCAGTAAATGATGAAGGGTTATTTGAAAAATATATTAAGTAATAAGAAAGTAATACTTAAAAATATATTTATTTATATCTATAAAATATGTCTATTAAGTAATAAGAAAGTAAGTTTCATATTTATGAAAGGTTATTTGAAAAAGTTTTGATTTTGTAGTTTAAGATTAGATTGAAAAGATGAAGAAAGTATAGGCCATGATAGTTGAGGGGCATGTTTTGTCAAAAACACATTTTAAACACCTTTAAACACGGGGCAAGATAGTATTGCCAAAGAAGTCAACACCACAAACCACCAAGCCAAACATAAGGTTTTGTTTTAATTTGGTTTTATAAAAACGTACTATGTATAAAAGTTAATGTATTAAGAGAATATTAAAATTACCACAGCCTTTACTTTTAAGAGTTAGGGGCTGTTTGATAATTTCTGAATAATTAAGTACTGAACAAATAATGGTCTGAACAATTAAATGCTAAACCATTAAGAGATCTAAACTATTAAGAGCTAGTATATCGCTTAACTATTAAAAGTCAAATGTCTAATCAATTCAGATAAGAGGTATTAACCATTCAGCATTAGAGCTCTTAACTATTCAGCATTAGTATAATGTTTAACCATTCAGAGGCAAAACAGTCTGAACCATTAAATGCTGAACTATTCAAACATCTGAACCATTAATAGGTTGATTTAGATGATACTAAACATCCTACAAGTGTACTTAGGTGGTCAATGATAATGTAGCGGTCGTATATCTAATATGAGTTTTAAAAATAAAATAAAAAGGATATGTCTAATAAGACGGTTAATAATTTATATAATATAATAATAATTGCATATCACATTTAACCCCCTTTCATTGCGGTTTACATTACTTTTGTAAATTAAATAAATAAAAATATGTTACAAATCGTCTTTTCTTTTCTATTTAGTTTATCTCCGGAATGAATTTTACATTTTATTGCGGGGTTAGTATGTGAACCGTCTTATAAAGTTTGGGCAACCGCCTTATTTGTATCTTTTTTAGGCCTAGTTGCATAACAAGGATTAATTCTTTCAACCCCACGTTTATCCGTTAATGCTTGTTTTGTTCCTCTCAACTAGAGGTCGTAGCCCGACGCGCGTCTTGAAGAATGAAAAACCTTTCAGCGGATGTCATTACATCAGTAGCCGACCGTCTTGGGGTATCATCATAGCCGCTAAACAACCAAAGCCTGAAACAACTGCCATGCCAAGGCAACGGACAACAATGTTGGTGTATCATAATAGCCGTAGAACAACCAAACGAACAATCACAATAGAGTATGCAAAGTAATGTCGATTGCCTTATCATCTATTCATAATATGTTGTTTTGTCACTAAAATTAAAAATCCGCATCAAAGAGTAACATTAGAAGCTTTTAAAAAACCCATAAGCTAAACATACAACTACCAAATCAAAATCAAGAGACCTAAGCAACCAAATTACCCACAAACTTCATCCTTGGTAATACTTTTAATAATGGGCCCGACTTTTGTTATTCATGACTTATGGGTTCGACATAAACATCACCTCGTACAATACACTCCCATATGAAATGGAATGCATCGTTTAAATGTTTTCTTCAGCGGTAGAAAACCTGCTTCATCACTAGGGAATTAGATGACTTGTTATCTACACAACATAACCATTTTTTTCTCATTCATGGTTAACTCACTTAATAGACCGTTTAACCAAATAGCATGACACGTTGATACAACTGCCATAAATTCTTCTTCACATGACGAGAGTTCTAACGCTTTTTTTGTTCTTGTGAATATCATGAAACTAGATATTTCTCATAATAGATCACCGAACCCGTGGTACTTCTTCCATCACGATTATCTAATGCATGGCTACTATGACCATAGCCAACATTATTTCAATTTCGTTTTGCCTATATTGTAATCTAAATTATTGGATCCTTTTACGTACCTTTAATATGTGTTTTACTAAGTTCATGTGAGTTTTACTCGCCAAACTTTATGTGATTTAGCTTCATAATAGTTTGTTGGTTCGTTTTTAAAAAGAAAAAAATGGTTGAGTTTCTTGAAACATCACATAATCCTCAAAATGTTGAGGCAAAACAATGGATCTTGTTGATCAAGATTGCATGATGGTTTGGACACTCTCATGGGCTTGGGCCTGTTGCAATGGCCCAACATTGTGTTTTGCAAAAGGCCCATCTTTTTCTTATTAATAACTTAAACAACATAATAGAGTTGCATAAGATATTGCATCCAAACACCCTCAAATGTGCTATATTTGGTTTACTTCTTTCCAAACTTCATATGACGTCTATCATTCTTAATGCCTTTATTGGTACACGGTTTAACACAAACAACGAGTGTCTCACACCTACGCCCACATGTTTTGTGATAAACTCACGGCCTTCATAACACTTCGTGTTGTGTTAAGAACCAAGTGATTTCAGCGTTCTACAACACCATTTTGTTTAGGTGTGCAGGGCGCCATAAACATATGTTGAATATTCAATCCTCGTTTGATCATAAAACTTCATAAACTTGGCATTTAGGAGCCTTGCACCTCTTCCACGCCCCATGAGCCATGTTTCTTCAATCTGGTAAGTCGTAGTCAACCAACGGATCTTCTTCTCGAGTCTTCTCTATTAATCACAACCAAGCTACAACCCTTAGTAGCCTTGTGACCGTGGTTTCGCACACCGTTGTTCTTCTTCAAACTCTAATCCTAAAAGAAATCGAAAACTAACTTTCGCTCCTAAATAGGTTCTAGTTTTCGAGTCGACTAACTTACAGTTTGTTGGGCTTCAACGTTTTCCAGGCTCAATAAAAGGATTAATTTCTTCAGTTACATATTTATATGATCAAATCCTTTTTTTGTACACATGGGAACTTATAGGTTGTTTTAGTACCAAAAATTATGGATCATAAAACAAGTGATTAAGCTTGGGTGAATACGGGTTAAGCACAAGACGTACTTATGGTTAACGTGCTAATAGTATTTGATTTAAAAGAAATTTATGTTTTTTATAATGCCTTTTGAACTAGGAAAAAATACTCATCGTTAGAGTAAACTAGGTTTTTCCCCCACGCTACGTGGATAGAATTCGGTTGTTTTTCCAGCGTGCTCATATAAAAAACATAAAATACAAGAAAATAGTCGATTTTGAATCCCACTCCGGCAACCCCACTCCGGCCACCTCCCCTGTCGCGACCTCCCCCCTCGCCATCCTCCCCCGTCGCGACCTTCCCCCTACGTGACAGCCTCCACCACCGCACAGCCACCACCACAGCCCAGCTACCACCGCCGCCCAGCCACCACCGCCGCCTAGCCATCACCGCTGCCCAACCACCACCGTAGCCCCCTGTCACCACCCCCACCGCGAACCCAGCCACCACTGCAGCCCACCCCCACCCTTGCGGCCTAAACCCTAAACACCACCACCACAAACTCATCTCCACAACCCGTTCACCACCCATCTCCACCCATCTCCACCGTCAGCCACACACCACCCATCTCGCGACCACAGCCACCAGCCCTGCGACGGTCTTGCGACGGTCCTGCGACCAGCGACCAGCCCCCTGCAATCGGTCTTCTTCATCGGTCATCTTCATCGTTCTTTGGTCGAGCTCCCGGTCGAAGCTTCATCTATCGTCTTCGACCTTTGGCAGAGTTCTTCAAAGTTCTTCTCTTTTATTTCTTGATCGATCAATGTCTACAAGATCGCTTTGAGAAAATTCCAGCTTGGATGATTTGCACACAAGGTGTTCGATCAAATGCCCCTATGAAGTGAAGGTTTGAGAAAGCTTGTTTTTTTAGTAATCTTGTGAAGTGGGTATTGTTTAAGGTGATTTGATCTTGAAATTCAAATTCGGCTCTTCTAATCTTTCATCGTATTGTTGGGTTGCTAATCTTTAACTAACGGCCATGGTGTGAGGGGTCATGTGGGGTACCATCTAGAGGGTGGGCAACTCGCGGTTGCTGCCCTCCTTCGGCTTGTATAGGGTTCCGTCGGTTTTCTACCCCTCCCAACTCATCTCGAGTTTGGCAGTTAACCTACGCGCATGGCTCCTACAAGGAAGGGTCGGAATGTTAAGCTAAAGGGCTCAGTGCAGGGCCCTGCTAGTGGTTTAAGGACATGCCCCTTCAAATCTTTCCACGAATGTAAAGACGGCAAACCTGGGTCTGGGGTTTTTTTCCGCCTACTTGAACACATCCAAAGCACCCACCTCAAGACAGAAAACCGAAGGCTGTCTTTGAAGGAGGCTATCTCCATGGATTTAGAGCTTTTTTTGGATGTTGGGGAAGTTCTTAAGGCAGGTGATAAATGGTTGTGTGGAAGGTGCATGGTAGTGCATGCACTCAGTAGGGGGTGCAAGCATGATGATGAGGTCGTGTCGTTTGACATGTTCTCGGGGGATGTTGAAGATTTTATTGTTGGGATCCGGAAACCATGTCAAGTGGTGGTTGACACAAACCCACGTCACCCAGCAGGGCTCGGGGGTGATGTTAACCTCCTCGAACGGGTTTTTTCACTCCCCATTCAGACTGTTAAAAGCATTCCCCCCAGTTGTCGGCTGTTGTTTGCTCAGGTTTTAACTGGTGCTTTGCGTAAAGTGGTGGGGTCGCCAGGTTCCGTTGAAAATTGGGTTCAATTGCTTTTGCTTCCACATTGCACCTTGCGGGTGGCCAGACCATCCACCAGACGAGAGCGTAGATCAGGGAACAGGAAATCTTTGCAGTGTAGTAACATCTTGCACGCGCTAACAGTTTGGAAAAATGGGTCCGGGTTTGATGCTTTGGTCTCGTCCTTGTTGGATAGCGTGGGAGAGGCTGGTGCTATTAGGGGGAATGCATGAGAGAGGAAGACAAGGAAAGGGACCCTAATGTTAAGCAATGTCTTCGGAAAGTCAGAGATGGGCATTTCACGGCTGCAATTAAGGTCCTATGCTCTAGTGGAGTTGCCCCTTTTGGTGAGTCGACCTTGAAAGCTCTTATTGATAAACACCCAGTGGTGCCACCCCCGTCCTTGCCTTCCAACCCTTTAGCCCAACCCACTCTTGTTGTTGATGAGGAGTGTGTGTTCAAATGTATCCGGTCCTTCCCCAAAGGGACGTCATGTGGTAGGGACGGGATGCGGGCCCAACACTTGTTAGATGCTATTGGTGGCGAGGGCTCTGTGACTCCCTCAGTTTTGCTTACGAGCATTACTGAAGTTGTTAACTTATTTCTTGAGGGATCTTGCCCTAAAGTGCTTGCTGAGTTTGTTGCGTCGGCCCCCCTCACCCCCTTATTGAAGCCTGATAAAGGAATTCGGCCTATTGCTGTGGGGTGTATTTGGCGAAGGTTGGTTTCTAAGGTGGTGATGAAGAAGGTCGGGAAAGACATGGCCCAACACTTGGGGGACTTTCAATTTGGGGTAGGGATGCCTAATGGTGCAGAGGCGGTGCTTCACAGTGCAAACAGGTTTCTCAACTCTTGTCATGAAGACGGCTCCTTGGCCTTGCTTACTGTGGATTTCTCTAATGCTTTTAACACGGTCGACCGCACAACCTTTCTTCAAGAGGTTCATCAGCATTGCCCGTCAATCTATCGGTGGGTCCAATTTCTTTATGCTCAGCCTGCTAAGTTGTATGTTGGTAATGATTGTATCGGGGCTACTACCGGAGTACAACAAGGAGATCCCTTAGGGCCCCTTCTCTTTGCCCTTGCCTTACACCCCCTTATTCTTCGGGTCCAGGACCGTTGTAACCTTTTGTTTCATGCTTGGTATTTGGATGATGGAACGATTATCGGTAACGCGTCTGAGGTTGCTAAGGCCTTAGACATCATCAACGTGGAAGGGCCATCTCTGGGACTTTATCTCAACATTAAGAAAACAGAGGTTTTTTGGCCGACATGCGATGGGCGTAAAGTTTAGGACGGACTTTTCCCGAGAGGGATTGGTAGACCAGAGAGGGGGGTTAAGCTCCTTGGCGGAGCTGTTAGCCGTGATCCTAGCTTTATTGAGGAGTTGGCTGGGCGGCGGGCCTCGGGAGCGGTTGACCTCATGAAACTCTTGCCCTGCCTTAAGAATCCCCAATGTGAACTACTTTTGCTAAGGTCGTGCATGGGAGTTGCTAAGTTACTTTTTGGGTTGCGCACTTGTCAACCCCATTTGATGGAGGATGCGGTATCTCGGTTCGATGATGGCCTCAGGGAGGCTATAGAAGACATAGTCGTGGGTGGTGGCCCTTTTTTTGGTGATCTCCAATGGCGTTTGGCATCTTTGCCAATGCGTCTCGGTGGTTTGGGACTCCTTTCAGCTCGAGATGTTGGGGCTTATGCTTTTGTGGCCTCTAGAGCTCAGTCTTTGGAACTACAAGATCATATCCTTCGAAACAGTGGGGTCTTCGGGCTTGACCCGGACTATCAGCAGGCGCTCGAACGCTTATATGTCCTTCTCCCAGACTTGGATATTGGCGGTTTCTCTAATAAGGACACCGCCCCCTCGAAGCCACAAACAACTTTGGCGAATGCTCTGTTTAGCAAAATCGCTCAAAGCCTGGGAGAAGTTTTTTCTTTGTCATCCCGCCAAAAGGCGGTGTTTGAGTGCCTGAAGGGCCCCCATGCTCAGGACTTTTTGACCGTTATCCCGATTGAAGGGTTGGGACAGTGCATGTCTCCAGTAGCATATAGAGCAATTCTCAAATACCGGTTGATGATCCCTATGTACCCGGAAGATGAAACATGTCCGATATGTCGTAAAGCTTGCATGGATAAATATGGGGAGCACGCCCTTCACTGTAAAGAGCTACCTGGGTTCAAATATCGGCATGACTGGGTACGAGATGTTTTGGGGGACATCCTAAGAAGAGCTGGGATTTCTGTTAAGAAAGAAGCCCCTGTGAATTTCCTCACGGACCCTATGGAGGGGAGGTCTACTTTGCGACCAGCGGATCTGCTCGTCTTTGGCTGGGCTGGGGGCAAACATGCTTGTGTGGACCTCACAGGGGTTTCCCCTTTGGTTGGTTTACGGGAAAACGGTTTTGTAGCTGGTCAAGCAGCAAGAAAGGCAGAATCAAAGAAAGTGGATAAACATGCTAAAGCTTGCGCAGAGAACCAGCACGTTTTTGTTCCCTTTGCCTTTGATACATTTGGCTCCCTAGCGCCAGAAGCTATCAACTTTTTGACCAGGGTCCAACGGGTCATAGACAACCATTGCTCATCCCCGGGGAGGCAAGGATTTGTTTTTGGAAGGTTAGGATTTGCTATTCAGAAAGGGGTGGCGGCGCAGCTTGTTGCCCGTCTACCTTCTATTTTGATGTAACTTGACATAACATTATTAATCGATAATTGAAATTAAGGTCAAAAAAAAAAAATTTGAATAGAATATGTTGTCGCTCAAAATAGCAACAGCTTGTCATGGTACAAAAAAACTTTTAGTACCCAAACTCGTTAATACCTTAACTCGTTAAAATTTGAAAACACAATACCCCAACTTGTTACAAAAACCATTTAGTATCCAAACCTGTTATTTTCTACAAACCACAAGGACCATTTCCGTAATTAACTCTAAAATATACGATTGGAAACATTGGTTTATTTTGGATTTTTTGTTTTGTTAATTAAATGCTTATGTATTTGTTTTTGTTTTTATGAAAGTTATTGTTATTAAGGTTTAAGGAGTTTTTTACCTGCTCGACGATGCGGATTTTTTCTAGTGAAACATAAAAAGTAAAAACTTATAAAAAAACCAATAAAGAAATATGTCAAGAATTAATTTAAAAATGCTAAAGTGGGAAAAAAATGTATAAAAATGGCAAAGCGGTAGCACCCAGCTTCGAACCTGCATATAAATGGAGGCACCGGCGACTGGTATACACAAAAGGTTTCTGAACCGCCTGAAAAAAAGCATAAAAATACCCTATTTTTTAGGGGGTTCAAAAACCACCCCAAAAGATGATTATTAAATTTTCTTTATCTATAATCTATAATCTATAATACTATATAATAGAGAAATCATGACTATATTTGTAATTTTATATCAATTTTAAGATGTCATATGAAGAGTTACAATTTTTAATGTGTAATGTTATAATATTTATTCCTATTATACCCCTTTTAAACTTTAAATACTTGTACACCACCATTTTCTAATTAATTTAAAGTATGCCTATTATATTTAATGTTATCTCAATCTATCTATATCTATATTACTATATAATACAATTTTTTGGACAACATTGTAATTTTAATCCATTTTTAAGACGATTAAAAATAATTTGTTACATTTGATACAAGTGATATGTATAAACAACTTGTTATTTACAAATTTGCTCATACCTATAATAATATAGATATGTTTGATATCCCACTTTAATCAAATAAAAAGGCAAAATGAGAGTTAGTACAATAAGAAAGAGTTAGCTAAAGATACAGTCCTACAAATATTTATACCCCCGCCGCACCGCGCGGGTTTCACCCACTAGTCAAATTATAAAAACCAAATCCAACAACAAGCAATATATAAACCATATTATAATTCGTACAAAATATTATGTAAAGTTTTACATGAGTGAAAAATCTCCCAACAATATTACGTGATACAAATTTTCAACTTCAAATAAACTTATAATATTTTAAGATTTCACATTAAATACCTAACGAAAATACTATGGCATTAGGTTTCGAACAAATACGTTTATTTCGGGTTGAGTGAAAAACGATGTGTCATTCCAAATCTAACAAAATGAAAAACACAAAAGCGATATACAGTTATACACACACATATACATCTAGAGAAAAAGGGTTAAAATACAAACCTAGATAAATTTTTAAAAAAAATTCTTAAACTAATTCTAAACCTTTAATTGGTTAAGATCCATGGTTCTAGTTTTTTCTAATAAAAAGTAAATGTTTGTACTTGGATCATTATCTAGAACCATTAATATTAACCAACCAAATGTTTAAATTATTTTGGTTTGCATTTGAACCAAAGTTTAACAGAAAATACAAATACACAGACTATTTTATCTCTTGGGAGATTGTCTTGAACTTGGAGCACAACTTCAACATGTTTTTTTAACACCAAAAATCCACTTCCTAATTTTCTTTTTTTTTTTCTTGTTTACGCTACAATGAATTAAGAAAAAGATTGAATTAACTAACTTGTAAAATAATTACTAGATTATTTTTAAAAATTATAAATCTAGAACAAAAAGTAAACAACACATATGTTAACCATTATCTATGAGAAGTCACCCCCAAAAGATTTTTCAATTAGATTCGGAAGAGGATAATTATCTTTATTCTTTTGGCATTTATAGAATCCAAAATGTATCCTTCTCTTTTCCCAGGGAAAACCATCAATAACACAAAATGATTACTGTAATAAAAGAGTTATAAAACAATTAAGTAAACTATGATGAAACATTAAAAGAAAATTTTATTAAAATAAACTAAAAAAAATAATTTATATTACTAGTGTAAAACGTAAAACGGGTCCAGAGCGTATGATTTGGCTCATGAAGTCGGTAAATGGAATGTATGTGTTATTCAACATTAGAAGAAGAGTTTATGCAATCAACACTTGCGATCATCAATGCATTAAAAAAGCGCATTTAAAAGACCTTCTACTTAAGTATGTTCACTGAAGTACCGTTTGTTGTATAAAGTAGGCTTTGGTTTCTTCATCAGTTGGGTTATTTTGGAGCCAAAGATTCTTCGAATCCAATGCAACATGCTTGCATATTTCTTCTTTTTGGCAAATATGGAGGTAGCAACGATTCCGTTATCCTGTTGCATTGTGTCTTCACGGAAACCTATTTATTAGAGCATTGAAAAAATAACTTATAAACAGAGGATTTTAGTCACAGTTCAGTAACCATTAAAACTATAAAACTTAAAGTAAAGGTGCATCACCTAGGTTGCCATCTGCTTGTGATTAGAGTAATCTATCTCATCATCATTTCCCTCATGTGCTCTGATGTGTAAGTGAAGCTTTATATTGGAACCGATAAGCATCCCATTAGAATAACATACATGAATAGAAAAACAAAATCTAATATGTGCCTCACCATAAAATTAACCTTTAATATTTGAATCTTCACATTAGCCCCCTGAAGATTTAATTAAATACTGACATAATCCTATACATCAATCAATACACCAGTTAACATAGTTTGTCCTTCTGTAATATAACCGATTAAAAGGGAACAAGGTTCTTAATTTTTTTGTCACAATAACAATGAAAACATGAAACTATTCCAACAAAAAGTTTAATATAACAAGTCAACTTTTAATCAAGTAAATAAGCATGGTTTGACTTTAAAGAAGTCAAGTAATAAGCATGGTTTGACTTTAAAGGTAAAAGGAACTATATTCCTCGATCCTTCTAAAAGATCTTCAAATATAGTCCACAAGTGCAAGCTAATTTCCATATAGTCAACAACTGCAAACTGATTTTCATATAGTCAATAACTACAAACTGATTTCCATATAGTCAACCACTACAAGCTGATTTCCATTATCGCAGATGTCCATATCTATAGCAGATTCCTCAAAAATATTATGTTTCTCAAACTCATATCAAATTTTTCAAAAGGTCAATTAAGTTAATGATTTCTAAAGACAACTTATTGTGATCTCTTTAATAACCATCTATCTGATATTTCCAATAAAGGGGTTATATTATACTCAAATAGATAATACACAAAAGTAAACACATACAATAATAGAGGGTAAATATGTAAAAAATGCAAAATAGGTAATACAAAAATTTCATCCACATATGGTGTTAAATGGTATAACTTGAAAATATATATATATATATATATATATATATATATATATATATATATATATATATATATATATATATATATATATATATATATATATATATATATATATATCCAACAAAACAAACAAAACGATCCTATCATATTTACAGACTCAAGGTGTGCAAAAGCTTTAATTTTACCCAATATCACAAACCCTTAAAGAAGTTGCATCCATTTTTTTTTCAAGTTTAAATGCGAACAAATAGTTGCACGTGTAGTGTTTAGTATGGTATGAAAGATAACAATCAATATGAAAAGTAACCCACTTGACATTCAAAGTAATGTAGCAGTTGTTTCTTTTGCGCATTTTGTTACCAAAATTTATACAAACATACACAATAAATACAATATAACTATTGTAAGTAAAGCAAATTTCATTTACTATAGCAATATAGCATATTGTATACAGGATGTACAGGAACAATAGTAGTACCCTAATTAAGGCACCCTTAATGTGTTATGTGTATTCCTATGTTTGTACATAAACTACATGTTGATTAATTATTTAACAACGATAAGAAAGGGCATATTCAAACGACTAAAAATCTGGAATCTTAATTCTTGAATTGTTAAATTCACATGCGGAATCACTAAGCATTGCCGACGAAGCCTCCATCTCCAACGTCGTGAACAACGCGCGGTTGTTGCCTCGACTTGACAGGTTTGGATTTGCCTATGTTCAAAGTGAAAGCAGACGAAAGATGACGGTAGATGAACGACACATGTGTTCCTCTCGATCTGGATTTTGTGTTTGAGATAGATTATCATCTACATGCAATGTTATTACGACCGGATCGGACCGGCCTGTCCAACCGGGGATCAGCCACCTAGCCGGTCCGGTTCCCTAGGATTCGGTTTGGACTGGTCGAACCGGCCGGAGAACCGCTGGTCGGACCGGGAAACCAGACCGGTTTGAACCGGATTTTGAAACTTTTTTTTTATTTAATGGGTTAAAACGGGATGTTGAACCATAAATTAGTGTGTTGGATATACAGATATAGTTAAGTTTTATACATAACTATAAAATACATATTTAAATTACTTATATTTAATTATATATATAACTATAAATATAATATACTATATATATATAATTAACTAAATAAATGCTTTACACTTTGTGCACTAATTCCCGGTTAATGACACCATTTTGATCTAGTTTTTCGTAGGCTAGTAAAAAACAAATTAATTAAATTCTTAATTATCAATAACTTAATAACTTAGTACGAGTAAGGAACATCTACTCCATAGAGAATCTATGCAGAATGCAAAACTTTGTAGTTAAGAAATTAAAATTAAAAAAAATACGAAAGAGCAATTATTTTTGAGTTTTTTGGAGTGAAAGTTGAAAAGAAAACAACAAACTTGATTGGAGCTTTAAAAACAATAATGAAAAAGTCAACCTCTTTTAGAGTGTGAGTTCAAAGATTCACCCTGGTAATTGGTTGGAAGTCATATAGACATGATTTTGTAAAACCGTTTGATCATTGTCATAATTGTGAAACAGACTTGTAAGATTCGATCATTTACAAAATTACCTATGCAAATTTATCATGTAATTATACACACCAAATAACTCATGATGCAAGAAAATAGAATGCGAATAATTTAACTTTAAGCAAACTCACAATTGAATCTTTTCCGTCAAAAGACAACAACCTAAAATTCCAATTGAAATTAAAACCTCCTAATGTTTCACTTACTAGATCTATCCATCTAGAGATGACTACAAACAAATTAGTCGCTCATTGGCACGCTTGGATCTTTAATGGTGATTAGATATTGTTGATGTTTAATTCAGGTAAATCGTTGCGAAAGAAACTCTCAAAAATGCTTTGAAATTGTCCTAAATCATAGTGGAAAGATGTAATTCAAAATTTTAATGATTGGGTTGACATAGGGGTGAAAATCCTCATAATCCAAGGATCGTTGAATGAACTAGCGTATCATATGCCCCTATCGTATGACACACTGAGTTTGACTCTCTATGATGCTTGTTCTATGAAGTCTGTCTCATAACCAGTGCAAGATATGGTGCTTGTTTTGACTTAGTTTGCCTCCATCTTTCACGTATTTGCATATCCAGTCATTTCATTATGTTCCAAAACTTTCATAAAGCTTTCGAACGCGTACTTTTGCCTTCCAAATCTTGAAAAGAATAAAGTAAACATGTTCCACATTAGTATTTGTATATAATCATGCAATTAAGTATTATAAATATATAAAAACACTATGTGATCACTTATGTTTAAATGTTCATCAAACCCACAAACAAATAAAAAAAGTATTTTGTCTTTAGTACTTGTGGTCTAAACTAAATAACCATTTTAGTCCGATAAATTAAACTTGATGTTTTTGGTCATTATGTTTTTTTTTTTTCATTTCAATTGAAATCATATCAATAGTATCAACATTTATTTAAAAAAAATTATGAGTAGAAAAGAATACCCATTTATTAAACGATTAAAGAAATATATATAAATAAGTATTCTTTGTGTCTACCACACAAGTAACAAAAATATATACTCTCTACCCTTTTTCTCTACTCTTGAATCTGTCTCTCCCTACCAAACTTTGAACGCCACCATCCCTAGTCTACTCTTTATATGTAAATCTACCCACCATTCTAACAACCCAACCCAATTACGCTAGCATGTCACGTAATACGATGATCATAATGTAATTAATGACATAATGAAGTACTTAAGTAAAAATCATATCCTTACAACAGGCTAAAATGAAACATTAGGCGTCTCGAACAAAGTTTAACAAAGTACTATTAATTTCCTCATCGTCCACATAATTAATATGTTGTTAAGTTTCACCCTTCACACATTCCCAGGGTTTTCTAGAGCACCTATTATAAAATAAGAAAAACAATAAAAAAACGACTGATTCAAAAACTACTAGTAAAGGAGTGAAAAATAACAATATAATGATAATAACGATATTAATAAGATTATCAATAGTACATCTTAATAACTATGAGTCTATGATCATCTATATGGAAATTGCCTTTTGAACCAATAAGAATAAATGATGAACACCGGTACAATTCTAATGCACCGATATGTGATATGGGAATATGGGCATGCACAACTAACCATCCATCGATAGTAATGGCAATAGTATCCTAAGAGTGATACATACACCTCTCAATAAATAATAAGTGTAGCAACTTAGCACATTCATAAACATTATAAACACGTCATGAATAGATGGACTAGTCGCCTCACCATGCCACAAATAGAGCATGCCAATGGTGCCACAATTGATGCCCTATTTACCCATAGGTGGATATGCTCGGGTATTGAGGTAAACTAAAAACATTACAACTCGTGATTATGATGTGCCAATCCTTGAGAGATACTTAATAAAGGACCTGGTGTGGTTTCCATCTTTTTTTCCTACTACCTTCTGAACCCAAGAACACCTTCCTTTCCATATCTACTTCAGTGAAGTTCAAATTTATGGCCAAAGAATTCTATCACTAAAGATTATAATTAAGCGACCCAACTTGAATTGTATTGGTTTTAAACCGTGAGGTACCCTAAATATTTTCTGATCAATATGAGAAATCCAATCGTATGTGATGTGGGCCCAAGTGTGGATGAGCAAGCTTTAACCTTTTTGGAGGCCCAAGATCGCTTATCAAAAGGGGCTTCACTGAAATGGCCATAACTTGGGCTAGAAGTCTCCGTTTTGGGCCTGCGACCAGTCAAAACGACCGTTTTGGGTCATCGTTTCGGCCCAAAAACTGCTTATTTTATGAGTTATTTATATTTTTGTCTTATTTTTACCTTTTGTTGGACTTTACATTTGGCCCAGTTTTTGGCCCGTTTATGTTTTGTGGCCCATTCGACTTTGGTTTCCTTTCTTTATATGTTTGTAAGAGATGGGTGAATTATCATTGAAGTTTATGAAAAAAATCTGTTTTTCTCTCTATCACTGTGTGTGTTAGTGTAAACCCTGATTATCGGTATTCTTTTTGAATCAACGATAGTTAGAAGAATTGTTCCTGGTATTCTCGTTGAATCAACAGGTTCAATTATCTATCTTTCTGTTTCCGACTGCATCAGTATGCCACCCCTAGAGTGGCTGCTTAATAAATGATCTTTGGCTTCTTCTTCTAAAATCGTTCAAGCCAAATATGTATCACATTATCAATCTCATTCCCATCAACAATGTTAGACTGAATTGTGTTTGGGTTCAAACTAGTATTTAGGTACAAATTAGGGTTACGAATAAGCTCAATAATAGTCGGTAGCATAGTGGGGAGAGCATGATTAATTGCATCCGTGAAGTATTGATTAGATTCACGTGCACTACATGGAGGCATTTATAAATACATCAAAATTCATCGGATTAGAGTGGATACACAAAAGAAACTTTGTAGATAGGAGAACCTAAGAAATGTAAGATGGTTAAAGACTCACTCAATATTATTGATAGGTTTGGTTACAATATATAAAGAATATAATGTAAACCTTAAAATCTAACTGGGCTCGTGGGCTCATTCTAATCAAACCCTAATAATATATTCTAATAAAAAGAAATGTCTACCCAATCCTTACATATTTTAGTTATTTAGTTTAAGCTTTTTATAGAATAGAACATTTGATACCATAATTGTAACAACCCAATCTAACTAGAGCTTATCAGTGTACTTAATGTACTTAACCAAACTTCAAATCCTTACAACAATCTAACATGAAACATTAAGTTTCTCAAATAAAGTTTGACCTAGTCCTATCAAATTTCTCATTTTCCTAAGATTATCAATAGTAAATTTAATAACTATGATCATTTATATGAAAAATACCCATGTGAATCAATAATAATAAATGATAAACAATGTGTAAATTAGTTTCAATTCTAATTCACCGATATGTGGGATGAGCATGTGAGCACACACTTCGAACTATCCACAGATTGCGATAAAAATCATATCTTAGGATCACTCCATATATGACTTCCGGTAAACAATATGCCCAACAACTTAGTACATCAATAAACAACATCAATACACAATATAAAGATAACATGGACTAATTGCTCCGCCAAGGAGAAAGCAAGTGAAGGGTGCCATATTTTTTTTAACGGTCAACGAATAATTTTTAAGTCCGGTCACCCGGTAAACCTATTGGCGAAAGGGTGCCATATATATATTATTTCTAACATAACAACAATTAATTAGTTGGACTTTAATAATTTCAGAAATAATTGTACGTAGGAACTGTTCATATAAAAATTAAACTCAAACAATTTTTATTAATATACTCAATACAAATGAACATAGATAAATAATTACAAATCTCTTTTACAATTGTAAATTTACAGAAATAAATGAACAGAAATGAAAAAAGCTGATGATCGTGTTTAACATGGGGCCCTTAAAACAAATTTTGAGCCTCCCAGGAGAACTCGTTTTGTTTCCCAGGGTACAACAGCCGAAGCAGTTTGTACTGTCAGGATTGATCTAGAACCTGAACTTGTTTGTAGAAGAGAAACCAGAGAGATGAAGGATGATTAGAGAACATATTTATAGTGGAATTTGAACCGTAACAGCCACTCAGCCATCACTCAGTCATCAATCCGAAATCGTAACCGCTCATTTAATTCGTCATTAACAGTCGTCGGTTTCGGTCAACTTGTAACGGAAACTGTTACGAGTCACAGTTCTGACCGCGCACCAGCGATGCGAGTGTGCGAAGTGCTAAGTGCGCCATCAAAGCGCCACATTGTGCCCACATGTCCACGCCGCGCGCGCGTGTGCAAGTGCGAGTTCACCCTTCGCGAACGCACTTAGTGTGAAACCTTAGAAAACAATATAGTCAAGAGGTTATAGAATATAAACACTTTTATATTCTTTCTTTCCTTCAATGTGCGACAATTTCTCACACTATTAATTTCTAATGTCATTCAACACATTAATTTTTTGACTAAATATTAATAAACATATTGATAGTATCAATAAATTTCCAACAATAATTACAAGCTTAATTCATTCATTGTTAGACTTGTTTAACTATTTAAACTATAGCTATACAAAAAAACCGGTTCGGGAAAAAATGGACTGGTTTGAAAAAACCGGTTTGAGCCAAAGCGGTTTCCAACCCGATCTGAAACGCCGGTTTGTATACCGGTTCAAAAATTAAAAGCCCATGTAACTGGTATAAAAACCGGTTTATTAAAAAAACGGTTTCAAACCGGTTCAAATCGGTTTGAAAGTTCGAGTATTCAGTACTAAGCCAAACCGGTTTATAACCCCGAACCGTTTGACAAAAACCCGGTTTGAAAAAAAAACCGGTTTGACCTAGCTATGATAAAAACCGGTTCGGTTTAAAACCCGAACCAGTTTGGAAAAAAAACATGGTTTGTACACCTTTAATTTAAACCACTTTTATATAATTATTGTTATGTTTGTAACCTTTTGGATCTTATCCTAAGTTTTGATGTTGTCAAATACGACTATTTTAACATCTAGTTATAACGGTTTAATACGTGTAATTTTCTCAAAGTAGGACCAATGTAACTAATTTCAGAAAAGATGAGTGAAGTAGTGTCCACCAGCATCGACTTAAACGAAGTATCTTTCTAGAAGGAAAATGAACAAATCATATTAAACGAGAAAAGCATTTTATCCTATTTCCCCCTTAAATAAAGCACCTACGTGGAAGCAAAATGCACAAATAATATTAAACGTAAAAAACATTTTATCCCATTCTTTCCATTAATATATATATATATACACGTGTAAGGAAAAGACCAAGCATATTACATTTACCTTTGTATGTTTTGAAATCAGTTTCCAGAAGCTTTGAAAGCAACGTTTTACGTATTCTTGATCTTAATATTTCAATTGTTTTTAAAACTAAATCTATGTGTTTACAGGTTAGTGCATAAATTAATAAATACCAAAAGATACGTAGTCTTACAATATCAAAATGTGTGAGAAATATGTGATTTCATATATATAATTGAATGCTTATGTCTTATAAAAGATCGACAAAAGTTGTGATTTAAGAGTGGTATTTAAATGTAAGTGAGTTAGTCGTTTTAAAAATATGAATGAATAAATAGAAATGAAACATAAACCTTTGCAACAAAGAGTGTTTTATAATATAATTTTTATATTTGCAGATATGTTGTCACATGATGAAAAGTGTTTTCAAGAGGATACTAAGATTTGCTCTTGTAAACTAAAACAGATTGGTTTTAAAGAATTTTGTTGATAATAAGTACATCCATCCAAATAACTACTGTTAATAATATTAAACAACTAGATGGAGCTCCCAAACCCCTAGTATAAAATGCAAGGACCTTAGCTTATTTTGTACACAAAGCAGCAGCAATCATTTTGAGGTATCATCCTTTACTTAGCCACTTTGGTCATTTAGATCCATATAAATCAACTGTCTTATATATGGTTCACTTGATCCTATATATCCGATGTAACCGATCAATCGACGTCCTTTTGCAGGTTTGAAGACATGGGAGCCGGAGGAAATATGACGACGAGTGGTCGCAAAAGCGTACTTGAACGTGTTCCTGTCAAAAAACCTCCATTCGAGATTAGTGATATCAAGAAAGCAATACCGCTGCACTGTTATAAGCGCGATCTCTTACGATCTCTCTATTACCTATTCAGTGACTTAGCAATGTGCTTCACTTTTTACCAGCTTGCAACTACATACATTCCTCTTTTACCTACACCCCTTGGTTACATTGCATGGCCAATTTATTGGTTCTGCCAAGGTAGTGTCTTTTTGGGTCTATGGAGCATTGCTCATGATCTGTGTCATCATGCCTTTAGCGAATACCAGTGGGTTGATGACGCCCTTGGTTTCGTCCTCTTCTCGTCGCTCCTCACTCCATACTTTTCGTTTAAATACAGTCATCGTAGTCATCATGCTCACACGAATTCTATGGAGTATGATGAGGTTTGGATGCCCCGAAGGAAGACCGATAAGTTGTATTCAGAAGTCCTTAACAACCCATTAGGAAACATGTTTATGACTGTTGCTAAGTTACTTCTCAGCTATCCCTTGTACATTATTTTCAATGTTCATGGTAGGGACTATGATGGGTTTGTAAGTCACTTTTACCCCCAAAGTCCTTTGTTTAACGACAGCGAGCGCAAACTAATTTGGCTCTCGGATGCTGGAATGCTTGTGGTGTTCTACACACTATACAAGATTGCTGCAGCCACAAGTGCAACATGGTTATTTTGCATCTATGGGGCTCCTTTGATGGTTATGAATGGTCATTTCATCTTTCTAACTTTTCTACACCACACCCATCCTTGTCTCGCTCACTATGACTCGCGAGAGTGGGATTGGTTAAGAGGCGCCTTATCGACTGTTGATAGGGATTATGGAGTTTTTAACAGTATTTATCATGATCTAGCCTCTGGTCATGTGATTCACCATTTAATATCAACTCTCCCACATTATCATACCATCGAGGCGACGAAGGCCATCAAGCCAATTCTAGGTGACTACTACAATTTCGACGATACCCCGGTTCTAAAGGCGTTCTGGAGAGAAACAACTGACTGTATTTATGTTGAACCAGATGAAGGTGCTGAGGATACTGGTGTTTACTGGTTCCGCAAATAGATACTATTAAATACTCCATATATATATATATAAGTGTGTTACTACTTACTAGTTAATGTTTGTAATAAAAGATAAATAAATACATCTCTGTACTCCAGATCTATACACTCCAGATGATGTAAGTGTATAATTACATAATGATGTTTTTATATTTGGTTTCTCTTAAGAGTTATTTTAAGAGAACATAAAACTCTATGGTTGTTACTTGTTACCATTCAATCTATGAAATATCAAAATAGGATGTATAAATGATATTCTTAAATAAATATTATCGTGTTTAATTAATTAATTAATATATATTGATGATCACATATTGAAGCGATCTTGAACATGGTCCTTCTTGCATACGTAGAGCCCGTGTGGGCATGAGGTGCTAACCATCGGGCGAAGAGCCACTTGTATTTACCATATATGCCTCTTTTTAGATATATCTATGTGTGTGTAACATCTCTCTTTTACATATTTGTTATAATACACACACACATATACACAATACATATATATATATATATATATATATATATATATATATATATATATATATATATATATATATATACATATATATACATATATATATACATATATATATATGTATATATATATATGTGTATATATATAGATATATGTATATGTATATATATATGTATATATATATATGTATATATATATATATATGTATGTATATATATATATATATATATATATATATATATATATATATATGTGTGTGTGTGTGTGTGTGTGTGTGTGTGTATACATAGGGAAGAGATTCTGTAAAAAACCATGTTTATAAATAAAATTTGTAGAAATCAAGGGTCACGTATATGCAAGTGCTTGTTATCAATTATATAACTATGGGTTACGTATATATAATTTATACAAAGTATGTATATATAACTTGTTTCGTCATCATCTTCATTATATATATATATATATATATATACATATATATATATATATATATATATATATATATATATATATATATATATATATATATATATATATATACACACAGACCATAAAAATTACATTGATGTTTACTCAAATGCAGTTTACAATAAATAAAATATTCAACTTAATCTTGATTTCTTTTTTTCCTAAGTTTATGTAAAGTTTACATAATTTCTATTAGTTATATAGTTATATATATATATATATATATATATATATATATATATATATATATATATATATATATGATTAGTATCATTACAAAATCACTTTTTAATATTCAAAAATAAAATAACCATTAACTTACATAAATATGTGAGAATAAAAAGAACAACAACTAATTAATTATTTTTTTCCTTTAAATTTTGTAGTTAATTTAACCAGAAGGTTATAATAGTAATTTACATAACAAAATTAATTACTGTATTAATTAGGAAAAAATAGATTTTAATAATCCAGACTATTACCTATTGACCGATAATATTAATCCATACTATTAATTTAGCCGGTAACACTACCAACTTTCACTTTTATTACCAACTGCAGTCCCAGTGACATAATTTTTATTTTTACGTTTGATTTGGACTCGATTCGGTTTGCAACGTACAATAATTATGAATGAAATAAAGAAACATATAAGCTACATTGAGACTAAAATAGATACAAATCGAGCATAAAAATTTGAAAATTATGTCACTGTGACTGTTGTTGGTTATAAAAGTGAAAGTTGGAGTGTTATCAATCAAATTAATATTATGGATTATTAGCGGCCAATAGATAATAGTTTGTATTATCAAAATACAATTTGCCTATTAATTATATAACTCCTCTAATTTACGAAATTACCAGTCATTCAAATTTGAAAATATTTTTTTATTCTCGGGAATTAAAACAAATATTGAACTTACGGACTTAATCTAGTGACATTCAACCATCATATTTGAAAATCAATATCTTCAATATTTAATCCAATGAGATTTAACCATCCAATTTCTTCAATCATCTATTTTTCGATATTTTAGTATCAAATATTTTTTGATATTTTTAAATCCTAATAGACTTATCATCCATTTGAAGTAAAATTTCAACATTACTATTTATTTATTCAACAATTATACTATCTATTTAAAACACAATGAAAAAAAAGTAAGTTACCAGTCTTGAATGCTGCAACGTACAAGTACATATTGCTTGGGTTAAGCTGTAATGTCGGTGACAAACGGTCCAATCAGTTTGCTCCACCGTCACTTTCGGAATATCTGGCTTTTTACATGTCGCTTGATTTCATGTTTCATGGTCCGCTTCGCTGGAGTTCTCCGACGTGGTTCCTTTGTTAAATTAAAACATAATATTTCTTTTGATATTTTTGAATTAAGTTTTGAATCCCACAAATTCTCATTCCATATATTTGAGCATGATAACAACCAAGTATAACAACCAAGAAGGTAAGTATTACACTTTATATTCGTTTGTGGTTGTATTATGCTTTACATTCGACCAACACATAGTTTTCTCTATAAAGAAATCTCTCATGAGAACCACCAACACGTGTTACATTAGTACATGCATCATAAAAGAGAAACATGTTACGTAGCACATTCATGTATAATACAAATATAAATATAACAACTTAATATTCATGTATAATACAAACCTCATCCCTCCACATAGCACATTCAATTTCACTAACGTAAGGATCTAAAAAACGTACCCATGAAGACCCTACTACACATACTACATTTTAAGAAACAATTACAAATAGCACCCTAAAAAATTTAGTCTTACCTACAGATGCATTTTTCATACACCATTAGAACTACCAAGCAAACCATCTTTTTCATAATTCGACCTACATAACCGAATCATACCTACACTGACATACATGTTACTTTCCAACACAAGTAATTTTTACCTAAACATAGATACATTTTAAACTAATAAATTACTGCCCTAAACAAGTTTCTACCCATAGATACCCTACACAAGTTCGTCTTAATTACACCCGCATTTTAACTACACACTTATATCTACCAACCTACATGCCACCTGCATAATTGCATCAAACCTCCACAAATGTGGAATATTTTGATCCAATACAAACCCACATATTCTAAACTAACCCACACACAATATCGTTAAGAGCTATACATTTTTTGACATTTACAAAGAACATAATAAACAAACATGTTGTTTTTCCATAAGCACACCCAAAAAACTATATTATAATATATTTATACTTCTAAAATTAACCTACATGTAATCCAAGATAATCTTTTAACTCTAATAAAAGAGTAACTAAGGGTAACATATGTAATCATCACATTTCTTCTCATCAAATTTTTCGCTTCTCTTTTCTATTAAATAATTACATTAATTACTAATAATATTATTTATTTATTTTTCAGATTAAAAGTAAATTTTAATAAACTAAAAAAAGATCTTTTTACTAATATTATTCTAGATTAACAAATTTTATAACATAAGAAAATTTTTCAAAACATAAAACTTTTTTAAATACGAAATATTTTCAAATTGATGGTTTTAAAAAGTATAACTTTTATAAACTAAAAATAATACAATTTGGGAGTTGTAATAAGAATATTTTTAAAAATGAACATTTTTAAACGGTTTATTTTAAACAAAATGTTTAATTATTTAAAAAAATCTAAAAGTTAATATCATTATTTTATTACTTGTAGTCCGTACTCATATGTAATTCAGTCATATATTATCTTAAAATATCTTCGTATAGTAAATGAATTTGTATTTTATTTATTCGACTCATATAATACATGAGTTTATTAAAGCTTATCAAAACATAACCATCCATGCAGTTTTCATACAAACTAAAACCCAAACAAAAAATGCTTCACTATAAACAATAATTTAAACTTTACATACTGAATACTTTCCACAAATAGCCAACCCCTTAGGCGACGAGAATGAAGCGACGTAAAATTATTTTTCACTCATTTTAGGCATGTAATATATATAAACGTTCTCATGTGAGTAGAACATGCATGAACTATGAATTTGGATGAATGTTAGTTTAAAGGACGATAGATGTACAAATTATTTTAAAAAAGGACATTCCATGTAATTATTATAACTAAAGGACATAACATATAATTTTATGTATTAATAAAAGACATAATTTTTAATTTACTCAAAGGTTAATAAAATTATAAAACCATTTGGTTCATATGTTGTAATTAAGAACATAAAGTTTTTTAAAACATTTTGGTTTATTTTAATTCACTCAAACTTAATTTTATATCGTATTTTTACATAGAAAAGTTGAATTTTTTTACTATAATTTTGTTTCAATTTCACACAAAAGTATTTTTTTTAAATGTTTTTAAGTAGCTTAAAATATATAATAAGAAAAACTATTTTTAACAAAAAATGCATTCATTAAAAATGTTTTATATAAATATCATGACGAAACAAAAAAAAGTTAGTGGTTTATTTTTATTTTATATTATGAATTATAAATGTAATCCTCAATTACCGATGACATGTATGTTGCTAATAGACTTCCAACAACAATTAGGGGAGAACCGAGTCACGCCGTCTCGTGAGCCACTCGATACCGACTCGCTAAAAACTCTAATTAAGCTTAGCTTAAACAAGCTCAAACTCATTTCACGACTCATTTAATAAATGGTTTTGAGCCCGAGCTTCATATGTCGAGATCGAGCCGGCTCGAAAGGCGAAACTAACGTTGTATAAATTTTATCTTTTATGTATATATTTATATAAATGATTATTACTATATATAATTTTATGTTTAAAACAATTATCTAATATATTTCGTTACTTTAAAAAAATTACATAAACCATTTAGTTTCATAAAAAAGATCATTTCTATATAAGAACAAGTATTCTATAAATATAGGTTAAAAGTACTGATGAAAGAGTATTAATATTTTTGTATGAGAAAGCGTTATTGAAAAAAAAAACCTTCATAAAAACAATTATAAAACATTTTTCAAAATAATGAGAGATGCTAAATTGGTTTTTATTTTATTGAAACTTCATTCTTTTAATTTTACTTAAATAACATTATTAAAAACAGAAATACTTTTATCCAATCATATTATGAATAAGAAAATTTAACTTTTCAATAAAAAAAGCATTTTGGTAGATATTTTTTAAAACACTCATTTTGTTAAATAAATTTTCCACCAATCCTACTTTGAAAAAAACTCATTACAAAGGACATTGTGATGATTTCAAAATAAAACCCTAAAAAATGCAAGTTATAGTTGACTGTTTTTCCCAACAAAAAACAAGTTAACTCTATCCTAACAAACATATAATATAATGAGTTCTTACAGATTGTATTACACTAAAATTGTGAATTGTAACGTGTTGGATTTTTGCTTATTCAAACAAGTAATTAAACTTTCCTAATTCACTCGTCCTATGCAAAGGAGAAGAAACCCCATACGCGTCTTCTATCTCGAAACGATTTTATATATATTATCAAATCAAGGGTCTCAAATATTCAATTCAGGGTTTTGTTTTCCCCAATTCATGATATGGATTTTTAAATGGAAAGATGAACCATTTTATATCCTTTTCAATTTACAAGATATCATGGTTTCGATTTACCCCAAATCATGTTGTGTTTCAAGTTTTTACACTGATCTTTTTACGCGTTCATTGATCTATTCAATATCATTAACACCCCAAATTTTTAATCACAACAGCTCTTCTGCAAAGTCTTAATTCAATGCTCATATATACAAATCTCGATTGCAAAAGATTTGATTTTGATTTCAAGTTCAACAGTAGTAGTGGTCTGTATGATTTAAGGATTTGATTTTGATTTCAATATAAACTTTAGGGTATTTTGGTTTTTTAACATCAATTTGACTATTTTATGTTTTTGTTTATGAAAGCATACAACTTTGATTTAGTTTTAATTGATGTAAGCATGAAATTGATTTATGTTTTTGTTCAACAAAAACAGAAAATTGCATAAATGATCCCTGTGGTTTAATCGAATTGCATGTTTGGTCTCCAAATTTTAAAAATCACAAAGATAGTCCAAAACTTTTGTAATCATTGCATGTTTGGTCTCTGACACCGATTCAAACTCTATGTTGCATTATCTCGAGTTATAAGTAGACATGAATTAAAATTATTAATATTAGACAATGATGATAAAATTACAAATAGATCATCAAATTTTATATACAAAGAAGTTTTCGAATGTTTATAGATGTTCTCAAGTTCAATACAATTGATTAATACCCAAAGTTCTTATTTATATGTTAATTTCATTTCATATTATATATTATTTAGACTTATAAGCATTGATAAAGAAAAACTACTAATATTAGATATAAATGATTTTTAAAATTTAAACATAAAAATCGATAGATAAAGTATTAACAATAATATTTTGACATACGAACCTTTTTAATAAAAAACAAATATTAATGATTGAACCCGTGTATTATACGGGTATTTAGTCTAGTATAATATAATATAACATAATATAATAGGTTACCGACAAGGACACTTTCAGTGGATCCTTGTCCTGTTTGTGTAGTTTATTTAGCCTCCAAGATTGACGGGATCATTCGAAATTATTTGCATATGGAATTGAAATAATCTATAGTATGTTAACATTTCATTGAATATTATTTAAACGAAATGAAAATTAACAGTTTTTAACGGCCAGTAAAATCATGTTGAACTTCTAAGTTAACATACACATTTGTCCACGACAAGTGGTGAACGGTGACGTTTCTATTTATCACCCATCATTCTTTTTGAGCAGTTAAGTGTCACTCTAGTCAAACTCTTAAATCTCCACATTAATTTAAATACGTTCTAATCAAACTCTTAAATCTACACTTCTTTACTTAAAACTATCATGGAACTTAATTTACGCTTAAAAATATTAAATCCACATTATATTTATGAGAAATCCACTAGAGTACTTATATTTGTGTTTTGTGTTTCATATTACTTATAGTATTGTTGATTTTTTGGTGAAACAATCGTTGCTGTTAGGAATATTTATATTGAAGAGCGCTAAGCTAACTTATTTGAGATAGAATTTATTTTACTTGGATTCTAAGTTGTGTTTGTTACATAATCAAAATTACTTATCTATATAATTGATAAGAGTTAGCTACAGTAACTAATTTGTCATTTTATGAGTACTATTTTGCAAGCTTAAAGTACTATGTTTTAAGCAATGATGTTCACCACTTAAAATCTCACTTAATCATTCATTATACATTATTTATAAAACTGTCATATCTTATGATAACTAATTTAAAGTTTTAAGTTCATACAACTTCATTTGTTTTTAGAAACTATAGTTTTACGTTCTCAATTGATGAAAAAAATAATGTGAGTTAGTTTTTTTATTAACAATACACCATTTTAAGATCCTTCAAACTATTTATAAGTAATTTTAAATTTGATTGATCTTTATAAATTATTAGGCTACCAACCTAAGTGGCGAGTAAGTTGTGTCGTCAACTAATATTTATAGAGAAAAGATCTATTATCTATTAATACTTTTAAGATTTGATTGTTTCTTTTTATATTTTGTTCTTTATTTTTTATTTAAATACCAAACATGCTCTTACGTTGTGTTTAATCGTATCTACTCTTTTATATAAGTTTTACTCAACGCCCGCTGCAAAGCGTGAGAATACCTACTAGTTACTATAATAATCAGCAAATTTGTGAATAATAATACATAGGTCAAAGAATTCAAAATCACTATCAACTAACTTTTCCTCCATGCTACCCGGTGAGAATTTAGTTATTTTCTCTCGTGCTAGGTGATGGTTTTTTGGTTGTTTTTTCATTGCGCTACATGGCAGGATTTCATGCTACGTAATGTGAAATTGATAGTTACCGATTCGGATTATCAGAAACCATAATGCGAAAAACGATACCAGTTTTGATGATACCAATATCGACAACGATGATGTTCATTCATAATCAGTTCGGCTCGTTACAATACCGCAACGGAAACGACACTCTCTATAGGTTACAATACCAAAAACATTCTCAATTTTAAATGCAACTCAAATTTAAAAAAATTCATATCAGCACATTAAAGAGAAAACTAAATAAAATTGTGCATTACATTCGTCTCCAAGTAAAATTTATATTAAAACTTAGATAATAACAAAACACATGGTAATAGTTTATTTGATATTAATATCTAAAAAGTTATAAAGATATGAGAAAAATGTATTTTAAAATAAATCACATTGATTAAATAACAATAAGTGACGTGTAACATCAATGTTGGAACACGAGATCATTTTATTAAGTACACCTTGATTCGCTTTCTACTTTCTACCTTTGTTTTCATATTAGAATATCTTATTTCAACCTTCGTGTAAAAAACTAAAACAAATCCCTTCTTTGTTTTTGTGTGAGACTGGGATAATTTCTCTCCCATTCCATATATATTAAAAAGATAAAAAGAGAAATGTTTATATATGTATATAATAATAATTATCAAATTTATGAATAAAAATACTGGAAATGTTCAATTATAAAGTTTGAAAAACTAGAAAGTATAAGAATGATCAAGATATTGGCAAGTGTTTTTCTGACCAATATTAGGTTGACTGCCAAATTGGTAATGTTCCCCCATCTCTTGTTCCACAATTATTTAAATGCTCATAACTTTTACATATAACATTATTTCTTTTAAAGAAATTACACCATGAAAACAAGTATTTTTATCTTTAAAACGCGTATAGTAATGAAATAAAAAACAAAGTTATTTTTCATGTTATTATAACTCATTGTGTAATTTCTTCAGATCGTTATGTAATCTTCTGAATTGACGAAAATTTTACAATTATCTGATGAAATTTACAAAATGAACTGAAAACATAAAAAGTTTACATTTTTCATTATTTGTTATTTGAAAATCACCATTTAAAAAAACTCATTGTATAACACAATAATCAACATTAGACACAATAAATAACAGAATAACCAGCACTAAACCTAATAGTTAGCAACAGACACAATGAGCTATTTGACGAGTATTACACAATAAACAAGAAAACTAAAAAAATAACATTTTTAGTATTATGTTAATTTTTTAATATATTTAATGTGTAAATTTTTATGGTGTAATTTTTTTAAAAAAATGCTTAATGTTGTATGTAAAAATTACGAGCATCTAAAAAATGGTAGAACTTGAAAATGTGCGTGATACTATTATCCTTGGTGTACCATTAAAATTTCACTTGCTTCCCACACTTCTAAAAATCCATGTTTGAACAGTAACTGAATCTTTAACATTTTAATATTATATATATATATGTATATATTTTAAAATAAAAGCTAGAAAATACTAATATGACGAATTTATTTTTATCTATGATTTAATATAAATTTTACTAAGTAGCGTTAAATATGAAATATTTTTAATCAATTTTAACTCGATGTGCAATTTGTATTTTTTATAAGTTTTGATGTACAATGTTTTATAAAATTCTGAATATACCTTCGCACGTGTTCAACACATATTTATTTAAAACCAAATAACGCTTACCAAATTGACCACATATATATTCAACAACTGTTTAAAAGACCCTTTTATGTTCGCTATAATCATCCGTAAACCGTTTTATGCATAGAAAGAATTAATCACTAGTTCGTAATAATTAGCAACTTCGTTAGCCGTAAAACAAACACACGTTACATAAATCCAAAACATTGGTGGTTGGCAAACATAAGTTGACCATTACTTTATGTAGCCAGCCATCTTTAATCTGACTAATTAGTAAACGTGATGTTATGTGTTGAAAAATATAATAAAATCAAAACACATCAATCACCCAAATCACTTATAAAATGGACCCCTTATTTGCCAAAATTCAATAACTTGCAAGCAACAAAGCTCAAACCTTCACTTAGAGGTATCTATTTGATATTTGAAAACCACCTTCTATATGCTTTCATATGTGTTCATATATGTAGACTAACTTCTTGTTTTGCAGGATCGAGCTTTGTAGACGATAACGATGGGGGCAGGGGGCCGGATGAATGAAGCTACGAGCGACAAAAATGTTCTGAAACGTGTTCCAACACAAAAAACTCCATTCGAGATTAGCGATCTTAAGAAAGCCATACCACCACACTGCTTTAAGCGATCTCTTGCAACCTCATCCTACTACCTTTTTCGTGACATCGCGATATGCTATACCTTTTACTATCTCGCGTCAAATTATATTCCTTTGCTACCCAAACCCCTTAACTACATAGCATGGCCGATTTATTGGTTCTGCCAAGGTAGTAGTTTTATGGGCATATGGAGCATCGGTCATGATTTGGGCCATCATGCGTTTAGCGAATACGAGTGGCTCGATGATGCACTTGGTTTCGTCCTCCACTCGTCGTTCCTCACTCCATACTTTTCATTTAAATATAGTCACCGTAGCCACCATGCTCACACCAATTCGATGGAGTACGATGAGGTTTGGATCCCCAAACGAAAGGCCGATACCTTGTATTCCGAAGTTCTTAACAACCCACTCGGCAACATGTTCATGACTGTTGTTAGGTTACTTCTCAGCTTCCCCATGTACTTTACCTTCAATATTCACGGCAGGAAATACGACGGGTTTGCAAGTCACTTTTACCCTCAGAGTCCTATCTTTAACGACAGCGAGCGCAAACAAATATGGCTATCTGATGCTGGAATTGTTGCAGCATACTATGCACTTTACAAGATTGCAGCAGCCACAAGTGCAACATGGTTATTTTGCATCTACGGCGCGCCTTTGTTGGTTATGAACGCTCATTTCATCTTTTTCACTTTCCTCCATCACAGTCACCCTTCACTCGCGCACTACGATTCAAGGGAATGGGATTGGATCAGAGGTGCTTTATCGACTGTCGATAGAGATTATGGGATCTTTAACACTATTTTTCACGACGTCACGAATGCTCATGTGGTGCATCATTTGATCTCAACTATTCCACATTACCATACTGTAGAGGCCACCCAAGCTATCAAACCCATCTTAGGTGACTACTACAAGTTCGACGATACGCCCATCCTAAAGGCTTTCTGGAGAGAAACAAAGGAATGTATTTTCGTCGAACCAGATGAAGGTGCGGAGAACAGTGGTGTTTACTGGTTCCGTAGGTAAATATCAAGCTCGTAATTACTATATATGTGGAGTCGTGTTCTTAAAGCATCTGCACTCCTCGTGCGGTTTGTTGTGTTTTTTTGTTGTAAGCCTTTTTTAATAAAGACTAATGGAATACATGTAAACATGTATTACGTAACGTGGATTACTTTCGCTTGACATTAATTTTGTTCTGATGTTCTCTTGGTCTTATATGATATCTATTAGTCTTTTTACGCAAAAGAGTATTTCAAAATTAGTGAAATAATATTAAAAAAACCGAAAAAAACACAATGATTTAAATAAGAAATCATCTCTAATTAAAACCACACTCAAATATGAGTAATTTAACGGTACTCATCAGTCATAACAGTGACAAGAGTAAAAACAAGTGGTACTAATTAAAATGGCATCTTTGACCAAAACAATATAGTTTGGACCAATCATAGTCAGTATGTCAAGAAACTATAAATTCTTACTAATTTTAATGTTATTTAGAATGATGATATACGAAATTGAATACAATTAATACTAACTCAGACGGGATTCAATAAAAAATGAAGATGATGAAACTCACATACAACCTGGAGGAGATTTAGAAGATAGATTGTAAAATTGATCAAACCTTTTAATAAAACGTGGAATGCATGGCGTAAGGTGTTTTGTGAGGATTGAATTACACGAATGGAAAATATGAACGGTTGTAGGGTCTTTCTGCGAGGGAGATTGAATCACATAAACTGATTGTTTTTTTCTAAATGGTAATTTAGTCAATATATGAAAAGCTTATTAATAAAAAGAAATATGAAATTTTAAATTTGGGTTGCGTAAATATACAAATAAGTTGGTTTATAAAGGGATATATGCATTTATCACTCGATTAAAAACCTTTTATATATGATAAATTGTGATTAATTGTGTAAAGTATCAGCCCAGTTAGTGTAAGATAGCAGCCCAAGTACTGAGCCCATTATCACATCTATTTAACCAATTAATCTAGCTTTTACATCTAGCCCAAGAGCAATCCAAGTATCAAACTCAATGAAATATTGACATCCACACTCCATAATGAACATGCAAAATTATATATATCACATTAAAAGTTATATTTCTCGTCTGTTTGTTATTGAATTGAATTATACATATATTTGATGAGAGTATGTTGAAGCTTCAATTTCATGGAGGTGATTACATATTATTGTTGGGGTTCCCACTTCCATATAATTAAGTTCTTGTTGGTAGTGTGGTTCTTTTATGCTATAAAACAAGATGGACCGAAACAATGGTGTACGTAACAAGGTTGATAGAAGGAAGATGAGAGGAGAACATATATATAGATATATATAGATATAGAGAGAGATAGAGAGAGAGAGAGAGAGAGAGAGAGAGAGAGAGAGAGAGAGAGAGAGAGAGAGAGAGAGAGAGAGAGAGAGAGAGAGAGAGAGAGAGAGAGACAGAGAGAGAGAGAGAGAGAGAGAGAGATAGAGAGAGAGACACACAGAGAGAGAGAGAGAGAGAGAGAGAGAGAGAGAGAGAGAGAGAGAGAGAGAAGAGACAGAGACAGAGACAGAGAGAGAGAGAGAGAGAGATAGAGAGAGATAGATAGAGAGAGAGAGAGAGAGATAGATATATCTAGATATATATATATATATATATATAGATATATCTAGATCTATATATATATATATATAGAGATATATATATATCTATCTATATATATATATATATATATATATATATATATATATATATATATATATATATACAAGAATCTTACATGTGAAGTTGATAAAAACATGATAGTCATCACTAGTATAAAGAAATCTTTTATATCGGTTATTTTAATTTTTTAAAGCGGGTAACAATCTTGGCAATAAAGTTTGGGGAGAATGTACTTCAACAACATTTTACATCATAAATCAACTTTAATCAACAATTGCATGTTTGAAGTATGGTGGATGAATGTTAAATTTGTAGAGGAAACTGACACATCGATCTGACCGTTATTAGACAAGTTGAGCATTCGAAACATACACGCTCAAACTTGAGGGGGAAGTAAAAGAACCTGTTACATATGAATAGGTATTTCATAAAACAACCAAAATGAAATATATATTTTGTATCTATATCTTTTGAAAATACAATGATACAAATAAACCAAACGCGTCATGATAAATAGTAAATGATATCAATTATCATATCTTATTTGCAAATCTAAACAGAAGATTATAACCAGATAACAATCAAGAAAATACAAAGAGTGGTTGTTTGATGCAACATAGGCTCCAATGCTACTAGCAGCATACACACTCTCCGAATTTATTTGTACCGCAACAACCGTTGCTGCAACGGCTCGAACCTATTCGCGTTGCACCCCCCGGTCTAGATGATCCATCACCTCCACTGCCACCACCACTTCCGCCACCACACCCGACTAAATCTACTTGTTTTGGTGAATTGCAATCAGTAGCTGCACATATATAAAAGTCATATATAACTAATTTTTATAAGAGGAACAATTAATTAAGGAGTTGCATATAACTTATTGGTGAAATACATGTACTATGTCTATCAAATAACAAAATATTGAATTGTAATTTGAATTTAGAACAGAACTAGCTGTATTATGTTTTAAGATAATTAAACAAACCTAGTTGGCGGGCACGGTTGTATGGACTTCGGGCATCGGCCACTGTTATGGTTCGGAAAGACGAGCTGAAGACGATGAGAGTAACGAGAGCCAAAACAAGTCCTCGGTTCAAGCTTGAGGCCATTTTTGTATGTGAATGAATGAAGGTTAGTATGTGTATCTGCTTATTGAAGGTTCTATTTATAGGCTTATTATATCCATTTGTCATGCATGCGATTGTTTGAACATTGACCCAAAGTATCCTACGTTCCCACTCACTACTTTATTTGGCTTTTTAATATATATGCAGTTTTGTCTTGATATACAATTAACCTATTGATCCTATGATGTCATATTCGATTTTCCGTGATCAACTCCTTTGATTATATGTCATGTATGTATGATTAATGTACAAAGGGAAATTGCTAATTAAGTGTGTAGAATTAAACTACAATTTATAATATATCTCTTTATTATTAGTTATACGTAATACGTAATTACTAATTTAAATATATACAATCATTCTTATCATTTCCATATAAATGTGTAAGTATGTATTGTAAAAGCTTTAACTCGGTTCTAAAGTTAAATAATAGAGTAAATTACTATTTTGGCCCCTGGGGTTAGGGTCATTTAACCCTATCAACACAAAAAAAATCTTTTGACATATCAACCCCGAACGTTTTATTTCTTAACTGTTTTGAACCCCGACACTAACTCTGTTAACTTTATTATGTTAAATGTAAAGGTATTTTGGTCATTTTCATCCTTAAAAATTATTTATGTAAATGTTAAATATTTAGGGTTATATACGCATAATTTCAAAATTCCCAATACAACCACCACACACCACCACCATCTAACACAACCAAGATCACCACCTAACAGAACCACCATCAGAGAGAAAGTAAGAAGGCACATTCTTAGAAGGTGATAACTATATGAAAGGGCAAGGCTGGGCTATTTGTTTGTATATGACAAGAACAGGAAGAACAGAGATACACCAATGGGTTTTACTCGATAAGAAAGAACAATTAACTTTTAGCAACAAAAGGAAACTTACATAGAAAATAACATACGAAAAGATACCCACTACTCCACTACTGCATAATTAAAAATAACTGACCACATGTCAGATAAACTTCCTACCACTACTCAATAAATATAAGGAAATAAAGTAACATTTAAATAAAAAGATAATGCATGCACATAGCCATGCATACATGGGTCACACCACAATTGAATGTTGACTAATTTTGACACTCCCTCTCAACATCCAATTGCTTCAGCTTCATAATATCACAGAACTTCAACAACTTGGGACCTGAAAGACTTTTAGTAAATGAATCTGCAACTTGTTCATTAGTATCAATTTGGACTAGTTCGATCTCTCCTTTCAATACTTTCTCCCGAATGAAATGATAATGAATCTCCACATGTTTGGTTCGAGCATGGAACACTGGGTTTTGAGCAAGCTTGATGGCTGAAGTGTTGTCACAATATAACTTCACTTGGTAATCTACTTTCTGATTTAAATCAGCCAATAGTTGGATCAACCACACACATTCTTGAGCCGCCATTGCAGCCGCTCGGTACTCCGCTTCTGTAGTAGATAATGATACAGTTGGTTGCCGCTTGCTGCACCACGAAACTGAGCAAGATCCATACATAAAAACATAGCCGGTAGTGCACCTTCGAGTGTCCAAGTCACCCCCATAATCTGCGTCACAGAACCCGATCAATTTAGCCTCATTCTCCCTCTCAAAATAAACTCCACGACCTATTGTTGCCTTCACATATCGGAGTACCCTTTTGATTGCAATAAGATGAGGTTTTCTCGGAGATTGCATATATCTACTAAGGACCCCAACAACAAATGAAATGTCGGGTCTAGTGATCGTGAGATAGATCAAACTTCCTACCATTTTACGGTACTCGGTGGGATCTTCAACTTCTTTCCCTTGATCAGCCCATAACCTTGTACCAGATTCCATAGGAGTTGCAGCACCTTTACATGAACTCATCTTGAACCTGTGTAGCAAATCATTAGCATATTTGGACTGATGCAAAATTAACCCTTCTTTCAGGTAGGCCAATTCCAACCCGAGAAAATGGACTAGCTTTCCAAGGTCCTTCATTTTGAAACGAACACATAAATTAGCCTTCAGTTGGCTAATTTCCTCTTCAACATCTCCTGTAATAATCAAATCATCAACATAAACGAGTACAACTACAACTCTGCTGTCAATTTTCTTGACAAATAAGCTTGTATCTGCCTCGGCTATGGTAAAGCCATTTTGTTCAAGAAATTCCCCAATCTTTCCAAACCATGCACGTGGGGACTGCTTCAACCCATAAATGGCTTTCTTTAACTTACAGACATAATCGGGTCGCTTTTGATCTTCAAATCCCAATGGTTGTTCCATGAAGATAACATGATCGAGATCACCATATAAGAATGCGTTGCTAACGTCCATTTGCCATAATTTCCACTGTTTACTCACCGCAACAGCTAGCAACAATCGAATGGTAGTCAACTTCGCAACAGGACTGAACGTGTCCTCGTAATCCAAACCTTGTTGTTGTGAAAAACCGCGAGCCACTAAACGAGCTTTGTACCTCTCCACCGACCCGTCTTGTCGTTGCTTCAATTTAAAGACCCATTTGCAGGACACCGGAACTACACCCTTCGGTTTAGGTGTAAGTTCCCAAGTTTGATTACTAAGAAGAGCAGCCATCTCATCCTTCATGGCACTTACCCATTCAGCTTTTAAACAAGCTTCTTCATAGCTTTCTGGTTCTGCGGTATCATCCATAACAATAGCCACATTAGCATAACGAGCATTCGGTTTTCTTACCCTTTCAGACCGTCTCAAACTTCTGTTTGGTTCTTCAATTTCTTCATTAGTTTGATCAGTTTCCTCGTTCTCTATGTTAACAGGTTCATCTTCATTAAACACCAAGTTCACTTTGGCCAATTCAAGTTGTTCCTTGAGTTGGACAGTATCTGGCAACACCTGCTTGTCAATTGACCACCATGAAGAGTTCTCATCAAAAATGACATTCCTTGAAACATGCACCTTTCCTGTACCAGGATCAATGCAACGCCACCCTTTTCTCTCCAAATCATACCCTACAAACACACATCGAATCGCCTTCTTTTCCATTTTGTGACGAAGGTGATTTGTGTCACACCCTCAAATTCCACAAACGGGGTATTACCGTTAGGCGTGTGACTTCCAGGATCTCAGCCACTAGTTACACCAAACGACACGTTAATTATAAAACATAATTTACTTATAAAACTTGAATTCATCAAAGACTAGTTTTAAACGTGGACATAATAGAAGTCGCGGAAGCATAGTAAATATTAGTTGTTTAAATGGCGCAACACGCGCAAACCGAATAAATAAAAATTTATTGAAAGACGTTAAATAAATCACGTGGATAATAATGCATGAATGAAATGCTCCTATGCGTGCGCATCTTGTGAACCTGAAAGAAACATGCTAAAGTGTCAACACAAGGTTGGTGAGTCCACAGGTTTTGATAAATTGAACATAACAGTAAACTGATACAGTAATCAAGATAATATTAGTAGATAGCTAGTCTACTCAACAAGTTACTAAGTGTATGAAGTTCGCAACCGACGCTGACAACGTAAAGGATGCCTCGGCTATGAACACCGGTCACAGCAACAGAAATAGGTCAATTAAAACCCGTTGACGAACGTTGTGCTAGTGCGACTAGCCCAGGTGGGGTTTGTCAAACCCAGTAGATCTACTCAGAATTACCTCGCTAGAGTACATATATTAACGGTTCGAAAGTGAGGACTTAAGTATGGTGTCACACTAGTAAACAAGTGATATTAAAGTAATACCGATCAGGTGAAAATACGTTTAGAACACACGTTTCTTTCACCCCAAAGAAAGTAAGTAAAGTGGGGCTGAGAACTCACCTTGATTGCACAACGATTAAGAAATTGCAGAGAGTGGAAAATTAAGTTTCCAGATAACCTGAATTTCAATTAATATATAATTAATATTAATTATTAATTATGAACATAGAAAAAATTATATAGTTTCGTGTTCCACGACACGGTTACGGTGCCGACGATTGGTTGTTTCCCCACTCCCACGCAAACACCAACACAACCAAACGCACACAAGCATAAAACTCAAATGTCACATACGTCCGATAGTACATGACCTACCCATCTTAAAGCGTAACGGTCCATACGTGACACACTTTTGGATAATATACACTTAAGAATTCATAACTCACACTATATATATATTAACACAAACATATATAATATATCTTAGGAATGCATATTATATACCATAATTTGTGCACACACATTCACATGTGATGCACGTACACATACATCCAAAAGATAACCCATACACACCCATGACTCATACATATATATAAATATATGCGCATAAGATCACACACACAGACTACTCTATTCACATCACACATCTTCATTCCAATTGCTCAGAACACACACCTTTATATATATTTATATCTACATAACGCAGCAGTACTCACACATTTATATATATACACGCAGAATACATACTTATATGCATACATAATGCAGCATACACATTCGCAAATCACACAAGCACGAAACCGAGCATCTAAATATAACCGCACACACATAGATACATATACTCGCATGAACACATTCACCCAAAAGAATACACACCGTCGCAACCGCAACCTAGTATCTCAAAACCATACATAGTAAATACGAATATAATTTGTGAGGAAAAATCCTTACCAAACGGTCTACGGAAGTCGTAAGAACTCGAACGGATGAATGCGTTTCTCACCGCGGTGCGCCGAGAGAGGCTGCCGAAGGTCGACTGCTGCGAAATCGAGAGGGATGTCGGGGATCATCGCTGCGAAAGAGGAAGGGCTGCCAGGGATCACCGCTGCGAAGGAGGAAAGGCTGTCGTCGATGGTCAATGAGAATGTTGTTTAGGGTTTCGAATTTGAATGCATATAGAACTGATGGAAATCGTGGGTGGGGAGGGCTGGAACATTATATCATATACTAAGTTACTTAAATTTTATATTAACCTTACAAATATTAATCTATTGGATTTGGTATCCATTTAATTTATAAAACTAAATTACTAAATTAATAAAGTCTAGGTAATTACATAATTAATAAGGATAGATAATTAAAAATTTACATGAGAACACTGAGATAACGAAAGTCAGGTTAACAGAATTGACTGAAAATTCAGGGTGTCACATCATCCCCTTGTTAAAGGAATTTTCGTCCCGAAAATTAGAACATCTGGCTCAACAAGAATACGAGATTCAGCGATCTGTAATATATATAGAATAGTGTTTCTGTGAACCTAGAACGAATCCAATAAGAAAGAACTATAAGATGTTGACAGAGTTGCGACATCATCCCCTTGTTGAAGGGAATTTCGTCTCGAAATTTAAAGAAAAGTTATCGTAAGAATGATAACTTAAGAAATGGATGCCTGATCGTTGAACAGTTGTGGATACTTCTTCTTCATTTAGTCCTCGCATTCCCAGGTAAACTTTGGTCCATGCTTAGAGTTCCACCTAACGCGTACAATAGGAATCTTACTACGCTTTAGGGTTTTGACTTCTCGATCCATAATCTCAGCTGGTTCTTCAATGAAACGAAGTTGTTAATCTATCACCAACTCTTCTAATGGAACGACGAGTGATTCATCAGCTAGAAACTTTTTCAGATTTGAAACATGGAACACGTGATGAACATCATCGAGTTCCGCAGGTAGATCTAGTTGATGAGCCACAGAACCAATTCTCTTGACAACCTCAAACGGTCCAACGTATCTAGGGTTTAGTTTCCATGCTTTCCAAAGCGTATCACACCCTTCCATGGTGAAACTTTTACAACACCTTGTCGCTGACTTGAAATTCTAAAGGTTTTCTCCTTTGATCTGCATAACTCTTTTGACGATCACGAGCTGCCGCCATACGGTTACGAATCTGAACAATCTTCTTTGTGGTTTCATGAGTAAGCTCAAGATCTGTAAGTTGGCTTTCTCCAACTTCTGCCCAACAAATAGGTGATCGGCACTTACGCCCATATAGTGCCTCAAAGGGTGCGGCTTTTATTGATGTGTGATAACTGTTATTGTAGGAGAACTCAACCAATGGTAAATGAGTTTCCCAGTTGCTGCCAAAATCAATCACACAGGCACGCAACATATCTTCCAATGTCTGAATCGTACGCTCACTCTGACCATCGGTTTGTGGATGATACGCAGTACTCATGTCCAACCGCGTTCCCAATGATCGTTGTAAAGATTGCCAGAAATGAGAAGTGAACCGAGCGTTACGATCAAATATGATAGATACAAGTACACCATGCCGAGAGACTATTTCTTTTAAATAAATCCGTGTCAACTTATCCATTCGATCAGTCTCTCAGATTGCTAGGAAGTGAGCGGATTTTGTTAAGCGATCTACTATAACCCAAATGGTATCGCATCTGCTGGGAGTCCTAGGCAACTTTGTGACAAAGTCCATCAAGATCTGCTCCTATTTCCACACTGGAAGTTCTGGCTGCTGAAGTAAACCGGATGGTCTCTGGTATTCCACCTTAACTTTAGAGCAAGTTAGACATCTACCAACATAGGTGGAAATTTCAGCTTTCATGTTAGGCCACCAGTAAATGACCTTAAAGTCTTGATAAACCTTGTTAGATCCAGGATGTACCGAATAACAGGACTTGTGAGCTTCACCCATCACCAATTGTCTAAGGTTCCCCAACGAAGGAATCCATACCCGATCTTCATAGTAACGAAGATCACCTAGTTTCTCTTAAAATTATTTCTCAGCTCCTCTGAGAGATTCTAACTTGATGTGCTACTCTTGTAATGCCTCAACCTGGGATTCTTAATATGTAATGGTAGATCGGAATGAATGATTATTTGTAATGCACGGACACAACGTGGATTTTAAGGTTTCTTTACGACTAAGGGTGTCGGCTACCACATTAGCCTTTCCCGGATGGTACTTGATGGCATAGTCATAATCATTTAGTAATTCCAGCCATTGTCACTGTTTCATGTTCAGTTCCTTTTGTTCGTATATTTTCCGAAAACTCTTATGATCAGTGAAGATCGTGTACTTAGTTCCATATAGATAATGCCTCAAGATCTTGAGTGCAAATACCACAGCTTCTAACTCTAAATCATGAGTTGTATAATTCTTCTCATGCACTTTACGCTGTCTTGATGCATAAGCTATCACTTTCTCGCATTGCATCAACACGCAACCCAAACCCTCGATTGACGCGTCACAATACACCACGAAGTCGTCTATTCCTTCAGGCAATGCCAAGATCGGTGCACTAAAGAGTTTTTCTTTAAGTGTCTGAAATGCTGATTCCTCTTGGCTGTCCTATTTGTAGATGGTTCCCTTGTGGGTTAGGGCAGTCAAAGGTTGTGATAACTTTGGGAATCCCTCGATAAATCGTCTGTAATAGCCTGCCAAACCAAGGAATTATCGCACCTTAGTAGTCGTTTTCAGTGCCGGCCAATCCTTGATTGCTTCAATCTTTGAAGGATCAACATGTATACCCTTTTCGTTCACCACATGCCCAAGAAATTGCACTTCCCGCATCCAAAAGTCGCATTTTAAGAACTTTGCAAACAGTTGTTCATTCTTAAACAAGTCTAGAATGATTCTTAAGTGTTTATCATGATATTCCTTATTCTGAGAGTAGATTAGTATGTCATCAATGAAGACAATGATAAACTTATCCAAATAGGGTTTGCAAACACGGTTCATGAGGTCCATGAAAACTGCTGGGGCATTGGTCAGTCCAAAAGGCATTACTGCAAACTCATAGTGTCCATATCGAGTTCTGAATGCCGTCTTCGAGATGTCTTCCTCTCGAACTCGTAGCTGATGATAACCTGATCTCAGATCGATCTTGGAATAGTAGCTTGATAACAGGTCATCAATGCGCGGAAGTGGATATCTAATCTTGATTGTCACCTTGTTCAGCTCTCGGTAGTCAATACACATTCTGAAGGTTCCATCTTTCTTCTTCACGAAAAGCACTGGAGCTCCCCAAGGTGAAGAGCTGGGACGTATAAATCCCTTGTCCAGCAATTCCTGCAATTGCTTGGATGACTCTTGTAGTTCGTTCGGTGCTAAACGGTACGGCGCCCGAGCGATCGGAGCTGCTCCAGGTGCTAACTCAATCTGGAATTCTACCTGTCTGTGTGGAGGAAGGCCAGGTAGGTCCTCGGGAAATACCTCAGGAAAATCTCTAACAACCGGAATGTCTTATAGTCGTTTCTCCTCAGAAATCTTTTCAGTAACTAGGGCTAAAGTCGCCGAATGCCCTTTCCTCAACCACTTCTGTGCTTTCATATATGAGATGATGCCAACCACTGCACCACTCTTGTCGCCTTCCACAGTGAGTATCTTTCCATCAGGCAAAGGTAGTCGAACGAGTTTCTCACGACAAACGATTTCGGCTTGGTTCTTAAACAACCAATCCATGCCAACAACGACATCAAAGCTACCGAGTGTAATTGATAGAAGGTCAATATCAAAATCATGCCCCGATAGACTAATCTTACAACCCCTGTATATGCGAGAAGACTCGATGATCTTACCGTTTGCTATTTCTACTGTATAATTCGTATCTAGGGCTACAAAATTATCATCTAGCAATCGACTGAACTTATGCGAAATGAAACTCCTATCAGTACCAGAATCAAATACCACAGAGGCAAAGCAACCATTGATAGGAAATTTACCAGTTACAGTAAAAGGATCATTACGAGCCTCACCTGAACCAATAACAAAAGCTCTACCTTTGGCACCACCATTTCCATTACTATTGTCATTGCCATTGTCAGCACCACTACCGCCACCATTGTTTTTCTTTAGCTTTAGGCAATTCCTCCTGAAGTGCCCGGTTTGACCGCACTCGTAACATCCCTTCTATGCTACTTGAGGTTGAGGAGACTTGGCCAGGATGTTCACGCGATAGCTCTTGACAGCATGGCCAATTTTTCTGCAGATCGCTCTTAGATGTCCGAATTGCACAACCCATGGCGATGATAGTTGCACTTGTTGCTTATAGTGGGAACACAGAGATGTAATAGTCGGGGTCGTCGTAAGACACTTTGTTAACTGACCTTACGTCAAACACAGTCAACCAGGAAAATCCAATTTGAATCCCACCACTGGGGACAAGCAAAAGTAACTTTACGCTCAACATGATAAATATCAAATGAAACGAATGTTGGAACGTTTAAAGGACCAAGACCCTAAGTATTAAGATTAACCCAATGAACAAAGAATACATGCGCATAGAGTATTACTACTCTGATGTAACTTTCATGAAAATTACGCACATATCAAATATATAGTATTACACGATAACTAAAATGCTAGAACGAGCAACATCTCATAAGGACTGGGACTATTGACATAACACAAATCCCATTAAGGTTCTAGATGGATGAAAAATTTTAATACGAGTAGAGATGAAGGATTGCTTCCATATCCTTAGTGAAGTTTTATACGGATTGAGACTCTCGTGTCTCCAAAGTATAGAATTTGAAATTTGTATTGACTATGACTGTTATCATCCGACAGGATTCGCCAGACTTCTCATGCACGACAAATTACAATTACGTGTGCACCCATGATGGTAATTTGCTTTGCATGGTCACCCTTGGTTCCTCCCATATGAGCTAACATACCTTGTCAAGTACATAATGTTATCAATGATAGTGGTATCAAAGATATAGTTATTAAACCAAAGGTTAATTAACCGAGGTTTTACGAAAGAATCGACTGAGGAAAAAAAAATTTCACTTAGGCAAGGAATCGTCGATGCGCTCAGGTCAAATAGGTAAAAAGCATTATTGTAAATAAACTTGGATAAGTTGTCTCGTATTGTCTATGGTAGCCGCCAGCACATCTATTGTCTGCTCCACAAGGCAGAGAAGTGGCAAGGTAGGTAAAGAAAGGCTTGGCAGACGCAACTCTCGTTCGCGAAACGCATGCAACAGGAGGCAGAACATGCTCCTAAGGAACCATCCGAGTTAGGTACCAATGGTACTGTATCCAATTCCGAGAGGTATGATATAAAAGGTAAGGTAAATGGTAAATTGTAATTAACCTTCTCGTGACTCTTAGATAATCGAAGCCACTTGTGCGGAGAAACATGAGGTAACAACGGAAAATCAGAACGAACTTGCCCTTTTCCCGTAAACATAGAATGAAGAGATGATTATGTCATTCCTATAGCCGAACTCTCACAGGAATATACCACAACAAGCAGATCCAAGAAAGTGTAGCAAACATTCAAGGCAAACTAATGAAGCTGAACGTGTCTATGTGCGTGTAACTAAGGCATCAGGCTATAGTCTAAATGCAATGCAAATGTAATGCAAATTTAGTTTAGTTTGCTATAACCATTGGCTCTGATACCAATCTGTCACACCCTCAAATTCCACAAACGGGGTATTACCGTTAGTCGTGTGACTTCCAGGATCTCAGCCACTAGTTACACCAAACGACACGTTAATTATAAAACATAAGTTACTTATAAAACTTGAATTCATCAAAGACTAGTTTTAAACGTGGACATAATAGAAGTCGCGGAAGCATAGTAAATATTAGTTGTTTAAATGGCGCAACACGCGCAAACCGAATAAATAAAAATTTATTGAAAGACGTTAAATAAATCACGTGGATAATAATGCATGAATGAAATGCTCCTTTGCGTGCGCATCTTGTGAACCTGAAAGAAACATGCTAAAGTGTCAACACAAGGTTGGTGAGTCCACAGGTTTTGATAAATTGAACATAACAGTAAACTGATGCAGTAATCAAGATAATATCAGTAGATAGCTAGTCTACTCAACAAGTTACTAAGTGTATGAAGTTCGCAACCGACGCTGACAACGTAAAGGATGCCTCGGCTATGAACACCGGTCACAGCAACAGAAATAGGTCAATTAAACACCCGTTTGACGAACGTTGTGCTAGTGCGACTAGCCCGGGTGGGGTTTGTCAAACCCAGTAGATCTACTCAGAATTACCTCGCTAGAGTACATATATTAACGGTTCGAAAGTGAGGACTTAAGTATGGTGTCACACTAGTAAACAAGTGATATTAAAGTAATACTGATCAGGTGAAAATACGTTTAGAACACACGTTTCTTTCACCCCAAAGAAAGTAAGTAAAGTGGGGCTGAGAACTCACCTTGATTGCACAACGATTAAGAAATTGCAGAGAGTGGAAAATTAAGTTTCCAGATAACCTGAATTTCAATTAATATATAATTAATATTAATTATTAATTATGAACATAAAAAAAATTATATAGTTTCGTGTTCCACGACACGGTTACGGTGCCGACGATTGGTTGTTTCCCCACTCCCACGCAAACACCAACACAACCAAACGCACACAAGCATAAAACTCAAATGTCACACATACGTCCGATAGTACATGACCTACCCATCTTAAAGCGTAACGGTCCATACGTGACACACTTTTGGATAATATACACTTAAGAATTCATAACTCACATTATATATATATTAACACAAACATATATAATATATCTTAGGAATGCATATTATATACCATAATTTGTGCACACACATTCACATGTGATGCACGTACACATACATCCAAAAGATAACCCATACACACCCATGACTCATACATATATATATAAATATATGCGCATAAGATCACACACACAGACTACTCTATTCACATCACACATCTTCATTCCAATTGCTCAGAACACACACCTTTATATATATTTATATCTACATAACGCAGCAGTACTCACACATTTATATATATACACGCAGAATACATACTTATATGCATACATAATGCAGCATACACATTCGCAAATCACACAAGCACGAAACCGAGCATCTAAATATAACCGCACACACATAGATACATATACTCGCATGAACACATTCACCCAAAAGAATACACACCGTCGCAACCGCAACCTAGTATCTCGAAACCATACGTAGTAAATACGAATATAATTTGTGAGGAAAAATCCTTACCGATCGGTCTACGGAAGTCGTAAGAACTCGAACGGATGAATGCGTTTCTCACCGCGGTGCGCCGAGAGAGGCTGCCGAAGGTCGACTGCTGCGAAATCGAGAGGGATGTCGGGGATCATTGCTGCGAAAGAGGAAGGGCTGCCAGGGATCACCGCTGCGAAGGAGGAAAGGCTGCCGTCGATGGTCAATGAGAATGTTGTTTAGGGTTTCGAATTTGAATGCATATAGAACTGATAGAAATCGTGGGTGGGGAGGGCTGGAACATTATATCATATACTAAGTTACTTAAATTTTACATTAACCTTACAAATATTAATCTATTGGACTTGGTATCCATTTAATTTATAAAACTAAATTACTAAATTAATAAAGTCTAGGTAATTACATAATTAATAAGGATAGATAATTAAAAATTTACATGAGAACACTGAGATAACGAAAGTCAGGTTAACAGAATTGACTGAAAATTCGGGGTGTCACAATTTGGTACAAATACATAGCAAACACTACCAAAAACGCGAAAATGACTCACGTTTGGTTTAGTTCCAGTCAACTTTTCATAAGGTGATAAATAATTGAGAGTTTGCGATGGTAACCGATTAATGACATACCCAGCGGTATTCATAGCTTCCGCCCAATAATGACCTGGCAGGTTTCGATCATGAATTAGACTTCTAGTTACTTCACCCAGATGCCTGTTCTTGCGCTCTGAAACCCCATTCTGTTGTGGAGTGTTCGAGCAAGTAAGTTGTCGTTTGATCCCTTTTTGCTTCAAATAGTTGCTGAATTCATGTGCCAAATACTCACCCCCATTATCAGATCGAATGCACTTAAGCTTCCGGCCAGTCATCTGTTTTGAATCTAGTTCAAATTCTTTGAATTTGGAGAACACTTCTCCCTTTTCCTTCATAAAATAAATCCAAACAAAACGGGAATAATCGTCAATAAAGGTAACCATATACTTCATACCTCTCACTGATGGTTGTTTAACCGGCCCGAAAACATCCGAGTGAACTAGTTCAAGTGGTTCGAATGATTGATAGTTGGAGCTTGTGAATGGCAGCTGCTTTGCCTTTCCGTATTGACATCCGGAACAGACCACTTCTTTATTAATGTGAACTTTAGGAAGCCCATTGACTAGTGCCCTATCCATCATTAAGCCCAGTAAGTCATAACCCACATGACCCATACGTTGATGCCATAAATCAGCATTTTGACTGCCCTTCACTTTACTCACATATGCAGACTCCGCGGTTAACACATAAACATTCTCAGTTCGGTGCCCTCGTAGAATTGGTGACGATGAAGTCTCAAAGTGTTTGAAAATCTTGACATCCTTAGGACCGAACAATACATACATCCCATCATCTGTCATTTGAGGTACCGAAATTAAGTTCTTCTTCATTCCCGGTACATGGTATACATCTCGTAAGGTTAAGTCATTTGTGTAGTTATCAGAAGGAAACACAACATCACCAATGTGGGCAATTTGATGCTTCGAGTTGTCAGCAATGATAACTACTCGGCTCCCGCCATACTTTATTGGATTCTTTAGCCGTGTTTTATCTCCGGTCATGTGATTCGAACATCCCGAATCCATGATCCAATCATCCAACTTGTTCTTTTTCCTCTCGGTTGTTGCCATATACGATCCCACTTCTTCAACTTGAGCGACAAACGCTTCAGCATCCCAACTATCTTCAACTTGAGCGACAAACGCTTCAGCATCCCAACTCTCTTCGTTTTGGGTTGTGGCAACATTCCCTTCGTCAGTGTATTTCACTCGACAATTCTTGGCTATGTGGCCCCTCCGACCACACTTGTAGCACTTAACCGAGAATTTCTTTCCACCGTAATGGTGCTTTTTATCCCCACTGAACTCACCTCGATCAGCTACTCCATTCTTCTTATCGGTTTGATCATGGCTCTTATTCTTCTCATTATACCTGTTAGACATACGATTGGAGTGATTATGACGGGACTTACCCTTGCTATGCTCAGCATACAGTGCGTCTGCCTCTGATTTTGAAGAGGACCCGGTAGATAGATTTCCCATTTGTTTGGCTAAGGCTTCTTGGCTTGCCAACAAATTCTCGAACTCACTCAAAGAGGGTTGAGTGGGCCAACCCTGAATGGCAGCCACAAAACTCCTAAACTCTGCCTTCAAACCATGAATGATAATACGTTTCATTCGTGGCTCACCGATCTTTGCTTGTGGATCAAGTTCTCCAATCTCTCTACACAATTGTTTCACTTTGTGAAAATACCGAGCGATCGTCATATCTTGTTGGTTCACCGAAAGTAACTCATTCTCCAAAAGTTGAAGCTTGGCATCATTCTTCTTGGAGAACACATCTGCCAAGATATCCCATGCCTCCTTTGGTGTCTTTGAGTCAGTGATATGATCCAACAACTCCTCCTCAATAGTAGTCTTCAGGACAAACAATGCCTTACCAGCTTTAATCCTCCACTTCTTTAATACACCGTTTGCGTCTTCTTGTAATGGCGGTGTAGTGTCTGACCCGTTAACTACTTCCCATAGATCTTGGCCCTGCAGATACGACATAAGACATGTCGACCAAGAGTTGTAATTACCGTTGTTCAACTTCTTCACACCACCAACAAGATGCAAATCAGCCATGGATACCGATCAGAGAGCTTGGCTCTGATACCACTTGATAACTATATGAAAGGGCAAGGCTGGGCTATTTGTTTGTATATGACAAGAACAGGAAGAACAGAGATACACCAATGGGTTTTACTCGATAAGAAAGAACAATTAACTTTTAGCAACAAAAGGAAACTTACATAGAAAATAACATACGAAAAGATACCCACTACTCCACTACTGCATAATTAAAAATAACTGACCACATGTCAGATAAACTTCCTACCACTACTCAATAAATATAAGGAAATAAAGTAACATTTAAATAAAAAGATAATGCATGCACATAGCCATGCATACATGGGTCACACCACAATTGAATGTTGACTGATTTTGACAGAAGGCTTAAAGAACGCCATTTGCATCAACTCACTAAGCTTTTCAGGCGTCTGAGCCAACAAAATGCGCATAGCATCATCAATACTCTTCACGCTAAGCGACCCCTTACCCATATCACCCTCCTCCACACACACACCCGAACACACGATCACCATCTTCTCCTTGAATCGCACCGCCATACTGTACCCCACAAACCCACAATAGCTTAGCCCCATAACATGCACCTTATGGTCCTTACCCACAACCCCCACAGCTCCAATGGCTTCCATCACGCATTCCGCCTATAAGTGCTCGTTCCAGTCGAGTCCGGTCATGTGGGAGGATCCGAAGAAGAGGAAGTCGGGGAATGTAAGGGTTGAATTTGGAGGAGAGGGGGGGAGATGAAGTCGGAGTATTGCCATATGGCGTTGGCTCCTAACCCGTGGAGGAGGAGGAGGTTGGGGTTATGTGGATAGGGGGTTTTGGCAATGAGGAAGAACGATTTTGAATGGTGGAGAACCACCCTGGCGGCGATGATGGCGGAGATGAGGAAGATGATTGCTACTGTGGAGATGGTGTTGGATTCTGATGGCATCTAATAAAATTTTATGGCATTTTGTGGTGGTGTGTGGTGGTTTTTTTTGGAATTTTGAAATTATGTGTAAATAACCCTAAATATATCACATTTACATAAATAGTCCTTAAGGTGGAAAATGACCAGAATACCCTTACATTTAACAAAAAAAAGTTAACAGAATTAGTATCAGATGTTAATACAATTAAGAAATGAAATGTTAGAGGTTGATATGTTAAAAAGTTATGTTTTGAGCTGATAGGGTTAATGACTCTAACCCCAGAGACTAAAATAGTAATTTACTCTAAACAATATTAAAACATCTTGGTGTAGACACTTTGTTTTTTATTCTATTCAATCGTGTGGGTTTTTACCAAGCCAAAAAAATATAAAATAAACATTAGTACTTTTTAATTTTTATCAGGAAGTAGAAGTTTTTTTATTATATTCAATCTTTTGTTGTTATAAGAAATCACAAGGAAATTGGTGTACTGCGAATTAAAAGTTATAAGTTTCTAGAATTTGAACTTAATCCATCGATCATTTGTCTATTGTTGAGAAAATGAAACGGTGCTTGAGAATTAAATGAGTATATTATTTACAGCGATTAATATTGAACCCCAACAAATGCCAACTTTTAAAGAATAATTAAAAAGCAATTTACATTGGTTACCCAAAACACCGCTAGTAAAAATATCTTGGTGCATTGAGTTCCTGCGATTGTTGATTTGATGCCATAAGTAAAATCAACTCCGTTTTTAGTTTTTATATATGTTTATGTTCGCCCTATTTCTTTTGAACTAGTGACTATCGTGTTTTATTAAGATAAAGTTATCGCCTTCAATAAAGATAGTCTGATTGAATGGTGTCCATCACCAGTTTTGTAGCACTCTAGATATAACCTTTACTTGATAGATAAGACCAATTAGGCGATAGTCATTTAATTAGTTAGCATCCGAAACTTTAGCGTGACCCACAACCATGGTTAATCCACTCATCTCATGAAAGTAATTTAAAAGAGTACATAATTCTTGTTCAAGAACCTACAAAATTGTTGTGTGAAACCAACTTGAAACCATGTGGGTCGAGCTGCTATATAATTCTTGTTCAAGTTATCATATTTTGATTTCACTAAATATGATTTAATAAATAAGCAACCTAAGGTATGTGATTCTTGTTTCTAGCCTCACTTTCTTTTCCGATGAGTTCAATACAAACCATTAGTTGTTTTGATTTGATACATTATGATTGATGTATGAGGCTAATATCACATACCATCATTAACATGAGCAAATTACTTTTTGAAAACTGTGATCGATTTTAGTAGTATCGTGTGGCTTTTCTTTTTAAACATAAACATGAAGCGAACACCTGCTTAAGTATTGAGGATGGATGTTAAATTTGTAGTGAAAACATACACATTTTTCTGTAATTAGAAAGTTAGTCATTCGAAACATACATGCTCCATGCTTCAACTAGAAGGGAGTAAATAGAACTGTTCACATATGAAAAGATATTTCATCAAACAATCATATGCAATTTAAATATTAATTGCCTTATCTATAGGAGATAATATAGGAATGATTCACATGTTTTCTTGTCTTAACTAATATTCCATTCCATGTATTCATAGAAGAATTGTCTCTTTTGTATATGTATCAAATGAGAAGCTTCTAAACCAGTTTCTTGGGAACAACTTTCCGATGGAATAAAAAAGTCACATCATATCTGTTGGAAATTTAGTGAAAAAATATGATCTTCACTCATTTTGGACATTAATAACTAATTATATTTGTTACAGTTTAATTACCAAACTATTTCGTATGTGTTCTCCTAAGTGAGAGGAACACAACGAACCGAACCGTGTCCAAAATGAAGCTAAGATGAATGAGATATCGATGCTTGAAGTTGTGTGGTTGAAACACAAATGCTGTGAAAAATTAAGTTAAATTTGTTGTCCCACATTGGTGGAATGGTAAATTATAAATGAGTTTATAAGTAGGACTTTTCAAAATATTGTATTCCCACATATGTTGAGAGCACCCAAGGTCAAGCATAATGTTGTGAAGCGCAGGGCGAAAGCCACAATGTTGCATGCTCTCATTGTCGCGAGCCCCTCTGTTGTGAACTCACAGCATATACATACAAGACTTGGTGACTCCGCCAGTACTTCTGCTTCGTTCATAATTGCCTCTAAACTCACAGCATGTACAAACAAGACTTGGTGTACATGTTTCACTATACACAGCAAAAAGAATTCCCTACTCCGGCAGTACTTCTGCTCCGGCTATTGCCCTGGGAGACAGACGGGATTTACTTTCGTGGCCGCGAAATCTGTTTTAAGGAATTTCTGTTCAACTGAAATCCTCAACCTTTATTCTGTTCACTTTGATTGATTTGTTGTTTCTTATAAATACTGCAATCAGTTTGTTTAGTTTCTTTGCATTGTAATTAAAGTTTTTTATCAATAAAGTTTATTTTTTATTTTATGAATGATGTTCCTGCCGTATCATCTTCACCATTGAACAAGTGAGCATTATCATCTCTTTTGTTCTTGTACTGAGACACTTGAGAAAAAGTTAAGCATATAATATGAATAGAAGCAACAAAAATAACAACACGGTAGTGTCCAGATTTTTTTTGAGGTGTTCTAGTGTGTCTTCTTAATTTTTGAACAGGTGTTTCTTATTCTCTTAGATTCGATTTCAATTACGTGTCTTCAAGATTTTTAATCTTAATGATTTCTGTGTTGAACATTAATGTTCAAAATTTCTATTTTATGACCGTATACCATATAAGATTTGCAAATAAAAAACGAATATATATAAAACTTTCCATTTTTATTCTTATAGTCTAATGAATACAATCTCCCTACTCTAATAAAAGGGTAAATGTGGGTGACATGTGTCAGCACCACAATCATTCTCACCAAAAGTTTCCCGCCTCTCTCTCCTATTAAATAATTATCTTAATTACTAATAATATTATTTTAATAATTATTAATATTTAATAAATTAAGAAAAAAATCTATTTATTAAGTTTATTTCTAAATAAATTGACATTTTTAAAAAGTCATTTTTTTGACAACAAAAAACAATCAAATTAGGGAGTTTTATTTTTTTTAAAAAAATTAAAAACAAAATTTTAAAAAATTAATATTACTGTTTTATTATTTATAGTCATTTTCATACGTAATTTCAGTTATATCATATCTTAAAATATCATTTTATAATTAATAAATTTATTATATTAATATTTTATTTATTCAACCCGTGTAATACACGGGTTTACTAAAGCTAGTTATACAAATAAATAAAACAATACGGTACGTAGTAAATGATATCATTTATCAAATCTTATTTGCCAATTTGATTAAAACAAGATTATAACTAGATGACCATCATGAAAGAACAAAGAGTAGTTGTTTGATGCAACATACCCTCTAATAAAACTAGCAGCATGCGCACTCTCCGAATTTACATGTACCGCAACAACCGTTGCTGCAACGGCTCGAACCTATTGGCGTTGGACCCCCGGGTCTAGATGATCCACCACTTCCCCCTCTGCTTCCGCCACCACACCCAACTAAATCTACTTGTTTTGGTGAATTGCAATCGGTAGCTGCAAATATATAGAAGTCATAACTAACTAGTTTTATACCCGTCCGGTGGCCGGGTACTTTTAATATGATAATTACAATAATAATAAGAACTTACATGAAATCTTTACATAAACTTGAATCTTGTCATTATTATTAAAAACATGAAAGATTAAAGCGATTTAATGAATTTTATAAAAAGAAATGAATAAAAATTACGTTTCTCTTCTAGAGTTATGACGAAAGACTGAAGAATACAGTATTGGGAGATGTCAAAGATGTAAACATCAAATTCCTCCATGTTTTTTTATGAGAGCTGTAAAACGATTTTCGGTTTAAAATTTACAAAGATTTATTTAAACTCCTAATTGATCTACCCTAAAAGTTCAGCCACACTTTGTACATATTTACCTAAAGTGTAGGTATCTAAGATTGGATTTCACAAAGAATAAAACATAATAGCAAGAAACACAAGAAGTAACAGTACTCAAGTATGGATATAATCATTTATCATAACAACCAAAACTCAGAAGCATTTAAGCATACAATTGATGTGCATTATTGCATTTTGCAACTAATAATTTGATTTTGATATAACAATTAATCTACTGTGAACCTAAACTAAAGTTCAAACCCAAATTTGGAAAAATAAGAACAATTTAAACAAAAACAATATAAAGATATCAATATTACCCATAGTTCTACTTCTTTCCATGTTACTCGGCATATTCGAGTTTCTTCAAGAGATAACACTCTAAATCTGAACATAAAATATCAATTTTAGTTGCATAAACCAACACAAAACTTAATCTTATGCTCGATTGAAGTGAAGAAAATATACCGATGCTGAAATGGTAAAAGGAAAGAGGATGAATCTACAGCTAGATAAAGCCAGAAAATGACCTGCGATCTTCTGTGGCAATAACTCGTCAATCTGAAAGTCGATTGCATGGAACAGAGCAAACAAAGCCTCCGTCTTCAATCAGGAAACGAATTTACGAGGATCTGTTGCGAAAAGGGTAGCTTGTGAATTTGAAGTGTGAAAAAGAGACATCGTGACCTATTTATGCAACCAGGGGAACATTTGTAGGTGGAGGTTACCAAATGACGTAGTGGGGGAGGAAAAATAGGAAAAAAAGAGAGTGGATTGTAACCGCTAAAAACTGTTCCGTAACCGCCGTAACCGTCGAGTTTAAATGGCTGAGATTTAATATCAATATGATCTAACAGTTTATATTTAATTTACCAGCGGTTACACTCACCGCTGGTAATATAATATATAATTTAATGAGATGAACCATTAAGAAGTTGCATATAACATATTTGTAGATCATACACTAGGCCTATCAAATAACGATAATATTGAATTGTATTATTTGAACTTTAGAACATAAATAGTTGTAAAATGTTTAAGATTTTTAAACAAACCTAGATGGCGGGCACGGATGTATGGGCTTCGTGCATCGGCCACTGATATGGTTCGGAAAGACGAGCTAAAGACGATGAGAGTAAGGAGAGCCAAAACAAGTCCTCGATTTAAGACTGATGCCATTTTTGTATTAGAATGAAAGAAGGATAGTTTGTTAATTTGCTTATTGTGGCTTCTATATATTTATAGCCTAATTATATCTATTGTCATGCACGCGGTTGTTTGAACATTGACTCAAAACATCCTACGTTCCCCCTCACTACTTTATTTGGCTTTTTAATATATATGCAGTTTTGTCTTCACTTACAACCTATTGATCCAATGATATATCATATTCTTCTATGATCAACTCCTGGCCTTAATTATATGTCATGTATGTATGATTAATGTACAAATGGAAAGTGTTAATTAAGTGTGTAGAATTAAACTACAGCTTATAAGAAATTTCTTTTATTATTGGTTAAAGGTATTTACTAACTTGAAATCATGCTTATCCCTTCCATGTAAATGTGTAGGTATGTATTGTAAAAGCTTTAACTTGGTTCTAATTAACGTTAAACAATATTAAAAAAACATCTAGGTGTAGACACTTTGTTTTTTATTCTATTCAATTGTGTTGATTTGTACCAAGTCAAAAAAATATAGAATATACATTAGTACTTATTATATTACAGAAAGTAGGAGTTTTTCCTTTTTTTCCTTATTATTTATTCTATTCAATCTTCTGTAGTTATAAGAAATCACAACGAAACTGGTGTATTGACTATTGAGAATTAAAAGTTAGAGGTTTCTAGCTAGAATGTGAACTTAACCCGTCCTTTATCTAAATCGATTTGAGTTCTTACAAAAAAAAATTAAAAACTTGTCATGCCTAGGATGATATTGGTGATTGTGGCTATAACTTATATATTTAAAATATGTCTACTTTATTAGTTATTATTTATTTCGTTAGGTACATTTATTTTCGGTATTGTTGCGTTCATCTTATCTCTGTTACAATTTTGCTAATGTCCACGACACTCTGGAAACACACAGTGAGATTTGTTGGTTTCAGGTTCAAGATTATACTTAAACTCTTGTTTCTCATTCATTCTCAAATTTATATTAAATAAAGAAAACATCTTGCACCTAAAAAAAATTAACTTAACCTCCAACCCGTTACTCCATTATCTAGACCCTGTAATCTAGCTAACTAACTATGACCCGCTAATAATTAAAAAACATTTGAGTATTTGACACAATAAACTTTCTAATAACCTATGTCCCGTTCACCGTAACTTGACCATCAAGATTAATCTAACAAGATTAATGAGGAATGATGTTGCAAGTACGATAAGATCAAAAAACCAAGGCCACTATTGTGTTGGTTTGGGGCTCGATCGATAAAGAGTTTTCTATTATCAAAACAAATAGGTTGGCCATGAACCTAATATGTAAAGATTTTTCTAATGATTTATACACATTGTTTGTAAAACGTTTTATAGAGGAAATCAAGACACCAAACTCGGATGCACCCTAATGGCTAACATGAAAGGTAGAGACAAACCCAATAATGATTAAATTATCGACTTAATTGGGTGGAACCGAGCATATAACACTCATGATAGACCTTCGTGAAAACGAAACAAGGTGCCCACGAGTCGCTTCAGTTAAAATACTTAACAACGATATGCAATACTGAATAGGTGTGTCTTATTCTTCATCGATCTTAGATTTGATTTCAGTAAGTGTCTTGTTGATTTGTAATGTTAATTTGTTGATATTTGTACTGAAGATTAAGGTTAAACTGTAATTTTTCGACCGTGTACCATAAAAGATTTTAAAAAAGACGAATATATAAAAATACTATTTATCTCTCTTCTTACAATCTGAAGAATACAATGCATGATATAAAAAAAAACCAAACTTTTAGTAAATAATATCAATTATCAAATCTTATTTGCCAATCTAAATAATACAAGATTATAACTAGATGACAATCATGAAAGTACAAAGAGTGGTTGTTTGATGCAACATATCCTCCGATGCAACTAGCAGCATACACACTCTCCGAATTTATTTGTACCGCAACAACCGTTGCTGCAACGGCTCGAACCTATTGGCGTTGCACCACCCGGTCTAGATGATCCACCACTTCCGCCTCCACTTCCGCCACCACATCCAACTAAATCTACTTGTTTTGGTGAATTACAATCGGTAGCTGCACATACATAGAAATCATAAGTAATTTTCATGAGAGGACCAATTAAGAAGTTGCATGTAACTTATTGGTGAAATACACTAGGCCTATGATATAATTAACAAAAATAATGAATAATTGCAATATTTGAACTTAAGAAAATAATTAGTTCTAAAGTGTTTAAGATCGATTGTTAAACAAACCTAGATGGCGGGCACGAATGTATGGGCTTCGTGCATCGGCCACGGATATGGTTCGGAGAGACGAGCTGAAGACGATGAGAGTAACGAGAGCCAAAACAAGTCCTCGGTTTAAAATTGAGGCCATTTTTGTATGTGAATGAATGAAGGATAGTATGTGTATCTGCTTATTGTAGCTTATATTTATAGCCTTATTATATACATTGTCATGCACACGGTTGTTTGAATATTGACCCAAAACATCCTACGTTCCCACTCACTATTATATTTAGCTCTTCAATATGCAGTTTTGTCTTCATTTACAACCTATTGATCGATCCAATGATGTCATATTCTTCCCTGGTCAACCCCTGGTCTTTTATATGATTCATGCACAAAGGAAAAATGTTAATCAAGTGTGTAGAATTAAACTACGGCTTATAAGAAATCTCTTTATTATTAGTTATACGTATGTAGGATTTACTAACTTGAAAATTAACATTGTTATCCTTTCCATATATAAATGTGTACGTATATATATTGTAAAAGCTTTAACTCGGTTTTAATTAACATTAAACAATATTTAAAAACATCTTGGTGTAGACACTTTGTTTTTTATTCTATTCTATCGTGTGGCTTTTTACCAAGTCAAAAAGTATAAAAATATTCATTAGTGCCTATTATATTACAGAAAGTAGGAGTTTTTCCTTTTTTATTTATTCTATTCAATCTTCTTTTGTTATAAGAAATCACAACGAAACTGGTGTATTGAGAAATTGAAGTTATAGGTTTCTAGAATGTGGACTTAATAACGCATCCTGTATCTACATCGTTTTGAGTTCTTACCCAATAATAATAATAATAATAATAATTCTCATGCCAAGGATGATATTGGTGATTGTAGCTATAACTTATATATTACAAATATGTCTACTTTATTAGTTATTATTTATTTCGTTAGATATATTTAATTTCAGTTTTGTATTACGTTTATTTTACTGTATACGACTTTTCTCTATTACAATTTCGCTAATGTCCACGACACTTTGGAAACACACAGTGAGATTAATAAAGAATGATGTTGCAAGTACGATAATATCATAAAACCAAAGACATTATTGCGATGGTGTGGGTGGTGATAAAGGGTTGGTCAAGACAACTATGGAAAGGGATATAAGAACCAATGTGATGTACATAAATACTTTGGCGGAAATATAAAATGATTTGGGGTAACGTTTTGGGAAAGAAAACCTGACTTGAGCATATGATTTGAAATTGTTGCTTAGCGGTACAACCATATAGAATAAAACGTTAGTATATACTATATTACATTAAGTTGCTAGGCGTATGGGATGAGATCTAATTGGCCCTCCTAACATCTTGATGCTCTTGTGAAGATTGCAAACGTGAAATTTTATATAGGTTAAAAGCTTAATAAACGATGGAAAATGTACGACCATATGAGTTTCTGATGGTGCGATGAAAAGTTTTGCGTTATCAAAACGTAGGGGTTGACCATAAAAGTAATACATAAAAGGTTTTCCAATGAACAATAACAACCGTTTGTGAAACATTATAGAGAGGAAATCATGACACCAAACACGAATGCACCCCTAATGGTCAACATGGAAGGCCACGAACCCGATAATAATTGGCTTATTGAATAGGGTGGAGCTGATCATATAACACTCATGGTAGACATTCTTGAAAATGAATTAAGGACCTCACAAGAGGCTTCGGTTACAATATTGAACAATGATGCAATACTCATTAGGGGTAATGTAGATCATACTTTATAGGGAGGGATAAGGATGAAAGAAGTCCTATACATGCCCAAATTAATAATAACGTTTTACCTGTTGTGAAAATTACCAAAGGATCTTAATTATGCAATGACATCCTTTCCCCGTATTTCTTTTTTGTCATATAGGGCTTTGTAACGAGAAAGTTGATCGGGTCAAGTAATTGTAAACGAGATCTCTACTAAATGGGGATGAGTAAAAGAGGAAAAAAAAAGCTTTTGCATATGTTGAAGTTTAGTACAAAAGGTTGGAGCATGAATCAAATAACAAGTTATCATGTTTTGATTTCACTAAATATGTATTAATTAATAAGCAACCTATGGTATGTGATTCTTGCCAAGCTTTTTTTTTTGTTGACTTCAATAAAAACCATTAGTTTTTTTTTATTTGATGCATTCTGATTGATGTATGGGCCAAATATCGCACACCATCATGACATGAGTAAATTATTTATTGAAAATTGTTGACGATTTTAACAAAATCATGTGAGTTTTCTTCTTAATCAAAAACATAAAATGAACACCTACTTGATTGATTTCCAAAGAATGGTTAAAACATAGCTTGGAAAAAGTATCAAAAGAATAAGGTACGACAAAATGGTTAAATTATATCAAATAAAATGGCAAGTTTTATGCAAAAGAATGATACATTTAGAGACATGTCCACTCACCCCATAACAAAATGTGGGTGGTGGGACGAAACGCAAATATCTCCTTAACACTTGGCCTTGGGGTTTGAGACAAACTTGGCCATAAAGTTAATTTAGGGAGAATGCATTATAACAACAAAAGTCATCTAAAATTATATGCCCTATGAGATCCTCGTCAAACAACGCTTATTATGAGCATATTTAATTGTTTGGTTGTTTGGCCTATTACAGAAACATAGAAACCAAGTGTGACAAGTTTGACGTACGGCCGTACTGGGGAGGGATGTTAAATTTGTAGAGGAAACAGACGTATTTGGCTTTATTAGACAAGCTAGGTTTTCAAAAATTTTATGGACTGAAATCATTTGCAAGGTATGAGATTTGTCTCACATCGTTAATATAAGCAACTGGTGTGGTGGTTATAGACCAAATAGGTTCACTCACCCATCCAACTAGTCTTTTAGGTTGAGTTCTCATGTTTGGTCCGTAACAAAGGTATTAGAGCAAAACTTGTAGTGGTGGCTCACGGAAGGTGGCCTAGAAAGAGCTAGTCATGATCAACGTGGCCATGACCAATGAGGACGTTGTCATTAAGGAATGACGAATGTTATAGACTGAAATCATTGAAAGGTATAAGACTTGTCCTACATCAGTTGTATGGGCAACTGATGTGGGCTTTATAGACCAAATAGGTTTCCTCACCCATCTGGATTGATTTCTCCCGTTTGATCCGTAAAAGAAACATACATGCTCCAATTTGAAGGACAATGTCACAAGGTTTTCATCAAATCAAATTGAAATTTAAAAATTTGTTTCCTTATCTTAGCTTTCCGTTCCATATGCATACATAGAGGATTTGTAATATAGAGAAATGACATGTATTTAATTAAAAAAGAGTATTTTTAATCATAATACTTAGTTTTAAATAATGAAAAATATCTTTTAAATATATTTGATTTAATAAAAACTTAGATTTATAATATAGAGAAAGAAATAAAAAGATTTGGTAATTAGTTATTTGATTTTTTAAAATTAAATAAATAGTTTAGGCGGGAAAATAAATGAGAGAGTGCATGTGAGAATGACATGTATTAAAAAGTATAAAAGATTATTAGGATAGATATAAAGTTATACATATAATTCAATATAAATAATTTATGTGTGTATTTTATATTTATATATAAAACTTAACAATAATCTTATGTCCAACACACTAGTTTATTGTTCAACACCCCATTTTTACCCATTAAAATCCAAAAAAAAAACACAAAATCCGATTCGACCCCCAGTCCGACCACCTGTTTGTGTAAGGCCCGTTCCCGGAACGCTTACAGTTGGTCACTCATCGCACATAAAACATATATTTACATTACATTAAGAAATCATTGCATATTCAAAAATGACATCACGCTTCATTATAATTACTTTTGCCAAATAATACATCATTATCCGGTTACAAAATTCATGTTTGCATTACATCACAAAAGCTATATAATTGGATGCCATCCCAAAAGAGCCGAGTAGCCTCGCCGTGCCATCCTCAGCAATCGTTTACCTGCCAACTGGAAAATGTAATAAAAGTCAGCGTTGCTGAGTGAGCTCTAGTTTTATAAAATAAATATACTTTACTTTCGTTGAAAACCATTCCTTTATCATGCGATCATTCAACATATGTATACACAGATAATATCATTATTATCTTTCATTTTATTCATTATCTTCCATTCTTTTCGTTCATTCTGTCTTCCGAGTCTTTTGCGACAACATAGTCGCTCACCTCAATGGCAATCTCAATGATTGCACGCTATCCGAGTCCTTTGCACCCCTAGGGTTGCTCACCCCAATTGCCCATCACGATAGCAAGCTATCCGAGTCTTTTGCAACAACAAGGTTGCTCACCCCAAGGCAACGTCACGATAGCACCTTACTCGAGTCTTTTGCAACGACGAGGTTGCTCACCTCATAGGCAATCTAAATGATTGCACTTCATCCGAGTCTTTTGCAACACAAAGTCGCTCACCCCAATATATATGCTTGCAAGTCTTTCTTTCGTTCATTCATCTTTCATTAATGCATGCATTCTTACTTCATGTTCCTCTTTCATTATCTTTCGCTTTACATTACATAATACTTCATTCATTCATTCATTCATTCATTTATTAGCATGACATGTAAAGCCACAAGAAAGATAAGCATACATCATAATAAGGAACATTCATACACATTCATCATCATACAGGGCAACATCATACATTCATAATATGCAATAACATGCAACATCATCATCATCATGCCCTACTTGATCTCTAAGGCCATAACCATCCTCTTACATGCTCTTACGGGTTACCTTACATCAAAACTTACATCTGCACTTTTCCCCGAAGGCCAGAAGTCAAACTACACATTCCTTCGAGTGCAACAGCCCTATTCGGGCGTATGGACACCCTTCAGTCGCATGGCCTCCATGCGACTGAACATCATGCGACTGGACTCATGCGGATGGTCATCTATGCGGATGAACATTCAATCGTGCGTATGGACCTCGTGCGAATGGGATTACTGCGAATGGGCACCTATGCGACTAACCTCATGCGAATGGACTCATGCGACTAAGCATCTATGCGACTGAACCCTCAGTCGTGCAATCCTCATGCGACTGGACTCCCAGTCGTGCGACTAAAACCTTAGTCGTGCGATTGAACCCTCAATCGTGCGAATGAATCCCAATCGTGCGAATGACCTTCAATCGCCCTCATTCGGCCGTATGGCCTTCATTCGGTCGCCTAGCCCTAGCTGATGCAGAATGGAGTTCATCCCGAACCCAATCTGCCATTTTCGGCCTCCAAACTCATCCAAACCCATTCTAAGCCTAAATTAACCCTCCTGGACCTTAGGAATGCATACCATAACACCATACAAGCACACACAAGCCCGAAATCATACTCTAAACGCATCATACACATCACACCCAAATGGGTCAAACACATACACACACAAAAACAGGTTTTGAACATTTTCCAGCCCCAAAATCAGTTGAAAACAAGTAAAAGTGGGGTCCTAGAACTCACACAATCGAGCACAAAGACAAGAGCTTCGATTTGGCTTGCTACTCGACGGATTTGGACACCCGAATCACCCGAAACACCCCTTTTTCTCCTTTTTTTCTCCTCTTTCTCTCTTCTCTTCCTTTGAAATCTGAAAATATGTGAAGTGTGGGGAGAGTGGGCTGCCCTCTCCCTACACATATCACCACATTACCCAACTTTTCTTCGTTGGCGAGTTTGGCCCCTCGACTTTGAACTTTATTTCTTTTCTTTCTTCGCCGGCTTCAAAATAATAAATTTCCGGGTGTTACAAGTCCACCCCCCTTAAATAGGTTTCGTCCCCGAAACCTGTTATTCTTCGAACAAACGTGGATAATGTTGTCTCATTTCTTCCTCAGTCTCCCACGTTGACTCGGATCCCTTCCTGTGCTTCCACTGTACACGCACAAGAGGAACCACTTTATTCCTTAGCCTTTTCTCCTTTCGGTCGATGATTGCCACTGGTTGCTCCACATAATTGAGCCGTTCATCTACTTCGATATCTTCCAATGGGACAATCATATCTTCATCTGCTAAGCACTTCCTTAGATGAGATACATGGAATGTGAGTGAATTCCACTTAACTCATCTGGCAACTCCAGTCTATATGCCACCTCTCCTACTCGAGCAATGATTCGGAAAGGGCCTATATACCTTGGGCTCAACTTGCCCCGCTTTCGGAAGCGAATGATACCCTTCCAAGGTGAGACCTTCAACATAACCCGGTCACCCACCTGGAACTCAATCGGCCTGCGTCGTTTGTCAGCATACGACTTCTGTCTGTCTTTGGCTGCCTTCATGAAGGCTTTAATCTTCTCAAGCTTTTCAGTCGTAGCCTCGATAACCTCGACGCTTCCCAATTCCTTCTGACCAATGTCACCCCAACAAACGAGCGTTCTGCATCTCCTACCGTATAGCATCTCATATGGGGGCATGCCAATGCTGGTATGATAACTGTTGTTGTATGAGAATTCGGCTAACGGTAGGTGGTCATCCCAACTTCCACCAAAATCAATCACACATGCCCGAAGCATGTCTTCCAATGTCTGAATGGTCCTTTCGGACTGACCATCAGTCTGGGGATGATAAGGCGTGCTAATATGTAACCTCGTCCCCATAGCGTCGTGGAATTTCTTCCAAAATTTAGATGTAAACCGAGTGTCGCGATCCGACACGATAGACACCGGCACACCATGACGAGTCACAATCTCCTTGATGAACAGATCAGCCAACCTCTCAGATGAATATGTCTCGCGGATCGGTAGGAAGTGAGCACTCTTCGTCAAACGATCAACTATCACCCATATGGCATCGTACCCTTTCGGGGTACGCGGCAGCTTTGTAATGAAATCCATGGTGATGTGCTCCCACTTCCATTCCGGTATATCCAAAGGTTGTATCTTCCCATACGGCTTTTGATGCTCGGCCTTCACCTGTAAGCAAGTAAGGCACTTACTCACATACTCCACCACATCGCGCTTCATACCCGGCCACCAATAATCTTTCTTCATATCATGATACATCTTCGTGGCTCCAGGATGAATGGAGTATCGAGTCTTGTGAGCTTCATCCATTATCTTCCCCCGTAGATCCCCAAAACGAGGAATCCACGCACGATCAAATCGGGTTCTAACACCGAGCGTGTTTTCACCCAGTTCTCCAACCAGACCTCTCATTCTTTCAGAGTTAAGATGATCTTCTTTCAATGCCTCATCTTGAAACTCTTTAACCTGCTTCATCACATCGGAGGTCATGATCAGCTGATACGCTTTCACCCGAATCGGCTCGGGCCTCTCTTTTCGGCTAAGGGCGTCAGCCACCACGTTGGCCTTGCCCGGATGGTAGTGGATCTCACAATCATAATCCTTTATAAGTTCCAACCACCGCCTCTGCCTTATGTTCAAATCCTTCTGCTCAAAGAAGTACTTCAGACTCTTGTGGTCAATGAATATGGTGCACTTCGTCCCGTACAGATAGTGCCTCCAAATCTTTAATGCAAAGACCACAGCTGCTAGCTCCAAGTCATGAGTAGGATAATTGACCTCATGAACCTTCAACTGTCGGGATGCATAGGCTATAACCTTTCCTCTCTGCATTAACACGCACCCCAACCCCGAGTAATAAGCATCGGAATAAACCACCAGATCTTCACTTCCATCGGGTAATGACAGAACAGGAGTTTGAGTCAATCTCGCCTTCAGTTCTTCAAACGCCTTCTCTTGAGCTTGACCCCATACGAACTTCACCTCTTTCTGGGTCAACTTAGTCAGTGGAGAAGCAATCTTAGAGAAGTCTTGGATAAATCTTCTGTAGTAGCCCGCCAAACCCAAGAAACTGCGAATCTCGGATGGCGTCTTTGGTGACTTCCATTGCATAACCGCCTCCACTTTCGCCAGGTCCACCATAATCCCGTCAGGATTCACCACGTGACCCAAGAACTGAACTTCGCGCAACCAGAACGCGCACTTGGAGAATTTTGCATACAACTTCTCCCTCCTCAGCGTCTCTAGAACCTCCCGAATGTGTCCGGCATGCTCTGCTTCGCTCCTCGAGTAAATCAGGATATCATCAATAAACACAATCACTGATTTATCCAACATAGGCCGACACACACGATTCATCAAATCCATAAAAGCAGCTGGCGCGTTGGTCAAGCCAAAAGACATGACAAGAAACTCGTGGTGACCATAACGCGTACGGAAAGCTGTTTTAGGGATATCCTGCTCCTTCACCTTCAACTGATGGTAACCAGATCGAAGATCTATCCTTGAAAACCAACTGGCACCCTGAAGCTGATCGAACAAATCATCTATCCTCGGTAAGGGGTATCGGTTCTTCACTGTCAACTTATTCAGCTCGCGGTAGTCGATGCACATCCTCATACTACCGTCCTTCTTCTTTACAAACAGGACCGGAGCACCCCAAGGAGAGATACTCGGTCTAATGAACCCCTTATCAAGCAACTCTTGTAACTGCTCCATCAACTCTTTCATCTCGGTCAGAGCCAACCGATACGGTGCCTTGGCGACAGGTTGGGCACCCGGTATCAGATCAATCTGAAACTCAATCTCTCTATCAGGTGGCACTCCTGATAAGTCTTCTGGAAACACATCTGGAAAGTCACACACAACCGGTACATCGGCTAGTTGTGGTGTTGGCGTATCCACATCCTTTACATAGGCCAAGTAGGCACCACATCCACGCCTCATACACTTTCCCGCCACCGCCATCGAGATCACTTTCGGAATCGTAGTAACCCGATCACCATACACTGTCACTGAACTACCGTCAGGCGCCAACAACCGAATCATCTTCTTGCGACACACAATGTTCGCCTCGAAGTCCGCTAACCAATCCATCCCAAGAACCAAGTCAAAACCTCCTAAGGTCATCACAAACGGTCTAACAGGAAACTTATGACCCTTGAGTTCCACATCACAGTTCTCTATCATCTCAGAAATCCTGGTAGACTTACCTATGGCAGTTTCTACATCGAAGGGCGCATCAACACATCTACTACTAACAGGGAGCTTAGCACAGAAAGTAGCAGAAATAAAACTTTTACTCGCACCAGAATCAAATAACACAGAAGCTAAAGTTTGGTTCACCAAAAACGTACCGGACACGACGTCAGGGTCCGTTCTAGCTTCCTCCTGTGTCATGGTGAATGCCCTGGCGCTTGCCCTCGGTCCATCACCTCCCGTCCTCTTTGCCCCAGAACTCTCAGCCCTCGGCTTCTTACAATCTTTGAGCACGTGACCCTCTTCACCACAGTTAAAGCATCGGACCGCACGACAGTCCTTTGCCATGTGCCCCGCTTTTCCACACCTGAAGCACAAGTTCGACCCAAACCTGCACTCCCCGCTATGCTCCCGTCCACATTTACCACACCTTCTCGATCCCGCACCTGACATAACCACACGGCGATCATCCACCCGTGCCTTCTTATTACCCATCGAGGCATTGCCCCGACCAAATCTCTTCCCCTGCCAGCCTCGTTCACCACCGCTCTTTCTGCCACCATCAGTCACCACCACCGTTCTTTCATCATACAATCTTCCCGCTAAATCCACCGCCGACCTAAACATGCTCGGTCGGGCGGCGATCATGTGCCTGCGAATATCCGCCGGCAAACCCTGTATATACCTCTTGATCTTTCGGGACAGAGGCGTCACTTGATCCGGCACCAGACGTGCCATCTCGTTGAACTTGGTGGTGTACTGTTGGTGTGTCATGGTTCCCGCCTCCAGTTGCAGAAACTCCCTTTCAACCTTATCCATTTCCCGATGAGGACAAAACTCCTCGATCACCATCTTCTTCAATTCGGGCCACCTCATTCTCCCGATCGCCCGATTACCCTCCGCTTGGACAATGTTGTCCCACCAGCATAGTGCCGAGTCCACAAAAGAGTGGGTGGCAAACTTTACTTTCTGATCTTCTCGGCACTCGCTGATGTCGAGAACAGCCTCCATTTCTCTCACCCATCGGTGAGCAGCAGCAGCGTTGCCATTTCCATTGAAAGTAGGGGGCTTGCATCTCATAAACACCCCGTAGTTACAGCCTCGTGCCACCTCCCGCACAGGCTCCTCTTCCTCTTCCTCCTCATTATCGGAGAAAATCGTTTCAGGCTCCGGTTGCTCCCCCGAGGCCCTATTTCTCTCCTTCCGTTCTCCCTCCTTCACAGCTTTGATGACTTCGGTCACCACAGACGGTAAGATTGTCTGCATGACCTGATGTACCTCCTCGACGACAGCCTCCTTTGCCGAGGCCCTTAAGTTCGCACTCTCATCCCCAGCTTCTGGATGAGGAGTCTCAGGTTCTGCAGGAACCTCTTTCTCAGCTCTAGGCCTTCCTCTTTTAGGGCGTGGTTCAGCAACAGGGCCATCACGGCCTCCACCCCTAGAAGCCCTAGAAGATCTGCCACCAGCCATTCTCTAATACACTGAAAGATTCAAACACCAACACGGTCATACAAGGAAACAACTCAGTTTATGTCAAGTATAGTAAGTCCCTAATTACAATGGCCAGTTGTGATTAGCCACTTACTGTACTCTTCATACCCCAAGTATTACCTGTCCTGACTACATCAGTATTCAAATCTACATATAACACATAACATATACCATGCGCACATAAACCGGTTAACTTAAGAAAATACCTGATGGCACGCAGCTACTCAGTTTGGCATCACATTCCCCTTTCGTCCCGTTTTCAGTTTAAGTTAAGGTTTATTTTGAAAATTTACCCATTTCACTTAAACTTTGGCTCTGATACCAACTTGTAAGGCCCGTTCCCGGAACGCTTACAGTTGGTCACTCATCGCACATAAAACATATATTTACATTACATTAAGAAATCATTGCAGCAGAAACATTCAAAAATGACATCACGCTTCATTATAATTACTTTTGCCAAATAATACATCATTATCCGGTTACAAAATTCATGTTTGCATTACATCACAAAAGCTATATAATTGGATGCCATCCCAAAAGAGCCGAGTAGCCTCGCCGTGTCATCCTCAGCAATCGTTTACCTGCCAACTGGAAAATGTAATAAAAGTCAGCGTTGCTGAGTGAGCTCTAGTTTTATAAAATAAATATACTTTACTTTCGTTGAAAACCATTCCTTTATCATACGATCATTCAACATATGTATACACAGATAATATCATTATTATCTTTCATTTCATTCATTATCTTCCATTCTTTTCGTTCATTCTGTCTTCCGAGTCTTTTGCGACAACATAGTCGCTCACCTCAATGGCAATCTCAATGATTGCACGCTATCCGAGTCTTTTGCACCCCTAGGGTTGCTCACCCCAATTGCCCATCACGATAGCAAGCTATCCGAGTCTTTTGCAACAACAAGGTTGCTCACCCCAAGGCAACGTCACGATAGCACCTTACTCGAGTCTTTTGCAACGACGAGGTTGCTCACCTCATAGGCAATCTAAATGATTGCACTTCATCCGAGTCTTTTGCAACACAAAGTCGCTCACCCCAATATATATGCTTGCAAGCCTTTCTTTCGTTCATTCATCTTTCATTAATGCATGCATTCTTACTTCATGTTCCTCTTTCATTATCTTTCGCTTTACATTACATAATACTTCATTCATTCATTCATTCATTCATTAGCATGACATGTAAAGCCACAAGAAAGATAAGCATACATCATAATAAGGAACATTCATACACATTCATCATCATACAAGGCAACATCATACATTCATAATATGCAATAACATGCAACATCATCATCATCATGCCCTACTTGCTCTCTAAGGCCATAACCATCCTCTTACATGCTCTTACGGGTTACCTTACATCAAAACTTACATCTGCACCTTTCCCCGAAGGCCAGAAGTCAAACTACACATTCCTTCGAGTGCAACAGCCCTATTCGGGCGTATGGACACCCTTCAGACGCCTGACCTCCATGCGACTGAACATCATGCGACTGGACTCATGCGGATGGTCATCTATGCGGATGAACATTCAATCGTGCGTATGGACCTCGTGCGAATGGGATTACTGCGAATGGGCACCTATGCGACTAACCTCATGCGAATGGACTCATGCGACTAAGCATCTATGCGACTGAACCCTCAGTCGTGCAATTCTCAGGCGACTGGACTCCCAATCGTGCGACTAAAACCTTAGTCGTGCGATTGAACCCTCAATCGTGCGAATGAATCCCAATCGTGCGAATGACCTTCAATCGCCCTCATTCGGCCGTATGGCCTTCATTCGGTCGCCTAGCCCTAGCTGATGCAGAATGGAGTTCATCCCGAACCCAATCTGCCATTTTCGGCCTCCAAGCTCGTCCAAACCCATTCTAAGCCTAAATTAACCCTCCTGGACCTTAGGAATGCATACCATAACACCATACAAGCACACACAAGCCCGAAATCATACTCTAAACGCATCATACACATCACACCCAAATGGGTCAAACACATACACACACAAAAACGGGTTTTTAACATTTTCCAGCCCCAAAATCAGTTGAAAACAAGTAAAAGTAGGGTCCTAGAACTCACACAATCGAGCACAAAGACAAGAGCTTCGATTTGGCTTGCTACTCGACGGATTTGGACACCCGAATCACCCGAAACACCCCTTTTTCTCCTTTTTTTCTCCTCTTTCTCTCTTCTTTTCCTTTGAAATCTGAAAATATGTGAAGTGTGGGGAGAGTGGGTTGCCCTCTCCCTACACATATCATCACATTACCCAACTTTTCTTCGTTGGCGAGTTTGGCCCCTCGACTTTGAACTTTATTTTCTTTCTTCGCCGGCTTCAAAATAATAAATTTCCGGGTGTTACAGTTTGGGACGAACCTCCCGGTCGAACCCCTCCAAAACAAGTTAATGCGAACCGGTTGGGCCCACCCTCCGATTCCGGTCGGACCGGTTGGACCGGACGGTCCGATCTGGTCTCGAAAACAATGGTCAAAAGATATAAAATAAACATTGGTACTTCGTATAGTTTATAAAGTAGGAGATTTTCTTGTTGCGTTCAATCTTTTAACGTTAAAAGGAATCACAACGAAATTGGTGTATTGATAAATAAAAGTCGCAGATTTTTAGAATGTGGACTTAACCATCCTTGTGTAAATCGATTTGAATTCCCTAAAAGAAAATAAAATAAAACTATAACAAAAAAAAAATTGAAAGTATATGGTTAAAAGTTTTCAGATTTTTCTCAGCCAAGGATGATATTGGTGATCCACGGATCCTTGTTGTAGTTATATATTTTAGGCATGTATATAAATAGAAAGAACACAATAACATCGGTATGTTCGTTTCATTCATTTAACTTTAACCGAATACGAATGCATACATGAACACATAATCAAACACATTTATTTATTCATGTTCGCTCATTTAGAAAATGTATATGTAACCGAACAATTCACAAACATAAACGAACACAAACAAACAAAAATAAACGAACATAACTAACAAACATAAATGTACACAAACAAACAAGTCTAACACATCATAATTCATCCAAAAACACATGTAACTTAATAGTACTGATGTACACAATTAATCCAATAATATTATCTTTATAAAAAAAATACATAATGATTTATCAAGATTTTTTTCATAATGATTCATCTTAAAAACCATAAAAAATATGCACATGAACTTTTGTTTTAATACATAAATGAACAAACATAACCAAAGGAACATAAGCAAATGTAAACAAACGAACATAAATGACCATAAATGAACATATATGAACAATATGAACAAACATAAACGAACGTTCACAAACGTAAATAAACGAATAAAACATGTTTTCATGTTCATTCATTTAAGTAAATGAACATTTTTTTCATGTTTGTTATTTAATTAAATAAACAAACATAAATGAATTTCCTATCGAACAATTCATCAACGTATGGTTCATTTACAGACCTAATATATTTAGTATATTGTTATAATTTAATTAGTTTGTTAAATTTATCTTTAGTTTGTTACGATATACCTCTATCTAGTAGAGCCTATAAATATAAATAGACTAGTATAGTATTCATGTATATTACACAGGTTGAATAAATAAAATATTAAGTAATTTTTAATAAAAATTTAAAAATTATAAAATAATATTTTAAATAAGATATGATTGAGTTACGTATTCAAGTAAAAACAAAAAATATATCACTTTTAAACTTTCGTTTTATAAGATTGTGTTTCTATTAACTGTATTTTTAAATATTATGTTTTTTAATTTCATTTTTAAAAAAAGGTTCATCCTTATAAATAGTAAGTGTTTTTTAAAAAGATTTTTCTTCAAGAAAAAAAGATTTTTGTTAAAGAATAGTTTGTGTTTTTTAATAGATTTTTGTTCAAGAAAATTTGTATATCTTATACATTTTTAAAACGTGTTTTTTAATATAAAAAAATCTAGTTTTTAATTTTTACAATATCAATTTTTCTTAATTTGTAAATGTATTAAATAATAATATTATTATATATACTATTATAATTTATATGAAGAGAGAGTCAGAAAAATAAAAATAAGAAAACTTAATATGTTGACACATGCCATCTTAAAATCTTTTTTAATAATAGATAACTAGTTTTTTCTGTCGCGCGTTGCCGCGGCTATGCGAGTTTTAACATAACCCTAAACCAAAATCGAAATGAAGATTCGAAACCATAAAATCAGCAAAACATACAAAGTAAAACACACCAAAAACCTAAATCCATAACACACAAGAATATTTAAAACCAAAACTAAATCAAAACCCAACACCATACACAAAACAAACGAAAATCAAAGCCGCAAGAAGGCGACAGTCAAAAATAGAAAACCGACGAAAACCAAAGCCCCAAAAAAAGCAAACAAAAGGAAAACCCAAACCTTAATAGCGAGGATCGTCAGTGTATCGATAACGAAAGAAAGAAAGTAGGAACCCGGAAAAAGATAACGACAACGAACATAATCGAAACACACATCAAAGAGACGTGCCCGGACACAAAAAACCAACAAGAAAAACCTCACCCCTAAACCTCGAACGCACACCCCAAACAAATTGTATAAAAACACAAACAAATACAAAACAAAACAAACAAACAAAAAAAAGGAAAACCATCACCGACCAAAGGTTTTAATTAGAACTAGAAGGCCGTCCCGCGCGTTGCAGCGGGAGACCCGTATTAGTAAAATATACGTGTAATAATATTAGATCTAATAGACACCCAGTTAAAAAAAGTTCATTTGGTTGTTACACGTTAGTATCCTTTGAACTATCGATGGGATGTAATGTCTATAGATAAACATATATGAACGTTAAAAAAAAAACCATCACTTTATATATAAAAAAAATATGAAAACCATTTAAAGATGGTTCTTTTGACCCATTTGGAAGGGTCTCCTTCTTTATGTGTGACTCTGTAAAAGTAATAACATAGAATTATTAATTTCACCAATCATATTCATACACTCATTAAAGTTTCACATAATGAGTCATAACTAGGAAGAAAAGACATAATAATATGAATCATCTTCTTTAAGTACAACTAATTTAAAGCTTAAAACCCCTAACTACTCCCTCACTTTCAATAGCATAGGCGAAATTTGACGTTTTGAATCCAAGCACGTCTAGATTGAAATAATTTTGAATGTTATTGCTAACTTACCACCAATAACTACAACTGAAATTGATAAAATTCTCACTATTTTCCCAAAAAAATAAAAACCACAACGACATAACTTGCAGACTAACAAAATGAAGAAAATCGACAATTTAAAGCAAAGTATGTACCTAGTGGAGAATTTCATAATCAGGAAGGATGCGGCCTCTCGAATCAAATGAGAATGTGTCAAAATTGTGAGTGAACTGTTTATCTTCTAATAAGGGTTTGAATCTGATTAGTCAAATTTAACAATACCCTAAGAAAAAACCCAATAGTTCGGATCCTTTTCATTTTACGAAAAGTAAACCCTAAATAAGGGTTTGAATCTGATTAATCGAATTTAACAATGTCCTAACAAAAATTCCAACAGCTCCAATCCTTCTCATTCTTTAAAAACTAAAACCTAACAACTTCAATGCAAAAAATCAACTTTTAGCTTCAAGAAATGGAGCAAAGATGAGGCGGTTGCTCTGTTTGTTAATGGTGCAAAAAGAAAGCTTACAAAAGGGAGGACTTAAGCTTTCCGGTGATTGATGATGTAGCATAGATGCAATTGTAGAACAAAGAACCGCCCCCAATCTCTATCTCATCTCTTTCTCTGTGCTGAATCAAAAGAATATACGCCGGAGAAGAAGGTCAAACGATGGAAGGTTAGCTTTCTTTTCTTCATGCATATGGAATGTGGCTGAGAACGCAACACGTATCAATTTGTTCAGAAACTAAAATTACAAAAGTACCCTTGGTCACTGTAGCAACCGACCAAGAGTTTTAATATATATTATAATATAATATATCTCTTAACGATTGATTATACATAATATTAAAAATCACTAGCTATGATCTCCTAGTTTCTTTCTTGGTACTATGATTATTTTGGATGACTTTTCATGGAAGTTGATATATTGTAAAATGGAGTAAATATGGTAAGTTGAAAAAATATTTACCAAAATAATGTAGATTTGAAATTTTAATGTTTCTCACTTTTATTCTTATTGGTTACTTTAAAAAAATGAGTTTTACTTTTTTTCAAATTAATGATATTTTTAAATTTCTGGAAACATTGTAAAATAGAATTTTTTTTTATTTTTCCAGAATATATTTATTAATTCTCTCAAAATGTCTTATAAGAATAACTTTTAAAGTTTTTTAATCACGGTAATAAAAAAGATAAATATTTTTTAATTTCTTTTAAATTTTTTGAAATCAAAATGATCTTTTATTTATTTAAAATTTTTTAGATAGATATGTTCTTTGTTTCAGTAACTTGTTTTAGAAATGTGTTTTAGAGTGTTTAATCATTATATTTATAAATGTTTTTGAAAAATGTATTTTCCATTAAAAAATTCTATATACAAGAAAAATTGTTACAAGCTATTTTTCTAAGGAGAAAAAATAAAATAATAAAGAAACCGTTCTCAAAAGTTAAAGAAAAAACGTTTTAGAAAATTATTTAAATATTGTCGTGATATTTTATAGAAGGTTTTCTTAAATGGATATAATTATTTTAGGAATATTACTTTAACTTTTAAATTTTTTTAATTACTTAAAAACGTAGATATCATTTCAATTTTATAGAAGTTAAAGAAAGTAAAAACATATCTATTTTAATACAAGGACTAAACATTTTAAAAAGTCAGCTATTATAAAACATTTTTGAAAGAAATTAAAAAAATATTTCTATGAAACTACAAAAAAGCTTCCTTTTAAAAACATTTCAAAAAATTTAAAAATATCATCCTTAAATGGAGTATAAAACATTTTAAAAAGCTTTTTTAACTAGCCAATGTGAGTAGGATTGAAAAACAATAGAGTTTCAAAACTACACCATTTTAGTAAATATTTTATAAAATACAGATAAAAATTTTAGTAAATATTTCAAAACTACATCATTTTCAAAACTACACTTTGTTTCCAAATTCTTATGGCCAAGTTTGCCTCAAACTGCAAGGCACGAGAGGGTCGAGCCATTTCAAGGAGATATGTGTGCTTTCATTCCACCGCCCATTGTTGTCGTGGGGTGTGTGAACATGTTGTCTATAAAAGATTCCTTCTTCCACATAAAAATTGCCATTTTATTTGATTTAAATTCATATGTGTTATGGCACCTTAGTAGGTTTTTCAAGCTATGTTTTAAATTCATTGAAAATCAATCAAGTAGGTGTTTGCTTTATGTATGTGTCTAAAAAGAAAGGTTCACATGAATCGGCCAAAATTGTCCACAATTTTCAAAAAATTAATTTGATCATGTAAACGATTGGGTGATATTTTTCCCTTACGTCAATGAGAGTGTATTAAAGCAAAACAACTAATGGCTTTTATTGAACAAATCTGATTAAAAAAAAAGTTCGGTATGCTTGGCCTTGAAAAAGGAATCACATACCTTAGCTTGCTAATTATTGAAACTGTTCTGGAAATAATGAATGGGTTTGATTATGTGAACCAACCGAGTTATGTCCTGTAAGAGTTACACATTGAGCAACAAACGTTAAAGTTCACTTAATTTGATTATCTGACATTACGAACTATTTATGAGGTTTTAATAATTTATAATTGTTATAAATTATTTAATCAAATGTTTAATTATTAAACGTCACTCGTTTCGGTTTCGGTTTTTAATATGGGTTAATATTGATCTAAGTGGGTTATATTTGGTTTTGGTTATAGTTGTTATAAATTATTTAATTAAAAACGTTTAGTATTAGTTATTAAACCCCACCCCCAACCCCTTCTTCTTCCATATTCTATTTTCAAACGACCATACAACCCCATCTCAATCCACGACCACCAATCCACCACCACTCACCACACATCTCCATTTGCACCACCACCACACCCCCATCTCCACCACCACCACCACCAAACCACCAACCATCATTTTCTTTCGCTAATGTTGTCGTACCTTCCTCCGGTGACCAAACAAACCTTCTACTAGATTCTAGCAAGCTACAACTCCCTGACACGGTGTGCAAAACGACCTCGGCCACCTTCTCTACCTTATAGCCACATCCTAGTGACCCTCAGCAACTTGAAACTTACGACAACATGCAACTCCATTATATTCAGATCTCCAACTTGTGAAGCGAATTAAATGGATTCCATGGTAATGGTGCGTTTCAGGCAAAGGAGCGGTGCCTGTTGGCGACAACAGTAGGGTCTAGCCAGCGAGGATTGTGGCAAGGTTTGGCCGGTGAGGACAGTTGCAGTGTATAGTCACCGATGAAATTGACCGAAGTAAACATACTTGTTGTGGAAGATGACCAGGGTGGTGTAAGGAGGGGTTAGGGGTGTTTTGGTAATTTAACTATATTAAAAAACGGTGTTTAGTTTTTTTTATTTTTTATTTATTTTCAGGGGTAAAATCATCATTTTGTACATTTTAATAGAAAAAATTAACGGACTTTTGACCCAGGGACAAAACATCTTACATTATTAAAACCTTAGGATTAAACTTTTTAATTTTCAATTCAAGTGAGAAGGTAAACTTTGAGCATACCTTAGGGATGATCTGTGTAATTTACTCATTAATTTAAAAGGATCATTAGGGATTTCTTTCATGCCACTATATTATTTCGGATGACTTTTGATGGAAGTTGATTTATGATGTATATAGTTGTTAAAATACATTCTTTCAAAAATTTTATGGCTAAGTTTGTCTCATAAGGCTCGAGCCTTTTCAAGAAGATGTTTGTGTTTTTGTTTCTCCATCCCATTTTGTTGTTGGGTGTGTAGACATACATGTTGCCTCTTAAATTGACTTCTTCATTTGCCTAGAATTTTGCTACTTTATTTTATATAAATTCATCCTTGTTGTCGTGCCTTGTTCTTTAGATAGGTTTTTCAAGCTCTATCTTAACCATTCTCTGAATATCAATCAAGCATCAATCAAGCAGGTGCTCGCTTTATGTTTGTGTTTAAAAAGAAAAGTCCACATGGCTAGACAAAAGTATTCACAATTTTCAAAAATAATCTGCGTGTGTTTATAGTGGTGTGTGACATTTTCCCACACATCAATTACATTGTATAAAATCAAAACGACCAATGGATTTTATTGAACTAATCGAAAAGGGAAGCTTGGTATACTTAGCTTGAAACAAGAATCACAAACCCTAGTTTTCTTACTCATTGAAACATCTTTATTGAAATCAAAACACTCTATGACGCATGCCCCAACCTTTTGTGTCAAACTTCAATTGAAGCCATCAAAACTTTTCTTCCTCTTTTGATCACCTTATTTAGTAGAGACCTCCTTTGTAGTTACCTACTTTAATCACGTTCCTTGTTTGCTACTCGTCACCGAGCCCTGCGTGAGAAAATACTGGGGGAAAGAATATCACTGCTTAATTAATTAATCCTTCGATAATTTTCATACATATAGATGGTTGTAACTAAAACAAACCCTCTCACGTGCTACTCGTTTTATTTTCAAGAAGGTCTACCTTATGAATTATATGCTTTAGTGCATCAAAGTCACCAAGCCAATAATTGGGTTTGTCTATACCTGTCATGTTAGCCATTGGGAGTGCATCAGTACTTGGTGTCTTGATATCTCCTCTAAAGTTCTTCACAAACGATCATTATTATTCATTAGAAAACTATTTATATATTGGTTGCATAACCAATATATGTGTTGTGATAATAGAAAACTCTTCGTCGAGCCACATCATAAACTCATATAGTCGTTTCTTTTCCTTTGGTTCGATCATTAAGCTAGCTATTTACCTATCTTACATGTGCAACCTTCACAAGAGCATCAAAGCGTTGAGAGGACCGTTGGATCTCATCCCAAATGCCTTGCGGCTATATGTAATATGCACACACCAACTTTTCAAATCTATGCAACCCCTCCCCTTGTTTTTGTTTGACAATTTTTTATAAAAATTTTTCTAGAATTTTTACTTATCTTCTCTCCAGATTTTTGTTTTATTTGTTTAATTTTTTTTACCTCGATCCTCCTTGTTTGATTCCTGTTTTCTTTTGTAGTTTTTTTTCTTATTTTGTTTGATTCTTGTTTTCTTTTTCTTATTACCCTTTTATTTTTGTTTTTTTAATTTTTTCTTTTTTGTCTAGGATTTTGAGACGATACGTTTTATTTCTTTTATTTTAACGTTACAAATTTTGATGTCCCCGCTGTATCAACTTTTGCGGCAATATGTACACTAATATATTGTTGCCTCCTTTGCGTACAAGGTTCAATCTATGTTTCAAGTTATCATTTTATCTTTTGCTTGTACGAACGGTCGACGTGGTTATTTATACATACGTTCACAGGTTGTGGCTTTCACCCTCACATCACCATTGTGTAGCGCTGACATCAAAAACTAATTACAAACATGTAAAAGTTTTAATGAGTAAAACACAATTTTTAACTCTCGATCACTTGGATATAAATTAATCATATAAAAGTTTTTATGTTAAAATTCACCTCATATATATGTGTACACATTTTATTGGAAGATATATATTGACAGATAAATAGCCTTCTTTGCATCCTTTTTAAGTTGCTATTTAAAGGCGTTGGATTTCTCACTGTTTTGTTACCGGGTTCGACCAACCAGTCGGGAACACGAACCAGTCACATAAATAATACGGTTTTCATTTGAACCAGTCGGACCAGTTTAGGTGGTCAGAACAGATTTTGATAATTTTTCCTTTCTTAGTTTTTGATAAATTTTGTATTCCATGATTCATCTCTTAGTTACTTAAGTCCAGATATTTTGATTTTTAAATCTGATCTTACCGATTTAACAAACCACTACAGTTTTATAAACATTGGATTTTAACAAATATATGAGAGAGCAGCATCTCTCCACGTGTTCACTGCCAAAATGCTTAACGTCCCTGATCCACTCACTTTGCGATAAGACTTTTTTTTATAGATATAATCCTTGAACTTTGGTATCATACGCAATATGCATGCCTCATTCTTTTCTTTTATTTTCACTTGCGCCCTAAGTTTCATACTTTCATGGGATTCTTACATTAAGGTTCTATATTTGATGTGAACGAAAATCCACTTGATTTGGTTGTTATCAGGCTAGCGCTATAGAAGTATTGCAACTCGAACAGAAGCAAATTGTGAGCCTAGTGAATGTTTCTACCTATGTCAATGTCTTTGAAGAATGACTTATTACTCGAATCGTTGATTCATAGGTGGATCGGTGAGACTAGAGAAGAAGGACGAAAAAACCAGGCTCAACTCATAGAAAATATAAATAAACCTTTTTAATATTAGTATTATTTATAATTATTGTTTTTAATTTATTATTATTCGTTTTAAACTATGTTATTTTGATTAGAATTAATATTTCAGTGAAGTTTTTTATTTCATTTCAGACTCTAGTCATTATGTTGATTACTTTGAGGAGAATAACCTACTAACAGAAGCTTTTTCATAATGTTTAAACAACTTTCAATTATTTTAGTCAAACATCCTATTCATTTCAAATAAAAACTTTTACAATAAAGTGGCATGTAAACATGCAACAAGTTACGTCATAACCCTCATGAACGACCCGCTAAACATTGTTCAGAAGGTCCACGACCTAAGGGGCGAGAAAACCAAACGTATCAAGTATGATGTGTCTTTTACCGAAACACCCTTGTATTGTGGCAACCATGAAATCAAATTTGTGGTGCAACCATAAGTTACTCAAAAGTATAGGGGGTAAAAGCAAACATCATCCATCATAAATACCACTTCTTCTCTTCAGGTTGTCACAACATTCACACAATTACCACCCAATATGGAAGTAAGTGGAGTATGGTGTTGTGTGGGAATAATATTGATAATATTAGTGTGGTGTGCATTGAGGTTTTTGAATTGGGTGTGGTTCAAGCCAAAGAGGATTGAGAGGTTGTTAAGAAAGCAAGGCCTCAAGGGGAGCTCTTATAAATTGTTGTATGGAGACATGAAAGAGTTGGTGAAGATGCTAAAGGATGCCAAATCAAAACCCATAAACCTAGACGACGATATCATTGCCCGTGTGTTGCCATTCGACGATAAATCTATCACTACTTATGGTACATGTTCTGTCACAATATATATCGATTATTAATTATATTATTTTGATAAGTTTTCTGCTAAAACTATTTGATCATGTGTTCTACAATGGCTATTCATGTTAAATGCACTCAATGATTATGATATGACTGATTTTCTTTTAATAAGAGATGTGTACACTTTGTTTAAAACTAGTTCAGCACATTTAAACATACGTTAAAGGCCATATTAACGCCCACTATAAGGATTGTTTCACATTTAAATGCTCGTTTAAAGATTGCTATAATTTTTAAACACTTGTCAAAGGGCTAAACATTCTTTTAAGAACGGTTGCACTTTTTAAATGCAAATAGGTGAAGTGCGTTTAGCTCAACCTTATATAACTAGCATTTTCACAAACTTCATAATTTTTCCTTTTACAAGTTTGCATGTTCTTTTTCCTTATTTTGATCCACAAGTTTTGTTGCCAAAGCCTTGTGACTTAGGGGCTGTTTGTCAACTTCTGAATGATTAAGTGCTGAACCAATAAGAGGTCTGAACCATTAAGTGCTAAACCATTAAAAGGTCTGAACTATTAAGAGCTATTTTATCATTTAACTATTCAAATGCAAATGTTTGATTTATTCAGATAAGAGGTCTTAACCATTCAGCATTAGACCTCTTAACCATTCAGCACTAGTATAATGATTAACCATTCGATGGCAAATGTCTGAACCATTCAGACATTTGCACTCGAAACAAACAGTCTGAACCATTAAGTGTTGAACCATTCAGACATCTGAACCATTAAGAGGCTGATTAAGAGACTGCCAAACAACCCCTTAGTGATTGTCTTCCATAGGTGTGTTACAGGCTCAAATAGTATATTGGTTACATGGTATTTAGTAGTAAAAATCATTAAAAAAGAATCTGTTTTAAAAGTTATTAAATTTAGTTTTATAAAATGCTAGCCACTCACTTTCTAGAGAAATAAATGTGTTATATTTAATTAAAACCATGTCTTATTCTAGAACTAGCAAAAACCTATCGTCAAAATTATTATTTAATAAAATTATCACACATAAGTATAATTATGGTTTTTTATGCATACATGTAATTTTGCAAGCATAAAAGCCAACACTTGTGTAGGTTTTACTAAAAAAAATATATATTTACATGTGTAAGTAAAACTTACATTGGTGTTAACTTTTTTATTCTAGCAAAATTATACATATACAAATAAGATTATAATCTTTATATGTGTAATAATGTTTTTTTAAAAAATAATAATTATGATTGTTCTTGATAAGTTTCACAAGTTCTCACGATAAATAGGGTTTTGATTTGGATATTTGCCTATATATAAATGAAAGCCTAACAATTAAGATAATAGATCCGTCTATGCTCAAATTATGCTATCACCAAACTAGAAAATAAAAACGATCTTTTTCCTATTATGTGCTTGTATAGGTAAAAATTGTTTCACATGGTTGGGTCCTAGGCCTATCGTGCATATAACAGAACCAAAAATGGTAAAGGAGGTGTTAGCAAAAAACTATCAATTTCAAAAGCCAAAGGGAGGAAACCCTTTGGTTAAATTACTAGTGTCGGGTCTAGCAGATGCTGAAGGTGTTCGATGGGACAAACATAGAAAAATCATCAATCCTGCTTTCCATGTTGAGAAGCTCAAGGTTTGTTCTTATTGTTTTTTTTATCATTTTATTAGAGAAAAATATAAGTGAAGAATACAATGATAATATATTTTTGTTTATAGCATATGGTTCCTGCATTTTATACTTGTTGTGTTGAGATGATCAACAAATGGGAAGATTTGATAGGGAGGGAAAGCGCGTGTGAAATCGATACGTGGCCTTACCTCCAAACATTCTCTAGTGATGTAATTTCACGTACTGCATTTGGTAGTAGCTTTGAGGAAGGCAAAAGAATATTTGAACTGCAACGCGAACAAGGAGAGTTAGTTTTGGAGGCTTTACGATCAATCTACATTCCTGGATTAAGGTGAGTTTTTCTTGATAGCCTAACTTCTTACCAGAGATTAGTTTTAAATGAAAACACTGTTACTTTATGTTATAATGTTGAAAGGATATAGATTTGACATGAAAGGTTCTTGTTTGTGATATTTTTTAAAATATTCATTGGAGGTCTCTCGAAAAAAGGTGTAACCGTAGATAATTCATGTCTCTTTGGAAACATCAAGTAGTTCCCAAAACCAAAGTTTGAGTGTTTGAATCCTAAAGGATGCAAATTGTGATGTATTTACTCCACAAAAATCTAGGAATTGTTGTTAAAAGAAAAGCTTGTAATTCGTCAGTGATACTACGTTGGAAAACATGAGTGAGTAAGGAATTACTGATGGCTTACCAAACATTGAACCGGTGAATAAACGTATCAGTTATAATATAGTTTATTCATAATTTTGATATACTTAACATCAGTACATATTATTATTATTTCTGTTAATAGTAGTACTCAATATTTAGGATTATTCATATCCGTTAATTAATCATATTATTACACATTTAGTCTTGCTAGCTATGGTTCTACGTTTAAAATATTTTTAAGCCTGCTATTGATAAAGTTGTTTAATGTGTAACTTTCAACATCATATGACAATGATAACATTTTTACACACACTTGATAACGTTGTTAAATTAGTGTGCACTTGACAACATTGTATCGTCTTGGTCGTACACGTCCAACAATAGTCGATTTTAATAGATTTGTTACGAGATTTATAATTAGGTCACACATAATTTTGCAGATTTGTACCAACAAAAAGGCATATGAGGATGAAGGAAATTGGGCGTGAAGTGAAGGCTTCGATAAGAAATATTATTAACAAACGAATAATGGCAATGAAAGAAGGGAAAAATAATCATGAAGACTTGTTGGGCATACTACTGGATTCCAATTCCAATGCAATAAAACAAGGGAATAACAAATCTGGATTAAGTATCGAAGAAGTTATAGAAGAATGTAAGCTTTTCTACCTTGCGGGACAAGAGACTACAGGAACTTTGCTTGTTTGGACTATGGTGTTGTTGGCTCAACACCCAGATTGGCAAGCTCGGGCTAGAGATGAAGTTTCAAAAGTGTTTGGGGGCCAAACACCAGACACTGACGGGCTGAGTCGTTTAAAAATCGTATGTCTTTTCACCCTTTGATGGAAACACAAATAGGTTTTATGTTTTCGTTAAAAGAAACATCAACACTACTAGAAAACTGGTCATTTTTCTACTTAAAAAACGATCACAAATTTATGACTGTTCGAGACAAAATAACAATGAAATTAGCAACGAAAATTGAAACAGTCGCAAAATCAGTCGCAATATAGGATTTGTTGCAAAAATTGGTAGTAAAATTTGCAACATTAGTCACAACATTGGTCACAATAGTCGCAATATTGGTCACAACATTCGCCATCTCAAATTTGCAGCTACAAATATGGTCGCTAAAATCGATTGTAAGAAAGCCATGGTCACAATTTAGGTCGCAAAACTAGATTAGCAACAGAGGCTTTGCGATTGCTTTTTCCGTCGCAAACTTATCGTAATAACCAGCTTTTGTGACTGAAAGTGTCACTGCAAATGTCCATTTTTATAGTAATGCAGCAACTACATACCAACTCAAGATTTTGTCAAACTTTGCTTTTTATAATATTTTACTCACCATGTTGTTTTGCAGGTTACCATGATTTTTTATGAGGTACTTAGACTTTACCCACCTGTGGCAGCAGTAACACGCATGATACATCAAGAAACCACATTAGGCCACATAACGTTACCTGCTGGATCTCTCCTACAATTGCACATTATGCTTTTGCACTATGACCGCGACATATGGGGCGACGATGTGAAGGAATTCAATCCTGAAAGATTTTCGGATGGTGTGTCGAAGGTGACCAAGGGTCAAGCATCATATCTTCCTTTCGGTGGGGGTCCTCGTATATGCATTGGGCAAAATTTTGCAATGATGGAAGCGAAATTGGCACTCGCAATGATTCTACAACGCTTTCGCTTTGACATCTCACCATCGTATTCTCATGCCCCGCATAGCGTCATTACTCTTCAACCTCAGTTTGGAGCTCATTTGATATTACATAAGCTTTAAATGGTTTGAAGTGATAGTTTTGTTTTGTTTTGTATATGCTACACCATAACTATAATTACTTTTCTCCTTATAAAATTATACTTTATATTAGAACCAAGGTTTTATTTTTCATAGTTCAATAGTAAACCAACACGTATCACTAACAAATGAATGTCAGTGATTCTAGATGGATTGCATACATAAAACCACAAAATCATTATTTCAATTAACTTTTAGGATTTGTTTTTCATCTATGTCTGTACAATAAAATATTATAATCAATTCCCTCGTCTAGTATATTCAGAAAAGTTTATGCTAAATTGTTTGAAAATATTTCCGACGGAGACTTACTGATGAATAAACACCGGAGAAACTATCACCCACGACCTGATTTCCTATGGGACTTCTCCGACAAATTCTTTTTGATGACGGCTTTCACCGATGGATTACTGATGGGTGTGCCCATCGGTGATGCTTGGTTATGTAGTAATGGTTTTAGGCTTCAATTATATTGCTATTCCTTGTTAGATTACAAATGAGGTATTCTTGTTGTATGACTATTTCGACTATGGAATTAATTCTTAGTTAAGTATCATAACCTACACATTTGTTTCTGATGATTTAACATCAAGTCGCGGATCTAATTGTTAATGTTATTGGATGTTAATATTAAAAGATTTAAAATTACTTTTGACAAACATTAGTTTCCAACCCATTGATTCTGACATTAATGTCATATTAGTGCAAATTATTACTGGAAAAATGAGACTAATGCATCATTTTAAAAATAATTAGATTATCTAACAAAAAGGTTGCATTTGTTAATACAAATATTGCATTATATAACAAAAAGTTGCTTTAGAGATAATGCAACTTCACCTAATATAGCATTTGATAAAGGGAAAACTTTATAAAAATGTAAGCAACTTTTATAATTATACCAGTTAAGTCACTCAAACTTTTTTTGTTTCATTTTAATCACTCAACTTGTGAATAATGTGCTAATCTTATACATTTTACTTGTTTAACAGGTTAAAGTGCATATGTGGCTTTTTTATTTTCTTTTCTTAAACTTATTGACTTCACATTAACAAATTTATAATTTAAATGAATATTAAGTTTTAAAAATATATTTACTATTCGTCAAAAATACTAATTATATTAAGTTTTAAAAACATATTTACTTAATGGTAAAAATACTAATTTAATATATATCTGTTTGCAGCCTACTAAATATTTTTGAAAAATTCATATTAAAAGTGTTAAATAGTAGGTTCAAACAAAAGATCGACGTATTTTTTCAAACTAAAAAAAAAGTCGAACAATGACTTTCAAAAAAAAATTTCAATTCATACTCCAATAATCCAACAAATAAATATCCAAACTTCATAAACAATTTCTAGATAACTACACTTACAATTTCTATGCATCTCAAAATACATTATTTTAAACCAAAAAAATAATGATGAACATGAAGTAATTATTACCTCTTGTTCAAAGTTCTTGTTCTTCTTGTTTGCTTAATTGTAGGATCAATTAGGGTGAATAAATTAGAATTTAATCGATATTTATTTTGGAACAGATATGTTTCTAAAACTTCATATTAATTTAAATTATAATTGTTAATTCTAAGTAAACAATATTTTTAAAAAAGAAAACAAAAAAGCTACACATGCACTTTAACCTGCTAAACAGGTAAAATGTATAAAATTAGCACATTATTAACAAGTTGAGTGACTAAATTAGAACAAAAAAAGTTTGAGTGACTTAAATGGTATAATTATAAAAGTTGGTTACATTTCTATAAAGTTTTCCCTTTGATAAATTAAAAAGTTGTTTATGCTAATGTAACATTTATAAGACCTAATAAATGCAACTTCTCCAATGGCTAATGAAACATATTATTAGAGTTGCATTAGCTTTATTTTGTTGTAGTTACATATTTCTCATTTATAAGATTATTAATTACAGATTTTCTCAGATCAAAAAAGTAAATAACATGTTTCTTTTCTTAAAACTTAGGTTACATTTTTATTCATTTTAATATATTAACAGTTAGCTTACTTAATTAATATTTTACATGCACTTGTTTTTACTAAGAGAACTTTATATATTTTCATTTTAAGACCATCAAATACATATATTTTCTTAAGATGTATATAATGTATGAATACATATCCTTTTTGTAAGGAAAAGTGAGATGGTAATGTCAATTAGTTATTCGAATAGATAATTTCACCCAATTTAAATAATTACCACTTTAAATTCAACATGTATGGCCCACTGTTCTTTTTCCCACAGACCATAGAAGGTCACTTGTTACGAAGTGGAAAATTCTTGTAATGTGTAAGAAGCATTTAGGACGACTATTATATAAATTTATAGATTAGGGCTATAGTAAAAAAATCTATAAAATTTAAAAAAAGTTATGAGCTTAACATGCGTTATTTAATTATTTTAAAAATAATATTTTAGTCATTGTGTTATATATGTTAGCTAATTGTGTCTTATATATTTATTATGTCAAATATTAGTTTATTTTTATTATATATTTTATATCATTTGTTTATGTATATATCATTTGTTATACGTTTTAGATCATTTTATATAATTTTTGTTATAGATTATATAAACTTGTTATCAATCATTTTATGTGTTTTACAATTAGAAGTTGACAATAATATAATTTCATTAATGTATTTTTCAAAACTCATAGTGTTGAATATAACACAATTTGTTATTTTGTCATTGTTTTTTATAGATTATATAAACTTGTTATTATCAATCATTTTGTTTTACAATAGTGATGCTCTCAAGTTTGAACTTTATTTATGAATGATTGATGTAAATTAATTATGAAACTGAAAACCATTTGATAGATTACTTATTTCTAAAATTTTTGTCTATATATCGATGAGAAGCATAGACGGAACTAATCCTTTGAATTCAAATTATACAACTCAAGTTTTAAATTCACAGTAATGTAATTTCAATAAAAATTTTTAATATAAGTATCTGAAATATTCAAAGTTATCTTTATATTATGTTATTATGTGTGCAAAAAAGCCATCCCTATACTAATACTTTTTAGCTTTGTGTATACGTTACTTAAGTTTCGTTGGTTTAATTCTATATTTTTCCTTTTAGGTTGAAAGTTTATTGGTATTTTTGTCTGGTTTTGTTTCATGTTGTTCTGCTAGTTTTCTAAAATTAGAAAAAAGTAAAATATAATATCCATAGCACAAAATAAAAAGAAAAAAGTAAAAAGAAAGAAAAGATCACCAACAAAGGAGCGATGTACGGAAAACAAAGGTCTTCTTAACAAGTGTGTTTATTATTCGAATTAGACTCGAAAAATTTAAGATGTAATTCAAACTGAATTTTTGATATTCGAATCACTATGTGAGAAAAATCAGAAGTAGAAAATATTGATACAAAAGTGGAAACATCTTGGCGTGCAGACAATGACGGAGCTTGGACACTCCCATAAATGGGCGGGGCGAAATTAATTTTTTTATGATGAGTAAACTCAATATATATATAAAATTTTACAATATCGGGCCAAAAATTTACACCAACAGACCAAAAATTAACACTACTGATGAAAAAAGGAGAGGGGGCGGTGGCCCCGCCGGCCCCTATTATCCTCCGCCCTTGCGCGCAAACCCTTTGATAGTGTTTGGTACACAGAAATGAAGGGGTAGAATGAAATGAATTATTGAAGGTGAATGAAAAATATATATTTGGCTGGTAAATGTAATGAAATGAAACATTACATAGTTGATTACATTCACTCAATTTTATTCCATCCAGGCATCACCCTTCTTATTTTTTTTTCATTCAATTTATTATTCCATCACTAGTCATCAACACCGCCCACTCACCCACCATACAAACCATCACCGACCACCAAGATCGATCGTCATCGACCACCACGTCCACCACCACCGGCCAACACCACCAAGCACGGCCACCACCACCACCATCGACCACATTTCCAACCATGGCCACCACCACTTCCATCGACCACCACGCCAACCACCACCACCCACCGCCACCACCCACCACCCACCGCCACCACCCACCGCCTTCACCGCCACCACCCACCGCCTTCACCGCCAACCACCGGCCACTGCCGCAAACCACCACCACCATAACCACTTTTACATTTTATTCTTTCGTTTATAAACAACATAATAATTTATTATATTTTTAAAGGGTAACCAAACAAAAAAATAAATGTAATGATTTATTTAATTATTTCATCATTTTATTCTTACATTTATTCTATTACTTCGTACATTTCGTTTTCATAACCAAACATACCCTTTGTGTTTTTATTCTATTTAATCTTTATGCTTTTACCAAGTCAAATATATAAAGTAAACATTGGTTTTGTATAATTCAAAAAGTAGGAGATTTTTTTATTGCATTCAATCTTTTGTTGATATATGTAAGAAATCATGACAACGAAATTGGTGTATTCCGAATTAAAAGTTACAAATTTCTAGAATGTACGACTTAACCTATGAAAATCGATTTGATTTCTTTTAAAGAAACAAAACTATAACAATGAAAATTGAAAGTATATGGTTTAAATTTTTCAGACTTTTCTCAGGCCAATGATGATATTGGTGATTCACTGACTCTTGGGTTAAATATTTAGTGTATTGTTATAACTAGGTTAAAACACATGTATTACATGGATGGAATAAATAAAACATACAAAAAATCATTAGTTTTATAGATAATTTATTTTCAAGATGTTATTATCCATTAATGAAATAAAAATATAATGAATATTTAAAAGTTATAACACATAACGAATTAGACATTATTACTCTATATTTAATATGTATTAATAAATTATTAAAATAACTACATTTATATTTTAGATGTTTAATAGTTAGTTTACTTATTTACAATAATTATCATTTAATATGAGAGAGACAAGAAACACAAATGTAAATATATTTGTTTTAACATATTTTAGTTAAAAAGTAAAGTCAAATTAATTGTTTTTATAATTTTCGTATTTATTATGAGAGATATGTGAGAAAATAATTTTTTGATATGCTAGAATGATAACACGTGTCATTTGATATGTTAGAATGATGGCACGTGTCTTAAGAAAACTTTCTATTATTATAGGTTATAGATTTAATTAGTTTGTCACATTTATGATTAGTTTGTTATGGTATATTTTTTTATCTATTAGAACCTCTACATATAGATAGATATTTTAAGATTGATTTAGTATACAGAATATTAATATCACTAGCTATGCTCTCCTTTCTTTCATGTCACTATGATTATTTTAGATCACTTTTGATAGTAGTTAATGATTTATGATGTAGGTTGTTGTTGAAATACATTCTCCCTAACCTTCATGGGCAAGTTTGTCTCAAACCGCAAGGCTCGAGCCTTTGATGTATGGGTTTTCGTTTCATCATCCCATATTCTTGTGAAGTGTGTCGACATGTTGCCTCTTAAAATAACTTCTTTTGCATGGAAATTGGCCATTTTATTTGATAAAGTTTCATCCATGTTGTCGCACCTTATTCTTTTGATGGGTTTTTCAAGTTGTGTTTTAACCATTTTATGAATATTAATCAAGCAAGTGCTCGCTTTACAGTTTTGTTTAAAAAAAAGTCCACATGGCTTAGTCAAAGTATCCACACTTTATAGAAAATAATATACTCGTGCAAATAATGGTGTGTGATATTTACCACATACCTCAATTACAATGTATCAAATAAAAGAGACTAGTAGGCTAGCTAGTGAACTGGTGCTTTATCGGTGATTTAATTAGCCGTTCAAAAATAATAATAATAACAACTAGTGGTTTTTATTGAACTAGCGTAAAACGATGACTAGTATTCTTAGCCTTGAAACAAGGATCGAACACCCTTGTTTGCTATTTTATTGAAACATGTTTATTGAAGTGAAAACACTGTGTGATGCATGACCTAATCTCTTGTGTCAAACTTCAACACACGCCATCAAAGCTTATATTCCTCCTTTTATCACTCCATTTTGTAGAGATTTCCTTTGCAGTTACCGGCGTTAATCACATTCCTCATCACCAATCCTTAATTATTTGCACATATATAAAAGGTTATAATTAAAAGTAGGCACGTGTAGGACTCCTTTCGTCATGATTCATCCATGTATGTTATGACCACCTTTACCCTTGACGGGTATTGCATCTTCGTTGTTTTATAATAGAAAACTCTTCATTGAGAGCCTCATCAGATCCTCATATAGACGTTCTTTTTTACTTTAGTTCATTACGCTTTTTACTTATTTCACATGTGCAACCTTCACAAGATCATTATGGTGTTGGGAGGACCGATATCTCCCATCCCAAATGCCTTGTCGCTACATGTAATAGGTAAACACCAATGTTTCATATCCATGCCACCCCCCCTCCTTGGTGTTTGGAAATTTACATATATTAATAGTTGCATATTAGATATATGTAAGTTAGTGTACTATATATTACGATACAAACATTTAAATATTACTAATTATCAACTTTTAGATGCAATTATTGTTGTACCATGTCCATAATAGGTTTTACATGTCCTTTTTTCTTTTAATTTTTCCTTTAAACCCAATACTTTTACATATTTTATAATTTAACCTCTACAATTTTTCACTTTCAACTTTAATGCTCAATACTTTTTCATATTTTATAAAATTTAGATTTACGGTCTAAAATTTGAGAGTTATCACATCGTAACGTGCACGTGTGGTTCAACTTTAATGCTCAATACTTTTACATATTTTTTAAAATTCAGCATTTTAGAAAAACACAATAGTATATTCAGAAAAACACAATAACTAACACAAAGACACAATAAACTGTACTAAAGACACAATGACTAGATATTAGCTTAATAACGTAAAATTTTTTAAAATTTTCATATATCAGTACTATACTCGTTTTATAGATAAAAATGCTCATTTGTTTATAAAAAAATAATGTCGTACATAAAAGTTATGAACATTTTAATAAAAATGGGGGAACTTGTAAAAAGTCAACATAAGTGACTATTTATAAAATACCTATCTTACAAACTTTTCCTTACAATTTTAATCTCAACCATTGATTAATGAGATGGATGGTTGAGATTACTTTTTACACTTTTTCGTCTTAGAAGACTTTGTATTTGAACCCAATCCTATTTAATAAGACAAAGAATCAAGAAAGTTAGAATTAAGAGATCTAGTATTGTAATAAGTTTCCACCAAATTTTTTTTAATAATAGATAGATTTATACATGCTATTTACATAATTAACTATCCTATTTACGACTTGAAGACAAACCAAATATGAAAATGATCAAGAATTATGAGAAATTTATTACCTCTAATAAAACAAGGTTTTCTAGGGACATGTGTCAATCAATCAGAGACTCCCCAGTTGAGTTTTTCCGCCTAAAATTTATTAAATTGTGATTCCATTTATTTTTGGAATCTATGATTTTAATTTAAAAAATGTAGTTATTAATCATTTTAAAAAAACAATCAACAATTACCATAATTAATGTTTTAAATAGTTTTCATATTAGAAATTGATATAGTTTAAGTTTAAAATTGTTTTCATATTAAGATTTGATATCAAAGTGTATTGGATTACTGATTATACGTGTTCTTAGTGTTTAAATTCTCTTAAAATTTTCATATACATTAAAGAAGTAAATGTTTCAAAAATAACACCTTAGTGCAATAAAAATTACAATAAATTATTTTTCATTTAAATTAAAACTAAAAATCAATTTTAATATTTAAGTTAAATACAATTTATAATCAAAATTATATGATAAATTATCATTCATTATAAACAATTTATGTCATAAAATGACAAATTGTTTTAGAAACAAAATTCAATGATCCATGAAAAAAAGATATTAAAAAGTTGATACCATACTAATATTTAGATTTAGACATTATTTAAAAGAATTGATATAAATATGATCAAAATCATCTTTGTATTTTTGAATGAAGAATTCAAAAAGGTGAGTTAGGGACTCAAATATAAAATTACTGCTTTTTTGTTTACTCATATAGTTTTATGAAATTATCTCGAAAAAAATTATACTAAAATTTTTACTTTTTTAAATGATCTTGACATGAAAAAATATGATCGCACAATTATAGTAGAATAATTAGACTTTGAAAAAAAGCTAATGTTTACAATCAAGGTGAAATATAATTGTTAATGAACATGTACATTTTAATTTAATTTAATTATTTATTATATCTATTCTTAAGAATTTTAATACTTAACTTTTTAATAAAAATATTTTTGTTGTAATTCCAAGATATCAAAATACAACCCGACATATGGGACATAAAATTTATTACATTAAAACTGGTCTACATGAAAATAAATATTTTTTATTCATAAGTCATTGATTAATAATAAAATATTTAAATTTTAAGTAGAACATATACCATGCTTAAAATTTGAAATAACGATTACAAAATGTATCAACTTTCTAGACTCCAAATATGGTTTTGATTTCACTACCTTTCAATCTATTTTAGATCGATTCTTTCTTACAATCTAGAATTGGTTTGTTTTTTAATCTCAAATTAATTATAATAATTATATTATTTTTTAAATTTCTTACACTAACTTATAGAGTCGGTGTATATTTACATTTTACCATTTAACATAAAAATCAATCTGAATTCAAATCTTAAATCTTACAATATATTATTTTTCATCAGTCGTGTAGTATACGGGTTCTAACCTAGTTTGAAATATACACCTGAGTTACTTTCATAAATTCTTCTACTCTAATAAAAGGATAATTATGAAGGATACGTGACAACATCATATTCATTCTTACAAAATTTTCCCGCTTCTCTCTCCTTTTAAATAATTAACTTAATTACAAATAATATTATTTAAGTATTTTTTAAATTGAAAATGGTTTTCTAATAAAGTAGTTTTTTAAAATATTTTTTTAAAGCATCAAACTTTTTTAAAAGTATGAAATATTTTAAATTTAGTGTTTTTAAAAAGTAAATTTTTTATAAAAAAATAAAAAATGAGAGTTATAATAAGAATATATATAAAAATGAGAAATTTTAAACAAACTGTTTATTTTTTTATAAAAAAAAGTTTAAAAAGTTGATATTGTTATTTTATTACTTATATTTTTTACTACTACGTAATTTAAATCATATCTTATTTTAAAATATTATTTTATAAATAGTTAAAATTTTATTATATTTAATATTTTATTTATTTAACTCGTATAATACACGGGTTTACTAAAGCAGTTGAATACATAAAAAGCCACAACTTCACATGAATTTCACGTGCATATACGAGAACATTGTTGTAATATTTAAATTTGTATCTTAATCAATTATTTTGTTTTAAAATGCCTTCAGTCTTTTCACTCATTTGAGGTATCTTAGAAACATAAGCATAATTAAAGAAACAAAAAATAAAAAGATCTCATGAAGACTCTCGCTTGTAATTGAATTTGAAACAAAATATTTTAAAAAAAAGTTAAAAACAAAAGTTTAAAAAACAATATTATCGTTTTATTAATTTCTTAAAATCATTACTCATGTATAGTTTCAATATATCTTATAATTAATAAATTATTATTATTATTATTTAATATTTTATGTATTCAACTTATATATAATACACGAGATAGTAAGCTAAGAAACGAATAAAACAAATGTTTTATAAATATTGAATTTCCACAAATAAATAATGTATGAGAGAGCAGCCTCTCTCCGCGCGTTCACTGCCTCATCCACTTGCATTGCGATTATATTATCTTTAGATACACAACCGGTTCGGGAACCGGTTCGGCCAAAAAAACCGGAACCGGTTTTTGGCCCAAACCGGTTTGGCCCAAACCGGTTCCAACCCGGTCCCGAACCGGTGGTTTGTAATCGGTTTTCCCCTTCCAAAACCCAAACCGGTTTCAACCCGAACCGATTTTCAAACCGGTTTCAACCCGGTTCCAAACCGGTTTCCAAACCGGTTTTCAAACCGGTTTCCAAACCGGTTTTCAAACCGGTTTTAACCCGAACCGGTTACCGTTGGGTAACGGCTATATAGCCGTTATAACCCATTTTTGACCGTTTTTTGGAGGTTTTTTTACCATTATACCCCCACTAGGTTAGTATATATATGTATTTGATGTTTTGGGTTGAATCACAACAACTTATAACACTCTCTACTCTCAAAAATCTCAAAAACGCTCAAACGCTCTCTACAAACACTCTCAAACGCTCTCAAAAACGCTCTCACAAAAATCCTTGAAATGGCTTCAACAAGTGCTCAATCTTCCGTTGGTTGTGAAGCGTCTTCAAGCAACGTGGTGGTAGCAATCCTTCCTACGAATAGGAACCCCGAAGTATGGTGCAATTACGATTTATGTCAAATGGCTAGCGGTCCAAACAAGGCTCGTTGCAAGTTTTGTCATAAGTTTTTCAAAAAAGATGCAAACACAACGTTGAAAAACCATATTGCAAATAAATATTGTAAAGCGTTAAAAGGTGAACCTTCACAAGGTCAAGCTTCGATGACAAACGAAGGAAATCTTTGGGCTTATAACGTTGATGCGGTTCGGGAGCAAATGGCGCAATTTGTAATTCAAGAAAGCTTGCCATTCAAACATTTCGACAACGAACGTTTGACTCGACTCATTCAACGAACTCTCCAACCACGTTACACCAATGTAAGTCGTGCTACTCTTCGAAGAGATTGTTTAAAAATGTGGAAAAAGGCTAAAAATGAATTAATATCTTATTTTGAAAATTTACAAACCGGTGTTAACTTAACTAGTGATGTTTGGTCGACACCTCACGGTTCACCGGACTCGTACATTTGTGTCACCGCTCATTGGGTTGAACCCGATTCGTGGCAAATGATGAAACGTACGATTGCGTTTGAATTGTTTGATTATCCTCACACCGGCCAAAACATTTTTTATGTTATTGATAAAGTTATTCAAACGTATAAATTAGAAAACAAAATATTTTCTATATCTTTTGATAATGCGTCAAACAACACTCTTGCGATAGATCATTTGAAATTAAAATATAAACCAATATGTGAGGGTGTGTTTTTTCATAGTCGATGTGTTGCGCACATCATAAACTTAGCCGTTCAAGACGGTTTAAAAACGATTGAGGGCCAAAAAGATTGTTTTAAAAGAATGTTACGTGATATTTTTAGTAATAACCAAAGATATACTAAATATCGCAAGTTTTGTAAAGACGCAAATACTAAATGTTTAGGTCCGAATTGGGACGTACCAACACGATGGAATTCCACATGTAACATGTTTGAAAAGGCTATAGAACAAAAAGAAAGTTTAATAGCCTTTCATAATAGTTTGGTAAGTCGGGGAAATGCAAATTCTTACCATCCATCGGGTTGGGCCATCATCGAAGAAGTAACAAAAATGCTTCAAGTTTTTAAAAACAACTACATGTCTTTCTGGAGTTTATTACCCAACGAGTCCGTTGGTACTTTACCAAATTTATTTAATGACTTCAAAATTAAATGAAATGTCGTGTTGGGGTAGACCTTATTCGGATATGATACCCCCAATGAAAGAAAAACTTAAAAAGTATTTTGAAGAAATGCCTCCCGTTATTACATGTGCCGCAGCTTTAAACCCTTGTTTAAACAAGTCGGGAGTTGAAACTTTACTTGATAAAATTACTTTTAGTTTGGATTTAGAAGTTGGTAAACCAATGTATGGTACAACTTTAAAAGCTAATTTCAACAAACAATTACAACAAATGTATGATGTTTATTTATTAAAATACGGGGAAACATCACAAATTCATGATGCTTTAAGGCATGCGGCAAATGCCGAAAATTATAATGATCCAATGTTTGATTTATATAATACTTTAAGGGATGAATGTAATAAACGTCAACGTGGTGACACTCCGAGTAGTGAACTCGGGAGGTATGGTCTTACAAACTTTTTATCGACCATGACTCCACATGAATTTAAAAATTTTGACTTGTTGGCTTGGTGGAAAGGTAAGGAAGATCAATTTCCCATCCTATCCATTATGGCCCGAGATTTACTAACCGTCCAAGCTTCTACGGTAGCTTCGGAATCTGCTTTTTCTGTTAGTGGCAGGGTTATATCAATAAGACGAACTCGACTCACTCCACAAGCAGTTGAAATGTCAATTTGCTTGAAAGATTATTTGGATGCCGCGGAAAGAGTACAAGACAAACGTTCACTTGAAGGAGAACTGGAATACGAAGCAGAATTATACGAGGACGAGGTAGAGAGCGGATTGACACCGGGAATGACTGATGATGAAGCGGCATATGATGACTACCTTCGTAACAGTTCCGGTTCAGGTGGCGAGGAATAAACGTACAAGTAATACGAACGAAGAAACAACTATGTTAAATGTTTAGTTTTAAATGTTTAAATTATTTAAATGTTTTAAATGTTATAAATTGTTATAAATGTTTAAATGTTATGAATTGTTTAAATTGTTTATAAATGTTATATAAATTGTTAAAATGCTTACATTGTTTATAAATGTTATACAAATTATATAAATTATATAAATGTTATAAATGTTATATAAATTATATAAATGTTATAAGTGTTATAAATGTTTATGTTTTAATTAAAAGTTTAAAATTTTATTTCAATATAACAAAAATCCAAAGTAAAAAAAAAAAAAAAAAAAAAAAAAAAAAAAACCGGTTTGGGCCGAACCGGTTTGGGCCCGAACCGATTCCAAACCGACCCAAACTGGTTTGGGTGGTTTGGGTTTTTTAGGTTTGAAACCGGTTTGGACCCGAACCGGTTTCGGGCCAAACCGGTTTTGACCAAGTTTGACCAAACCGGTTTCGGTTTGGGACCCGAACCGGTTTGGGTCAAAAAACCGGTTTGTACACCCCTTGAAATTTGGTATCAAACGCCATATCCATGCCCCCAATCTTTTCTTTTCTTTTCACTTGCACCCCTAAGTTCCATGGGATCCCTACATTATTTGATGTTCTATATTTGATGTGAACGATATCATACTATAGAAGTAATACAACTCGAACCAATGCAAATTTTTGAGCCAAGTGTATGTTTTTCTACATACGTCAAATATTTTTAGTAGACTTACTTATGTCCGGACCAACAAGATCGAAGAAACTGTCATTCATACCTGTTTGTGTTCGAATCAACAATACATGTGGAAGTTCGAGCTCTATACCTATAACTTTAACATGCTTCTACGGATAAAGTAGTTTTGAACCTAAGACACATGCAACAATGCATGTGTTGGAGTGCCTCACATTTAAATGCATGCTCTTAAGAAAAATGATAAACTTCATTACTTCTACTTTGAACATTAATCTAGCATTTAAATTTTCCTTTACCTAAAAGAAGCCTTTTGGTCACCTATTTGGAGTACCGTCTTTCAAGTCAACACATGATTATATATATCATATGATATTTAATAAGTGGCTAATTACTCGAATCACTGATTCATATAGAAGAAGGGTGAAAAAACCAGGCTCCTAACTCATAGAAAATATAAATAATAAACCTTTTAATAATTAGTTTTTCTAGATGTTGGTTTTTTATTTATTTTCATTCATTTTAAATTTAAGTTAATTTTGATCGAAATTTGGTTAAATTTTTTATTTCATTTAATACCCTAGTCATCATGTTGATTATTTGAGAACAATAGTCTACTAATAGAAGCTCTTTCAAAATGTTTAAACAACTTTAAGTATTATAATTAAATTTCTTCCGCATTAACCCAATGTTATACAACACATAGTCAAGTATGATATGTCTTTTACCAGAACACCCTTGTAAAAATATTGTGGCACTCATGAAATCAAAATTGGGGTGCAACCATAAGCTATTACTCGAAAGTATAGGGGGTTTAAGCAAACATCATCCATCAATAAATAGCACTTCTTTCTTTCATGTTGTCACAAGATTTACACAATTATCACCCAAGATGAAAGTCAATGGAGTATGGTGTGGTGTGGGAATAATATTGATGATATTGGTGTGGTGCGCATTAAGGTTATTGAATTGGTTGTGGTTCAAACCAAAGAGGAATGAGATGTTGTTAAGAAAACAAGGCCTCAAGGGAAGCACCTATAGATTGTTGTATGGAGACATGAAGGAGTTGGTGAAGATGCTGAATGAGGCCAAATCAAAACCCATAAATCTAAACGACGATATCATTGCCCGAGTGTTACCATTCGACGCTAAATCGGTCTCTACTTATGGTATACGATCTGTCACACTGAATGATGAGTATTATATTATTTTTATAAGTTTGATCATATGCTCTACTAAAAATATAATAGATCATGTTAAATACACCCAAAAAATGCACTCGTATAATGATATGATTGATTTTTTGATAGAAAGCGTTTGAACTCCTATTTAAGACTCGTTCAACACATCTAAACACATGTTTAAGGCCATTTGAACACCCATTTTAAGGATTTCCACATTTAACAAAACGCTCGTTTGAACACAACTATACTTTTTAAACACCAATTAAAGGGCTAATGCTCGTTTAAGACAATTCCAATTTTTAACCATTAATAGGTGAATTACGTTTTGCTCAACCTGATATATTAAACATTTTGAAAAAACTTTTTAATTTGGTGTTGGTATTTAAGGCCATTTGAACACCCACTATGTTTTGTTGTCCACAGCCTGTAATGGTAAGATGTGGTGTGAGTTCAAATAGCATGCTGGTTAGGTGCTATTTATAAGTAAATAAATATTGTTAAAAAAATAAGTTACGGTTTATTTATGTGGTAATGGTTCTAATAAAAATGATATCAAAGCTAAAAAGATTAAGAAGAAATTTTAAGGATCAATTTTTTTAATCAATAGTTAAAATCAGATTGTGGGAAAAAAGTTTGTTAGAGATTTATTTTAGGCATAATCATTATTATTGATTTTTTTTTTCAAATTCTTCCATTCTTTTGAACGTTCATAGATTTATATACGATGTTTTTTAAATTACACCATAAAAAACAAGCGTTTTTTTAATCTTTAAAACAAGTACTTTAGTATAAAAAGATTAAAAGAATGTTTTCAGCTCATATAAATTTTGCTTGTTATTGTGTTTTTAATGCACTTCATTTTATCTTTTCATTTACTATTGTGTTTTTCTAAAATTATGAATTAAAAAAAGCATAATGATGAAATAACACTTTTCTATACTTTTAGTATGTAAAATACTATGATTAAATAACAACTAATTAAACTTACGCACTAAAACAATGACAAAATAACAAAAAATTATATAAGACGTAAAACACAATGATAAAATGTTCTTTTTTTTGCTTCATCATTGTGTTTTCACTGTAACCTATGAGTTTTGTAAAACATATTAGTGAAATAACATCATTTTATGCTTTTAACTGTAAAACAAAATAATAAATAACAAGAAATTTATATAAAATATAATAAATAATGACAAAAATAACATAAAGTGATCTAAACGTAAAACAAAATGATGAATACATATAACAAATGATAGAAAAATATTTTACATAATGACCTAATATAAGACATAATCACATGATTTATTTGACACAATTACCAAAATGTTCATCCTCTTTAAAATAAAAAATACATATCAACCCAAAAATATTATTAAACATTTCAAATTAAATCCTATTTTTTATATAAATATACCCTAATTAAGTATGTTAACCACTCATTTTTTTTGCGAAAATAAAGAATTAATATTTAGTTTTGAAATAAAAGAATTTAGGTAGGATGGAGTACTTTTTTGTTGAATTAATAACAATAATTTTATCGCCCTTCCAAATAAAAAGGTTGGTGGTTGACAATCAATATGCTTGCTTTCTTGTACGAATTAGTGTAGTAATTACTATATTGAAAAAGTATCTATATTTGCATTTAGGGCTACAAATGAACCGAACGAACACGAACAAAGTCTTGTTCATGTTTGTTCGTTAAGAAATTATCCCGTTCATGAACCGTTCACGAACACTTACCGAACGAGATTATTTGTTCGTGTTCGTTAATTAAGAAAATGAACATGTTCATGAACTGTTCACGAACACTTACCGAACACAAACAAAAACAAACGAACACAAACAATTGGGCATGAACATGACGAACACAAAGAAGCTCATGATCACAAACAAATACAAATGATTATAGATTTATTTTAGAATAAAATTTACATTTTTATTACAAACATTACACAAAATTAATCAAAAATAAATTACTACTTAACATAAATATAAAAGAAATACTTGAAATAATAGTCATAAAAATAACTGACATAAACATTAAGAATATAAACAAACGGACATTAATGAACATAAATGAATACATTATCGAACGTTCACGAACGGACATTAACGAACATAAACGAACACATTATCGAACGTTCACGAACATAAATGAACGAACGCGGCTTGTGTTCATGTTCATTCGTTTAACTAAACGAACGAAATTTTCTTGTTCGTGTTCGTTCATTTACTAAACGAACGAACATAAACGAACTTCCTGCCAAACGGTTCACGAACTGTTCGTTTGCAGCCCTATTTGCATTTACGCTCAAATATTTTTTTCTCACCTTTTGGTAATAACAATCAACTGCTTCTTTGGATATTGTATTCATTAACATGTTAGGGTGTAGCTTTTATTTCTCCTCACATATCCTTACAACCGGTGTTCAGACTCAGATTCAACTCGTCGGTCGAACCATGAATCGAAGGGACCATCGGTTTGATCCACCCTAGCTAATTCGTTTTGTAGCCAAAGAACCGGCTGGTTCGGACTGGTTTGATGGACAAACAGGGAACCAGGTCGAATCGATTTTTGATTTTTTTATTTGCTTTCTAATTTTTTGGATTTAAATAGGTTTAATAGGTTGTTAGGACGATAAATTGAAGTTTTGAGCATAAGATTATTATTGACTTTTATATATAACTATAAAACTCATATATAAAATACTTATATTGAATCATTTATAATATATATATATATATATATATATATATATATATATATATATATATATATATATATATATATATATATATATATATATATATATATATATATATATATATATATATATATATATCTATTACGTCATGCGGTTCGCAAACCCGGTCTTACCAGTTTACCAGCAAAATGACCGGTTTGCTTTTCGATACGGTTATGAAAATAAGGCTTACAACTCATTAATAAATATAAGTATCCTCATCCACTCTAAAGTACTTTAACTGGTGGCACAACCACCCTCATATTTTTCTAAAACAAAAAAATAATTTTCATTTTTAAAAACACAAATGAAACTAAATTTCATTCACACTAAAACAATACATCGAATTCAAAATTCATGAAAACCTAAAAAAACACAAAAAAGAAAATCTAAAGATTAGACAACCAATTAGTTTTAGCTCGCAATTGCATGTTTATCGTAAGAATTACTTCCAACATTGATTTGGTAACATGTTTGTGTGCATCCATAAACATATCAGATCCCGATCATAATGGTCCTCTCAAATAGCTTCATGTTGTTACTTCAACAATTTTAAGGCTTCTTCATATTTTTTTCCTTCTCGACTCCATCATCGACTTCATAAGATAGTCCTTGTGTGGTATGCACGATGACAAAATGTCGATTCAAGAGCCTTTGTTTGATGACTCGAATGGCTTTTTTCATCTACGATTAGGTCCTGTAGGTTTTTCATCTTCGTTGAGGTCGGAAACATGGCTAGTGTCAGCATCATTGTTTGTAGAAGTGTAGTTTCTCGAATCCAACGACTTTTCTTTTCTTGGAGGAATTACTAGCTTGTTCCTTCCCCAATCAACGGTTGGTTTTACCATTTATCATGTATTTGAAACATCTCATGCATTAGTATGGCTAAAAGGTTGCTTGTATTTCTTTTGGTAATTCTTCGACGCTTTCTTCATCACATCAACGTCGATGCCTCCACTACCCTTAAAACGCTCCTATATATAAATATAAAATTAGTTAAAAAATAAAATTATTTTGAATACTTAATCAAATCAAACAAATAAAAATGATATAACACATACCGATTGAATATATAAGTTGTGGAACCTAGTCATAAGTGTTCAATTTGGTCCACTTTGAAATTAGTTGATTAGTCGTTAAGTTGCTCCCATCCTCGATTAAATTGTAATGTTTAAGCACCCGACGTCAAAAACCGTCTCTAGTTTGTTAATTACCGACGTTATCGTCATCGGAAATATGGACCCATGCTGGACACAAATGTAATTTTGTGCATTTATTCAGTATTGATGCTTAGCCCGTCCTTTGATTTTTTTCTCATTTTGGGCTAGAGTTTCAACTTGTACTTATTCAACTTGATTGCCTTAGGATTCTTCTAACATTCAAAAATTTTGCGCCTTGCGTATCCGCGACATACTCCTCATCGTCTTCATCACCATAAAGCGGGAGTGGTTTTTCTTTTCGGATACTTTGATCCCAATATTGTGTGTTATTGTAGCGTGGTGCAAAAAGGTCGATAACTTGATCCTATAAAAGTAGGTGTATTGATTAGGTGTAATTTGAGTGGGGGTAACATAATTAAGTTTGCATGACCGGGACATAACCTTGGTTCGAACTGGAACCAACGCCTCCGAATGTGAACCGCCTCCCCTCGATTTGCATGACCAGGACATAACCTTTGATCCCAATTTGTGGTTTACCAGGTTTTTGGGCTACACTTACTCTTGATTTTTAGAAGAATCCATAAAAAATGATTGTATTTTTCTGTGTGATGAAAATATAATATTTGTTGGTGTAGAAAATAGAGAAATAGGTAGTGTATTTATAGAAAAAAAATTACTTAAAAAATAGTTGTTTAGAGAGGGGGTTAGAGGTGTTCAAATATATCCGAATCCAAAACCGAATCCGAAATATCTGAAAATCTAAAATTTAGATATTTGAAACTTTTAGATTCGGATTCGGACATTGATTTTGAAAATTTTTGGTTATTCAGATATCCGAATTATCCAATATTTTATAAACATGTCTTTTTTCATTCACCCTCAATAGTTATTTCTATTCCGCCCCTCATTTTTGCGTACCAAACGCTACCTTAAGAAAAAGAAATTTATTGCTGAAGGGTGGAGAAAAAAATATATTTATTTTTTCTACATTTTCTTTGTACAGGAAAACTTAAAGGAAAATTTTAATTTAGCCTATAGCAATGCAAAATAACCGGTGGGACATTGTTTGTTAGTAGAGGTGGGCAAATAAACCATTGAGAAAAACCGGTTTTAACCAAATCGGTTCCCAGCACGATTCAAAACCCAATTAAACCGCAAAAAAACCAGTTTAAAAAAACCAGTCCAAACCGGTTTGAGAGGTTTGAGTATCCAATTAGGAAAACCGATTTCCAAACCGAACCAGTTTAATCACATAACAAAAAAGTCGGTCCAGTTTAAAAAACAAACCGGTTTGAAAAAAGACCGGTTTGTACACCTCTATTTGTTACTATCGCGGTTAGCAGTTAGTGGTCAAGAAGGTTTTCGGTGCATGCAAAATATGATTCCTAGATTATTATCCATGCTTCTGCTTCCTCTCTCATTTTTCAAACTCAGGGGTGGCTAAACAGTTTTCAAAGCCAAACCCTAGGCGAAGTGAGAACATATGGCTATTTTTTAAGTGTTATTGTTATAAACATTATAACAATGAAACTGTGAATCGGATTAAAAAATAGATTCATTATAGAAGGATCAGTATCAAAAGAGTAATGTTATATAGGATTTTTACTTCTCGTACCATTTCCTTTCACTTTTAAAGATAACTTCTTTTAACTTCTTTTATGTGTTTAACATATCATCCCTTTAGTATATTACATAAAAAATTTTGTTTATTTTATTTTTTAATTAAAATTTTATTTTAGTTTTCTACACTACTAGAAAAATGACCCAAATATTGCAACTTTTTTGAAGCAACCTTTCAAAAAAATTTGCATTAGCTTAAAGAAAAGATTGCATTATCTAATAAAAAAGTTACTTTAAATCTGATTCAATTTCACCTAATGCAGTTCTTGAAAAAATATGGCTTTAATTAGGCTAATGCAACAATTTTAAAGCCTAATGCAATTTTTTCCAGACCTAATGCAACATATGACAATAGTTGCATTAGATTTATCTTGTTGTAGTATTAATATTAAAAATAATATTATAATAGTAGTAGCATTAGTGTTCTTATTCTTCATATGGTCTTAAATTTTTTATAGAAAGTGCATTTAAATCATTTCTTTATAAAACCGAAAAACAATTTAAACATAAAAAATATATCCTGGAATATAATATGACAAGTCTTAAAATTATTTTTTAAGAGCATGGAATATGACAAGTAATAAAAGGTATGTTTAATCAAACCCATTGTATAATTAAACTTTGATTTTTTGGTTGAAGTTATAGTTGATTAAATTAGAAACTTTTAGAGATAAAACAAAAAATCTAAGTTGACCGTTGTGTATGTATTTAAACGATGGCTCCAATATTTGAGGGCTCTAAACGAAGGCCTAACAATGCGTTATTCAGATTATACCTATCACCAAACAAGAAAATAAAAGTGAACCGTTTTGTATTATGTGATTAATTTGCAGGTAAAAACTGTTTCACATGGATGGGGCCAACGCCTGTGGTGCATATAACTGAACCATCTATGGTAAAGGAGGTGCTGACAAATTACTATCAATTTCAAAAGCCAAAAGGTGGAAACCCTTTGATAAAATTACTAGTGACGGGTCTAGCGGATGCTGAGTGTGATCGATGGGGTAAACATAGAAAAATCATCAATCCCGCATTTCATGTTGAGAAGCTCCAGGTTTGTGCTTATTGTCTCGTATCATTCTATTATAGAAAAAAAAATAGTTATGAAAAATAAAATGATAATATGTTTTGTTTATAGCATATGGTTCCTGCATTTTACACTTGTTGTGCTGAGATGATCAACAAAATGGAAGGTATGTTAGGGAGGGAAAGCGCATGTGAAATCGATATGTGGCCTTATCTCCAAACATTCACTAGTGAGGTGATTTCGCGTACTGCATTTGGTAGTAGTTTCGAGGAAGGAAAAAGAATATTTGAACTGCAACGCGAACAACAAGAGTTAGCTCTCGAGGCTATACGATCTATCTACATTCCTGGATCAAGGTCAGTATGTTCTTGATAGCATAACCTCTGAACTTGTTTTCTATCGATAAATGGAGATTAAGAAATTAGTTAAAATTGACAACAATTGAATGTTAAAATCCTATAGTGTGGTTAAGTATTCTAGTGGTTAAGTAGTTTGTTTCAAACCAAAAAATTGAATGTTAAAATCCTATAGTGTGGAAATTGTTAGATTGCATATAATTTTGCAGGTTTATACCAACAAAAAGAAATAAGAGGATGAAGGAAATTGCCCGTGAAGTGAAGGCTTCTATAAAGAGTATCATTGACAAACGACTCATGGCAATGAAAGAAGGGGAAAGTAATAATCAAGACTTATTGGGCATATTACTGGATTCCAATTCCAATGCAATAAGACAAGGGAATAATAATTCTGGATTAAGTATCGAAGAAGTTATCGAAGAATGTAAGCTTTTCTACTTCGCGGGACAAGAGACCACAGCAACTTTGCTTGTTTGGACTATGGTGTTGTTGGCTCAACACCCAGATTGGCAAGCCCAAGCTAGAGATGAAGTTTCACAAGTCTTCGGGGGCCAAACACCAAATACCAACGATTTGAATCGTTTAAAAATCGTACGTCTTTTCATATTTTGATGGAAACATAAAGAGGTGTTGTGTTTTTGCTAAAATTAGCATCAATGCTGCTAGAAAATTGATCATTTGAGACATAAATAAATGATCGCAAATTTTACTACTAACTCAACAAAATCACACTGATATTAGCGACGAAAACTAAAACGGACGCAAAACCATTCACAATATTGTCGCAACCCGGTCCCAACATTTGTCGTCGCAAATTTTAAAACAAGAAATTTAGTCGCTAAACTTGGTCGTAAGAAAGTTAGTGATCACTATTTCGGACACAAAACTGGATCGACGGATTTTTGCAACTGCTTTTTTGGTCGCAAACCTATCACAATAACCACCTTCTGCGACTGAATGTCATAGCAAATATCAAGTTTTCTAGTAATGTAGCAACTACAAACTAAAGTTTGTGTCAAACTTTGTTCTCTAGAATATTTTACTCGTCATGTTTTGCAGGTTAACATGATTTTTTACGAGGTTTTTAGACTTTACCCACCGGTGGCGTTACTAACACGTATGATACATCAAGAAACCAAATTAGGACACTTAACATTACCAGCGGGATCTTTGGTGCAACTACATGTTATGCTTATGCACTATGACCGCAACATATGGGGCGACGACGTGAAAGAATTCAATCCAGAAAGATTTTCGAACGGTGTGTCGAAGGTCACCAAGGGTCAAGCATCATACCTTCCTTTCGGTGGGGGTCCTCGTATATGCATCGGGCAAAATTTTGCAATGTTGGAAGCGAAAATGACACTTGCAATGATTCTACAACGCTTTAGCTTTGAGATCTCACCATCGTATTCACATGCCCCACGTAGCATCATCACTCTTCAACCCCAGTTTGGGGCTCATTTTATATTACATAAGCTTTAAATGGTTTGAATTGAATGCTTATATTTCAGCTTCTTTTGCTTTGTTTATGCTACAATATAACTATAATTACTTTTTCTTCATAAATAAAGTTGTACTTTATATTAGAGCGAAGGTTTTATTTTTAATAGTTCACCACTAAACAAATAAGTATCACAGACAAATAATTACCGATAAACCCTCCATCAGCAATTCTAAAAGGATAATTGACGGAAACCACCAAAATCGTTAGTTTAGTTAAACCTTAGGATTTTTTTAACTCTGTAACATGTCGATCCAATAAAGTAATTCCTTATTCCAGTATTTTCAGAGAAGTATCTTGCTATATTGTCTGAACGTTTTTCCAACGAATATTTACCGATGAATGGACATCAAACAAACTCACTCACGGCCTGATTTCCTACGGGTCTTCACCGACGGATACTTTCAGTGACATATTACTATTATATAGGTGTGGTTGTCAATGATACTTTGTTATTTAATAAAGGTTTTTATGTTTAATATATAGGGAAAAACTTCACATAATAGTAAGCAAATTTTAGGAATATTTAATTAGGTTACTTATATTTTTTTTTGTTTTAATAAGTGATTTAATATTTTTATTTGTTATAATAAGGTCATTAAAGTTTTAAGAGTTTTTTAATTAACTCACTCATGTTTTTTCAAACTTTAAATAATTCGTAAATTTTATAAAATAGTGTAGGGAAATCAAAAAAAGATATTGAAGATCAAAACTAGTCGCACGAGACTTTTTGGTTTAGTATAAATAGGTTGCTTTTGATATGTTTGTAATTAATCTTGATATTAATTATGCGAAATGTATTGTAATCAATTATCAGAGAGCAATAGAATTTAAAGTTTATTTACTTGTTTCTTGTGTTCTTCTTAATTTCATACGTTTTATTATTCTAATCATGTTACCATGAGTAATTTTATTCCGCTTCTTTCTCACGAGATCAATCTACATAAGAAAACACGATCCTTACAAGTAATTTAGTTCTTTAAAATTTGTGACATTTGTCACTCTCGGATTCGTTAATTAACCTGATATTTGTTATCTTTCATTATGCATTTGTAATATTCGTGTAGTTTAATACGTTCGTGATTTCATTTTTTGTCATTATTGGTTTGGCGCATTAAATTTAATTATAAAATGATAAATTTGATTAATATTATTTTTTGTTATACATATAATTAGCACTATTATTATTATTATTATTATTAATCATTATTAATTATTAAAAATAGTTTTATTATAATAAATACTTTAGGGTTAATTTGCTATAGATAAAAATTAAGGGTCTTGAGTGAAAATTAATTTTATATATATATATATATATATATATATATATATATATATATATATATATATATATATATATATATATATATATATATATATATATATATATATATATACATATATATATATATATATATATATATATATATATATATATATATATATATATATATATATATATATTAGTTTAGTACCTCGTATATTACATGGGTTGAATACATAAATATTAAATAATTAGTAATGAAAATTATTAATTATAATATGATATTTTAAAATATGGTATGATTGATTGCGTATAACTAAGGACTATTAGTAAAAAACAATGATATCATTTTCTTTGAACTTTTGCTTTAAATTTTTATATCTAAAAAAAATTAAAAATTCATTCTAAATCAAAACGTTTTAAAAATGTCATTTTCCAAAAATTTCTTATTATAACATCTAATTTTAATTTTTTATGGTTCATTTAATATTTAATTTCTAAAAACACTGATTTTAAATATTTTGTATTTCTAAAAAAGTTTGATGTATTAAAAAAATTACTTATGTTATACAAAAGATTGTTCCTTTAGAACTTACATTTATAAAAAGAACTTTTTATTAATTTATTAAAAACTATTTTAATCTCAAAATGAATTAAAAAAATATAATTAGTAGTTAATGTAAGTATTTAATATGAGAGAGAAGAAGAGAATTAGATTTAAAAGGTCTAATATTGTAACAAGTGACAACTTAAAACCTTTTTTTATTATAGTAAATAAATATATTTATACACACACACACACACACACACACACACACACACATATATATATATATATATATATATATATATATATATATATATATATATATATATATATATATATATATATATATATATATATATATATATACACCAAAACCTTAATCCTTGACACCCCCCGGTTGAACCTTCTTCATGACATATCACCCGATGACCCGACCTCCTCTCGACCGCAGCTTCGGCAACCCCCGCTACGTTTCATTCCGGCGAATCAACCCCCGCTGCGTTCGTTTACGTTTCATTCGGTTGATTTTCGTTAGGTGTTCGAGTTCGGGTGTGTCGTTTGTATGTATGTTGTATGCATATATATATATATATATATATATATATATATATATATATATATATATATATATATATATATATACACTATATTAATAAGCATATGAGAAGGGTAATATTAGTCTTTTTACACATTTTAAGAGGTACAACAATTGAAAGCTTTATGTACAATGATTCAAAGCACAAAACTCTTAAACTTTTAAGAGGTGCAACTTGTGATGCATCATGTACAAGCCTACATGCCAACAAAAAAAACCCATAATACACATCAGCTTAGGTTTCTAGATTCTTCACATTTCAAAAACCATATCCTCTTCTTTCTCTCTCTAGCGATTCAAGAATGTAAAGGTTGATTTAACACCATTATACCACGATTTCACCAGATTCATGAAGATTCCAAGCTCTCGGTTCCTATGCAGGGCATTTTTGGCGTTATTGCTACCTTCGTCAATGGTAAGTGATATCATGTTTTGATTTTGAACACTATTTTATCATTCAATCACTGGATTTCAGTTACGAAGAAGCCAAGATTAACACCTTCAACTATTTGTGGTAAGATCCAGAAGGTAATAGTTTGCCTTTAGAAACCGATTCATACACACACATTCAGATTGATGGTTTGTTGGCACCTGATGACCTTATTTGCTTGTATCAGATCTTAATAATGGTGGCTTATCACCCTTTTAGAAGGTTCACACTACCACCTTTCTTTTCAAAATGGTTTGTTAATGTTGTTATTTTAAGCAAGTCATGGATTTTTTTTCAATGCTAGCAGAGGGTTCATACTACCCTTATCGCCACAATATTTGTTATGAATGTTGATGTTTCAAATTTTGGTTTAGCAACTTGCTTTAGTTTTTATTGATTATGAAGTTCTTAATGATGTTTTAAATTTTTTTATGTTGTGTTACAATATCTAAATATGCATCTGACTTGCAACAAGTTTTTTTTCCTACTTTTATGCAAATCATGTATTTTTTTCAGTGTGAGCAGATAGCATCATTGGTTATACGAACTGGGAATGGACTTTTATTCAAAGAAGGAGAGAAAGCAAAACGGTCCAAGGTAATCTTGCACAAGGTCACTTTTTATTTGTTAAATAATCAATATATGTTTATTTGATTTTCTCATATTTTGCCTTCTCTTTCTCCTAACGTTTTATGTTTTTACTTTAGCCATACTAGAAAAAGTTGTAGGATTACTTAGACTTAGGACTTCTAGATATGAGATTCTTAAATTGCTGCCAAGGTTGGTTATATATGCAGCTGGATGTATAATACAAGAATTTCCCTACTATACGTTTATTCCGTATCAATGTTGTTTTGTAAATTTTGATTCATTTAGTGTTATTTACAATTTATAGTTGTGGAAATTATGCAGAATTTCTTACTGTTAATTGGTAAACAAAAGCACATATGTTTCCCTCTAGATTAAATTTTAATATTTAATATTTGTAGTTTTGATACAATCATGTTTTAGATGTTTATCACATGTTATGTTTGTTGATTGTAGATAAAAGTGGTGATACAAAAGCACATATGTTTCCCTCTTGATAGTTGTTTTTTAAAGCAAAATGTTGATCAAGTTTTTAGTTCTATTGACAAGGCTTTGTTTATTTGCAATCCCAAATTTGGATATGCTAATTTAGGTATGTTTGTCTTAACTTTTCAAACCAAATATACTGATATGGAAACAAAAAAAGGCTCTTTCAAGTTTAAATTTTGAATATTTAGAAGATGTCAAAGAAGTAATAGAATGAAATGACTTTTCATATAATGTAGAAATATAAACACAAAACAAGCAATCTGCACAAAATAATTCAGCATTGTTACTATATTCTGTAAAAAGATATTTTATACAAAAATACTATTTTAGGTAAAAAAAAGAGAGTTGCAGGCACCTGTAATGAAAAGTATTTGGCTTTTCTTGCATACTTTATCATGTCTAATCAAATCAACTTTTGTTTCCTTATGTTTTTTAACCAATCCATACTCCTTATCATCCCCACTTCTATCTTAACCACTCCATCTCTTTCATATTTACTCCATCTCCAAACGCGCATAAGAGCAATACTTTATTACGTAACACCTAATCACCAGTAATTTGTACGATTATTCTCTCAAACATGACTATGTAGCTTAGATTAATATTTTCAACTTTCTATGCAGTGTTAATGTATAACTTTAGAACAATACATTAAAGTTAAGAGTTTTGAAATAACTAAAATCTTAATCCATTGTTGATTCACCGAAGTCAGATTTTATTTAGGCTATTTTATGTTAAGTTACTTAGTTTAAATAATCAGAATGAAAGGTGAAAAAGATAGAATAAACCTTGTGAATTCATTTTAATCCATACAGATACAATATAGTAATCTCCGGAGGGATATCGGATCTTGTGTTTATTATATTGTAGAAACTTAATTTGATGGTACATAAGACTGTAGGTCTAAATAGATGTATTTCACAGTGCATTACTTGTCATTTTAATGTCTTGATAACCATAGTCTTGCAAACTTAAAATATACATGGAGAGAAACCTATTAGACATAACATGGTTTAGAAACTTACAAGGCATTAGCCAGATCACATGTTTGGAAATAAGGAAAAGAGTTGAGAGTGTTGTACACTCTATATATTGTTGGGTTAATGTGAAATCTGAAGCATTTTGGATCAAACAGATAACAAGCAAATATTGTATGTACCTGGTTTCTTTTCATATTAATTGTTAGTCTATTAACCATGCCTCTACTTGTGTAACTTGCTTTTGTTATTAGATGCTTCTAATACTCTCACTAAAATGACAGGGGTTTGTATAAGTTGGAGACGTAGACGATAAGGGTAGAGCTAGAATGTTCCCAATTAAGGAAGATATAAGGAAATTATTAATATGTTATTTCTAATTGAATTTTTAAATTTGACATGAGATCATTGGCGGTAAGGTTGATGTACTGACTTTAAATGAAAAGATTCAAGTATTTATTGTTGAATACACTATATTTCTAGCCATAGCGTATTCAATGTTGAATAAATGTTATTAAATGGTATCCACATATATAGTGTTTTGGAGCCCTTGCGTTATTTCTTTGTGTAAGTCACACTTAAGGGGTTCCATACCGTCCACGATCAAACTGGCAGGCTGGGTCCGACCTAAGTGTGTTTTATATGTTTGGTTCTTGAATTCATATTATGATCGTTTCAGAAATTCTGAGTGTTGAACTGTTGATCCTGTTCAAAACCTGCAAATACCCAAAATTGACTAAACCAGTTGTTCTTTAACTACCTCATGGTATGATCTAATAATCTATCATATTTGTCCCATTAGATGAAACATTATATATGATATGCAACAAAGAGCTTAATTTTTTTAGAAGGGAATTCATTTATTTGAGATTAGAGAACCTAACTTTTTTAAAAGGGAATTTATATTTATGAGATGAAAGAACTAAGCTAAAAGAAGAAAAAAGGAATTAAGAATAATGAAATCAGTATGAGCTTTGCAGTCCAAAATTGTTACAGCTCAAAAGTCAAAAATATTATACAACACAAACCATCATCGATATCTTCAGTTCAAGAAAGGCAACTTGATGCCTTATTATTTATAAGTTTTTAAAAATTGGTTAAAAAGCTTTTATGGGTCATCCCGGACCGGCCCGACCCGACCCGGCCGAACGATAACGCATGACATACCCATTCGGTTAGGTTGTTTTCACATCATTGGAACAAGTTAAACGGGTCAAAAGTCACCCGTAGTGTATTTTTAATGCTTAATTTTCCTACATTTTATCCAAAAGCCATATTATTATCAAATTATATTTATAATTGTAATCATACTCACCATGAAAAAATTTTAGTCAACAAACCTAACACTTACCACACTCATTTTGCAACATCTACCATTAATGTGATGGAGCAACTTTCAAGATTTTGCTATGTTCCGGTAAGAGAATAAAATAGAAATACAATATAAAAGTGTTAATTTTTTTTTTATATCCATGAATGTGTTTTTTAAACTTTGGATTTTTACCGGTCTCTCCATTTGAATATTTAATTAAGCATGTTAACTTCAACCAGGTAATCGGTTCAATCCCTGGTGTGAACAAATAATTACTAATTTTTGGTAGTAACATACTAACATCTAACTTGTTCAAAAAACAAACAAAAGTAAATAAACATTAGCATTATGTTGGTCTTTTGAATAAAATGAGTATTGCTTTGAAAATAATCGTCGTCGCTGCATCGCGCCGGTCTTTTACTAGTATGTATGTGTATATATATATATATATATATATATATATATATATATATGTATATATATATATATATATGATGGCTGCTAAGGTTTGATTGAAACACTTTGGTAATATATATATATATATATATATATATATATATATATATATATATATATATATATATATATATATGTGTGTGTGTGTGTGTGTGTGTGTGTGTGTGTTTGGATTACATATATATGCATATGTGTGTGTTCCGTATGTAATAGTGTGTATGTGTGAATATATATATATATATATATATATATATATATATATATATATATATATATATATATAGAGAGAGAGAGAGAGAGAGAGAGAGATAGAGAGAGACGATGGTTTCGAGACAAACATAGTGCTACCTAAAAATAGTGAGAACAAATCTGTATGGATCTTATTTCACAATTATTTTACTCCGGTTTCGAGACGGACATGTATTAATAGTATTATTGGGTCGACATCCCCACTCTTATTTGTTTAGCATACTAGCTTGGGCTGATAGTGGTCACGAGTAGACCATAGGGTGAAGATGTTCCGACCAAGATCTGTGTGTACGCCGTAGGCTTAGTTGTAAGGCTCGTGTCTACATGTGATATTACTTGCTTATAACTATGTACAAAAATGTCCTACAACTGCATCACACTATCTTTTTACTTATATTAAAACCTGTGAACTCACCAACCAAATGTTGACATTCTCAAACATTACTTTTCAGGTAATAATAATCTTAGAGGATAGCTAGAGCTAGTGCCTGAGAGTTGACATTTAACGATTATGAGATAGACAGACATGTTGGTTTTAAACAATATTTGCTTTACTCTTTATACATTGTTACTCATGGTCATGTTTTTGCCCTTTACATGTCCCGGGTTGTGGGATTCAAATTGTTATACTTTATTTGACTATGTTTATCATGGAATTGACTATCCGTGACACAACTCTCTATTTCTGTCGGGGGACATCATGACAAGTTGATTAATCTCATCTAATGCGTCTCTATTAAGTAACAATGTGTTATGACAATCCCTCTGTTACATCATCGTGTTTCTACTATAAGCGGGGGTGTGACATAGATATTGTAAATTTTTTTAAATATTCAAATTTTTATAAAATATTTTGCAATTTACGAGTGATCTAATTAGAACAATCTTAAAACTTTAGTAACCTGATTGGTATAGAAAAATTATGAGTAAGCTGATTGAGGCAAAAAAATTATGATTGATTTAATTGTGACAAATAAATTTATATGTAAACTATTTAAAACTTGATTACTATTTTAACAAGTTTTCCTAACATATATTGTTATTCCTACTTATGGGTGACAATTTATTTTTTATTAGAACTAGATGACACATGGGCGTATTCTTGTGGTAAAATAGACTACGTATCTAGGGGCTGTTTGACAATTTATGAATGATTTAATGTTGAATCAATAAAATGTTTGAACCATTAAGTGTTGAACCATTAAGAGGTCTGAACCATTAAGAGCTAGTATATCGCTTAACTATTAAAAGGCAAATGTCTGACTAATTCAGATAATAGGTCTTAACCATTCAGCATTACACCTCTTAACCATTCAGCATTAGTATAATGCTTAACCATTCAGAGGCAAATATCTGAATTCACGAAACAAACAATCTGAACCATTAAGTGTTGAACCATTCAGACATTTGAACCATTAAGAGACTAATTCAAATGCTGCCAAACAATCCCTAAGCGTTAAACGAATAAGAGGTCTGAACCATTAAGTGTTGAACCGTTAAAATGTCTGAATCACTAATAGCTAGTATATTGCTTAATTATTCAAAGACAAATATCTTACCAATTCAGATAAGAGGTATTAACCATTCAGCATTAGATCTCTTAACCATTCCGCAATAATATAATGCTTATCCAGTCAGAGACAAATGTCTAAACCATTCAAACATTTGTTCGCGAAACAAACAGTCTGAACTATTAAGTGCTGAACCATTCAAACATCTAATTCATTAAAAGACTGATTCAGATGTTGCCAAACATCCCCTTAGTCTTAATTATCATAGCCTACACATTGGCCCCTTTGATTTAACATTATGTCACGGATCCAATTGTTTACATTTGCGGATGTTAAATATGAATTTTAAATGAGGTAAAACGACCATAACGACTTTTATTCAAAATTAGTGAACAACAAAAAGTTCACATACCGTTGTCGATTTTATGAATAGACGAGAACCTTTTTGCCTTTGGAAAGCGTTATTGTGACAAAGGATCAGTTCTAACAAAGGAGGGATGTACGAAGGCGAAAATCAAAGGTCTTATTAACAAAAGTGTTCATTATTTGAATCGGACTAGATAATCTTAAAATTTGATTCAGATTTGAATTATGAATTTGAATTTGGGTTTAAGTATCTGAATTGGGTCTTTATATGAACAGAATTGATTTTTTTTATTAATTCGATTCCGGAAATCCCAAACCAAACTGATTTGACTATTCAAATTTGATTTACTATTATCTTACATTATTTTTATTGTTTTGGGCTTCCCTTATTTGATGACTTGGGCTTCTAACAATTCTATTAGTGACTTGGGCTATTCATTTGGGGTCCAAAAAATATGCTAACAGTAACCTTTTCATCATAAAAAAGTCATCCTTTAAATATTTCGTTTGTATTTTTAAACCCTCACACATCAATTTCTCATATTTATTTATATCACAAAAAAAATAATATCTAAATATTTTTTTTATTTTTTTCACTCACAACCATGTATGTAAAATACCAAAGAATAGATATTGAAGATGAATAGTGACTCTAACTATGGGGAATCATTATGGAATTCCAAAAAAAATACAAGGGATTGAGATGGGGATGACATCTCATAAGTAAATTTACATGTTTTATTTATGTTTTTTTATAATTATAAATATGAGAGTTAAAGATAAAGAAAATGATGTGAATAATCTTATTCTTACATTTCTAAACAAAACCAACTATAACTTTTAACACAATTGACATAAGCTTTTCTATCGCTTCAACTCTTCATCTATAAACTCAAGCTTAAAAATCTTCAAGGGTAGAGCTTTGTTAGGGCCCAAAGGGGACCTGGCCCCCTGTTTTCACCCTATAGTGTAAACTCATATGTATTTGACAGAAAAATTTTTACTTATTGAGTCCGCCCCCTTAATTTGGGTCTTGTGACTTTCGACCTCCCCTCCCGGTTACAGATTGTCTCAAGCTCCGCCACTGATATCTTAGTATCTCCAATCGATACCTGTGTCGTATCACAATGTGATATAAGACCACATCCTAAACTATATTGTAATCCAAGAACAAAGAATATTCATTTCTGGTTTACCCAATCCAATAGAACCATCACACCCAAATTCTTAAGTAATTCCAACATACGTTTCACAAAATTAACATTTGTATTTAACATGAAAAAAGTGGGGCAAAATTTTAGTGTCTACAAAGAAAAGGATAAATCTTAGGCTTTTGCGACAAATTAGGTTAAATTCTAATCGTTTGCAAAAAAGTGTGCTAGCTTTAACCATCTGTTAAAAAAGGCTAAATATTTGTCATTTGCAAATATTTAGGCTGAATATTATTCGTTTGAAAATTGTGACGGGCTAAAGTATAGCCGTTTTTACACGGTACATTTTAAGTTTTTTTAGGCTAAGGTTTAATCTCTTTAGCCGGTAGAGCTTAGTGTTTTAAGATTGGTTTTTATGAGTGAGCTTAAAGCTAATGTTTATTATTTAAATATTGAAATATTAATTGATCAATGTTTATTACCTTACTGTATAATTTTGAAGTCTTAGTTACAGAAGTTTTTAGTTTTGTGTTTTGGTCACAGAAGTTCTATGGTTTTCATATTTGGGCCCTTTGATTTGCTAAGTTATTTTGGTAATTAAAAAGTATTCTAAATACCTATTTATTTAACTTGCATCATAAAATATGTGAAAACTTGCGTTAATTCGACACGTTTGTTAAGTTTATTATGTAATTTTGAAGTTATTTCTTTCTTACCGTTTACTTGATGTCTTCGAGTTTGAAATTAGAGTGATACTCGTTGCTATATTTTTCTGTATTTTGGTTTTTACGTGCTGCAATTATCCGTGCAACATGTGTGGAGCATTTCTAGTTTTAGTACAAACCAAATCAAAATGTTTGTTTTGGTAACTTTCTCTTATTCTTTTCACCTGTTTTTGTAACTGAATGCTTATCTTCCCCATTCAAGATTCTAATCTTCCTCCTACTCTTCTATCAAGATTGGTGAGCAACACCAAAGCTCCGACGACATTGCTACCAACAACTTGCCTTTGTCCACCGGGATAAATAAATCGTTCTGCTGGTGGCTCGTGGTGGTGCCAGAGGTGATAAGAATGGACACGGAAATAAAATATCTCAATCCAACCATGAAGCGTGCGGAGGGCGGCCCATCGAGAGGCGGTCCCTGCCGTCGCGCCCTCTCTCCACCTCTCATGCTTCTCTCTCTCTCTCTACCTCCTGTTGTGTCTCTTTTCTATCTACCTTAAATGGAAATAATTGATATTTCATGAACTTATATGTAAATTACATAACTTAAGTGGCAAAGTTATGAAACTCAAATAGTTCCATGAAGAAACCTACAATTGGGATTTATATGTATATAATTCATTCTCAAAAGGGTGAGGAAGATATCTTTGTATATCTCAACACTAATCCCCTGGCTCTTTGTCTTGGTTTGTTTGGTTATTATTTTGTTGTATTTATGTGCTAATTTGTCCTTATTTCGTTAAATCATGCCTTAAAGGTAACATTTATAACAAGGACGATGTCGTGAAGAATAACATGAAAAGCATTAATTTAATCATATTTTATGCCAACCCACAATGTCGTGGGATACTAAGCCATGAATTATGTTGAATTTATAAATAGTCAATTTTATAAGTTCCTGATTAATTTTTTGTGTGTCGTGTGCGAGGTATATTATTATTGCTAATGGGCTAATGGACTGAGATTGGGCTGCTGTGCTGATTGGGCTGCTGTGCTGATTGGGCTGCTGGGCTTTGGTGATCTTATTGTTAGTTGGGTTCATATATACCCGGAGTGAAGTGTCAAACGACACTTTAGTCTGTCTTTCTCATCTCTCGCACACGAACAGTCGTTACTCTTTAGGGTTTTGATCGGTGATGATTCATTCAAAGACTTCGAGTTATCACTTTGATAATTCATGCTTTGATTCTTGTTGTTCTTATTCTCTGATTCTTCTTCAATAGAGAATCAGTTGTTATTTCATTTTGTAACACATTTGTTGGAATCAAGACTTCATTCTGTTATCGTTTATCTTTGATACCATTTTTGACATGGTATCAGAGCTCTGAGGTCTATCTTCGCGATTCTGGTTATTCTGGTGTGTGGATTGCCGATTGAGATTAGGGTTTCGTAACTCTGAAACCCTAAACGTTACTTCGCTTCCGCTTCTGATAAGTGTGCATCTGTCTATTGGAGTTTGTCCTTCAACCCTAGTTTGGAGGCAAGATTGTCGCTGCTAAAGTCCATCGATCATTCTTGCAACCCTAGAAGGTTGTGCGGTGATTGCTGTTTTTTGAGGAGTGCTGGTATTTCAACCTTAGTGGTTGAGCATCTTCTTGGATTTTCTGTCAGAGACTCTGCAACCCTAGAAGGTTGTAAGTCTCTTGACCTGCTCTGGATCTCCCCGATTGTGGGGTACTTGCACTGTGAGGATATCTCTTTCCCTTGCTATTATTTTTCTTGGCATTTTTTTCTGTTTTAGGCATCTTTGACTGGGTTAGGAGTACCAGTATCTGTCATATTGTGTGTTGATCTGTGTGCATCACGTGTGTGCCTGTTGAGTGTTGCATCACTCCCTTGGTTATTCCTTGATCTGCCACTATAGTGGTGTGAAAACCTGGCTCTGACCTTGTGGAGTTTTCTGTGCGTATGTGATTTGTGTTCATACATTCTATCTGCTTAAATGTCTGGTGAAGGTTCTGCTGTAGTTGTCCCTGACACTCTTGTGAGCAAGTTGGACTCTAGTAACCCATTGTATCTTCATCCTAGCGAATCCAGTTGTCTAAACATTATAAACATAAAACTGAAAGGAACTGAGAACTATACTATATGGGCTAACTCTATGAAACTTGGTCTGCAAGCTAAAAATAAATTAGGTTTTATAGATGGCACATGTAAGAAACCTAATAATGACGATGTTCTCAGTTCTCAATGGGACCGATGTAATTCTGTGGTTCTAACCTGGATTCTTAACTCTATATGTGAAGAATTATACGTTGGTCAAGTGTATTCCAAACTTGCTTCAGAAGTTTGGACTGATTTAAAGGAAACATATGACAAAGTTGATGGGTCAGTTGTGTTCAACCTATTTCAAAAAATTAATTCAGTTTCTCAAAATGGAACATCTGTTGCTGAATATTATCATAAACTCAATACAATGTGGAAACAATTTGATGCAATGGTCCAATTACCTACCTGTAGTTGCAAAGCATCAAAAGAATTTAATGACTTCAATCAAATGATAAAACTAATGCAATTTCTCATGGGTTTGGATGACATATATCAACCTGTTAGGACTAATCTGCTAACTAGAGACCCTCTACCCACAATTAAAACTGCTTTTTCAATAATTTCTAGAGAAGAGTCACATAGAGCATCAAGTAGCTCATCAAAAACTCAAAATGTAGGGTTTGCTTCTAAACTGAACCAACCTAGTGATAATAAAAAACGAAATGGTAGAGGTCCAAACCCCAATTTGAAATGCAGCCATTGCAACAAGATTGGTCACACTGTTGAGAGATGTTTTGAAATTGTTGGTTACCCTCAAGGATATAAACAAAAAACTAACACCGGGGGGAAAAACCCTCTCTCTCACAATTCAAAAATGGAAAAAACTGACCCCAGCTCTAGTTGTATGTCTCCTTCACCTTTATCTCTAACCCCTGAGCAGATTTCTCAGCTTTTAGGTCTGCTGAATAACAAGTCAATTGACAAAACTCAGAATTCCAACTTTGGAGGTAATAAATTAAACCTAAGCAACACTAGTATGTACAATCTTAATTGTGTGTTTCCAAATTTATGGAATGGATGGGTAATTGACTCTGGGGCAAATCAACACATGGTTACTTCTGAAAGTAACCTGTCTAGTCTTGTAGATGTTTCAAACTATAACATTACTGTAAAACATCCTAATGGGACTAATGCCTTGGTAACTAAAATTGGAAACCTGGAATTGTGTGAAGGTGTCACTCTTACTGATGTGTTAGTTGTTCCTGAGTACAATATCAACCTTATGTCAGTCCATAAATTAGCTAAGGCCAATAATCTGAGTGTTGTCTTTGATGAGTCTAAATGCTACATTCAGGATTTGCTCACCAAGAAAACCGTGGTGACTGGTGACCAAATTGATGGGCTGTATATTTGGGGAAATTCATCTAATACTAATAAGGTGTGTTTTAATAGTACCCTGCCTCCGTCACTCTGGCATTCTAGACTGGGTCATCCTTCTGACCATGTTCTGAAAGTTCTTAACTTACCTAAGTCTAGTAATAATGATCATAATGTTCCTTGTGAGGTCTGCCATAAAGCCAAACAACATAGGGAACCTTTTCCTTTGAGTGATCACAAATCCAATCATGTGGGTGAATTAATTCACCTGGATGTGTGGGGTCCATATAAAACTCAAAGTAGAGAGGGATATAAATACTTCCTCACAATTGTTGATGATTTTTCAAGAGCTGTATGGGTGTATTTATTAAAACATAAGGATGAGACACCTCAAAATTTTGAAAACTATTATAACATGGTAAAAACCCAATTTGGTTATTCCATAAAAACAATAAGATCCGATAATGGAACTGAATTCACAAACCATGTAATGAATAAATTCATTCAACAAAATGGTATTATTCATCAAACTACTTGCACATACACTCCTCAACAAAATGGGATTGTTGAGAGAAAACATCGACACCTATTAAATGTTGCTAGGACTCTCCTGTTTGAATCTGGCATCCCTCTTAGATTCTGGTCTGATTGTATTCTAACTGCTGCTTATTTAATTAACAGGACTCCCTCATCTGTTTTAAATGGTAAGTCCCCATATGAGATCATGTTTGGCTTCCCTCCCTCAATTAATCATATTAGAGTGTTTGGTTGTCTTTGCTTTTGCACTATTTTAAATAATCATAATAAGTTTGGTAGTCATGCTGAAAAGTGTGTTTTTTTAGGATACTCTCCATTTAAAAAGGGTTATAAAGTTTGGAGTCTCGACTCAAAAACATGTTTCTACTCTAGAGATGTGAAATTTTATGAATCCATATTCCCTTTCAAAAACAACACTCACATTATATCTGATAATGTTGAGCATTTTCAAAATCAAAACCAGTTTAATTTTTTTGAAGTGTTTGAGCATTTTCAACAAAACTCTCAATCTCATAATGGGGAGATTCCCGATGATGAGGAGGGAGATCTAAGAGATTTACAAAACCAAGTTCAAACTCAGCAAACTGAATCTCAGGAGTCTGATGGTAGGGCAGAGACACAGCAGACTTCCAATCCTGTCACAGGATTAAATGGAAGTGAGGTAGTGTCTATGCAACCTCAGCCTGATGAACGTGGTAAGGCTGAGATTGACTTGGAAAATTGTATCAGTGATAAAAACATCTCTCCTGAGGGAATCAATGATCCTTCTGTTGGCTCAAGAAGATCTGCTAGAAATAGAACCTTTCCGAAAAATCTTGATGATTTTATTGTTGAGGGTAAAGTTAAATTTGGTATGGAGAGAGTGGTTAACTACTCAAAACTGTCTTTTGAAAATAAATTGTTTGCATCAGCTTTAAATAAGTCAAGAGAACCTAAACACTATCATGAAGCCAAACATGATGTAAATTGGGTAAATGCCATGAATGAGGAAATGAGTGCCTTAAGTCGTAACCATACTTGGGATCTTGTTGATTTACCAGCTGATAGAAAACCAATTGGTTGTCGTTGGTTGTATAAAATTAAATATAAGGCCTCGGGTGAGATTGAGAGGTATAAGGCACGTCTTGTTGCCAAGGGGTACAGTCAAAAAGAAGGAATAGATTTCGATGAAACATTTGCACCTGTTGTGAAAATGGTTACGGTTCGATGTGTCATTGCTTTATCTGTTAAAAATGATTGGCCATTGTTTCAATTGGACATTAATAATGCATTCTTGTATGGAAATTTAAATGAAGATGTGTATATGAAACTACCTGATGGATATTTTTCTGAAAATGAGTCTAGAGTCTGTAAACTTAATAAAGCATTATATGGTCTAAAACAGGCTCCTAGAATGTGGAATGAAAAACTTGTTGAAGTTCTTGTTGGGATTGGTTTTGTGCAGAGCAAGTGTGATTATTCTTTATTTGTCAAGTCTGAAAAATCTCACTTTATTGCTCTTCTTGTGTATGTGGATGATATGATTGTCACGGGTAATGATATTTCTGAAATAAATAACATAAAAAGACTTCTTAAATCATCTTTCTTAATCAAAGATCTTGGTGAGCTAAAATATTTTTTAGGTATTGAGGTTATTAGAAATAATGAGGGTATTTGTTTGTCTCAACGCAAGTATTGTATGGAATTGCTTGCAGAATATGGATTAAGTGGTTGTAAGCCTGTTAACACTCCCCTCGAACCTCATTATGTTCTTATGAACTTGTGCTCTAAAGACACTGATAAACTTGATAATATTACATCATATCAAAAACTTATTGGCAAATTAATATACTTATCTCATACTCGACCTGGTATATGTTATGCTGTGCATTTTTTAAGTCAATACATGCATTGTCCATCCAACTGTCACTTTCAAATTGCCTTGCGTGTTCTTCGTTATTTGAAATCTGCACCTGGTAAAGGTATACTAATCAGGAAAGGTGAGTGTCTTGACCTGTCAATATATGCTGATTCTGATTGGGGAAAGTGTCTGTCATCAAGAAGATCGATTACTGGTTATTGTATTTTGATGGGTAATAATCTTGTATCATGGAAGAGTAAGAAACAGAGTACTGTTTCTCGCTCTTCTGCTGAGGCCGAGTATAGGGCTATGTGTGCCGCTACATGTGAGGGCATTTGGTTGTGTAATTTGTTGTCCGAGTTAAAAGTTAACATCAAACTCCCTGTTTCCATATTTTGTGATAATAATGCTGCCATTTCGATTGCTGCTAATCCTGTCTTTCACGACAGGACAAAACACTTTGAACTGGATTTATTTTTCTTAAGAGAAAAAATTACTTCGGGATTTATTAAAACTGTTTCTATTAACTCTTCAGAGCAGTTGGCTGATGTTTTTACAAAAGGGCTGCTAGTAAAGCAGCATAATACTCTTATTGATCGAGTTAACATGTTTGATCCTTTTAGCTTATAAAATTGGGGGGGGGGGGGGTGTTGAATTTATAAATGGTCAATTTTATAAGTTCCTGATTAATTTTTTGTGTGTCGTGTGCGAGGTATATTATTATTGCTAATGGGCTAATGGACTGAGATTGGGCTGCTGTGCTGATTGGGCTGCTGTGCTGATTGGGCTGCTGGGCTTTGGTGATCTTATTGTTAGTTGGGTTCATATATACCCGGAGTGAAGTGTCAAACGACACTTTAGTCTGTCTTTCTCATCTCTCGCACACGAACAGTCGTTACTCTTTAGGGTTTTGATCGGTGATGATTCATTCAAAGACTTCGAGTTATCACTTTGATAATTCATGCTTTGATTCTTGTTGTTCTTATTCTCTGATTCTTCTTCAATAGAGAATCAGTTGTTATTTCATTTTGTAACACATTTGTTGGAATCAAGACTTCATTCTGTTATCGTTTATCTTTGATACCATTTTTGACAAATTAACATCCTAGGGGCATATGGAAGAAAGATGATCAAGAAAACCAAATAAGAAAAAGCAAATGAATTATAAGATTGGGAAGAGGAAAAAGGGAAACAAAATGATAAATACAAATTTATCATTAAGATTTGTTGATAAAAAAATATTCTTGTATATTTTAATGTAGTAGTATGTCAAGGAAATGAATAATATGTGTAAAAGATAGATCAAATGTTGATCATCTTATATTGTTTATCACATCAGATGTTTATTCTGTAAGCCATATAAAAACTCTCACTTTTAAAGGGTAAGAAGCTCCAAAACCTTCCCGTCATATGTTCTAAGCTACTCACATGTGCGTAAGTATAACTATTTGCTTAGATGGCAGCTTATGTGGCAAATGACATGGCAGAGGATGTGATAACTGACGTGAAGTATAGTGATGACACGTGTCATAAATAATGGTAGATATGTATGTATTTATTTCACTATCTCTAGAAAAAGTTCTTCCCTTTTTCTCGTTATGCCACTTCGTGAGCTTGAATAACATTATCTGGTGTCATAAATGTGTTGATATAAAATATTAATATGTTGACATTAACAACGATATATAGATAATAATCTTCCAATATACAAACAAATACAAAAACAATATGAAAACAAATATGACCAAATTATTATTCTTAACAAAAATTGTTGAAACACAGCCTTTCAAACTAAGGGTGTTCATCGAATCGAATAAGCCAAATGTTAAATTTTTAAACAGTAATCTAATTCGAAAAAAATAAGCCAAATTCGAATCGAATCAAATCCAAAAGTTTCAAATAGGATTCGATTCAATTTGTATTTAAAAAATCGAATCGATTTTCAAAACAGTGATTTTCGACTCGAATTATGAGTTTTTTAAAACCCTTTTTGAATATTTAACACCTCTATTTCAAACCATAAAATGAAAATAATACTTTTGAAAGTACTCGTTATTAAATCTATGCATATAATTTAATTTGTTTATAAAATCAATGATTAATTCTTGTCCTTGTAAAATCCAAAAACTATAAAGGAAGAAAAAACCAACTATAACACAAAGTCGGACAAATGAGTGGACAAAAAAAATAACGTGGGTCTTCTAGAACATATTTTTCTAAGAGGTCCAAATCTTTGCCCTCGTCACCCACTAAATTAATAACCATCACAGCACTTTTTATTTAAATATCTAAAAGTTATATATTGTTTAAACAATATTATATAAACACAACATATATTGTATAAAATAACATAAACAAACATATCACAAAGTTGAAATCTCAATTATTATTTTACCGTTAGCCGGATCCCACTCTCACTTAATACCATTAGAAACAACATAAAATGTTAATGTTTATTATAATCATTTTATCATAATAATATATATCGTTTACTCAAAGGTATTATATTCTTTTCATAAAATATTGACAAACTTTAGCTAATTGTATCGTGTCTAATTCTGATTTCTATGAGAAGAAGAGACCACCAAATATGGTAGTTTGATAATGATTTATCAATATTTGTTCTTATTAACAGAATGCACATATGAACACTCAGTCATGTGATTTGGAGGGCTTGTCATGACAACAATATAAAAACACATGGATTGTAACTGTCAACCACTCGGATCATAAGGTGGTTAACTGAAAATTAACTCATCAATAAATACCCTCGATCATTCTAATTCTTATCAATTATCATCACCGCAAGCTATGGAGATATCTACAATATCTTGTGTTCTTGGAGTTGTATGCATCTTCTTGTTCTATACATGGAGGATTTCGAATTGGTTGTGGTTCAAACCGAAGACGATCGAAAAGGTTTTAAGAGATCAAGGGCTCACGGGTACCCCGTATAGATTCTTGTATGGAGATCTGAAAGAGATGGTGCAGATGATGAGTGAAGCCAAATCTAAACCGATGAATCTAACTCATGATATCGCGCCTCGGGTCTCACCGTTCTTTCACAAGACCCTCACCACTTTTGGTATGTTACTTTGCGTTTGTCACTTGTGTTAATTTATCATATCTCCAATTTAGTTGCCTAGATATACGTTTAATTAGTAAATGTTTGATAAGTGCGTGTAACGTCACATAAAAATAAAGAAACGGTAGAAAGTGGGAATTTTGCAAGTAAAAATTCCTTCTTATTTAATTAGGTTAGAAATCAATAGGTGGGTTAAATAAGATTAATAAAATTATTGTAAAGTTGTAATCAATTTAAAAATAAAATCATAATTCTACATAAAGTTATAATTTTTTCAATTTCATTGATATTAATATTATTAGTTATTAGAAGAGAAAGACAGAAAAATAAAATAAGGATAAAGGGACAAAGATGTACTAAAAGTGACACATGTATTTTATTATTTTTTGTTAGGTATAAAGATAATTTATTAAATATTTTAGAATATAGAATATATATCCTTGCTATCGCCTGCTCGTGACCAAGAGGACACATCAATTCCTTGTAGTACTGACGTAAGATTTACACGTTGAGGTTATAACAATTGTTTTTCTTTTTTCTTGTCCCACCAGCACCAGCAACCCTAAATTTTGACCCGAAAAGAGGTGTAAACTAAAAAATGTAAAATATTTTTTTTCTGAATGACAGGTTAGTGATTAGTACTAGTAGAAGGTTTGAACCTTGTATTTATAAAAGAGAAAAGCATTGGTAACCTGAGATAAGTGAAAAAAGTACATGAGTAATTGTTATATGAAATATTAAGGTTACCCATTAAAAAGAAATGATAGTTTTATACTAATAAAAGCATTTAATCTAAAAAGCTAATAATAATAATCCTGACATACGTATATTATTGTTTTTGTATGGGATAATATTTTGGTAAGTGTGTTAAATACGTCAAGTGATTGTCTCGAACATAATAGGTTATTGTGTCAAAAAAAATTTTATCATTTGTTAGATGTGTTAATAATTGTATTTAACGTTTTATATCAATTCTTGTTACTTTATCAACGTTTTTAATATATTATATAAATTTATTGTTATCTTAATATTATATTTTACAATTATAAGTATACAACGATATTATTTCACTGTGTTTGACGACTAAAAAGAAACACAATGACACGTTCATCATTTGTATTTACCTTTTATATTATTTTATATCATTTTTGTCATTTTTAAAATGATTAAATAAATTATTTTTATTTTATCATTGTATTTACACCGTCTAAGTACATAGCAAATTGAAATTACCATTATGTTTTTTAGATCTCGTTATTTTAGAAAATATTATGAAGTTAATTAAGTTTTTATAATAATTTTTACAATGAGTTAGAAAGCATAATAATTTTTCCGTATTTGTGTATGTATAAACTATATTGCACTTGTTTTATAGAAAAAAACACTCGTTATGTTATATTTTTATAATAAAATAATATTATATACTACGTTTAGAAAAATAAGGTTCACATCACTTTTATTTTTACGACTTCGACATACAGCAATGCTCTGGAGTATAGCATACATTACCTAAATATATGTTCCCGAGGCATTGCTTTTTTGAGGTGTTATTGTGTTAGGGGCTGTTTGATCACACTGACTCAGTAAGATCTGACTGAGTCAGAAGCTGACCCACTAAGATGTTCTGACTGGGTATGCGTCTGACTGAAACTTGATTGTTTGATTCGGTATCTGACTGACTCAAAAACCGTCTCTGCAAATAACCGCCACCACCACCAGCATCACCGTCACCACCACCAGCATCACCGCCACCACCACCAGCATCACCGCCACCACCTCCAGCATCACCGCCACCACCTCCAGCATCACCGCCACCACCTCCAGCATCACCGCGGTCTTGGTCAGACGAAAAGGACCCGGTCAGCATGTTTAAAATTCAGGTCCGGGTCAGAACAAAATGACCCGGTCAGCTCTGATTTCGAACGTATCAAACGGGCTGACCGGCTGACCGGCTGACCGAGTCAGCCGGGTCAGCCGGGTCAGACCAAACAAACAGCCCCTTAGTGATGTGTGTGTCTATGTGTACGTATATATGTATATACTTATCTATATATTAATATAGGAAAATTAAATTTTAATAATAAAAAGTATTGACCTATTAATCTCAACTAACAATTTTATCAAAGTTAATTCTAATTTATAATTTCGTTACTAATAACAGTCTCAGTCTGCATGTTCGTTAATTCCGTTAGTTATTGATGTCGTAGCACGTGACATTGCTTGTGTCGTGACATGAGACATGACATATTACATAAGTAAATAAAAAGATAAATATATCAATCAATTTTTACGTATTTTTGTTTTCAAGCTACTCAACCAGCAATAAAAGCGTTACATTAAATAGCTTAATAAACTTATCTTTTATAAATAAAAAAACTTGAATAATATATTTATGTTTATATTTATATTTATAACTATATTATACGTCATGTCACAAGTCACGTCACGCGTATCCATATTTTTAGTTATAACTATGTCATACGTCATGTCCTGAGCCACATCACGTAACACATCATAAAAAACTAACGAACTTAACAAACAGTTTGACTAGGACTATTATTATTAACAAAATCAAAAGAAGAGATTAATACTAGTTAAATTATTAATTGGGATTAATACTGGTCAAAATCTAATTTTCGAAAAATATGTATCAGATAGGATACATAAGTTATGGTTTACTATAATTATCTTTATTGTAATTAGAAAGTATATTATTAATTAGTCTTCGTTTATAATTGTTGTTGTTCTATATTCCTCGATCTTATATCTCTCCATTCCATTCTATCTTTGCGGCTTTTGTTGGCAGACGTTAATGGATGTAAACCCCAAACCTCATGGTTTTGTTTCTCGAGGGACTTATAGTACAATTATATTGATCAACTTTATTTTTTTTTGTCCAACAAATAGCATCGACCCTAATTTTGTAAAATCAAAAGAAAATCAAATTGATTCTCTCATGAATTTATAAAATAATGCACAAATATCACGCATTGATCCTAAATTTAAAATATTCTAGTAAATTTATAGCAAAGATGAAGATTAATTAAAGATGAAGATTAAAGATGAAAAAATCAAAAGGTAGATTATGAAGTAAGGATAGAAGATCTTACGGGCTAGGCATTGGAATAGAAACTGACTTCTGGCTTGACGGGCATGTTAACGTATATATATTAGATAGGATATATATATATATATATATATATATATATATATATATATATATATATATATATATATATATATATATATATATATATATATATATATTAGGGTTAATTCAAATTATCGCTACCATAACAAGAATTAAGGACAATATTACTTTTTCTGTATAATTATCACTATCATATTTTGATTAGCTTTCCTTTGTAATTATTCGTATTGTATCCCTATATATAGTTAAGCCATAATATGTAATAACTCAAAGGGTTTTCATTGTTCTACGGGTCTTGTATTGATTAGGTAAGAGTTGTTTTACATGGATGGGACCAAAACCTGTGGTACACTTATCCGAACCTACTTTAATACGAGAGGTCTTCTCTAATTACAATAAATATCAAAAGGCAAGAGGAGGTAACCCATTAACAAAGTTGCTAGCTAGAGGATTAGTGGACGCTGAAGGTGATCAATGGGTTAAACATAGAAAAATTATCAATCCTGCATTTCACATGGAGAAGCTCAAGGTTTTTTACGAAAATTTTTGTTAAATTATTTTAGGTTTATTGAAAACTCATCATAATTTTTTATATAGCATATGGTACCAGCATTTTATGTGAGTTGTAATGAGATGATTGACAATTGGGGGAAACTTTTAGACCAAGAAAGTTCATGTGAAGTAGATGTGTGGCCTTATCTTCAAACCTTTTCAAGTGATGTAATTTCACGTACCGCATTTGGTAGTAGTTTTGAGGAAGGAAGAAAGATATTTGAGCTTCAGAGAGAACAAGCAAAACTAATTATGAAGGCTGCAAATTCTGTTTACATTCCAGGATCGAGGTAAATTAATTTCCAAACTCTTATATGCTTAAATATCTTACAGACTTATCGCATTATAACACAATATTTGGTAGATTTTTGCCAACAAAAACCAATAAGAGGATGAAAGAGATTGACCGTGAGGTGAAGGGTTCAATAAAAAGCATAATCGATAAACGAGTTGTTGCGATGAAAGCTGGGGAAGCTAGCCATGATGACCTTTTGGGCATACTTTTGGATTCCAATTACAAAGAAATTAAAGACCATGGGAATAGCAATTTTGGATTAAGCATTGAAGACGTTATTGAAGAATGCAAACTTTTCTACTTTGCAGGGCAAGAGACTACAGGGAATATGCTTGTTTGGACTATGATTTTGTTAGCTAAACACTCGGAATGGCAGACACGTGCTAGAGAGGAAGTCTTACGTGTCTTCGGTTATAATAAACCAGATATTGATGGGTTGAGTCATCTAAAAGTTGTAAGTTTTCCTACTGCATAACTCAAACATTGATAACTAAAGAATATATTAGAGTCCTTATATCTTTTGTATCATAATATCTCATTTCGCAGATTAATATCATCTTTAATGAGGTTCTTAGACTATACTCACCAGCAGTATTACTTAGACGACAAATACATGATGAAAGCAAATTAGGTAACTTAACATTACCTGCTGGAACCATTATCCAGATAAACGCGTTAGTTTTACATCACGACAAAGATATGTGGGGTGACGATGTGAATGAGTTTAAGCCCGACAGATTTTCTGAAGGTGTCTCAAAGGTTACTAAGGGACAAGCTGTGTACCTCCCATTTGGTGGTGGCCCGCGTATATGCATTGGTCAGAATTTTGCTATTTTGGAAGCGAAAATGGCTCTTTCAATGATTTTGCAACGCTTTTCTTTCGAGCTATCTCCTTCGTACTCACATGCTCCACATGCTATGCCTACTTTACAACCTCAGTTTGGCGCTCACTTGGTTCTACACAAACTTTAAGGAATTTATCAATGTTATTGTTTAATGTAGATGTATATGTAATATAATATTCCTATGATTACTTAAGCTATTTAGTTGTAATATTTATTACTTGGTTTACTAAACTGTGTTACAGGTGTTGGATGAATAAAATATTAATTTTTATAGATATTTATTAATTATAAAATGATATTATAAAATAAAATACGGTTGAAATTACGTATGAAAGTAAAGACTATAAGTAATAAAATAATGACAATAACATTTTAATATTCTGTTTTTCTAACTTGTTTTGGTTTTATCAAAAAATAAAAACTAAAGCAATTTTGTTTCAAAATAAATCATTTTAAAAAATTAATTTCAAAAATTTTCTTATTATAACATTCAATATTAGTTATTTTTTTGCTTATAAAATTTTACTTTTTAGAAAACCAATTATACAATATTACGTGTTTTTAAAAATATTTAATATTTTTGAAATAATTCATATTTTATAAGCATTTGTTTTTGTAGGAATAAATCATTTTTAAAAAACTTTTATTTTATCTAAAACAACAAAATAATTAATATTATTAGTCTTGTTAATGTAGGGATAACCCATTTGGTAGAGACTTTGCATATGAGGGGGAGGTGCTGGGTTCAAACCAGACAATGGTGTGATATGGTGTCATTTAGAATTACGATAGGTTCACCGTTTAAAAAAAGTAATATATTCATTTAATTGAAGAGAGAAGCGGAAAAGTTTTGAAATGAGAAATGTGGTGCCGCCACGTGTCTTCTTTAGTTAATAGTTTATTAGAGTAAGAATATTATATACACATATTAGCTTTAGTAAACTCGTGTATTACACGAGTTGAATAAATAAAATATTAAATAAAATAAAATTTTATTAACTATAAAGGATATTATAAAATATACGACTAAAATTACGTATGAGTAAAAGTTATACGTAATAAACAATGATATCATATTTTTATCAAAGTTTTGTATGAGAAAACCATTGATATGTACATGAGTTTAAAATTATAATTAAATAATCTAATGGTGACAATTAAAAAAAAGTAACATATTGACTAATCTCATCTCGAGTAATTGTAAATGACAAAAAACGTAAATATGATGGTGTAAGTAATATTTGCATGAAAATTTACTAAAGAAAAAGGCTCATAGAAAGAAGGGTCCGTGATGCCTTTTGATACTAATTATAACCCATAATCATGCACATATTTAGTTGAGTTTACTATTAAATTTACGCTCACATGATAATACAACTAAGCATGGACAATGAAAAATTAATTAAAAGAACCCTCTAAATTCCACACTAAAATGGTTACTCTATATCTTAAAAGACTTGATTAAAAAGTTCTACCTAAATAAAAAATAATATAATAAAACTGAATAAAAAGAAAACAGAAAAATATGTTCTCTAATAAATTAAAGAAACCACTTATAAAATAAAATAAAATATTTTAAACGATATAAGAACACATTTTAAATATTATACAAACATCTTAAATTTTGAAAAATAATGATTTTGTTGATGGTAACAAATGAAAAAAGAAAAAGAGACGGTAATAAAATAAAAGACAATTGAAAATATTGATGTCTAATTTAAATACATTTTTTAATATTTTATTTTAATTTCAAAAAGCAATTATTTATTTTTACTAATAGTAGTTTTTATAGAAAAAAACATATAAAATATTATAATTGGTGTCTTTAAGTGGTACCCCACAATCTTAAACTAAACATTTATTTTAGAATTATGACTTATTTGCTTTTCAAAAAATAAAGATTTGATAAGAAGATAATTTTTAAAATTAACCTATAGAATTTGCTAGTATTATATATATTCTAATTACCAACATCTTTGTACATATTTTAATGCATATGGTACAACAATCTAACTTTTTGTAAAATTTTATTTTAAAACCTAATACTTTTACATTTTACAATTTAACCATTATAATCATTCACCTTCAACTTTGTTCCCCTATATTTTTAATCTTCTACAAATTTTTCGTTTACATTATTGTCCAAAATTTTGAGACTTACACGTAAACTACGAGTGTTTGGTTCAACGTTGTTGCGTTTATTTTTTCCTGTTTTACGTTCACGTCGCAATTATTGTTTTTAATGTTTTACGTTTCACGTGTGCGGTTTGACGTTTTTACATCTACTTTTCGTTCGATTTTATTTTTTTCGTCTTTTTAATATGAGATTTCCGGTGTTGGTAGTCGCTGACAATAGTATGACATTAGTGCTATTTGGCACGGTTTTACGCCACTGCCGCAACGCGGGGGGCTTAATTCTAGTTTATTGTTAAATGTCAAGATGAGGGTCTAAAAAGTGACATGTGTCAACCTTAGTTACCATTTTATTAGATTAGTAGGATTAATTATGTATGTCGGTGTGTACAGTAGATTTATTAATTTTTTAATACTAAATTTTGTTTAGTTTTATGTTATAATTCACACATTAGAACAAATGGTTGATTTTGTTCAGTGGTTCACCACTATACATACACATGCGCGTCGCAAGATCGAATCTTTCTTCCAACATATCCGTATGTCTTTATTTCTTTGATTTTTAACTTTACTTTTTAAAAAATTTGACACAATAGGTCATAGGTTTCCTTTTATTATTATTAATTTTTTTAATTTTTTTCCTTAACTTTATTCAAAGTCTTTTATTATTTACCGACACACACAATAAAATTTAGGATGTTACTCAAGTCTTTAAGAATTTGTAATTTTTTTTGTTTTATTTTAGCTACAAAAGGAATTTTTGATAAATTACATGAAATGATTTTATATAAATTTAAACAGGTTATAATATATCCGGGTCAACTATTAATGTTTCGGTGTTCATTTTTAAGTACGTTTTAAGTTGTTCTACGTTTCGCGTAAGTTTTGTTTGAAAACGTGTCGAGTCAAATATAAATCATATGATACGTTTCATTCGTCTATATAAATTCTAAGTTATTCTATATAGTTCGAAAAAAAGTCGGGACGATTATAATCTATACTTTATCACGCGGAATACAACGTCACAACGTGTTCTTTTATGTATGTTTTGAGTTGATCTACGTGTTGATATAAATTTTGTTTGAAAAAGAGTTTGTCAAATCTAATATGTTTTGATTGAACGATATAAACAGTTACTCTATACTTCGACATAAATTTAACTTGAAAACGACTCGGATCGATAATGGTATGTATTTTATTACATCACGTACGATCCTGCGGCAACGCACGGGGAGTTAACACTAGTTATCCTCATTTTACTATCATAGATAGTTAGATCGATCAAATTTATTTGGGGTTTCATTATCTTTATATTGTTCAATACTTTTTTAATCATTCGGTATAATGATTTTAGGATGAAGCATGTATACAATGGTTCTTTTAATAGATATGCAATAACCACTACTTAAAAACGACAAGAAAATATCCAATATGAATGTTAAAGTATTCTATTTTAACGACTCTTCAAATAACTGGTAGAGGAAATTCCTGATTGGGTAACATTCCTTGTTTATCATGAGGCTTGATAATATAATATCCTTTAAGCCACACAAAAGATTCTAACAGTTTATCATGCCACCTGTGGGCCTTTAATGTACATGCTTGAATCATATGTTAGCTAACGTGTCTCAAAGATGTTTCTAGTGATAGTTCATAGATATCTGAACGTTTATTCCATCAGAAAAAATATTTAAATACACTATTACAATATTTATCGACAAATCTATACAATGTTATCAATCTCCCTCTAATTGTTGGTGAAATACGGTAGAAACCGATACGAAAAACAATATCATGAAATCAAATTTTGAAAAGAGTTTAAGAAAATCTTGCTCAAACTTCTAAATTTAACAAATTGATCTAGAATGGTACAAACATTTCCAAAATTCAAATAAATGCGAGAAATGATGAACATGCCATATAAATAGATCAAGATTACACTTTAAATGAAACTAGCTGTTATTCCATATCGCGCGATGCGCGATTAGTTCTTTCCTAAATAACTAATTCAAGTATAGGTATGTAGGCTCAGATTTCATAACTCATTGCGGTTGCGAATATTATAGATGTAATGTAAAATCATAGTATAAAATCACACTGACATCATGAACGCCACACCAAACAATGAGATAGAATTTGATTTATCATCGCCACTTGTTCATAGATAAGAAGTCAATAATCACTATTATTTACATCCTAAATTTTACATATAGGATAATATTAGCAAGTCGAGTCACTGATCATATTTGGAGGCTCAACAATCAAACTCGATGTGGCTGCAATCAGATGACGCTCCAAAACATCAAAGACCAACGTCTTATTCTGCATCATCCCCTCTTGATTTTCATGAACCAACTGTATTTAGCTACACATTTGCCTATCGCTCAAAATTTACTGTGTTACCCAGACCCATATCACTGATATTACAAACCCAAATATATCATGTGCTATAACCAATAATGATCCCGTAATTAAGGATGTGTTGTCATCATCGACATAATGGATCATCCAACTACACAGCCTGTTGGCTAAGAACAAACTAACCAAATGAACAACAACCAAAAACATATTTAAAGCAAACCATAGGCTCACACATATTGCAATAAAGTCGAGCAAATCAAGGTCTCAATAGAGCTAAAACTCAACATCATTGACCTTGGTAACAAAGTCTCAGGTAAGCATTAACCAACCATCATCGACACCAAAAGAATATTATAAAAGCATTGGTATCCACCCAAAAAATATATATTTGAAAACCCTAAGACCTGACCAAAATGGTGCAGGTAGCCAAGCACGCCATGAACAGATAGAGGTAGTTCATGGCACCCGGTCAAAACCGAAAGGGAGGCGGCATGACAAAAAAACACCACCATCAAAAACAAAATCAGATCTGAGATCCATCTAACATTGAACAGACACACCGCCATCGCCACCATCAGAAACAAAATCAGATCCAAGACCAATCTAACATCGAACCTTTGATAGAAGGCCGACATGCAACCGACAACACTGGCTTCAACACCTACGCCATCACCGACGACTCCCCTTTTCTCAGGCCGACAACGAACAACAATACAGCCCATAGCCATAATAGAGAGACAAGAGAAGTAGTCGGCGGTTGAACAGACACATGAGGAGACAACGACGGCAAACGACGGCCGTGAACGGCCGACCGGGCACCGCCAAAAGGTGAAGAACAAGTCTGCAACTCTGAGGTGCAAATGAAACCAAGAAACCCTTTTAAACACTACCCACACAATAAAGATTGTACACCAAGCCTCACAACCTGTACCTTTGAAGCTGAAATTCCAAAAACACCTTGCTTTACGGTTCATGGCGTTTCTAATTTCATATATAGGATAATTAAAACCCTAAAAACTAGAATCGAAGTTAATCAATTAAAATAACTATCGCTTAATTAATAACTCACACACTTTTTATTTAAAATATCTAAATTTTTTATATTGTTTGAACATATTTATATGATGGAGAGGATTATTCAAAGAAAGCTCAAAATTTTCATAACTTACTTATACATAACTATGTTTTTTAAAAAATAGCACCACAACATTGAGTGTTATTTATCTTTCCAAGGAGTACGATATTACTGTATTTTATAAAAAAAACAACCTAAACTGGTTGGGGTGTTTTTATTATGTTTTAAAAATAGGTAATTTTTATGGTGTTTAATATTGAGTGATTTTATGGTGTTTTGAAGCGGATAATTTTATGTTGTGTTAAACTAGATGAACTTATTGTGTTTTAAAATTAAGTTATAGTTTACAAAACACCATCACAAAATTACTCAATTCTAAAGAATGCAGAGGGATTAATGTTTCAATGATTGTACATATGGACCAATATTCAAGAAAATGTACAAGACATAACATTGTATACAAAAAGTTTAAACGTCTAAAACACCGTAAAGGTTTATGATTTTTGTAATTGATGTTACATTTTGTATAAAAAAATACATTACAAATTGAAAATTAATCATTTTGTTGATTATTTACGCTATGTAATACGATATCAAAAAAACACCATAATTTCATCCACTTTGAAAACACTATAAAGTTATCCGGTTCAAAAACGCAATAAAATCGTTAAGTTTTAAAACACTATAAAGTTGTCTAGTTTTAAAAATACTATAATATAGCTCAGTTCTAAAGCAGTGTAGCGTTGTCTGCTTCTAAAATAACATAAAATTGTCTAGTTTTAAATTTTCATAAAAATGTGCAGTTCCAAAACACCAAAAAATTATCCACTTATAAAATACTATAAAGGTTATCCAATTCTAAAAATACCATAAAGTTTTCCAATTATAAAACACCATAAAGTTGTAGAATATAGCATCATAAACTTATCTAGTTATAAAAAACTATAAAATTACTTAGTTCAAAAACACTATAAAATCATCTAGCATTTTGAACTAGGTAATTTTATAATGCTTTTGAATTAGATGTTTTATGTTGTTTTGAACTAAATAATTTTATGGTGTTTTTACTAGTGGGATTTTATAGTGTTTTTGTGGTTTGACAATTTTATGGTATTTTTAACAGGGCTATTTATGGTCTTTTGAAATGGGCAGTTTATAAAGTACAAAAACGGATACTTCTTTAAACTTTTTATATATAAATATCATACTCATATTAAAGTTAAAACAATATTTGTTATTATTATTATATTTTTAAAAGAAATAATCTATCTACACTAATAAATGGTAAAAGATGAGGACACGCTTCTCAGTAATCTCTTCTTGTTTATCGCTCGTACTTAATAGTTACTATAATTACTAATATTTAATTTCATTTATAGATTAAAAATACTTTTTAATAAATTAAAAATAAAAGTTTTTTGTATTAATGTTATTTATAGATAAATAATTTTTATGAAATAAATGTTTTTTAAAACATTATAGCTTTTAAAAATATAAAATATTTTATATTGATTTTAGAGTTAATTACGCAAATGGTCCCTGTGGTTTATAGAAAATAACAGGTTTGGGTACTAAAGGTTTTTTGTAACAAGTTGAGGTATTGTGTTTTTAAATTATAACGAGTTAAGGTATGAACACTAACACACGTTAACTTTTCTGTTAAATCTAGGGGTATTTTTGTCTTTTCATTTTACAAGGTCTATTATGTAAATTACAGGGATTGTTTGTGTCACTTAATATAAATAAAGGTTCATTTGTGTAATTTTATAATTATATATACACATATATGTATTAAATTACCCCTTAGCTTCTGATTTCACCACCACCACCGCCGACTACAACCGCATAAAACAACAGCCGGCTACCTCTTTCGGCCACCATATTGTCACATCGTTCTCACCACCACCATCATCTTTAGCTCGTGAAATGAAACAACAACAACACCATCTTTCTCGTCATCTTCACCATCACGACCCCACCAGCATCACCATCACATCCTTACCATCATCTCACCATCTCACCATCATCATCATCTTCATCATCATCACGCCATCACCACCATCTCACTATTATCATTAGGTCATCACCACCATCTCACCATTATCATCACGTCATCACCACCATCTCACCATCATCATCGCATCATCACCCCTCGCACCATCCATTGCTGCTCTGTCTCCATCGGACCAACAGTGCTACTGGTTCTGACCTTGGGCTCAAAGCTCTATCTACAAGCCCTAAAAGTCAAGAATCCCCAATTTGGGTTTTAGGGTTTTTGATAAAACGTTTGTCATTGGATGTAGGAAAGATACCACCTTCTTCTTCGTTGTTCTTTGAGGGGTTTTGTTCTCTGTCTCTGTTTTTGGTTGTTTTAGAGAAATTGGATTCGATGGTTTTGATTTGTGCTTTTGGGGGGCCTTTTGTTCAGGGATATTAGATGCATGAGATGTGAAGTGGATTAGATGCAAGAGATGTAAATTGAAGAGATTTTGTAGGTACATTTGGGGAGGGGGAGCTAGGTGTTTGATATTGGGTGGTGGTGGGGTGATACCTATGGTTGGTAACAACGGTGGTGGTGGGCGGTAGCTATGGTGGGTAACACCAACGCGAGTGGGGGTTGGGTTTTTTAAGTTATAGATAATTACACAAATGGTCCCCGGATAAAAGGAGATATAAAATTACAAAGGTAGTCCCTCAAAGGGCATTTTAGTCGTTTTATTAAAATTTAACAAAAAACTTAATGGTTGTTAGTCTTAGTACCCATTCTCGTTACAAAGTTGAAAACATAATAACCCAACCTGTTATAAAAAAACCCTTAGTACCCAAACCTGTTATATTCGATAAACCACATGGACCATTTGTGTAATTAACTCTTGATTTTATTAAGAAATAAAATATTTATAAATTAATAATAATTAAAATTAGGAGTTATAATAATAAAAAAAATTTAAAAAAGTTTGTTTTGAAACAAAATGTTTAGTTTTTTATAAACAAAAATATTTAAAAAGTTGATATAATTGTTTTATTACTATATCTTTACTCATACGTACTTTTAATTATATCTTATTTTAAAGTTAATAAAATCTTATTCTATTATTTAATATTTTATTTATTTAACCCGTGAAATACATGTGTTAATAAAGCTAGTAACATATTAAAAAAATATAAACATTAGAAAAGATGAATGAATATGCATGTGACTTACATGTTTCTTTTTTTGTATTTTTCTGTTCTATCCATTCAATTTGTTTCTAATTTATAAGTAGTGAACTTCAACTACAAAACTTAATAATGTTGTGTCTGGGATTTTTTCCTACACTTTATACTGTTTTCTCTCATTTAGTCTAACCTTACATACTATATATAATAGAATCTGAAATTTTACATATAACATGTTAAAAGTGGTATTCTTTTAAAAAAGAAATTCATTTTCAATAAAGAAAGAATTTTAATTAATTAAATTCAGTTTTATATTCTTTTTCATTCGGTTTGAAAATCAAACAACGTAACCTACTATCCAATCAGCCACTCTCTATATCATAGAAACAACATAAAAGGTTAATGTTTATTGTAAATCATTTTTTATCGTAACACCTACTCAAAGTTATCATATTCTTTTCAATTAATATGGACACACTACAACTACTTGTATTATGTCTAACAATGTTTTTGATGAAAAGAAGAGGCCACAAATCTGGTACTTTGATGATGACTAATCAATATTTGTTTTTATTATCAGAATTGCACATATGATCAAACACTCAGTCATGTGATATGTTAATAGGTCTCTAAATGAACCGAACGAATATGAATATCAGTATGTTCGTGAACATTCATTTAACCTTAATGAACATGAACACATAATCGAACATAATTTTTTGTTTATGTTCGTTTCTTAAGAAAATGAAATATTTGTGCTCATTCACGTAAGTTCGTTAAGGAAACTAAGTGAACGTACAGTTCGCGAACATAACGCAACACAAACGAACATAATTAACAAACATAAATAAACACAAACGTACAAGTTTAACGCATCATAATCCATCAAAAAAACAGATGTAAAATAATAGTTCAAATATACATGATTCATCAAAAAATATAATTCTATCAAAAATCCGTAATGATTTACAAAGAAATGATCTATAATGACTCATCCAAAAAATTATAAAAAATATGAACACAAAATTTATTTCAATACATAAACAAACAAACGTAAACAAACAAACATAAATGAACGTAAACAAACGGACATAAACGAACTTAAATCAACAAACATATATGGTCATAAAAAACAAACATATATAAACGAACATAACGAACGTTCATGAACATATATGAATGAACAAAATATGTGGCCGTGTTCGTTCGTTTAACTAAATGAATAACTTTTTTGTTTTTGTTCGTTTATATAGTTAAATGAACGAACATAAATGAACTTCAAGGCGAACAGCTCATAAACCTTTGGTTCATTTATAAACATGTGGAGGGCTTGTCATGACAACAATAAATCACATGGATGATAACCATCAACCACTCAATCCATAAGGTGGTTAAGTGAACATTTACCCATCTATAAATATTAAATACCCTCGATCATTCTCATTCTTATCATCACCGCAAGCCATGGAGATATCTACAATATCTTGTGTTCTTGGCGTTGCAGCAATCTTTTTGTTTTATACATGGAGAATATCGAATTGGTTGTGGTTCAAACCAAAGAAAATCGAAAGGTTTCTAAGAGATCAAGGGCTCAAGGGTACCCCGTATAGATTCATGTATGGAGATCTGAAGGAGATGGTGCAGATGATGAGTGAAGCCAAGTCAAAACCGATGAATCTCACTCATGATATCGCACCTCGTGTCTCACCCTTCTTTCACAAGGCCCTCACCACTTTTGGTATGTTACTTTGCGTTTGTTACTTGTGTTATCCTATCTGTAATTAAGTTGTCAAGATATACGTTTAAATAGTAAATGTTTGATAAGTACTATGTGTAACGTAATAAAACTTTAATGGATAAACTAGAAATGAAAATTTTGGAACTAAAATTTCATTTTTTATTAGTAAATAATTCACTGAGAGAAATTCATTCTCACAAGCAATCCACTAATGTTAAGGATTTGATTTTCGCTTATTACAAACCGATATAATCTAGTTAATTTATGTCGTAAAACATTAGCTGGAGTAAGATCATATCTAACGGTTCATTAAGATTAAAAGGAAAAAAAGAAAAAAATATATAAATCATTGAATATATTATAATAGAATTCCTTATTATCATATCCGTGATAAACTGATTATAAGAGGACAAATCAGTTCCTTGTTATTAGTGACGAAAGTCAAAAGGAACATACTTTCGGCCTGGGTCATTAAAAATGGTTTTTCCTTACCACACTAGCAGCCCACGTATCCGTCCTAAAAGAATTTTAAAGCAAAGAGTGTATCTATATGTTCTAATAAAATAAGATTTTTAGAGTCACATTGTATAGTTTTAAGCTTCCTGAAGTTTATTTTTATGTTTCTCTTTTATATTAAATATCATTTAACTATTAATAATATTATTTATTTTTTTAATATTAAATTATTTTTTATTAAATTAAAAAAAAAGATTTTTATAATGCAATTTTCTAATGAAATTATCTTTTTATAAAATCAAATATCAAAAATTTTAAAAACACAATACTTTTAAACCTGTGTTTTTTCAAAAATAAAATTCTTTTTAAACAAAAATAATTATAATTTGAAGTTATAATATAGAAATTTTTAAAAATGACACTTTTTAAAAAAATGATTTGTTTTGAATCAAAATGTTCAAAAACTAAAGCACTTTGAAAAAAAGCAAAAAAATCAAAAACATAAAAATAAAAAAATGATATTGTATTTTTAATACTCGTACATAATGTCAATCATATCTTATATTAAAAGATCGTTCCATAAATCATTAAATTTTTATTAATAATAATTTAATATTTTATTCATTCACCTCGTTAAATACACGGGTACTAACCTAGTTAGAAATACACGATGAATTAATTGATATATGAAATGTAGGTGAGGCCCTCACTATGAGGGGTCTATCCTTTGTACGGTTACCCGTTAAAGTTAATACTATTTTTGTTTAAGATTATTGGATTTAAATAATCTCAACATTCATTTATCAGTCGGAATTAATCCCAATTTGAAAATATTTACAAACACTCTCAACTTTAAGTTTGTTTTCCTACAACGATCATTTACTAACTTAGAGTTAACATTGTTATTTTTTTTATTACGTGGACTACTTTAATGGCCAAAACACTAGGCAGAATGTTGCAATCAATTACCAAGTCTGTTAATCTGAAAATTTTGCACCCTTAAATCCGATCTCTCCACCTCCGAATTTGAATCATTTGACTCGTTTGAGGTATATTATGGGTGACGATTGAGGCTAGACATCAAAAAAAGGTCGTGATGGAGGCTAAGCCGCAATGAAGATAAATAATGACTCAAAGTTGGCTCTGTTTCATCAAAAAAAACTAATGATGATTAACTCTCAATTAGTAAAGGATCGTTGGAGGAAAATAAACTCAAATTTGAGAATGTCTATAAAAACATCTTGAGTTGAAATTAATCTCGGCCAATAATTAAAAGTTAGGATGATTAAAATCCAATTAAATATAGTATCTAACACTCATCATATCTATTTAACTTAATTATATGTATACTCTAATAAAAGGGTAACTAAAATTAAAATAGGGCAGCATCACATTTTTCTCATAAAAATTTTTCTGTTTTTTTCTCTTGTAAATAACTACATTATCTACTCATAATATTATTTTAAATTAAAATAATTTTTAATAAATCAAAAAAATATATCTTTTATTAATGTTATTTCAAAAGAAACACATGTTTTTTTAAAAGGGTTATTAGATTTTAATAACCTCAACTTTTATTTATTGGTCGGGAGTAATCACAACTCAAGAAATGTTTACAGGCACTCCAAACTTTGAACTTTTTTTACTCCAATAATCTCTTATTAATTAAGAGTTAACTATCGTTAGTTTTTTTTTGATGAAATAAGGCCACTTTGAGCTATTTTTCAACTCTAGTACCGTCTAGTCTCAATTAAGTTCGTTTTTTATTGTCTAACCTCCATCATCAACTGAAATCTACCTCCAATGAGTTCGGTGGTTCAAATCAGGAGTTGGAGATTGACGGGTTTTTTAGTGCGGAAGTTTCAAATTGCGGACCTGGTGATAGATTTCAATTTTTTGTTTAGTGTTTTGGCTACAAAAATAGTCCACATCATCAAAAAAACTAACGGGGTTAATTCTCAGTTAGTAAGAGATCGTTAAAAGAAAATAAACTAAAAGTTGAAATTATCTATAAACATTACTAAGTTGGGATTAATCTCGGCTGATAAATGAAAATTGGGTTTATTAAAATCCATTGGTCCTTTTTAAAATAAAGTTTTTCTAAAAACATCAAACTTTTTAAAAAAATACAAAATATTTTAAAAGTGGTTTATCTAAAAAGTAAAATTTGTATAAATAAAAAATAATTAGAATTGAGAGTTATAATAACGAATTTTTAAATGTGATATTTTTATGGTTTTTTTAAACAAAACATTTAATTTACTTTTTGAAAAAAAAAACAAAAAATATTAAAACAAAAACTTAAAAAGTTAGTATCATTGTTTTTTAGTCCTTACTAATACGGAATTTCAATCATATGTTTTCTTAGATTATCATTTTATAAATAATAAATAATAAATTTTATATTTAATATTCTTTTTATTTAACCAGTGTATTAACTATTATCTATTTAAATATGTAGCATAATGTTTTTTTAAACAATGATCTTTTTACTTGTGTGCGACCTAAACTCAAAACCTATCTAGATGCATCAAGGGCTTTGCCTCTGCCATTGCCCCCACCAACCCTAATACGTTTGATTATGCATATAAATGTATCGAAAAAGAAGTCACTCTTAAAGAAAATTACGTATCAATATTTTAACGGTTTTAAAAACATTTAAAGCTAGACTTATGTGTTATATCTTTCTTAAAAACTAATAAAATAAATAATACTTAGTTGTGTTTACTAACTGATACAATTATATAAAAGATCGTGTTTCTTCTTTTTCATCCGTTAAGAAATTGCCACCATATCATCATACTAAGATTTGCTTTTATCAAGGATACACATCACTTCTTTTTTTACGGCTTAGATACATAGCTATTCAGGATTATTGCGCATAAAACCTATATATGTTTAAGAGGGTTTTTTTAAGGTGTTAGAGATGAATGTGCATTAGTTATATCTTCACTGGAATATATGATTTAATTACCTTTTCTCTATAATTATTGTTATTGTATTTTGTTATATATATATATATATATGTATATATATATATATATATATATATACATATATATATACATATATATATATATATATATATATATATATACATATATATATATACATATATATATATATATACATATATATATACATATATACATATATATATATACATATATATATATATACATATATATATATATATACATATATATATATATATATATATATATATATATATATATCTAGTCGTTAACGCACAATCTTTTAAGATTTTTTATTATATTATATGGTATTAAAATCTTACGTTTTTTATTTACTTTTTTTTCTCTCCTCCTATCCATGTTCACTTCTTTTGCCAGAAGAAGTTGATTGATTGACGACGCTCTTATCTCTATCGTCACCCTTTGTACTTCTTCTCCCCTTATCTTTCCCGATGGACTTACTGTACAAATATATAGATAACTTAATGTTTTATTCTCCTACAAGTCAAGCACAGACCCCTGAGTTCAAAAAGACAACAAATACAAGTTAGAGATCGATCATATTATGTAAGAGTTGTGTCTTATTTTATGTGTCTTATCTTGATTAGGTAAGAGTTGTTTTACATGGATGGGACCAAAACCAGTGGTACACGTATCTGAACCTACTTTGATACGAGAGGTCTTGGCTAATTATAATAAATATCAAAAGCCAAGAGGAGGTAACCCATTAACAAAGTTGCTAGCTAGAGGATTAGTGGACGCTGAGGGTGATCAATGGGTTAAACATAGAAAAATCATCAATCCCGCATTCCACATAGAAAAGCTCAAGGTTTCTTGCTATTCTTTTTGCTACATAATATTACGTTTCTTGAAAGCTCATCATAATTCTCTTTGCAGCATATGGTACCAGCTTTTTATGTTAGTTGTAGTGAGATGATCAACAAATGGGGAGACCTTTTAACCCAAGAAACCTCATGTGAAGTGAATGTGTGGCCTTATCTTCAAACATTTTCAAGTGATGTAATTTCACGTACCGCTTTTGGTAGTAGTTTTGAGGAAGGAAGAAAGATATTTGAACTTCAAAGAGAACAAGCACAACTAATTATGAAGGCTGCAAATTCTGTTTACATTCCAGGATCCAGGTTAGTTAATTTCCAAAGTCTTAGATGCTTAAATATATCACAAACTCATTGCATTAATAACACAATCTTTGGTAGATTTTTGCCAACCAAAAACAACAAGAGGATGAAAGAGATTGATCGAGAAGTGAAGGGTTCAATAAAAAACATAATTGATAAACGAGTTGTTGCGATGAAAGCTGGGGAAGCTAGCCATGATGACCTTTTGGGCATACTTTTGGATTCCAATTACAAAGAAATTAAAGACCATGGGAATAGCAATTTTGGATTAAGCATTGAAGACGTTATTGAAGAATGCAAACTTTTCTACTTTGCAGGGCAAGAAACTACAGGGAATATGCTTGTTTGGACTATGATTTTGTTAGCTATATACTCAGAATGGCAAACGCGAGCTAGAGAGGAAGTCTTACGTGTCTTCGGTGATAATAAACCAGATAATGATGGGTTAAGTCATCTAAAAGTTGTAAGTTTTCCTGCTACATAACTCATGTATTGATAACTATAGAATACATTGAAGTTCTTATTTCTTTTAATTGTATCGTAATATCTAATTTTGCAGATCAGCATCATCTTTAATGAGGTTCTTAGATTATACTCACCAGCAGTATTACTTAGACGACTAATTCATGATGAAACCAAATTAGGTGACTTAACCTTACCCGCTGGAACCCTTATCCAAATAAATGCGTTAATTTTGCATCACGACAAAGATATGTGGGGTGAAGATGTGAACGAGTTTAAGCCGGACAGGTTTTCTGATGGTATTTCAAAGGTTACTAGGGGACAAGCCGCGTACCTCCCGTTTGGTGGTGGCCCGCGTATATGCATTGGCCAGAATTTTGCTATTTTGGAAGCAAAAATGGCTCTTGTGATGATCCTACAACGTTTTTCTTTCGAACTATCTCCTTCATACTCACATGCTCCGCATGCTATGCTCACTCTACAACCTCAATTTGGCGCTCACTTAATTCTACACAAACTTTAGGAAATTTATAACATGTTTTTTGTTTAATTTACATCTACATGTTATACTATATATCAACCGTTAGTTAATCTATTTAGTTGTAATGTTTGTAATTATCATAATTTTACAACCATAAATAGTTGATCAGGCCTTTACAAGGTTTTATTATTTTGAACGAGTTGTATGTATGGGTTTTTACTATGTATACTTCAATATTTTGTTAAGCAATCAGCATTATAATTTTTGGATGAACCGATTTTTGCATGCATATGATGATGCTTTCAAATGATAAGCAATAACCACTAAATATTTACAAGTGACAAGGAAACATAGAAACTCGAGAAACGTCGTTAGACTTGCATCATCCGCCATACTATTGATTTCAAACTAGAGTGTTTCTTTGATTCAAATGTTTATCAACTAATATCTTTTGTTATATATGTATCATTTATTTACTCTTACCGACATCGTTGCCGAAGATTGTGACCCCAAAAGTAAGTCCTCATCCAACCCGCTATCACCACCCATTCTTCATCTTTAATCTTCAATCTTGGTTGTGAATGTGAATTGAATCTCTATTAGGTGGGTGAACAGTAGTGCATATATTCCTTTAGCTAATATTTGGTTGCTTAAATGACATGGTGTAATAGTTTGGGCTTGTGATCTTTTACGTCTCAGGTTTAAACCGGACTCAAAAGGGTTTTCTTAAAGTGATGAGTTTTCTCCTTGATGGTGTTTGGTGTTTCTAGGTGAGTCAAATCTAGAGCGTCTAGAGCATCAAAATTAGTATGAACGCTTGATTTGTGAGCTCATTATGCATGGTGTGATATCAGTGGAGTTTGTAAGAACTCAACATAATTTATGTTATAAATTATGAACTTTTTGGGTAGAGTATAAATATATTTTATCTAATTTGATTTGATTTTATTGCATTTGAGTAGGTGTGATTTCATTCATATATCTATTTCATTGATAAGATACGTGTTTCGCTTTTAAACTTTAATCTACGTATAAGTGTATCTATGTTTGTGTATGTTTAAGTGTATATTTGTATGATTTATATAAAATTGATGAAATTGAAGTATCTGATTTTTTTTCTTGAATTATAATGTATTTATGTTTTTGCAAATGTATAAGTATGCTTTTGTGTGAATATTTATTTAGGATAATCATATTCCTTAGAATGAATATACATGTTCGAAGGGTATGTGTGTTTTGTTAAAAGGGATGGCAAATGTTGCGTGATCAAATGGTGGAGACACCACCGGGAGGTGAAAAAAATTAGTATTATCTAAAGTTGTAATAATAATTATTTGAAGTACGAATAATAATACTTTTGTTTTTTACAGATTAAAAAACATGGGGGGCAAAGTGTGTAAAAGGTTGGAAAGATATGCATTTTAAGCAAGATTAGGAATAGTTTAATGAAAATACAGAAAGACATTGTGTAAGTAAATTGTTATTTATTATATCTTTAACATATTTAAACTTTTAGTTTGATACATTAAATCTGTCAAAATGGGTTCAGGTAATCTGAATTCTTTTAAAGTGACTCTGGGTCATCTTGACCCATTTAAACTTTTACTTGGATGTATTATGTCTAAGGGTGTTCATGGTTTGGTTTAAAACCGTTCAAACCAGTCATCGGTACGGTTTTGTGGTCAGCTTTTTTCTTTAACTTTTGGTCGGTCGATTTCAAAAGTTTCAAATGATACATAATGGTTTGGTTTGTGGTTTATACCAAAAACCGATCATATAAAACCGGATTGGACTGTAACATTTGAGTGTATTTTAGCTTATATAGAGTTTAGTTGCAAAGTTTACACATAAATTTTATTCAGAAGTTATCTATCTACAACAATGTAACAACTAAAAGGCACAAAACAAAAGTATACTTCCCGTTTAATATGTGTTAAAACTCATGACAATAAAGCATCTAAATCAAATTCCTCAATATTTTAGTGATAGGTGGTAAAGTTTTTGAGTTACATTGGCCTTCAGATCACCTCTTTGGACAAATGGTTATTTTAAAACTTGTTTGATGCATTTTGGACATATTTTATATTTTATACTCAACATATTTTGTTTAAAGGCCTAATAAGTTCAAACCATGAAATCAAATCGGAACCAAAACATTAGTAATGGTTTGGTTTGGTTTGGTTCGGTTCGGTTTTAGTTATGAACAATTCGTTTTCATTTTTAAATAATTTAAAACCTTTCTAACGGTTTGGCTCACGGGTTGACCTAAAGACCGTTAAAAACGGACCATGAACACTCCTAGTTATGTTTAATTAAAGTGGGTTCGAGTCATTGTGACCTATTTAAGCTTTTAGTTGGATATATTATAACTAATAGAGTGGGTTCGGTTCATTTAACCCATTTAAACTTTTAGTTGAATATTTAATGTTCTTACTGATGTTGTATGATTTTTCGTAGTATAGGTTGATTGAAATTGGGGAATTATTATCGTTTATTATATAGTTAAATATGTTGGACATCTATTACATAGTAGTTATGCTACTGAATAGATTATTGTCGAGCTTAGCTGGGGATGGGACATCGGTTGATGAGTTTGTGGTTCTTGAATGTTCCCTAGGACCTAGGTGTGGTCATATACGTAGCAATGGTTGAACAGTAAGAAGCATTACCCTTGATGTGACTCTCCTAGTACATATGACCCCAACATACACCAATGAAATGCAAAACAACTTCGACAAGCAGATGAACTATGGCATGAATAACAACAAACGGATGAACGAATGCAACAACAAATTAATCAACTCCCTCCCATGTCACAAGATAAAAACTAATTCGACGCATCATCATGTCAACCTAATAAAGAAGAGGATGGAGATGATAGTGCAAATGACTAGGTTGTTTGGTTTTGTTTGATCAAATAATAAATATTATGTTAATTCTTTGGCATGTATATGAACAACATTTATATATTTTGAGATGTACGTATTTAAATTTTATATTAGAATCTTACGAAAGTTGAACGTGTTGAACAATTGAAACTGGGTTAGCTTTATTTTATAAAGCTAGAAAATTTTAAAATTCATAAAAAATTAAAAACAAATCTAACTATATAGTGATGACTTTTAGGGGAGACATATCATCAATATAGCTCTAGATTTTATTTTTATTTTTTGTTGTTTTATTTTTTAAAATTCCTTCTTCTAAGTTTTTCCTGACAACCTTGAAGGGGATTGACTTGTCATCTCTATAGGTGTGTCATTTACCGACGACTTCATTTACGACGATATTTTTTACTTTTAGCGACGACTTTTGTGAGCTATAGCGACGATTTTTTGTGAGCTATAGCAACAACTTTTGGTGCCTGTAAAACTCTTATTTCTTGTAGTATGACGCACGACTTCATTGTAAATAATAAAATGATTTTAATATCATAAAGTTATTTGTATATCATTAAGTTATAAATATATTTATTAAAATTCTAAATAATAATATGAAGAGTAGTGCTCTACTTTCTTGTGATAGAAAGAGAAAGGAGCTAGGACAAGTAGGTATGGAGAGATAAAAACAATCTTTTTAAAACCGGATCGAATATTGAATCAGTCTTGTTACGGTTTCACTGGTTGAACCGGTCAGACCGAAACTAAGAACCGGATAATATCATAAAAATAATATATATTTGTATATATATGATTGCATATACAAATGATAAATTATAAAAAAAATTATGTCTAAGTGCATATTAATAATAAATAAAACATAAAAAGTGAAAGCATATTATATTATTATTTAGTTAAAAAAATCTGACAAACATTTAATGTTCTTATAGCTTTTTTCATTTTCAAAACAAAAAGTTGAAGTTAAAAACTTCTTATCTCCCTACTTCTCTCTGCAATAATACTCTTCTTCTCCATACTCTTCTTCTAAAAAAAATAGTGCAAAGAAAAACAATCAAAGCTAGAGACGGTCGGAGGGAGGACCGGACGAGGCAAATTTGACCGGAGAAGTCGAGAAGGATGACCGGAGGAGACGAGGAGAGCTGCAGATTTGTAGAAGATGGCACCGCCAATCCAACCGGAAATTCGGCGATTCCCGGTCCAACCGCAAACTCGGGATAAACTGGCCAGTTCTTGCGTTGTGAAATGATCTGATGTTGCTCGGTTCGGTACACCCTTCGATCCTCGGTCGGACCGTCCGGTCCGATCCAGCCTTCAAAACGTTGGATAAAAGAGGAGGATAATTATGACACATGCTTGCATTACAAATGTAAAAATGTGTAAAGAGTTGGGTTTCAAGAATAGTTCTACATGCAGTAATAGTTGTTTAGGTAGCATAATATAGGGGTGGGATGCTCATGCCAGAACCTCATGACGAAGGTAGCGTCGCGCGGAACACGTCGCCTGTCCCTCACGTCGCACCTCACCCCTAAACACAGTATGCCCACGTCGAGGCGTCGCACCCAATTTGACCATTAAATTAAAAGAGTTGTTGGCAAAAGAGTCGTTGGCTCCCCACCCACACCTTAATGACTGTATTTAAAAATTTAAAAAGAAAATTCGTACATTATAGATGTTAATAATTCTTGCTTCAAAGTTTACACACCAATTCATAAAATTTTCTTCTACTCATTATCAACTTTACAAAAATGTCTCTTGAAATTTATATTGTTTCCTTTTCATTCTTTTTGAATAGTTCTCAGTCTGACGAGTTGGAATTTTACAAAAAAAATCCTCTTTGAAATGTGATTGTGTTGGGCTAATGTCGTTCTTATGAATGATTATTTTGTGGAGAACCCAAAATACAAACACGAATGTTTTGAAATTGGTTTCGTTTACCTCGAAATTTATTTCTACGCATTGTTAAAGATATATGTAGCAAATTTTCATGGTTTAAAGAATGGTTCGATGGAGGTGGAATGAATGTTTCACACGACTACAAAAATGTAATTCAGCAATACGCCAACTCGCAACAGTTTATTCATGACCTGACACATACGAAGAATATTTAGCTATATCTGCTAAGACTTCACGCGAATGTCTTGAATATATTGAAATGTTATTGTTACTTATACACTAATTAATTTTTATGGAAGCCCACTAACTATGACAGTGTATTATTGTACGATACAAATCAATATAGAAATGACCTTCCGGGAATACTCAGTAACATTGGTTACACTCATAATTTGGCTTATTGGTTTTTTGTACTTTATAATTTTAGATTGTTATAATTTTAAATTTATAGCGTGTTTTTTATTTTAATATATTTTTATTTTAATGTGGTTTTTAATTTTAATTTTAATTTTTTAATTTATATATATATATGAAGTAATTTTTTTAAAAACATTTATGGTGTGGTGTAAGCCCCCTCCCTAAATAGTGTGGTGTGAGGTGATGTGATAATATGATTGATGTGGGCACCCCTCCCATCCTAATATAATAGATGAGTAAAATATAAATTTTGTCCTTTAAGTATGATTAAAATTACGAATCTTGTTCTTAAACTTTAATAATTACACTGAGTATCCTTTATTTGAAAATTTGTAACGTTTTTTGTCCTTTTCACTAACAGCAGCTAACTTTTTCTGTTATATTTTTATAAATGCTCATTTTGCCCCTGACTCTCAAAAGGACAAAATGTGTAACTTTTATATATCTTTTATTTTCTTTATTTGTGTGATTATTTTATTAACTTTACTTTTCATTATTTCTTTATTTTAACCACTTTTTATCTAAATACTTACCTTAAATATTATTAACTAGTTATTTTTAAATTTAATCATCCAAATATGATTTATGATTAGTTTTTATTATATTAAAATATATAATAAATTACTATTTTATTTTATAGCATTTATCAAATGGCTAATATTTATTTTATAATAAAATATATTTAAAAAATCCATTTTCAATTAGATTTATATAAATGTTTAGGAAAAATAAAAAGATTATGTATTAATTTTTTCTATAAAAGAAGCAAACAAACCGGGAAAAAAATCAAGCATTAAGTATGCTAATTAAATATTATGATATGTTAAAATATTATTGGTCCAATCAATTTTTAGAAAAATAGAAAATAGGGTGTCAACATGGGTCAGTGGGTTGTTCTATACGTCGAGTCGTGGCTTCGGTTTGACTTTTAATATTTCTTTCTCTCTTTTTTTTTATAAAATAATGACCAACCCATCTAAAAGTTCACCATAGAGACACGTCTAAATAACTACTCTGAACTTTTAATTAAACAAAATCGGTTACTATAAGTTTTAAATCAAACATAAACCACTAAAAATTAAAGTGAAAGCGAACTTTACAATAAAAACAATTAAAGACTCCTTATAGTAAGTAAAGCCTTATCATATATAAGACTTAACATATAATATTTATAACTAAGTAAAATAAAAAAGCCATGGCCCAATTACATACGATATTTGATAGGTTTTTAATATAATACGTAAAATTAACGATTTGATATAGTTGAAATTTTTATACCAAAAGGGTTAAAAAGCGAAGGTGTAACAAACCGTTACTAGTTTAATTTTTATCTAATGTGAAATAACTAAAGTAAAGAAATAAAAACATTAGAATTTAATAATCTATAAATAAAATTTGAATTTAATAAAATATTTAAATTAATTAATTAATAATATTTAAGATAAGTTTATAAAACAAAAATGTTTATAAGAGAGAAAGAAAGAAAAGTTAAGTAAATAAAACATAAAGAAATAAAATAATATATTAGTGAAAAACTATTAGGTGTTTTTAAAATTTGTCATTAATCGGGGTTATTTAAACCCATATATGTTTTAATTTATGTTTTAATCATTTATGTTTTATTAATTTCTGTAAATTATATTTTTAGTTTATGTAATTTTTATTTTTAGAAAAACTATTAGGTGTTTTTTAAATTTTATTTGTTCTAACAGAAAAGTACTTAACAAAATTTAACAAATAAAAAACAAAACTGTAATATATTAAAATCAATTATGAAATTAATTTTTTTACAAATTAAAATTAATTTACTAATATTATTTAAGATAAGGTGTAAAATAAAAGTGGTGAGAAAAAAAAATAAGAAAAGAAAGTAAATAAATAAAAGAAAGAAACAAAAATATATGATTAGGAATTTACATATTTTATCCTTTAAAAGAGAAGGGCAAAAATGTCATTTACCATAAATTTAACAGAAACATTTAACTTCAGTTAGTGAAAATGACGAAAAGTGTGACAATTTTTCAAATAAAGGATATCCAGTGTAATTATCAAAGTTTAAGGATAAGATCCGTAATTTTAGTAATACTTAGAGGACAATATTTGTAATTTACTCTATAATAGATAATTCAAAGTTTAGGTATCTTTAGTTTATTCTATTTGATTTTTTCACCTTAGGAATATTGAGCAAGGCTGAAAAGATATCCATAATTTGAGAGATTCAAAGTTTGGTTACTCTATTCATCTTGTATTAGATTAAATTTTATCTTTTACGTATCATTTATGGTTCTTATGTAGTTATCTCCTCTATAAGGAGGTCTTTTGGATTAATAATTTTTCATTATTATTTGTTTTCACGGTATTTTTGGTGTGCTTTGTACTCTATTGTTCCAACATCATGATAACAGAGCACCTAAGATATTAACCGTTCTTCTTTACGTTGGATTCTATGATGACAAAAAATAAGGAAGCTGGCTCCTCGATTTCAATATCACCGTGTAGATATTCATACTTAGATGATCAATAATTTTGGAAACCCAAAAGTCTTAAGATCGCTTTCAAATTAAAACTCTTTAGATTCATATCAAATATTTAATCGGATAAATTTCAAGTTTAAAAACGAAGTATGGTTTATGTGTATGAAAATGTGAACCGGCAGAATGAAGAAGATGACCAAAAAAAGAGTTCCACTCGTTTGCATGGAATCACCGAAAAGCTGCCGTTTGGCAGTTATACTTTTTAATTCAAATTATGCTTAAATTTGCATCATTTTCCACGTGGAACTTCATATGTGAAAATTCAAATAAATCAACATTTTATGTGATTTTAATGAAGCAAGTATTACTAAAATAAAAGAATTTCAAACTTACCTTTCGGTTCAACCCCAGCTAAGAAAAGAAAGTAGAAAAAAAAAAAGCGAGAGCATAGTGATCACCGGTGTTTTTAATTGGGGAAGCAGAGAGACGCACTTGAACATGCCAAAGGTCAACTGTTATATATTTTACTGTAATTGGAGTAACTAGTTGATCAATGTGATTACGATATCCATTAAACAAGTCAGGAGATGCGGAGTGCACACTTGTTTGAGTTTATTGTGATCTTCGATATTAGTATCTTCTTAGGGTTGAAGCCCCTAAGCAACGGGGGGTCCGTGGGCAGCGCCCCTGGAAGCGGGGTCCAAGGAGGCAGCCATTGGCGGGGTCCAAGAGCCAGAGCCCCTGGCTGGGGTCGAGCTGCCTTCGGCAGTTAACCCTCATCCCTGTAAAATACGAATTTGAAACATGATCGATCTCTTCTAATATTTTGATTCAAGGAACTCTCAAAATCAATTCATATATAGTTCTTAATTTCTGAGTTTTATCCGGGCCCAAATTTGGATTGAACCCCAAATAGGTTCAATCTGAAAGTGTTCTTCATGACTCTCAGATCATCCGGTTTATCTGAATCAATTTCTCAACACAAACCGCATTAGAGCTTAGCCAAGATGCTGCTTGGGAAGAAGCATTCCGTGATAAGGAGAGTAAGTTTACACACCCACCAAACCGACCAGACAAGAAAGGCATGAAGAGAAACTCCTGGAACAAAACAAGCAGTTCCCGTCAAACCAAACCAAAGAATTTGGAACCCCCAAAGATCACAATAAACTCAAGCAAACGTACACTCCGCACCTCCTAACTTGTTTGATGGATATTATTATTACATTAGTCAACTATTAACCCAATTACTACAACTGGTCCTTAGCCCATCTAGTTAAGATGAGGTACTCATAAAGTTCAATTGACAGGTCCTTAGCCCAATTGTAAATATTGACAGGTCATGGGTTCAATTCTCACTCTAAACAAAATGCTTAGAGTTGAGCCAGTGAGTTTTTTCAATAATGAGTTGACGGTGCGGTCTCAACTAGGAAATGGATAGGGTTGGCACATTTTCCATTAAAAAAAACTAAGCCCAATTACTCTAAAACATCTAATGCATTGTTTAAAGGAGTTGGTTATAATTTATTGCAATTATGTATGACAACCATCTTGATTCCACAAGATCTGTGCGAGTTTGGGACGACACAAGGTACAATGAGGCAGATGGAGACCATAATCGAAAGAAATATGCCAAAGGCTTGCAATCATTCGGTCCGACCGATACCCGACTGGTTCAATTGGAAAAAGCCCCAAACCGGATCGACTCTATGATAAGTTCCAAATCTAGCCAATCGGTCTTATCCTGTTCTGAAATATTGTTTTTAGCTATCAGAGTTGTTGGTGAATTTTAACAACTTTGTCTCAAATTAAGAATTTAAGTAAAATTAGTTCTAAGCATCCCCAATTGATGTGAATGAATTGATATCACGATTGGAGTAAGATCAATATTTGGTCAAAGAATGAAATTGATGATTATTAATTTTGTTAGAAATAGTGGTTTTATGTTAAATTAATTTAAATTGGCCAAATGGTGAATTAACATTTTGAATGACCCAAAGTTAGTTCATTAAGATCAGTTACATCAAACTAATGTGTTCAAAGTAGTAGAAGTTGATCTAATTAACTTATGTAAGTTTTAAATACAAACGGCCCATAAGAAACTAAGATGTTCAAACTAATTGGTTGCTATTGTAGTAGTTTGATTACTGGTGTATGAAATTTGGTTTATATGAATACTTTTCAAAGTAATATGTGATACAATTAAACTAAAATACGTTAGATCCATAACGGGTTTGCACTTCAAGAACTTAATTAATTTAATTTGAAAGGTGCAAGGTTGAATTTATATTGCCTTGTTACAATCTTGAATTGATCTTAGATTGTTGTTCAAATGTATACTAAAGCATTGTTCAAAAATTGCAATGAACATTGCATTATTCAAATATGTACTAAAGCTTATTATATATTATATTACCAGCGGTGAGTGTAACCGCTGGTAAGATTAATCTGGACCGTTTAAAGTGTTTGAAATAAAATCCTGACTATTTAAATTGATAGTTATGGCGGTTACCAAATAGTTCTCAGCAGTTGAAGGCGGTTACTGTGGAATTCTGTAATCAAGCATACAGATTGTACACGTTCACATCTTCACCAATGTTACAGAGAGGTTACAAGTAGTTGCTATACAATCGACGGTTCTCCTTCCTTTTTTTTTCCTCCCCACGTTGGTCGGTTACGTGACCTCCACTTCAGACAACTCTATATATAGACAATCATCAGCGATTTGTTTCTACACATCAGTTCTTCAGATGAAAGTTGCTAAAGATCGATAGCGCCAAGCCCACCTTCCGCTATGTTACCTCCACATTCTTGCACTGTTGTTGTTCCGATTAAACTCGACGGCATCAGATTTTCTAGAACTCCATTCACATCAACCCCTTATTTCATTTCAGGTTACTTTCTTTATTACGTAGCTTTAATCATTCATTTTCAGTTGCTTGAGTGGAGAATTATATGCATCGTCACTTTGTTTAGGTTTCCGATTAGGGCTTTTGGTCACAAATTTGATTTTCTAAACCACCCTCTTTGTTTAGGGCTTCTGATATTAACTCAATATACCAAAGTTTACTATGATGATATTTCAATTTTTAAAGGTTTATTTAATTATTTCCCATGTTGTCATGTGATTTAAGAGGTTGGATCCTTGTATTTGTCATCTTCTTTTCTTGATGAAATGGTATTCTAATGGTTATGTTGTTTGGTTCTAATGGTTTGTTGCTGACAAATAACAGTTTCATATGCTAAAAAATGATTATCAGGGGTTAAAACTAGACAACGACTAACAGAAAGAAGGATCTTAGAAGGGTTGGACCATGCATTGATTCTGTAGAGCTGCTAAAGTCTTAGATGGTAATTGTTGTATTATATATTTGCTTGTAATTAGAATCTGGTATCTAATGGCACTTGGAAATGTCATTAGTATTAGAATATAATCTAGATTTATTTTATGTTATTAGATTAACATTAGGATAGGTCAAAATTAGGAAATGGGTCAATCTTATTACATGCTCCGTTAGCTTACATAGCTTTAAAAGTTAAATCTCGTACTTCTGCATAATTAATATATCTTTTGCTTTTGCTTTGCTTAAAACAACTTGCTTAGTTAATATCCTTTTTGCTTTTGCTTTGCTTAATTACAAGCTCTGTTTGCGCATGGTTTCGAAAATTGACAAGGATAGTGAAAATTTGAGACATCTTCCAGACTAGAGATAATTAGTGTTAGTTTCTTATAGTTGTGCTTAAAATTGTACCAAACTCCACATGTGTAGAAGATTTAAGAAGCGGCTTTAAGTGACATGTGGTCATTTGGTTATGTTTTTAGAACTAGATTGACAGGTTTAAGAATGTAATTATTTCAGGGTTAGAATTAAAAAATATTATAGTGGTTGCCATGATGTATAAGACAGTGGCCTTACATGGAGTGGAAGCTTATAATTTGTGATGTAACCTAATTGAATACATTGCAAACGTAAATTGATAAGAATGTGACTTTATACTGACTGCTAGCTTGTAAAATCTTTTATGTGATAGCTTGTACAAGCCTTTATACCTTAAAAAGATCTTTAATACTCATGTTGAGCTTTTCTTTTTATGACGTTGATGGATGAATATATCATAGTTACCTAATGTTATTAGTGAAAGTAATATTTCACCAAGAATTTTAAATCTATAATTTTTTAGTCTAATATAACTTTTGATGCACTTAGCTCTCCGGGTATTTAACATCAATATAACAGTTTTCCTAATTAACTCAATATAATAATTTTCTTTATATAATGTGAGATGAATTTTGATAATTAAATTAATAGTTTTCTTTTCAAGTGTAGTCTGTTTAATTGCTTAAGTGATTAATTAACGTGTTCGATAATGATGATGCGAATTTACATCCATAATCATAGAATGCATGGGCTAAACATGGTTTTAGCTTGATCTTAAACAAATACCTTTTTCAAAACGCAAGAAAAGTTAGTTTCGTCATTATAATATTAAAATACCCACCCACCGGACGGGTATAAAACTAGTTAATATTGACTAGGTCTGTGTTTAAGTGTCATGATGTGATATATATATATATATATATATATATATATATATATATATATATATATATATATATATATATATATATATATATATATATATATATATATATATATATATATATTATATATATATAGGGGAGGGATCAAATGAGAACTAGCTTTTTTTGTGAGAACTCTAGGAACCAATCTCAACCACTAGTTCTAAATAGCGAAATTGTAATTAACAAAAACATATTTAAAAAATTTATAAATTAAAAAATAACATAAAAATAAAAAAAATAAAAACACAAAAATGTTCCCCTACTTTCCCTCTTTCATAAAAAAATATAAAAAATTATAAAAAATAAAAAAAAATCTCGTTTTTTTTTAACGAAATTCGTTTTACACATGTGTAATATCGGATTTACACATGTGTATAACGAGATTTACACATATGTAAACAACGGATGTACGATTTTTTTTAGAAAAGTTTAACAAAATGGTAGGCGTTGGAAAGATAAAAAAATACTGAATTTTATGGTGAATTTTTTTTGAAAAAATGATGTCGTGAAAAAAGTTATGAACGTTTTAAAAAAATGGGGAAATAACATGTGATTTGCATGTGATAAAAAATGAATGGCTGAAATTAGTTTCTAGAGTTCTCACAAAAAAGTTAGTTCTCATTTGAACCATCCCCTATATATATATATATATATATATATATATATATATATATATATATATATATATATATATATATATATATATATATATATATATATATATATATATACATACATATATATATATATAGGGGAGGGATCAAATGAGAACTCCATTTTTTTGTGATAACTCTAGGAACCAATGTGAACCACTAGTTTTCAATGGCAAAATCGTAATTAACAACAACATAATCAAAAAAATCATAAAATAAAAAATAAAAAATAAATAAAAAAAGTAAAAACACAGAAGTGTTTCTCTCGTTTCCCTCTATCATTAAAAAAATAAAAAAATTATAAAAAATAAAAAAAATCTCGTTTTTTTACGAACGTCATTTTACACATATGTAATTCTTGGAAGTACACATGTGTAAAACAGAATTTACACATATGTAATGACTAATTTACACATGTGTAAATAACGGGTGGACGAAATTTTTTAAAAAAATATATCAATATGGTAGGCGTTGGAAAGATAAAAAAATAATGAAATTAATGGTGAAATTTTTATGAAAAAATAATGTCATGAAAAAAAGTTATGAACGTTTTAAAAAAAAGGTGGAAGTGGCATGTGACTTGCATGTGACTAAAATGTGTGGTTGATGTTGGTTCCTAGAGTTCTCACTAAAAAGAATGGTTCTCAAGATAACCCTACCCTATATATATATATATATATATATATATATATATATATATATATATATATATATATATATATATATATATATATGTGTGTGTGTGTGTTTAAGTTTGAAATCTCATATGCTATATGCATTGTATCCTATGCGATAGAAATTAACCTCTTAATTTGTTATCATTTGCCACTAAATTTGGAGGTCAGAATTGTTATTGAAACCACTAAATTTGTTACTTTTATCAAAATCTTAAAACTATTTTTTGTAGTTAATGATATAACTTATTAACAATGTTATACAGTAGAACATGGGTTTTACGTATTATAATTTATACAATGTTAAAATGAATATTGTATTTTTTCGGTAGAAGTTTCTAATTCCAATTTAATTTCCTTTACTTTTATACTTGTATTCAATTTTATTACATACAACTAATAACGAGTACCACCGACCAAATAACTATCAACAAATGTTTATTATCCGTAATCAATGACAACACTAGTACAAAAAGAAGCAAATGGGGCGGGTAAAATGGCCATGAGGGATGGTTTTTAGCTCGCCCCATATGACTACGCACCTTATGATATTTTATCATATGGGGGTGGTTTTTAAACACCCCTCCCCCTGACTTAATTAAATAACCAGTAAAATGTCAAAACTGTCAGCTATGAAACCCGCCAAATATGTTCAAATAATAGAAAAAAATATTTTTATTATTTAATATCCAGAAATAGTTCTCTATACAAATCACTCAATCAACCAAAATTATCATATTGTGTATCAAATGTTTCATATATTAAAGTATCATACATTATGTATCAAACGTTCAAAATCAATTCAATATACGGCATGTAGACAAAAAGCAAGTATATAAATAAACACACACACACACACACACACACACACACACACACACACATATATATATATACAGGAGTAGATCCGGGTTTAAGATAAAAAATCATGCAAACAAATCATTCAAATAAACAATCACATAAACGTTTCACATAAAATACGAATTAAAATAATAAAAACCCAAATGTCAAAACCTAAGATTGTTCTAGTCGGACATATAGACTAGATCAATCAAGCTTATAAAGAAACCGGTCCAAAAAAAAAACACTTACGAAAATAAAAACTCAACTTGGCAATTACTAAACTTCAATTCTTTCTTCCTCTTTGATGCACGTGTAAGTTCCCAAGAGAAAAAGATCCCCCCAAAGGGTGCCAAGATGTTGTAATATATAGATGATTTAGAGCCATCATAATTATCTCTTTCTTCATTTTTATCTCTTCAGGTAGTTATATTTTAATTTGAAAAATTAGGAAATAAAACCAACATTTTAGAAGATAAAATTAATTCCATTTTTCTCAGACGAATCACCCCTCGTCTTTAACATACTTTCAAAGCTTCCACTGATTTTTATTTTCAATCTGAGCAACCGTCTTCTTCCTACAAAATAATAAAATCCATTCAAAGTAGCCTTAATTATACCAAAACGAACATTACTCAAAATAAATAAAAATGTCTAATAAATGCATGATATGAAATAAAAATGTATGCCAAAACAATGATAAATAATGCTTAAAAATATTATTAACAGTATCCGAGAGAAATCATGTTCTTCAAACCCTCGACAATCATGTCGGAGATGTTGTTGGAGATATTAAACTCCAATAGTGATATTAAACTCCAATAGTTCACCACGTCCATGTTAGAAATACTATAATAATCAGTAACAAGAAATTGAATGTAATTTCGATAAACAGAATACAAGCAGTAGCGAAAAGAAGTCATGCAAAACAAAAAGAATGAACATAAGAACACGAGGAGAACCGAGCTTGTGTTTGACACAATTCCCTTAAATAGATTCGCCGTATGTTCCCAGGGTACATTGGTTCAAAGTAGCGTACTACCGGACGTCGCACTTGCCTAAAAGATAGCCAGAAGTTGCAGAAACGAAGCTGTCAAATTTGCTGGTGTGAGTTTCGTAGTGTCTAACCTCTCTGTTGTGTGGGTATATAAACACAGAGAGAGAAGAATTGTAACCGAGTACAGTTTATTACACAAAACGGTTTATATTATTATTCGACAATGATGATCATCATTAGCAAAATTGTTTTAGCAATAATGATTAGTAACGGTTTGCTTAATAAATTCTCTGTATTTAAAAACAAGAAACGATTTCAGTAGCCAAAAAGGACCTCTCGCGAGCCCAGGATTTCGGAGCTGCATTCGTGTCCGCATGTTGAGCGGGCTACGTATTGGTTCAAGAAATTTCCGACCCAGAAACCCGTTTTCTGCACACACCCCCTGCGCGCGGGTAGCTGCTAAAGTAAAATACAACATAAGAATTTAAACACACTACACACTTCTTATAGAAATTACAATTTCGATATCTCATTTAATTTTCACACCAACAACGCATCTCATAACATCCATTGAACGATGTTCACTTCGAAAATATGAATAAAAGAGATGGATAAGCTTTACAGAAAGTCCCTTAAGTTTCAAACCACAACCTATGATCAAATGAGAGATGGATAACCTGTACATTGTAGTGAAGAGAGAGATTATTATACTTTTGGGCTGTGGAAAGAAATGTTTGGTCAATGGAGAATTCAAGTGAGAGAGTGTAATATTTTCTCACTTTCGTAAACTTATTTTCTATTTTTTAATTTACCTACTTGAAAATAATAAATTAAGGGTATGTAGTCTTTTTTATTAGTTTTCATTGTTTCTTTCTTAAGTGGTTAAAATAAGCTACTCAATACAATTGAAAATAAAAAGGTATCTGGTTCGAGTCTTATTTAAAGTAAAAATATTTTGAGTTGAGCCGAGTATTATCTCAGTTGTGGGCTTCCTTCTGATGAAGTTGTGGGTGCGGCCCCCATTAGAAAACAAATAGATAAGGCAGGTTAAATTAACACTTATAGTTTAAAACAGAGTACTGCATTTGTCGTTCAATGAAAGTCTTCATGCTTTCATTTGATTCAAAACTTTAACTAATTCACACGCTACCATTCAAAAAAGTTAATTCACACATTGGCAACTTCAGGCAAATGATATTATGTGTTTATTTTCAAGTACTAGTCTACGTTTCAACATAAATTTTGACTGAAGACAAGTCGGGTCAAATATAATACGTTTCATTTTAGGATATAAATTTGAGTTACTCTACGTTTAAATACAAATATAGTTTGAGAAATATGCCTCGTGATCTAATACACATCTTGGTGCATCCAAACGCACATAATATCTAAACACGTACCATCAATAGATTTTATCTATTTTTATACGTTTTAATTAAACTTAAATACACAAACATATATATTGAATAAAAAAGATTTTATTTATCTTTATACGTTTTATATGAAAGGAAATATACAAAAAAATATATTGAATAAATAAACATAAGCAAACATATCAAAGATGAAAACTCACTTTATCCTTTTTTATTGATAGTTTGATCTCACACTCTTTCTTTTCTTTCTTTTTATTTTTTCGAACGTCAGTTGTACAACTCCGTTTCGCGTTTCGAATAATATGTGTTATTGTGATCAGAATTATCTATATGTTTCACAGTCGCAACCACACCCCTAACTTACTCAGAAGGCTACTCAACCTAAGCATTGTTTTGCCGAAAACGAAACTTAAACCAACAACCTATATTTAGGATAATAGACCAGAGGCTATGTTGATCCCACTCTTAATTACTTGATATCATTAGAAAGAACAAACATAAACAGTTAACGTTTATTGTCATTTATGGACAAACTTTAACTAATTATATTGTGTCTTAATAATGCTTTCCATAAGAAGATGAGACCACAAAATATGGTAGTTTGATATGATTGATCAATATTTGTTATTATTAACAGAATTCACATGAACACTCAGTCATGTGACGTGAAGGGCTTGCCATGACAACAATAAAATCACATGGATGATAACCATCAACTACTCTAACCTTATGGTGGTTAATTGAAAATTAACTTATCAATAAAAACCCTCGATCATTCTCATTCTTATCATCACCACAAGCCATGGACAAATCTACAATATTTTGTGTTTTTGGAGTTGCAGCAATCTTCTTGTTTTATACATGGAGGATTTTGAATTGGTTGTGGCTCAAACCGAAGAAGATCGAAAGGTTTCTAAGAGATCAAGGGCTCAAGGGTACCCCGTATAGATTTGTGTACGGAGATCTGAAGGAGATGGGGCAGATGATGAGTGAAGCCAAATCTAAACCGATGAATCTAACTCATGATATCGCGCCCCGCGTCTCTCCATTCTTTCACAAGGCCCACACCACTTTAGGTATGTTACTTTGTGTTAGTTTTCCTATCTTTGATTAAGTTGCCAAGATATATGTTTAACTAGGTTATATACCTGTGTATAACACGGGTTTAAACAAAACAAACGATATAAATATAAAATTAATGTATATGTACATTGTGTATCCTAAAGTTATGTATTTGTTTTTTTCTAACATTCATAATTCTTTTAGTTTTTTTAGTTTTTTTACTTTCTATCTTCTAAGTTTTAAAACTTAATGTTTTATAAAGTATGAATATACCATTGAGACTTGCTTCTTATATCTACGTTTCGGGGTTAAATGTAAAATGGCATTTTGCTTTAGAATGTATAAGTATTCGAAACATTAACGTATAAATCTTCAAAACCCATTAAAGGTTTCTAATCTTTTATATTATTCTTTCTTACAAATTTAAAATATAATATTTATAAACTCCAAATTTGTGTGCGTGTTAACTATTTGTTAACATTTATGTTGTTTGAGATTGTAACATGCTTATTTTTATTGATGTTTGGATGTGAATTATCTAGTGATCTCAATATAAACTTCCGAGTATTATTAACAGCTCCATCCGAACACACAAGTTTGAAAAGATTTTAGATTTTATAAAAAGTTTTGAATGTTATTAACGACGTAACTTTTCTGTTTTTCACATAAAAAGTTACATATGCTATTAACACCTCCTTCGGTTCATGGCTAAGTTTTGACGTTATTTTTTTTCATGGTTTTACATCTCAATCGCAACGCGGGGTCATAATACTAGGTTATTATAAAAATAAATTAGTAAAGTGTTTCGGGTGATCAATCACTCAAGGCTCATACCAAATGTTACATGTTAGGTCACTTAACTCATTCATCTTGTCATATGGCACTTTAAAAGTGTATACCAAATCATAAATAACAGATAAGTCCACAAAGTCATTGCTTTAAAGGTTTTTAATATATTCACATAATTAACCAACCTGGGTAAGCTTACACACTATTATTCTTTGGCAAAATCTGAATGATGAATTAATAGACATTCTGTTAAAGCAAGTCCTTAGCAATACATATTAGAGCTCTGCACAAAACAAAGACGACTTACCTGCGCAACAGATACAGTACCTTGACCCAAGCGTTTGGACGTCGCTAATGATATAGGACTCATCAATTCCTTCTTAATTGTTATTAGCGACGAAAGAATTATACCGTCGGATCATAAATCATAAAAAAGAAATGAGTAAATAAAAAATAAAAAAGATGTTTTGTCCTTCACCCCCCAGCACCACGTTAAGTGTTGTAAACGAAAGTAGTGTAAAACTACATGAGGAATTGATATATGAAATTTAGGTGAGGGGTCTATTCCTTCCTATAGTAAATAACCAGTTAAATTTAAAAACTATTTTATTTAACACTCATCATATGTATTTAACTTAACCCATATATATAATTAAGGATTGTTGGATTTTAATAATCTCAACTTTCATTTATTGTCCGGGATTAATTCTAACTCAAGAAATATTTACAGGCACTCCTAACGTTTAACTTATTTCCTCCAATGATCCTTACTAATTGAGATTAACCGTAGTTAGTTTTTTTTATAAAATGAGACCAACTTTGAGCCATTTTTCAACTCCAGCACCGTCTAGTCTCAATTAGGTCCGTTTTCCATTGTCTAACCTCCATCATCACCTGAAATCTACCTCCAACGAGTTCGGTGATTCAAATCAAGAGGTGGAGATTGACGGGTTTAATTTTTGGTGCATAAGTTTCAAATTGACGATCCTGATAATAGATTTTAATTTTCTGTTTTGGTCACAAAAACAGTTTACGTCATCAAAAAAACTAACAGGGTTAACTTACAGTTAGTAAGGGATCGTTAAAGGAAAATAAATTTAAAGTTGTGAGTATCTATATACATTTACTGAGTTGAGATTAATACCGACCAATAAATAAGACTTGGGATTATTAAAATCCAATAAGCCTATAATTAATTATGTATCATTATGTATACAATCAAATGTCACCTCTTAGAAAAATATGTATCAATAATAAGTTATATTATTATTATTATATATGAATTGAAAACGTAGATTTTGTCACTGACGGCGTTAATTAGCTTCCTATGTGCATGACTTTTTTTATACGCACAAGTGATCGAACACACAAATGATTATTATTTACAATGGTTTTCTCTTTGATGTTAATTTCTTATATCTTTATATTAACTTTATTTTTAATGTTTGGCTAGATGTTGATTTTCTTTTCATGGCTTTGGTAAGTACCAAATGATAGTTTTTTTTGGCATTCTGCAAATTTGAAGTAAAGACAATATTATTATATATATTAAAAAACAACAAAATTTTAGTGTGTTTAAATCAAGATTTTTTAGTGTTGTAGGCTAGAACAATTTTTGTTACTGTCTAGCACAGTGACGAACCAAACGAAATATAAGAAAACATCATCAAGTTATAATAACTTTTATGGCGAGGGGCACGTCTACGATGTGATATTTGGAATTGTGATGAGGATCCAAGCGCGATACGCGGGAATGAAAAACCTAGTTGATATGAAATAACAAACATCCAACCATTGAATAGATTAACATTAAGTAATAAGACAAAACAATTATTCAAATGACTAAATAGGTGTCTAGGCTGTTGTCCTTTGCTATATACACCATGTGTGACGGGTAAAAGGTTATTGTGGTTATGTATTGAACAAATGTCTAGACACATGATGAATTTGGTGAGTGTTAACGCGCAATGGTTTTAAATAAAACCTATATAGAAACCTACATAAAATAAGATTATTGTAAGCTCATACATCAGTATGTCCTTATCAGTCCCGAACTTGATAGCACCTTCAAGAGGAAACCCATGATAAGTAAGAAAACCATCTGGTCCAACCTAAAACCCTTTATTTTTTTTATTACAGATGAGACTTGAACCCAATCTTTCTTTTTTTAATAAAGTCTTGGAGTACCTAACTTTAACCACTTGAGCTAAAGATTATTGGTTTGTTTCTTAGCCATCTAACACTTAGATTTTTTTGAAATGATTCATCGCACCCTATATCTTGCAAGAGTAGAACCAACAACATTTTGGTTTGTGACTTGTGAGTACACTATTTATCATTAGTGTGTCCATTTGGATATGGGTGTTTAAGTTCTTTTACAAAATGGGTCAAGGTTTTAAAATGGGGTCCATATCAAATGCTAATAGTTCAAGTTTTATTTAGATTAAACGATATACGCATAGTAGTAGGTACTAATTAGCGAGTTCATCATTAAAAGAAATAGATAGTAAGTTGGTGAGTTTGACGTTAAAAGAATTAAGTTATTTAACTTAATATAATTGGAATTCTCAAATTTAAGTTGAATTCTCTTTTCATAATTAACAAAGTTTGACTTTTTCCTACTTCAACAATTTTCTGAATTCAAAATTAAACAGCATGAAACAAAAACCTAACAAATAAAAGTTGATAGTCAAATGTATGTCGGGTGTCTTTGAATAAGTAAAATTGGACCATTGGAGATAATGTTGTTCGGGGTTGCTCTCTTTCGTGTGAAATCATGACTTGATCTTTTTAAACATATTCTTTTTTTTACATTAGATTAGATACTCATATGGAGTAGTAATATAAATATCCGAAGAATTTTTGTATATGACGTTTTTCTTAAATAAAATGTACACCAGAAAAACAAACATTTTATATCTTAAAATGAGTACAACATCGTTATACACAAAAAAAATCATTTTTAGCACATGATTTATGTTTGTCATTGTGTCTGTATTTATACCATGTTAAATACAATGATAAATAACAAGGATCAATTGTATATACCTTTGTCAACATCCCTTAAATGTTTATATACCCAAGCAAAAACTTCAATTGCATGTATACTCAAGTTATTGTTATGACAATATTACCCTCCCAAAAAATTAATAAACACTTACAGATGGATATATATATCATTAAAGAGATTTAGTTGGGAAAATATGTTTATTAACCCATTTGTCAATTATACGATTTGGAAAGGGTAAATTATCCAATTATGAACTTTTAGTAAGAATAAGAGCAAATTAGTCATTACATAAATTATTTTTAATGAAAAAATAAAAATTTGTCAATTATGAGATTTTATAAGGGGATATATGCATTTAAATTTTTTACTTTGGTATATATGTCATTAAAAAGTTTTAACGAGGAAAATATACTTTTAACCCAGATAACAACTACTTTATCTAATACATTAAAAACAAGGAAAGTTGGATTTCAATCATTCAAATTATTTACTATTTGATAATATTAATCCCAACTTAAGATTTGACGAGTATTAAACTCATTTTTTTATTTTGTTACCAATAATACTCACAGTTACTTTCACATGCTAATTATTTGTTAAGTCTGTTAGTTTTTGATTGCGTGGCACGTGACATTGCTCATGACTTTGCATATTGTCACACCCCAACCTTGACGGCGGAAACGTCGAGGAGTGAGAGTTAAGATCGTTCACAGCCACATAACGCTATTAATATTCCAAATATAATTTAAACATAAGTTTCAATTGTAACATTACAACATATGTCTCAAGAAATTAAAAGCATAACATAGGATGTAACAAATCATTCTTATTTTATTTATTTATCTAGGTCCATTCCTAGATGTGCAAGCTTCAAAGAGTAGATCACATACTTGAGGTATTCCTGAAACATGTTAAAAATAAAAGGTCAACATAAAAATGTTGGTGAGCATTCCATCGTTTTCAATACATAAGTATATAAAAGATGGCAATTCAAGTTATAAGTTAGTGAATAAAGTGATTAGGGATGTTATGAACAATGCAACAATCAAACCTCGACAAAGTTTTACAAGTCTCAAACGTTTACAAGATTATACGATCAGCTAAGTGTACTTGAATCAACCAAAGTAGGCTTGTCTTGCCTATAGATCTATGACTTCGCTGGGCTAGCAATAGTTAATGATTGTACATATAACGCCATAACATGATAACCACAAAAGTTCAACTAACCACAACTTTACAAGATGAATTGCCATAGGTTTACAAGTCTCAAATAAGTTTACAAGTGCAATAGTATAAGTTAACATGTTTCACCCCAAAGTGTGAAAATAAGCAAAAAGGGGTATGGAAATACTCACTTGAATATATATAAAGGTGATGATAAGAATTTAAACGAGGTTCCAATGATCTCTTTTACAAGTTACCTAAACGTATTGATTCCAAAATAAGGTTCAATAATAAGATTATCAATTAGACATGAACTAGGGTTTCAATTTGGATTTGGGAGTTTAAATAATAAAATAATGAATCGTTTATGTTTTGGTTTAATAATTATAAATCAATTAAGTTCAAGAATGATTAAAAAGGTCTCAACAATTTAAATTATTGATTTAATAGAAATTAAGTATAATATGTAAAAAGAAATAATTAATTTAATAATTAATTATTTGATAAAGAGAATTTATTAAATACTTATTTAAGTGACTTTAAAATTATTTAAAATCATTTTATAAAGTTTTGAACCCCTAAATGATTTATTATAAAGATCTTATAATACAAGATTTTAATAATAAAAATAAAGTATAATATATTATTTTATTAGTTCCAAGAATTTAAATAAAAGTTTAATAATAAGTTTATTAAGTATGACATGGTTACATGATTAATATTTAAAAACTATTTGAATAGTTAATATGTAAATTAATAAGGTTTTGAAATAATCTAATTTGAACCATAATATATTTATAACATATAATGACTAAATAAATTATAATATTTCTATTTTTTTAAAAGAAAAATAAATTGGATAAGCTTAATAGTTTCAGAAATCTTTTTAGTTAACAAAATAATTTTTATTTTTATTTATTAATATAGTACAAATTTTCTGGATTAAAAATATATAAAATAAAAAACAATTAAAACAAAACATGGCAGAGGCAGGGTTCGAACCCCTGACCTCTCCCATGTATAAGTCTGTTGTTTAACCGGCAGGGCAAAGCCCAGATATTGTTTTAAAGTACAAATTTATTAATATGAATCATTTTTCAAATAATCCCCAATCCATATGAACCCTAAATCAATTCGATTTCAAATTGAACCCCAATCTGATTGTGATAGCTGAAATAAGTTGAGGGCTTTTAATCCCCTAATGAAATCGAGTGTACAAATGTGTTTAATTACCTGTTTTGAGATGGAACCGATAGCGAATTAAAAGAATGGGGTCGCGTCTGTTGAGGATGATCGAATCCATATAATTATTGTTGATATGGTTCGATTAATGAGTGCTAAAGCTTCCAGAGGTGATGAGGGACGAAAGCCCCTTATCAATTGTATTCGAAATTGCTCCAAAGGTAGACATCGACTAAGTGTCAAGCCGAAGAAGATGATGATGATCGAACTTGATGATTGCGTGTACATTATATGAAATTGAAGGCGCAGTGAGTTCAAAGGATTCAAAAGGAATGTTTTCCCCATATTATACAAATTGAATTTGATCTGTTTCTAGTCCATCGAGTTTATTATTGGTTCGGGGGTTTCGAGTCTTGAATCGAGGTAACCGTATGATTATTGAATGTAAGTAATTGCAAATTCGAACTCAAAATGATCGTATAAGCGTTTCTAGTAGTTTAATTCGATTAATTTGTTCATAATTAGGTTGAAACTGATTAAGTTCATGAATATACTTCGGTTTCGGGTTTTCAAGGCATAACAATCGAATTTTTAAAATTAACAAGAGTCGATAGTTCGAACCTTGATTGCGAGGATTGAGGACCGGTTTATTTCATAAGAAAACGATGGATTTGGGCTGTTTGGGTGTCGCCGGAGCGATGGCCGGAGGGTGGCCGGGAAATCGCGAGTGGGGGGGGCGGTTTGGGTTGTTTCTGAAGTTGACACAAGTGGTCCCTGAGGTTTCAAAGTTTGTTATTTTATGTTTAAACTTCCTTTTGAAGTTTCAAAATTTACCTTATAACCCCCTAGACTTTAAATCAAGGTTTTATACATATTAATTTTTAATAATTCTTATAAATTATAAATATTACTATTATTATTATTATTATTATTATTATTATTATTATTATTATTATTATTATTATTATTATTATTATTATTATTATTGTTATTGTTATTGTTATTGTTATTGTTATTGTTATTGTTATTGTTATTGTTATTGTTATTGTTATTGTTATTGTTATTATTATTATTATTATTATTATTATTATTATTATTATTATTATTATTATTATTATTATTATTATTATTATTATTATTATTATTATTCTATTAGTAATATTATAATATTCAATTCAATAGATTAATTATTAACTTTTAAATAAAAGAAATACTTATCGAAATCAAAGAATCAAGCATAAATAATCCTCAAGTTTCATATTAGGCAAACATGGCCCTTAAAAGAATTTAACAAGACTAACTTTAAATTAACAAAATTAAGAGATGTCACACATATGACATGAAATATACATCATTATAATAAAAAATATAAATGTATCACTCACTTTTTGTATCACTTTATCTTCAAGCTACTCAACCAATGATAAAAGCGTTATGTTAAATAACTTCTATAAATATTTAAAAAAAAAGAATTGAGAAATATATTTATATTTTTAATTATAACCATGTTAGATGTCACGTCACGTGACATGTTATAAAAAACACTAACAGAGTTAACGAACAGTTAGACTAGATTGTTATTAGTAACAAAATCAAAAGTTAGGATTAATACCGAACAAATTCTTAGTTGTGATTAATATATATTGACTAAATAGTCAATAGTTTGGATTATAAGTATCCAATTTTCCTAAAAACAATAATAAAATAACACAAAATTATAGAAAACATAAACACAATAACAAATGTCTCATTGTGTTTTTTAGCTCGTCATTGTGTTTTTTTTTTTCTGAACACTATTTTGTTTTTATGAAATATTGATCCTAGATTTTTAAAAAACAAGATCAAAGTATATTATGTCCGATCATAAACTAAAAAACTAAGCTAAGCAAATCAAAATCACGGCTTGATCTTGAATTTTAAAAATAGTAAAATTCATAAAATAATAATTAAGTTTCATTAGTATTCCAATTAAATCACTCTAAAGTTCTATTTGGTTTGTAGAATCTAACGGAATTGAAATCGAAATTGGAAAATATTCCTTCTAAAATCATGTTTGTTTCACACAAAGAATGAGAATGAATTCATTCCTTCACTCATAGGAATTCATTTTGTTGATGGAATCTTTAAATTCCAAAGGAATTCATAACATTTGACTTAAATACGCCATGTTCCAATGTAATATCCATCTCGTTTATTCTTCACAATCCAAATTCAAAATCACAAATCAAACTTAAAATCCATTAACAAATCAAAAGGATAATCTGAAACGTAGACCGAAATTCTTGAAGTCGACCGAAGACCTGCAAATCGAGAGTTCAATAATATGATTTGGGAGCAAAAAAACTTTGATTTTCTTGAGTTTTAATACATCAAGGACGTGAAAATGGCTGAAACGAAATTGATTTATGAAGACGATGTGTAGAAACAAAATCGATCTATGAAGACGATGGGTGCAAGAACTATGTGATACTGATTTGATTTGTTTGACTTTTCCTAGATGACCAAAAAAATCAATTTGCTCCACTATTTTGTGATTTTCTCCACTAACTTTTTTTTTACATTAAAAGTTGTTTTTTTTTATATTTTAACATTTCGTTTTATCCCTTAAATTTTTCAACCAAACACGTTCTTTATTTTCAAAGAATTCCATCCAAATCAAATTCCAATTCTTTTAAAAAAATATTCTGTGAACCAAACGACCCCTAACTTTTTTCTCATCTCAAAAGTCACTCAACTTTCAAGTTTTGTTTCAATCTTCTGAAAATTTAAATTTTATATGAACTAGTGATGATGTGTTAAATTTTTATTATTTTTATTTATAAGGTAGATGACATGGCAATAATGTTAGCTAAAAAAATTATTAGCTAAAAACTTATGATGTGTCAACTTTTTACTAATTTGTTTATTTATTAGGGCATATGACATGGTAATTAATGATAAATGATTATATGAATTTTAGCTTAAAAATAATAATAATAATAATAATAATAATAATAATAATAATAATAATAATAATAATAATAATTCATAATTGCCGGCATCTTTCACAAACCCCTAATATTAATATTGTTATTATCGTTTACCGCCGTTAGGAATAAAAAAAATTGTAGCATACGAGGTAACACAGATATCAACAACCTTTTGCAAATACAACTATTGATATGCACATGTACCCTAAGAAATCAAAATTTGATAGATTCTATGAAATGATTGGGTCACCACCCTTGGTCAAAAGAAAAGGATAGAATGTAGCATGTCTTTGTCTTCAATTAAATTTATAAAAGACTCTAATATGTATTCATCATCATCATTTATTTTTATTTTTGAATCTATGATATTAGTTAACAACCTTGTAACTTTGGTAGAAGAGCTTAAGGTCAATCATGCACCTTTTTTCCACTATATGCTCTACTTTTACTTTGTTAAAGCTGTTTAAAACGCTCGTGACTCATCGCTCGACGCTCGTTCGACATTCACTCGGAATTTGCTCGAAAAATACTCGTTCAAATGTTTGTTCGGTTGTAAACGAGCGGATCGGCTCGAATCGATTTGCAAACGAGCCAAGCACGAGCAAAGATCTGATCGGATCGGTTCGGTTCGGATTGAATTATTTTTTTTCATATATATAGTTTATACATAGCACTTTAGTATATTTGACTAGTATATACATATATACAATTATGTTTATACATATTAGATCAATTAGCTTTAAAAAACACTAAGCATTAAAGTGAAATTCTAAGTTGCTATGAATAAAAATTTTACCTCGCTCTTGCTTTTAATCGATCATCTCCCGCTCTCAAGTATTGTTATCTGCAATATACTCACCGCCTCATCGGCTACAGTATTGGCCTCATCGCCAGCTATAATGTATTGTTATTTATAAAAATGTTATACTATGAAATATGACTGTTTTTTAAGTTATTAAAACCTAAGACCCAACATTTTCACCGTCTCGTATTGCAATATAAATCAAATAACACACTAAATAGTTGAGTTGTACACATTGTTCACCACTCGTTTGCGCTCACTCGACGTTTGATCGAAAAATTAATGCTCGAAAAATGTTCGTTCAATTTTTCGCTTGATTGTAAACGAGCCGATCGGCTCGGTTCGGTTTAGAAACCAGCCAAACACAAGCAAAGGTTCGTTCGGTTCAGCTCTGCTCGTGAACAGCCAGTTTGATTGTGTAAAAGTATCACAGTTTGCTAACTGTACATAAATGCTCACTACACATTACAACAATAAAAAAACACCATTAATCTAAATTCTTTTAAACAATGTACACGAAGGACAGTTAACCAAAATGTATTTTTTGTATATGGAATGTCTTTATAATTCGAGTATGTGTTTTGAGTATATTGTTATATAATTGGATTGGAATACACCATAAATGAGTAAAATGATATGATGAATTATTCTTGAGTCAAAAAGCTACTATAAATCATTATAAGTTGCAATTAACAAATAAAAAACGTTTCCCCTACCTTCTACTACATCTCATTCTTCTATGAAGGTATGCTTTTATTTCTTTTAAGCTAAGATTCATCTAATCACTTATAATTACCATGTCATACGCCTAATATATCTAAAATAGGAAAAACTTGACACGTCATAAGTTTTTAGCTAATATTATGGTCATGTTATATGTCTTAACAAAAAATAAATAAAATTTTTTGACACATCATCATTACTTCATATAAAACTCAAATTTTTCACAAGATTGGAACAAAACTTGAAAGCTGAGTGATTTTTAAGGTGAGAAAAAAGTTAGAGTGACTTAATTAGAACACTAATAAAACTTGGTTTTTTTCTATGATTTTTATGGTTACGGGTACAATAAATATCAATAATGAACATGAAAAAACTAAAAACAAAAGTATGAAGTAAAGATAGATGATCTTACTAGCATACTAACAAGGACCAACGTTGGCTCGCTAGAATGTTTACGCTTGTTTTTTTTTTCATTATTAGTTTCAAGTTAGGCATTGAAATCGAAAGTGACGTCTAGGCACTAGCTTGAGGGCATATTTATGTATATTAGACGGAACTAGTATTAAACACTCAGCATTGCAGCGAGGGGCGTAAAACTGTACCAAGTACCACCAGTGTCATACCTACTTCAGCAACCATTGACACCGTAATATCCGTATTTAAAAAGGAATGAAGCGAAAAGTAAACCGAAGATAAAGTAAACGTAAAAACATTGAACCACACATGTGAAACGTAAAACATTAAAAAAATAACTAAGTCGATCTAGGACTTGTGCGTGATGACGGGGATGTTAAACGGGAAAAAATGTGTAAATACGTAGAACTACATTCGCACATAGCGGCACGTTAACTCGTAAAATTTAGATTGACACGTAAAATGAAAAGTATGAAAAAAATGAAAATTATAGAGAACTAAAGTTGAAGGGAACAAATATGGAGGCTAATAAACGTAATGGAGTTAAAAGTATAAAATTAAAGATAAAAAATCCAAATGTTGATACAACACATTAAAGGTAAATATCAAGCATGATACACAAAGAAGTTGTTAATTAGTGTATATATATATATAAAATATAGTAGTTAAGCTTATTTATAACTATCTCTATCATAAGTAGGATATATGATTTGATTACTTTTTCTTTTATAACTATCTGTATTACGTTTTGATTATTTATCGTTTGTAATTATTCTTATTGTATCCTATGTACACTTGATCAATGATACACAATAGTTAACGGAGTTTTCATTTTCCATGTGGTCTTTCTTATTAGGTAAGAGCTGTTTTACATGGATGGGAACAAATCCCGTGGTACACATATATGAACCTACTTTGATACGAGAGGTCTTGGCTAATTATAACAAATATCAAAAGCAAAGAGTAGGTAACCCATTAACAAAGTTGCTAGCTAGAGGATTAGCGGATGTTGATGGTGCTCAATGGGTTAAACATAGAAAAATCATCAATCCTGCATTTCACATGGAGAAGCTTAAGGTTTCTTGTTATTCTTTTTGTTAAATCACTTTATGTTTCTTATAAACTCATCATAATTCTTTTTGTAGCATATGGTTCCAGCATTTTATGTGAGTTGTAATGAGATGATCGACAAATGGGGAATACTTTTAACCCAAGAAAGCTCATGTGAAGTGGATGTGTGGCCTTATCTTCAAACTTTTTCAAGTGATGTAATTTCACGTACCGTATTTGGTAGTAATTTTGAGGAAGCGAGAAAGATATTTGAACTTCAAAGAGAACAAGCAGAGCTAATTATTAAGGCTGCAAATTCAATTTACATTCCAGGATCAAGGTAAGTTAATTTCCAAACTCTTGATTCTTAAATATATCATAAAACTATCCCACTAATAGCACAAGATTTTGTAGATTTTTGCCAACAAAAAATAATAAGAGGATGAAAGAGATTAACCACGAAGTGAAGGGTTCAATAAAAAGCATAATTGATAAACGAGTTGTTGCGATGAAAGCTGGGGAAGCTAGCCATGATGACCTATTGGGCATACTTTTGGATTCTAATGATAATGAAATTAAGCAGCATGGGAATAACAATTTTGGATTAAGCATTGAAGACATCATTGAAGAATGCAAACTTTTTTACTTTGCAGGGCAAGAGACCACAGGAAGTATGCTTGTTTGGACTATGATATTGTTAGCTAAACACTCAGAATGGCAGACACACGCTAGAAAGGAAGTCTTACGTGTCTTTGGTTATAATAAACCAGATATTGATGGGTTGAGCCGTCTAAAAGTTGTAAGTTTGTCTTACTACAAAATTCAAATATTGATACCTATAGAATATGTTAAAGTTCTTATTTCTTTTGTATTGTAATGTCTCATTTTGTAGATGAGCATCATCTTTAATGAGGTTCTTAGATTATATTCACCGGCAGTATTAATTAGACGACTAATATATGACGATACCAAATTAGGCGATCTAACCTTACCAGCAGGAACCCTTATCCAGATAAACACGTTAATTTTACATCATGACAAAGATACGTGGGGTGATAATGTGAACGAGTTTAAGCCTGAAAGGTTTTCCGAAGGTATTTCAAAGGTTACTAAGGGACAAGCTGCATACCTTCCGTTTGGTGGTGGCCCACGTATATGTATTGGCCAAAATTTTGCTATTTTGGAAGCGAAAATGGCTCTTGCAATGATTCTACAACGCTTTTCCTTCGAAGTATCTCCTTCATACTCACATGCCCCGCATGCTATACTCACTATACAACCTCAATTTGGTGCTCACTTATCTCTACATAAACTTTAGCAAATTTATCTCATGTTTTTGTTTTGCTTACATATATATGTTGTACAATATACCTATGGTTACTTAATCCTTTTAGTTGTAATGTTTGTAATTATCCTCCTTTTTATTACCATATATAGTTGATCAAACTTAATTAGATTTCATTATCTTATATGGATTAAATGATTGTTTTTTTACTACTGAGTACTTCAATATTCTGTTAAACACTCGGTATTATGATTTTAGGATGAACTGATTTACGCATGTGTAACATGTGATAATAACACATGTTATATAAATTGAAGAATAATTTTGTAAATCAAGTTGGAGGCAAACCACCATTCAATCCATAACGGTCCACCAGGAAATCATATGTGATAAGCTTGAACTAATCTTGGTAACAGACTGCTACCAACCTTCATATCCGATAATTGGGATATGAGTGAGAGATGAGGGAAAAGTGGTTACAGGTCACCGCCTTCACTAGGTGTTTGTGAGTGACGGAAGAAGCCGATATAGCCGTTAGTGAAGGCCGAGCAAGATGACTTTATCCTCCTATGACTGCCTTTCAGAATAAATTACATCGAAAAAGAATGAAATCAATATTCTTCAGCATAACTTCCCTTAGAAATTTATTTAATTATTAAAAATACACAAGGATAAATAAATTAGATATTTTATTAATATTTTAATTTTAATATTATGATTTGTTTTTTAAGATATTTTGTCTTACTCTTATGACATTCAAAATATAACGTTTATAAAACTCATATTATATGAGTACGACATGCTTATTTGTTATCTACATTTCATAAATATTAGTCAAAACTGATTTGAGTCAAATAATATATTTTAGACTTTTTTAACTTATATTTTATAGAATTCTAAATATTTAGTTTCGGTACACTTATTTTTCAATTTTATTTAAAACCAAACAACATCAATGTGCGAAGCTTATCAAATACATATTCTATACATACCTAGAATACATTATTTATTTTTAAGATATGTTTTTTCTTCTTTAATTTTCAAATATAATGTTTATATAAGAACCATCGCCACTAGACCGTTTTCCAACGACCACCACCTCCCACTAATCGGAAATCAAATAAACACCATTATTGCAAAAAATTACAGAGCGGTGTCAGTGACAATGGATTAGGATGTGTAGGTGTAGCAATCATGCATGCTACGATGGTTGAAGGTGGAGATAGTGGTTGCGATGGTTGTAACGGTTGCGATGTTGTGGTGGTTGTGGTATCATTATAGGCGTTAGTAACGGTGGAGATGGTGGTGGCAATTAAAAATGTTGTGGCGAATGGTGGCGCAATGGTGGCTGTGTGGTGGGTAGGGGTACAAACTAGTCAAGCCAACTCGCAAGCTACTCATGATTAGCTCGTAAAAAGCTCAAACCGAGCCGAGCTTAAACAAGCTCGAGCTCATAATATGGTTCACTAAATGAGCTCGAGCTTCAGATATCAAGCTCGAGCTTTAGATATCGAGCTCGAGCCAACTCGCAATCCTAAACAAGTTATTTCTTTATATTATTTTTACATATCAAATGTATATTTAAATAAATAATTATTTTTTATATAATATTATGATAAAATAATTAACTAATATATATTATGTTATATATAACAAGTATAATTATAAATAAACATAAAAGTATTTAAATAAAAATATAACATAATAATTTAATGATAAACAAGTCAATCTCAAGCCAAGCTCAAGCTTGAAAAACTTCAAACGAACCGAACTAGAGCTTTAGAAAATAATCAACCTTGAGTTCTAGCTTTCTAAAGTTAAAACAAGTCAAGCTTGAGTCTAGACGAGCTGGCTCAACTCAGCTCATTTACATTGTCATGAGGATCACAAGATGTCAAATGTTTTCATGTCATGGGCTCTACCTGAAAAATGAGGAAGTGAGGTTAAGGGTGAGGGTTAGTGGTAGTGGTGGGTCTCACCTACATATATTCTAATTTAGTGGGTTTATTTTAAAATATGAGTATTATAGTCATTTAAAAAAATCAATAGAAAACCCATCCATAACTAGAATCTTTAGTGTTACGTTGTTGCAAACCCTTAGACTTATTGAGTATTACATTTAACGATGGAAACAAACAAACATACTTTGAAGTACTGGACTTTAAACCCAACTTGAATTGTAGAAGATTATAAAAGTTAATTTTGGTTATTAACTCGAACGAACGAAATAGAAGGGAAAATGTAAATTATACTTAACTCAGTAATTATAAATATATATATATATATATATAGAGAGAGAGAGAGGGACATTCAATTGAGAATTATAAATCTGTAAAGAACAAGAAAGAACCACTTTAACTCTTGTACTATTTATAATCGATATGTGTGTCGGTTTGGTTCGAAACACAAATTTGAAACCAAATTCTATTTTGAATTGGTCTAAAGACCAACCTTGACAAACCAGAAATTTAATTCAAAGTTGGAGTTTGAATTTTATTTTCTTTGAATTTCCAAATTTTGATTTTTCCAAGTGTGATTAGAATGTCGTGCACCACTCAAAGCACAAGGTGGTTGGTTGATAATTACCCCCGTCTATAAATACTATTCTGCCTAAAGACTTATAATCACCGATTTTAAAAGATCAAAAACTTTGAATCGTACCCACAAGTCATGGTGATATCTACAACTTTTTGTCTTCTTGGAGTAGTCGTAGCAACCATCTTGTTTTCCATATGGATGATTTCAAATTGGTTGTGGTTCGAACCAAAGAAGATCGAGAAGTTTTTAAGAGATCAAGGGCTCAAGGGCACTCCTTATCGATTCATGCACGGAGATTTGAAAGAGATGACACACATGACGAGTGAAGCCAAGGCTAAACCCATGAATCTAACTCATGATATCGCGTATCGCGTCTCGCCCTTCTTCCACGAATCACTCGCCACTCTTGGTATGTAGATTTGATTTTGTTATTAATATTGTACTATCTTTTAGACACTCTTGGTAACTGCTATTTATTATTAAAAAAAAAAAGAAAACAAAAAAATAAGAAATTATAGAAAATGAAAACCTTAATTACAAGCAGTATCCATTCTTTATAGTTAACAAGTAGGAATTTCCACGCAACAGCTTAGATATATTATTATATGCACATGTAAATTTAATATAACTCTTTAATCTATACAAGTATATAAATTTGTTACGACGAATATATTACGAGAACCATATATCTAGCAAGAATTTCAAGTTGTTGTGTAAACTTTTTTCTATTATTAAAAATCAAATGAAAATTATATAATTGTAAAAGATTAGAAGATTTCTTTATTTATTTAAATAATTTCTTTTTTCTGTGTTTTTTATAACAAGTTTTGTGCTCGTGTATAGATGATAGAATATAGTTAATTTACACATATATGTGTGCGTTTCAATAAGTGAATACTATATAAATACACATAAATTTATCTGCTCATCTGAATATATATAAATACATTTACAAATGATGTATTTTAAAACTTATGTTTGAATCTTAGATAAAAAGATAAATATATGAAATTTTCAAATTGATTATTGTAATTCTAACAATATTTGTTGTTATTCAACAAGCCTTCACACATTATGTATTCCTAGGATTTTTGTCCATGTAGTAATATTTTGGATTTGTTCTATATTTTTTAAAAAAGTAATATTTAAACTATATCTTTATCTGGTTTTTTCTTTGATGGCTTTTATCCTCATTGCACAGGCAAGAACTGTTTTACATGGGTGGGAACAAAGCCTTTAGTACATATATGTGAACCATCGATGGTACGAGAGCTCATGGCTAACTATACTAAGTTTCAAAAGACAAGGGGAGGTAATCCATTAATAAAGTTGCTAGTTAGAGGATTACTCGATGCCGAGGGTGATGAATGGGTTAAACATAGAAAAATCATCAAACCCGCGTTTCAAATGGAGAAGCTCAAGGTTTCTTACTATTGCATTTTCTCTTTTTGTTATAAGATGTTTATGCATTGAAAACCATTATACGGATGTTTTTCTTGTTGTAGAATATGGTACCCGCGCTCCTTGTGAGTTGTAATGAGATGATTGAACAATGGGGGAGCATAGTAAACACAGAAAGCTCATGTGAAGTTGATGTGTGGCCTTATCTTCAAACTTTGTCAAGTGATGTAATTTCGCGTACAGCGTTTGGTAGTAGTTTTGAGGAAGGAAGAAAGATATTTGAACTTCAAAGAGAACAGTCAAAGTTAATTGGAAAGGTTCTAAATTCATTTTATATTCCAGGATCAAAGTAAGTTAGTTTCCAAGCAATTACTATTAATAAACTTATATCTCTTTTACAATTTACCATCTATTTGTTGCTTAATGTGGTAATATCACTAGTTTTGGATATTTTATGTTGCTAATAAAAGAAGACGTGACAGATTTTTGCCCACAAAAAACAATAAAAGGATGAAAGAGATTCACCAGCAAGTAAGAGATACGATAAAGAGTATAATCAATAAACGACTTGCGTTAATGAAAGATGGTGAAGCCAACCATGATGACCTTTTGGGCATACTTTTGGACTCCAATAATAAAGAAATTAAACAACTTGGGAATAGCAGCTTTGGATTAACGATCGATGAAGTCATCGAAGAATGCAAACTCTTTTATTTTGCAGGGCAGGAGACCACAGGAAATATGCTTGTATGGACTATGATTTTATTAGCTAAACATTCAGAATGGCAAACACGTGCTAGAGAGGAAGTTTTACACCTCTTTGGTGATAATAAACCAGATATTGATGGCTTAAATCAGCTTAAAATTGTAAGTTTTGAGACCTATAAATTTACTAAATTCTTGTTGGATATATTGTAGTTCTTAACTCTTTTTATTTGTACATTGATCTCACTTTGCAGATCAACATTATCTTTAATGAGGTTCTTAGACTATACACACCAATTGTACACCTTAGACGGCTAATACATGAAGAAACCAAATTAGGTAACTTAACGTTACCAGCTGGAACCTTTGTCCAACTAAACACATTGATCTTACACCACGACAAAGATACATGGGGTGAAGATGTGAATGAATTTAAGCCTGAAAGATTTTCTGAAGGTATTACAAAGGTTACTAAGGGACAAGCCGTGTACATGCCGTTTGGTGGTGGTCCACGTATATGTATTGGACAGAATTTTGCTATACTAGAAGCAAAAATGGCTCTTGCAATGATTCTACAACGCTTTTCTTTTGAGCTATCCCCATCATACTCGCATGCTCCGCACATCATGCTTACACTACAACCTCAGTTTGGTGCTCACTTGATTCTACATAAAATTTAGGCAATTTATCGCATATTGTTGTTAAATTTATAATATATGTGTTTTTCTCATTCTATTTAGTTGTAAGATATGTGAATTTGCTATATTTATTGTTAACTTGTGTCCCTTTGATTCTATCCTTGATCATTCATGGTTTCCTATAATTAGCTACTGTAATATTTTCTTTCCTTTGTACTCAATTTGGCTTATATAGCCATACATGTATGTATTAGAGCATCGCCTTGATTTATCGTTGTATGGTATCAGAGCATCGCCACTCAAACGAGTCGATCCTCATCACCAAACGTTGTCTGTTCATTAAATGGCAAGCAAAACACCGTTGGTTCAACTCACCGAATCCACCCACTTTCCGATCAAACTCATTCCTGGCAACTTGTCCAAAATCCAAAAGGAAGTCGATTGGTTCAAGAATATCTTCAACACATGCGGTCTATAGCCGATGATCTTGCTCTCGCACAAGAGTCCAATTGCATAAGAGGATCTATTAGTTCACATACTCTCTCAACATGGAAATGAATATAGTACCATTCTTTTTGTCACTAATGTGACATTTTCGATCACATCACGCAAGATTGTCACAAGCTATCTCAATTCCTTTGAGAAAACAACATCACTATTGTGAATCCTCAACCTACAACTCCTGTTGCAATCTCACAACTTTCTGCTTGACCCCTATATCACCTACATGGTTGTTTGATAGTGGAGCTTCTAATCAGGTGACATTCGACAACTCTACCTTGCACCATGTCTCTGAATACGGTGGCCCGAACGAAATTATACTCGGTGATGGTAAAGGTTTACATATTTCTCATATTGGTTCTAAACACATTCACCCATCACAAAAAACTTTATTTTTACCTAGTGTTTTATGTGTCTGTCGAACCCTTATTTCAGTTGCTAAACTATGCAAATGTTTCGGTGAAAATTTTTCCCACTCATTTTTTTGTGAATGATCTTCGCACGAGGCGCGTCTCATGCAAGAGGAGAACATTGAAGATGTCTACCATGCCACCTTACCATCCAAATTCCAAATTGTGTCTTGTTTAGGTCTTAATACCAAATAATTATCCATTTCACATTTGCATCACCCTTCTTGTTTAACTAATAAAAGTCATAAGTTACCCTTTTGGCCTAACTCATTTGTTGTTGTAAAACCGTTACAACTTACCATTATAATGTATGGGGTCCAGTTCAACAATCGATTAGAAGATTCACTTATTATGTTATTTTTGTAACAATCTATAGTATTACTGGACTTACCAACTGGTCTACGCATTCTATTCCTTTATCAACCAAACACATTAAAATTGAAATTGAAATTTAAATCTAATAAATTTGAGTAACCAAACATATTTAGAAATGAAATTCATATCTAAACTTCAATTATTTGATACTAAATCAGTAATTCTACGAATGAGTTCATTATATTCGAACCTTCTTTGTTGATTCTAAACCATCTTTAATTTACTTTTGAATATCTGCATTTGTAATTGACTACTGAATATTCAAATCTTTGTTTCCTACTTAACTAATTTGATAGTCCAAACTTTTGATATTATTATCCGAATATATGAATTTTTTTATTAACAACAAACGATATGATTGTTAGGATTAGAACATTAACATGAATGCAACTATATATGTTGTTCTGTACTTTATAATTTATATATATCCTGCCCACTCACTAAGGGCATTAACACTTTACTACACAATAAAGAAAAAGGGTATGTGATTATAAGCACATTGATGTGCAACAAAACTGGATTTGACATCTAAAAATGAACCCCGGAGAGCGTATAAATCTACAAAAACGAAACGACTAACGACTGATGTGGGTCCCTCATCTTGTTTACCACTCTTTCCCACATTTTCATGCATTCGTGTTGAACATCAAAGTCTCACTTCGACAAGAAAAGCAGGTAAATAACACGTCAGAACGGCAATATGTTCATCCGCATGATTACCTGTGGATTTATCAGAATATATGGTCACAAACTATTGGCATGATTTAGTGAACAATGAATCAATGGTCAATGAAGTACAAAATGTTAAAAGGTCGATGATTCATGATTTACAACAATAATGCAATATGAAGTTGAAAAGTCTTTTTTTACGATCGAAACAGTTTGCATGCTGATGTGGATGCCATGTAGGATATTTTGCTTATTTATATATATCAAAGATGGAAGTCTTACGTGTAATGGAGCATGTGATATCACATGATGACTCAGCAATCAAGAAGTGTCTTCCTCATCTTCCATATCCTCAAGAATTACATATTTTGCAGGGACATTGTTGCGAATTGCTTCCATGTCATCTCCACTTGCTACTTTATTTTGGAACTTTTGGTACCTGAGAAATATTATGTATGAGCATTACAAGGAACCAATTCAAAAATGCCCACGAGTGTTCATTCACAATGATGTCATATAATTTTCGTTTTTTAAGAGAATACATCCATGATGTTAATTGAACCGATGATCCAAGTTCTTGATTCTGAATTTAGACCAAAAAAAAAACTTTTGAAGGATGTCTTCCCAGATTACTTACTTATACCAGTTGAATAGACTCACACCAAACATAATTGTGACAAGACCCGCTCCTTTCAGCCATGTAAATTTATCATGAAAGTAAAATACTGCTACCTGAAAATAAAATTAATAATTAGTAAAATAATAAGATAAGAAATTATACATGTATTAGCTTCCTTAATGCCTGAATAATATGCCATTGAAGTTTGATAGTTAAGAGGGAAATGATATTTAATATTTAATTTGCTGATATTTTGGAATATGAGGAACACAAACACTAAAAAAATCATCCTGACACGCTTTTAGAAAATCAATATACAAGCATTTTTCAGTCATGACATAATTTAGTTAGTGTTCAATTGTTCATGAGTTAAAGATGATGTCATACCAGTATTGTGACAGCTTCCTTCACAACTCCAGCAATGGTCACTGTTACCGCACTTGTTATTGAAACAAGAACGTACTCTGTCAAGACCTGCAACAAATAGCACGAGTAAACATAACAGTTTTGAAATACACTTAATATATTATACCACAAAGTGTGACAGTCAAATATTACTAAAAGAAATAATTTACCATAAAAAAGGCAAAAGTTCCCCCCAAAAGCATCAGAAGGGCACTTCGGGTAATATGCCATGAGCTATCAAAATAACTACTTTTTCGAAATTCATCCCATGGATCCATGATGAGAGAGAACAAAGCTGTTGCAACTGCCATTACTGGAGTTACATAGCTCATCAGCACCAGTGGATTTTTCAAACCTGTTCCAGAAATAACATGTTCATTTCAGAACCAGTAATATGTTGAGGACCAAGAGAACTACATAATGCACTTGTACGTAGTGCGTAAAAGATGATTAGAAGTACGGTTACCTAACTGTCTTGTGTGTCACATTAAAAGTAACATGTACAAATGCACTATACGGTTCTTGTGGTTCTCAACATATTATTGATATGATGTTTCGAAAGCTCAAGCAGTTAACCATAAAAACATAATTCTACAATAAGAATACTGGAAACTTAACAGCAAGGGTGGGTGCGTACCATATACTTCTTTCTGTTGGTTTAATAGGTATCAGCAGTAATCGTAATTTTTTCCAACCCAGCAAAAAAATCATGATGTAAGTACAAATAATAAAAGTAAATAACTAAATATATATAACTTAGATCATTGAATTAAGTAATTGACCTGAAGAAGGATCTGAGTCATGCTCCACCGAAAACCAGACATAACAGCAGCAAGCATGACAAATATGAAACCCCAAAATTCAAACTCAGTTTCCTTTGCAACTGTAACAGATAATGGATTATTACAAGTATACAAGCATTAAAAAATATATGTATATTTATGCTAACAATTAATAAGCAATAATATTAATCCTGGAGTGTGCAATCAAATTCATAGTTCAAGCAGGTGTATAAATTTAAGAACGGAAACAAAAGCTAGTCATCTATTAATATTATCCTGCCCCATTCCAGAAAAATGCACTAGAGAATCATAATTAATATTGAAATGAAGAATTGGATCATCTTATAGCCAAGTGTATTAAATAATCAGTGATAGCACATCTATTATACAAATATATATACATCACACCACATAACGTTCAAATTACCAGTTATGGTTACTTGCGTAACAGTGATACCTGTTAACAAAATTCCAGCAGATATTATCAAAATGATGCCTAAAAGTTTGACACTTGGAGTCTCCAACCTACAAGGTAAACTTGATGTTAGCATCCAAAAGAGAAGATCAGTGTAGCATTAACAAGGATGAGAGTATAACAGTTTCCAGGTTTGGAACTATCCATAATTATGGTCGGAAATTTAAAAGTGGTGCTCTTACTAAGTAAATAAATACTGATCACCATACAGGTTATGAATAGAAGCTTGTTATAACAAGCTGAGATAGCAATAAGTTCATTGTTTAAGTTGGCTAAATGTATCCACTCCTTTTTCCATAAGTTGGTGTATATCTTGTACAAGTTTAGGAAGCTTCATTTGAGATGTAAAATCAATTTGATGGTTTGTTCCCATGGCTAAATATAAATGATATACTATTATTATGGAACGTGCGATAAGGGGTATTCACAAAAGAAGAGAGATGGATAGATAACACTCGTGAAAGCAGCCAATTTAAAATATAAGTAGAAGGTAAACAATACCTGAAGGCAAAAGCAAATATTAGGAGAAATATAGGAGATGCAGATTTGCACTGCAAACAAAAAAAGAATTAACAAAAATCATACCAGTTTCCCACAGTGACACTAATATTAAACATATTTCAACATAATATGAATAGAGTAAGAGGACCAACCATAGTGGCAAATGTAACAGAGATGAAAACAAGGGATGCATTGCTCAAGTTGATATCCAAAGCCGTTGCAAGGGCCGTAGGTACAACTGTGAAAGGCAAAATCCATCTGTAGCATTAGTTATTGAGAAATTAATTAAATTCGCAACAGGTGAAGAACAATAGCTAATACTTGCATAACATTATATGACCAAATTAGAGAAATAATTGCAGAAATCTACTACATTTATCAGAAAAGGGTAGTGGAACCAGGGATATATTGTTGAAGCGGACAACGTAAAAAGTAATCAATAAATCATTTGATTAGATGGCGTCTACAAAGCCGCATAACACTCAGAAAGATGACAATAACTATACTTTAAAGTGTAAAATTTAATCCTTTGATCGTCAAACAGAAAGTAAAAAGAAATCATTTACATCATTGTCATAGATATATGGAACTTCTGAAATATCTTATGGGCTAAAAAGATAGGTCAAAAAAGGATTGTTTATCTATGTGAAAAACTTCAAGTTCTAAAACCATATCAAATGTATTGTCAGACACTAAAAAAACCTGAACCAATTAAACAATCTTAAGAACTCGTGTTCTACCGCTTATATCTCACCAGCTTATCTCGTAAACCATGATTCTGGTAGATCATAAGTTCATAGGAAACAATGTTTCAAGGCCTTTTGAACAACAGAAAAAGATAACTCTATTCCCAAACATCTTAATGATTAATTTATGTGGTATTACAAGAATGCTTAATATCTTGCTTAAGTAGCATGGTAGTACTATAAAAACATAATTAAATAATAAGGGATAGTGTTTCTAGTGCTGTTGTTGTATTCTTCACTAAATTCAGTTCAGTTTTTAATCAAAAAGTGTGTAGAATGAAAAATGTAAAATTACAAACCGGAATCAAGTGAGAATACACACCTTATCGAGAGCATATACTCAAGGCCAAACTATGAACACAAGCTAAAACTTAAAAAATTTGGAAAAATGATATGTAAAAAGGAAACACATAAATCAAACCACCAAGAACATTGTATATGCCAATGGACAAAGGAAACCCTTAGAAACAATAGTAGGCTAGTAGCTCAACCATGGGATCTATTTTCATTTTTTATGACATTTTAGCAGCTATTTTTATTTCAAAATGTTAGATGATGGTACTTGCTTACCTTTTATAAAGTAGTCCTTCCGTGCCATAGTCACTGTGGGTTCAAATCTATGTGACCAAAAGTATGTGATGCCCCTTGATAAAACAGCTTGCATTGCAAAATGAACCGTATTCATCAATAAGGGAGCTGGGAACCTTCCCATATCATCTCCCAATAGAGTCTTATTGTACCTATTAATCATTAAGCAACACATTCTAAAACTGCAACTCAACATGGAAGACATACCAAGCTTGCAATCTCAAACAAGAAAAGGAGACTTACAGTGTCAATAATGTACTGAAAATGTACCACATGAGTATCAAAAACAATGTCTTAAGTATATCAGAAACAGCAATAGGATTCTTGGATCTTGATAAACTATCTTTATGTTTGTAACCAAAGTCAGTGTATGTGGAACCTATCTGTCTGTCATAAGCATTTTCAATATCAAAAGAAGCATAATTCTCATTCTTGTTTCCTCTTCTTGAGCTAGAAGTAGAAACCATCCCCACATTACCATTACCATTCATCTTTACATCATGCAACTCATCATTCTTTATCTCTTTACTGTGTAATCCAACTTCTTGAAGCACCGGCAGTTCAAAATCATCATCCACTTCAGACGTATTCACAATTTCGCCCTCTTGCACACCATTTAGATTATTTTTCCCATCATTGACACCCCATCCAGAGAATGAAGGGTCCCTATGGAAACCAATTCTTTCATTGTGACCATTCTTCCCTGTGTTCAAATCACTTTCTACCATCTTATCCCCAAATTGCGGTCAGAACAGCCTAAACCCCAACGTCAACTATGTCCATTTAGTTGATCAGCATTACAAACAAAATAGCACATGAATCAAGCCCCTCCAGCAAGTTTTTGCCCAATATAGCATCAAGTGTGACCTAAATCATATAGTTCTGAAGTCCAACTGATCAAAGTTCCTCAAAATTTCAAATACTACCAGCTGTATTCCATTTTCACGATATAATCAGAATCAATCTCATAATCTCTAAATACAACAAACATTGAATCTGAAAACAAATTGCTTACTTCATAACTCATCTGAAACACAAACAATTTCATTCAATCAGCTATATCATCGTAAGGAATTCATTTACTTGATCAACATTGCCAACAAAATAGCACATCAATTAAGCCTATACAGCAAGTTTTTGCTCAATATAACATCAAGTTTGACCTAAATCGCATAGTTCTGAAGTCCAACTGATCAAAGTTCCTCAAATACTACCAGCTCCGATCCCTTAACACAATACAATCAAAATCAATCTCGAAATCTCTAAATATAACAAACATCGAATCTCAAAACAAATTGCTTACTTCATAACTCATCTGAAACACAAACAATTTCGTTCAATCAGCTATAGCATCGTAAGGAATTCATTTAGTTGATCAACATTGCCAACAAAATAGCACATGAATTAAGCCTCTACAGTAAGTTTTTGCTCAATATAGCATCAAGTTTGACCTAAATCGCATAGTTCTGAACTTCAACTGATCAAAGTTCCTCAAAAACTCAAATACTACCAGCTCTGATCAATTTTCACGATACAATCAGAATCAATCTCATAATCTCTGAACACAACAAACATCGAATCTCAGAACAAATTGCTTACTTCATATACATTTGAAACACAAACAATTTCGTTCAATCAGCTATAGCATTGTGAAATAATCGTTGAAACGCATACCTTTGTAAGTTATTTGATGATATATCGTTGCTGTAATGCAGAGATTATACGAACAAATTCAAAAGCTAATCGAATTCGTATTGTTTCAAAATGTGGATCTTCGAATGCTTTGTCAGAAGAGAGAGATTTGTATAATGTAACGGTGAATAACATAAATGGTCCTTATAATACTGTATAATGTCTGTTATGGTCCATGTAGAATTTAAAACTGAAGTTGAATTTGGATCGTGCTTTTGTTAAGTAAGATTTGTTGAATCCCTTTTGATTCAGTTGACTTTCATTTAGTTTTGGTTTTTCAACTCGAATCTCAAGCAAAATGATGAACAAGATCATATGTTATTGAATTTGGATCGTGTGTTGATGGTGTGACTTCGAGAGACTTTAGATACAATAAAAGTATATTGTTTAAAATAACGCATGTGACTCGAATGCAAATTAGTCAAGATCAATTTGACCCAAGCCTAAATGATCATTTTTAAAATGGATCATGCTGACCTGATCTCGTGCAGACTTGCACCTCGACCTGACCAAACCGTTTTACCAGGTACAATCAAGAATATTGTTATGTGTCTTGTATGGTCATGGAATCAACCGATCCAATATTTTTATATTATGAAAGAAGTTGGGGATCTTAATGGTTATATGTTATGTCTATTTTACTTGGCTATGTCAATATGATCCGAGGCATTCAGTTCAAGAAATAACTGAATTAGGTTCAATCAACTTTAATGCTCACTAGATAAACGTGTTAAGGATGTCCCGGATTCCCATATAAAAAAGAACTTAACAAATTTACCTCACATGGTTGCAGGCTTCTACTTCTTCTCCTTCCACCAATTTTATTCTCAATTTACTTGTCATATACATATACTTATGATTTACATGTTGGGATCTCAATGAGGTAAGTTTGATACAGATATGAATAATCTCATATCTGATTATGAAATCGTTTTTCATACTCAGCCTGATGCTCATTTGATATTAGTAGGGTAATTATCCGTCAAGTATCGAGTGTACTCGCGGGTATGTGGTATTTTTGTTAGTTTGGTTAAAAAATAGTTATAGTGATTTTAAACTTAAGTGGCTAATTTAATAAAATCCAAAAAAAAATATTTGGATCAGATACTCGGATCTTTACCCGTTCAAGTAAGATTAGGATACATGAGTTCAAATGAAAAAATATATTTTTTAAATAAATAATTAGATCACTGACATATTTATTATTCGAGTACAGAACTTTGGGGAAATAGTTAGCACGTCTCCAAAATAAAGCTCGTATATCAGTCCGTTCTCATCAATCCCCGACTTGATATCAATCCTCAAGAAGACCTTGATCTTATTTTATTATTGTGTTACATCAACTCAAGGGCCAATGATCATTGGTTTCAAATTAAATACATGAGGGTTCACATTTCACTTGCAATGCAATAAACCCAACAAAAAACCAAATACCAATACTACCCTCGATATCGCGTGCATCACCGGTGGAGATTGGGTAGCAGGAGCCACAGCTGCCGGAAAACCACCGGCCGGAGAAATAATCCGTCGTTCGCCGACGATGTTCATCCTCTAATCGATCAATCGATTCCGATCGTCTTTAATCTTCCATCTGCCCTCTGAATTTCGCCTAAATCACCGTTGATCCTCCGATCTCCGATCGTCGTCTCCGGCGCCGTTTATAGATACAGGTAACCCTCAGCTAACGTTTATCCTATCGAACGGAGCTGTAATTTGATCGAATTCGTATGTGAATCGTTTAATGTAGTTATTACTTTCTTCCGGAATTGTAAAGGTGTTTAAAGATCGGACAATTTATGTGAATTCATAGGGGTTTTGCGTATCTAACCATTAGTGTTTGAATTCGAGCGTTTTTGAACATGGTATGTTAATGATACGTGATTGTTAGTGTAAGAGTTTTGTTGAGAAGGATCGTGGAGCGTAAAATTAGGGCAGATGCTTAAATTACTTTGATGTCAGGTTAACACTTCTTAAATTTTGTGTGTTATTATAAACAATAAATGCAACAATTTCACCATTTGATCTCAAATTTGGACAAAGTTCAAAAATAAAAATTGTTGTCTTTCATCAGTGGGTGATTTTTTGTGTAAGATTACTCCAGTTTCTATCACATTTTTTGCAGAAAATTAGTGTGATATATTGAACTTTATGATAAGAATTATGTGCTATATAAAGGACATCTAATATGTCATATTTGCATAAAAAATCAAGTTGTAGTTTTTCTTCTGAAAGGGGCTAATACTGCTATGTGTTTGACCCATTGTTATGATATGTTATTGTTCATTTGGTTTTATAATCACTAACTGCAAACTTCTAATTTGTTGATCAATTTGAATTTTGAGCGACTGTAAGAATTTTTATATGTTTTGAAAGAACCTTTTACTGCTTACTTCAGGGTTGTGGACTTGTGATCCAAAAATGAGATCAAGTAACCAAAGAATGGAAGAATGGGGTACAAAGCCAATAAGAAGAATTCCTACCTTGGTTGATCTCTGTGTTCAAAAAGCTATAGATAATGTTAGGTATATTGGTAATGTGGGAGTGACGGACCCACATCTTTTAGAACGGATTTTACCACATTGTACTGCAGAACAGCTGATGCATATTGAGGATTCAACCGAGGTACTTTATTTCTGTTAACATATTTTTTTTTCAGATAAATCTTTCTGTAAATTTGAGATATATTATATAATGTATGTTGTGCAGGATCGAGATTTAAGCCCAGTTACTGATAAGCTATGGAAGAACTTTTATAGTCTACAGTTTGGTTCTAAAAGCACCAGTGTTGTGGTTGAAAGAATGAAAGAAAAGAAAGTTTCATTTAAATGGAGACAATTGTATGAGGTATTAATATTTTCTTTCCCATCTAAAGTTTTCATGGCTCCTTGGCTATTTTGTTAGTGTATCAGAAAGTGTGAAATCGCTTAATTAGGTTGCTATATTTGCAGGCAAAGTTAAAGGATGTGGAGGAGGCCCAACAAAAATCATTTGAGCGAATAAAGCAGCTATATAAAAAAGAAGATGCTAGTAAGTTCTTCATTTACTATGCTTGGGAACCTTTATGTGGTCACCTTTTTGCTCTATGTTTACTTGATTGTATTTCTTGCACTGTTATTTTTGTTTAGTGAACATTAAGTTGCAATTCACTATAAGAATATAATTTGAATTTAGTTTTTATTTTGTTATATTGTTTTTACTTAGTCTTAGTCTAAAAGGTAAAAAATTGGGCAAGACTGCTTATTTTATGGAGTAGTATGACCCTGGGAAAGAGTGTCATCGCTGTGGAGATTTAACATGTTGTGTCGGGTGACTAGAATCCTCTAAGGTCAGCTGAAAAGGCTGACAGTTAGTAGAAGATGCTGAGCAAAGCTGCTTGAAGCGTGAGGCTGATTCCGTAACATCAACTATAGAAGAATGCAGGTTGGAGTTGATGAAGAGGATAAGGCCGCAATACATCTCCATCATCATTCCCCCTGGGGCTTATCATTTAGGTTAAGTAAAAGATGAAGCGCCCCCATTGATGAGGACATTCAATGATACATTGAGTCTCTTGGATTTCACATCAGTGTGTCTATACCCAGACTGAGCATATCCAAGAAAGACACAAGTGGTTTTCTTGGGGGTAATTTCTCTCTTAACTATGCAGGAATATGAACAAAAGACGTCATCCAAACACTCGAAAATGCCTATAGTACTGCTCCAGTAATAAGTTCATAAGGTGCCGTTGCTGCTTTTTCCCTCTCTCTTCACCTAAAAAGGGATAGAGATGCCCCATTCCTTCGTCATGCACACCGGAAATCGTCAAGTAACTTTCACATTGTTCTCGTAGTCATTTGTATAGTGCCTTTGTATTAGGAACACATCGTTTTGCCCAAGTATATTTAAAGGCTTCTTCGGTTTGACAAAGTATTTGGCCCACATTACATGCTCATGAACTCCGTATGATGAGAAATGCATTGACAAGCCATTAGAGCAAGCATTTTAAATTGAACTATATGTCAAAGGTGAACAAAGTGGTGCTAACTAACCAAAAGAGTAGAGGTTATCATTCAAGAGTATGAACGTATGTTTTTACTACAACAATAAGGTTGTTATGACAACGACCATGGAGGAAGCGGTAGCCTGAACATCAACCCTGAGCGATCTAGTTTTTAGCAAATTTCATGTTATGGAGGTTGTGGACGTGGTTAATGAAGGTATAAGAATTTAAAGTTTAACTCGTATGTCACTAATATGATTTATGAACATTATTCTAGGTCATTAGTGAATGCATAACAAGAAATAGAACCGGTTTGATAGTGAGTAAAAAGCAATCAAACAACTCATTATGTAAAAGGAGGATGTGTGGATGGATATTATACTTAATGACACGTCCAAATGCCCGCATGGTTGGTTGACGCTAGGTGTACCAATCATTCGTGTGGAAAATGGATTACTTTGTAAGTTGGACAAGTCTATTCACTCCAAGGTGAAGTTTGTTGATAATAACACTATATTAGTGATACGAAAAGGATGAACTTTTATCAAGTTGAAAAATGGAAATCAAAGTATAGTAATGATGTATTTGTATGCGCGAAACATGAAGACTACTTATCAGGGATGGGTCTAAATATTAGAATAGGCTATAATTTATAACATGCAATTTGCTTGATATCATCAACTTTCCTTTTAGATGAAAAAGGTACACTTGGGGCTTTCAAGTTAACATAGTGTGTATGTACATTCATAGTGTTTATCCTTGTCTAAGTATTATATAAAATGAGTTACAGTTGTGATATTTTCGTATTAGTTGTTTGATTTTTCAAATATTTGAAGTTGGTTGCACAAGAAAATATGGTGGTAGGATTGCCAAGCATACAAAACCCTGGCCAACTTTGTGGCACTTGTATTTTGGGAAACAATGCATGATGTCTTTTTCTTTCTAAAAAAAGAACGTGCAACAAAACCTTTTGAACTTGTTCGCTCAACGAATGTGCTCCTGTGTGTGGCATGTCAACTTCCAAGTGATAATCATTGTATTTTCATACTATTAATTATTTAGTTGTATTGAGCAAGATTTGCGTTTGTTTTCTACTAAAAGAATCAAAAGATTTTCGTAACTTGAAGAAATTAAAAGCTTATGTAGTTATGTTGACAATAGAGCGCTTAATTTGTTAAGATCTTATGAACCAATGGTGGTGTACTTTTGATTAGTTACGAGTATTGTGAAGATGGGATAAACCGTGAGGGACAACGAGACATCTCCATATATCAACATAACTTATATTTCAACGAAATTATTTATAAAGGATATGGCATGGAGCATGTTAGCAACCAAAGATATGTCTTGTTCTCCGTGGAGCTAACGCTTCTCGTGCGCCTTTTAGTTTTTAAATAAATCCCCAAACATGCATTAGGAATCTTACCTGAGTATGTGAATCATTTGAACATTATCGATTATGTTCATTGTTTTGTGCGAACAAGAAAGTTTGAAAATCATGGTGAGAAGATTATCTTCTTTGTGTACATGCATGATGGGTACAAGTTTAATTAAAACAAAGAAGATGAGACTTGGACATGGAAAAGGAAGATGAAGTCATCCATGATCCTATCATGAATGAAGTATTCCTACCAAATAATGATGAATACCTATAGAAATGGGATTTGAGGTAACTCTAGATGGTTCTACTATCTGTGTTGTTGATTTGGTACACTTTGTTATGCTTGCAAATTGTGAGCATGTGACATTTGAGTAGACAACAAAAGATCCCAAGTAGGCGGATGCTATGAAAGATGAATTGAAGGCGGTTTTAAATATGAGTCTTGATTGTCACGTTTTCATATCGACCATTTTTTAGAATATGAAATTAGCTACTTAACGGTGATAGGGTTGCCAAATATACACTAAGAGGAACAACCTACTTAATGGTTATAGGGTTGCCAAATATACACCAAGAGGAACAACTTTGTGTGGCTTGTATTTTTGGAAACAATGCATGTTGATTAATGTTGCAAGAAGAAATCACCGGGCAACAAAACCTCTTAAACTCATTCATTTCGATGGTGTTGTCGTATGTGTCACATCAAATGGAAATAGGAGGTCTTCACAAGTCTTTACTAGATCTTAGAGCATCCCCATGGGGATGTCTTCAGATGTTTTTGAGAAAAAAATATTATGTGGAGGAGAGAGAGGGTTTGTGTTCTTGTGCAAAAACACTCGGCATCATGAGTGAAAAAAAAAGAGAGGGGGGAGAATGTTTTTTTGTTGTTTTTGAGGGTTGTGAAAGGCGCATGAGAGTGAAGAGATTTTTTTGGGCAACATTGTTGAGCTCCCTAATTAGGGAAGCTCTTAAGAGAAAGATCTGTGTTTATTTTCTAGAAATAAATATATGGTTTTTGTGTATTCAAGATGGTTAAAGCTTATGCTGAAAAGCAAAGTAGTCATTGTATTAAGATAACACCTACCATTGGTGGTGTTGAATGCACTTCTAATGAGTTTAACTAACTATTTTGAGATGAGGTAAAACGCCAAGTCATACTTCCATCTCCTTAACACAACTGGACCGTGGATTAAAAGAACAAAGAGATAATGGACGACATGGGGCATGTTAAAGGCCAAAGGTATACCTGATTTCTTTTCCGGTGAAAGATCCCATGGAGTTGTTTATTCATTGATTGAATTTCCAATCACATCCTTTAGAATATTAAATAGTGAAATGATTTGGGCCTCTCCGGATCCTATGCAAAGCGGGAGCTAAGCCAACCACCAATTACGCCCTTTTATTCTTTAGAATATCACCTCGGTAGAAGCACGAGTGGTTTCAAACTAAACTTGAAAATATTGGAAGTTGTTTGGCAGTATCACTAATGCTCATGGTCGTATGCAGACAAGAAGGAAGTTAGATGATCGCGGTGAGAAGATTAGCTTTATATGCACGGTGGTTACAAGGCATTTAATTCAATCACAAAGAATGAAGCCGTCAACAAAGGTGTGACTTTTGCAAATGATGGAAGTTGGGAATGGGATACTAACAAATAAAGTTATCATTTAATGGATTCAATCTTTATTTGTTAAGAAGATAAAATGACGTCATCCATGATCCCATCATGAATGCAGACAAGACTGATGATGACCGTTTAGCGGGATCACTCTTTATTTGTTAAGAAGATAATATGAAGTCATTCATGATCCCATCATGAATGAAGACAAGACTTTGAGGTAACTTGAAATGATGATGTTGGTGAATTTGTGCACTTTGTTATGTTTTAGATTGTAGGCTTTTGGGTTTTCAAGACCTAATTGAAGAGGATTTGCAGGCAATAGAAAAATAACCATTCTACAAGTTCAAAAGGCTATCAATGGCAAGTGGGTATTCAAGACAAAAATGTAGTCAATTGGCGAAGTAAAAAGGTAGAAAGCAAGACTACTTGCAAGGGGATTTGAATATGTCCAAGTTTTGATTATCAAGAGGCATTTTCTCATGTTGCTTAGATTGAAAGTATAGACTTGTAATTGTTTTAGCTGCAAATAGCGATGGGAACAAATGGATGTCAAGTCGGCTTTCCTCAATGGCCCAGTTAATTAAAAGATTTTGTGAATCGACCACCATGTTTAATAAGGGTAATGAAGAAGTGTTCATTTAGTCTTTAAGATGATCGAGAGTTTTAAGATGTCCATGATACAAGAATTTGAGATGGCGGATTTTGGCATAATGTCGTATTTATCTTGTCATGGAGGTAGTTCAAGGAAAACATGGAATTTTCATTCGTCAAATGAGGTAGGTTTTACAACTCTTGTAGAAATTTAGTATGCATGATGAAATCATGTAAGAATCCGTCGGATATTGAAATGAAGTTGTTCAAACTTTATTATAGATATTTGGTTTACATGTTTCAACATTTAATACTTAGCCAACAGACATTCACGGTTCAAAAAATCTGAAATTCTTTGAAACTTCAGTTGGTGATATCCTCATATATTTAGGGTAATTTAGGAATGAAATTAATCTGTTTGATGTTCAGGAGTCTATATATATTTCCTTCTGAATATGTAATTTAATATTTATTTTACATATATCATTATTTAAGATTCACCATTTTTGTGTGACGACAGAAAAGCAAAGTCGGCAAGTTCAACTATGCACCAAAGTGCCACCCTCGAGCAGCTATAAAAGGAGCTTCTATGGAGGTATTGTATAACAGTTGAATCTTTCCGTAGTTAACGTTTATCATAATTTATGAGCTTTATGACATTTAACTTTTTTGTGAAATGTCACGGTGATTTGACTTTTGTAGGCCCTGGTAGCAGCATTGGCAATACAAAAAGTGGATTGATGAAGAAGGCCAAACAAGAATTCCTTAACAGGTGCTTGTTTATATTATCTTTCATTTTTGGAAATATTTTATTTTATCACTCACTTATTGTCTGTTTTGGTTGTTTCATCAACAGCCGAGAGGTCAAAAACCTATCAGCTATGAAGAAAAATAATTTGCATAACAATCGCAGGTATCTTTGTAGTTGATATCTTCATAGAAATAATAACCGGTATTTATTGGTCGTGACTTGATTGTTGAAATTTTATCTTTTATTGTACAGTTTTTCTTCCATAAAGAAACCAAGTCCTTTACCTGGAAAATCTGTTGCTTCAAGTTCCAAATTTAGTACACCTACAGCAAGGAGATTCTGAAAAGCCTATCCAAGTTGGTTAAAAATGTTTTAAATGTTCAAAAATCGGTGTTCATTTCTCTATTTACTTCTGCACCTGGAATCGGTTTCTTTACTGAAGTCGTAAATCGTATGCTGTTTTCAGCCAGTATGTTTATTAATCTCTATATGCCAAAAGTATTCACTTCGACTACCATATCGTTTGGTTTTTTAATGATTATAAATAGTTAGCATTGAGATGATAAGTATAGCATGTCATATGGTACAAGCAGAATGGTGTATGAGACCTCGTATCAGTTTTAGTGGTTCTGTTCTAATCTTAGAACGGATACTGCATGTGGAATGTCAACCCAATGCATGATTTTCCCATAAAAGGGAACCGTTGTCTTCACCTGTGTTCACAATAATGAAGATGACAACCCCTGTTTCGCCAATCTTCTAATATCTGCCTCTAGTTGACTTCTGATTGCATAGGTGCATGTTTCATTTTTGTCCTAGTTGACTTCTGATTGCATAGGTGCATTTTTCATTTTGACACTTCTATATTTGTTTAGAAATGTCTACAGCCAATAGTTCCTCAGGTACCTTTGTTATGTCCAATTCGCGTTGTTGCTTTTTTCATGGAGCCTTACAGCCATCTATAGATCCTTCAGCCCAATTCTCCTCTAGTCTGATGAAACCGTTAATGACATGCCCAGGCGTGATTTTCGCATTCCGACTTTAGGTTTCTTTTCGTCATCTTAAAGCATTATAGGGTTCACATCTCACAACTAGTACCCCCAGGTGGGCATCGCATCCCGTCCAATAAGATGAGACTTGAACAAATTTAGGAGTGTATTGGTTAGTTGCAATCTTGGCCCAGTTAAACGGAACTTAAAAATTTTAAGAGCTTTTTAGTCAGGTAAGGCCAGGGTTGTAAAAATCGATGATTAATCGGAAATCGGTCGGACACCTAGTAGATTCTTAATAATCGGCCAATTAATCGCTAGGCGGTCAATGTTGGTCAAAATCGGACCTAGGCGGTCTTAATCGGCTGAAATTCTGCAATTCCGGCGAAATTCCGATAGGGTTCTGGCGAGATTCCGGCTACTTTTAAAAATCCGGCCAAAACTCGAAAAATCTGGCGTAAACTTGAAAATTCCGGCCAAATATGTGTATTTATATATAAAACTGAATCTTTTTTTATTAAAATTACATATTAAAATGTGTGTATTTTATATATAAAACTAAAAATTATATATAAAAATTCCAATCTGATTAATCCCTAGTCCTTACCTCGCCGCCCGACTAGCGTCTAGCGATTTTTACAACATTGGGTAAGGCCTTTGGTACCACCTATAGGTGTGACATTAAGGAGCATCTTTATTAGACAAGAACTCCAATCTTAATTCAGCCTTCGATACCGATTAGCTGGACCTAAACAAATTAAGGTGTGTCTTGATCAGGCAAGACCTCTCAAGTTGGTTCACCTTGTGCCATATTCTAGTTACGCATTTTCCATCCATTTGGATTTGCCCATAAGACCCATTTTGATGCTTATTCAATTTGATATGGTTCGTCTCGTTTTGGATCTAACTTCCCTCGACTTTCGACCATGCTTGTTTGGTTTTTAATGCATAGTCGTTAGCCCTAAAGGTTAACACATCATGATACTTCTCAATCTCTGTTTTCTTTATTGTTTCGGGTCTTTATAGTTTATCGCGGCTTACTAACACCCTTAACTGCAGTATGTTCTTTTTAATCTTTTTACGAGTTCTTCAAATTTTCAATATTTATTTTTGGATATAAAGATCTTTAGCGAAAACCGAAGAGAAGAATGTAAGATCTATGTTTCATATATACACATTTTACTTCCTGTAGTTTTTCTTTTAGGGTTATCAATGAATGAAGTATGAAAATGAAATGGTGGTTTAGTCCATTCTTTTCTTAGAAGTTAGAATCTTTTAAAACTTGATATTTAAAGTTATTATTGAAATCTATTAATTTCATCGTAGTATGTCAAATAGATTAAAACTGAAATTTATCAACATACTTGGCTAATAAAACCTTTAGAAAAGATTGAAATGCGGCAACGGTGGTGGCAATAGGGTGGAAGAGGAGGGTGGCAATCGAATGAATCATATAATAAGTTATATACGAGCAACCATAACCGTGATAACCAACTATTAAATTTCATATAAGCAAGCGTCACAGTGACTGGTAAATCAAAACAACAGTTTAACATGGCCTTGATTATACATATGCTACAAGAACCGAACAATAATCATATAGATGAATTATGAAAGCACTTAAACTACAGTTGCCCTTCTTTCAACTTCCCTGAAAGTCGACGCGCAAAGGAAGCCAAGTCAAACCCCCGACCCTGATAACCGCCGCCTTGTGGCATTGGAGACCGACACTTGTCCTAGTTTATCTGCTACAACTCCAGTCGACGTCCGTTCTTGGACAGGTGTGTAATGCCGCATCCATACACCCGTATAAACCTAAGGATATTAAACAAAATTATCAAGAAAGGTTATAAACATACATCAAAACTAAGTTTTTTAGTATAGGTTAGGTTGACTTGCAAACACTTTTTTGTGCCTGGCCATTACATTCTTAGCTAGACTCTTTGATTTATCCTGTTAGAGTCATAAGGGGGGTCAAACGTGTTGGGTTGACGGGTTAAACATTCAAGCCAAACACTAACCAAATTTTTATTCGTTCAAAAAAGTCAACCCTAACCCAGAGATGCCTAAAATCATGTAACCCAAACACGATCCATTTGACACATTTATTGAAACGTGGGGTTGACAGGTTGCGGCCAATATGTTTGATTGAGGGGATTGGTGGGTCGGTTGTTTAATTAAGTAGGTTAAACAGGTCACCCTAAACACGACCCGTTTAACTAAACATGTCAACACGAATACAACCTGTTTATTAAACAAGTTAGATATGACGGCGCAAAACCTGACGTGTCTCGGTCGTGTCAGAAATTGTCACCCGTAGATGTAACATAACCCAAATCGACATGTTTCAAAAGTAAAGGAGCAAACCTGTGCGGGCCTCATGATCTTTGTGTCAGGATCATCAAGGGACTCTCGCCAGTGTGACAAATAACCAGCCATTCGAGGTATGGCAAACAAAACAGGAAAGAATTCAGTTGGGAAACCCATTGCCCTGTTTCAAACAAGTTAGCACATCAGTACACAATTTAAAATCTTTATTATTCAGCAAACCGAATTGGATGAAAATCTTTAAAGAACATACCTATAAATCAGCCCAGAGTAGAAATCAACATTTGGGTACAGCTTTCTTTTAACAAAGTACTCATCTGATAACGCAGCTTGTTCCAAAGCAATAGCCACCTGTTGACAGCATGTTAGTTGATGAATATTCTAAAAATATACGACCTAGAAAATATCATTTTATAAACTTTCAAATACCTCAATAAGGGGATCCCTGCCTACAATTGAGAAAACCTCTTCTGCTAGTTTCTTAATAACCTTTGCTCTGGGATCATAGTTTTTGTACACACGATGCCCAAAACCTGACATTTTCCGTTTCCTGTAGACATGACCCGTTCAAGATCAGGATTCCACCGTGAAACTCATCATCATCATCATCAAGTTCACACCCACTAGTTATTTGTGTTAACGGTTCAGCAAGTTTATCAGAGAAAAAGAAAACCTGACCTGTTTTTCACACCTTCAATGAACTCTGGGATGTTTTCAACAGTTCCAATCTCATTTAGCATCTTTAGGACCGCCTGTGAAACCATGATAGCAAAAAAATTCAACAATTTCACTTTGAAGGTTCATTTATAAAAGTATCAAGAGAAGAGTGTGTTCATTTGGTTCTGTTTTATCTCAAATGGGTCAAATAAAAAAGCTTAACTAAAGTAGAAGTGGTTGAAATAACCCAAAGTGTATTTTTTTATGCACAAATGATAGAACCTCCTAAATCATATCTATACAAAATTTGAGCTTATTACCGCAATCATTTAATTTATGCAATCGTATTAAATGCGCTAAGAATATATAGAAAGTCTAAAATATGACAAAAGGTATTTGCAGGCCAACTCAACGCAACCGGCAATAAAAAGGATAATAGCTTTGAGGTAAAACACAACCCGCCCATCTTTAAGCATACCTCATTGGCTCCACCATGAAGAGGCCCATATAATGCTCCAACAGCTCCAGCAAGAGCTGTGTATACATCAACACCACTGCATACACAACCCAAAACTATTGTTTATACGTCTATATTAATTTGCCCCAATATAATAGTCCAACTTCAATAGTTGATAGTTAAAGTTACTACTTTTCCCATTATACCCTTAACTTACCAATATATCTTGCAAGTATACCGCATCTTAAATGCATTAACGGTAGGTAAAACTTGCTTTGGTTGATAAATATCAGCTTCAATTGTACATATATTAAACTGTGTGCTTTCCGTGTATTGAGTATTGACAATTTGAGATTCATGGAGTATAACACAAGGCTGCAGCAGCAGTTATATGAAAATAAATGGTTACCTTGATGCCAGATGTCTTGCTGCTGCAGTGGAGCAGTTCATCTCATGTTCAGCATGTAAAATAAAGAGAATATCGAGTACTCGCGCAAGTCTAGGATTTGGCTTATAAGACTTGTCACCTCTGCAAATTCATAAAGTGTATATCTCAATTTTATTTTCATGATCAAAATAGGAAATGATACTATTTTCATAACAAAAATAGGTAATAATATTATTTACAATGAATCTAGCATGTATAAGAAGTTCTCTGAGTAAGACAGGTTGTTGGAAGGAAGAACAGGAGGCCTCCCTGCCATTCTTAGATACGCTGCTGCTGCTATAGTTGGCGCCTGACCGTTAACAAATAGTGTGTAAGCTTAAAATAATTGAATAAATATAATAAATAGTCCTCAAATTCCAAAAAAAAAAGATAATGAAGAACAAGAGATACAAATGAACCGGTCAAAACTCAAAAGTCAAACCTTCCCAAGTATGCGCACTATTTGCTTGTCTCTCACTGGCTTAGACTTGTACAAATCTTGACCCTATATCGACAAAGTAAAAGTTAACATATATTTAATATTATAAAGAAAAATCTCCAAATCAGCATATTAAGTTAAAAACGTTTACAAGCGAAATTACTTACTCTAAGAGCAGGGTTTGCATCAGGATGGAATACAGAAAGGGCACTCATTGCACTGACTAGAACACCCATTGGATGAGCATCATGAGGCATCGCATGTATAATATCCTGTGACACAAATTTTAAGTTTTTAAGATTAAAAGTCAATCCACTTCCTAACCATTAATCCTAAGCTTATACCCTACTAAACAATGTGATCAAGTAAGCACGTGACATTTGGGGGTGGAGGGTTAAAGGCGGAAAACCAGCGTAATCTGGATTCGAACAACTTAGGCGTTTATAAATTTAACAGATTGGGCTATAAGTGGAAAAAGGATCATATCACTTTTAAATAACCTATGAATCCTACAAGAGACAACTCAAAACAAAGTCATCATGTGAACATATGCGAAGTTTACAAACTCGACGAATATGTCCTCAAACTTTTGTAAGATATTATCTTATCCAACTTTGTAAACAAGATAGAATATTTGAATGTAAAACCTTCTTACCAAAATTCCCTGTGGAACAGCTGAATGTTGTGCGACAGTGAACTCCCAGTCTGCTAACTGGCTCTGAGAAGGTAAGTTTCCGTACACTGTGAACAACAAACATCAGTAAACTAAAATCAGTCAAATACATCACTACAAAATATACTGTGAACTGTTGGTGTATAGAATTTTGGTTGTTTTAAAGAGTGTTGATGACATCTAGGGTCTCCTTTTTAGTTTGATCACGGGTTCTTCGTTATCGGTAATAATAACAAATTCATAGTAAACTCACTTTTCCCAAAATTCTTGATATTCATTTGAGTTCATAGGACTTACTCAAAAGGTATGCTACATCTAGAAACGAACTACCCTCCGCCAACTCTTCGATCGGGTAGCCTCTGTACCTCAGTATCCCTTCATCACCATCAATGTAGCAGATTGATGATCTCACAGGAGCAGTATTAAGATACCCAGGGTCATAAACCTTCAAACCCTTATCAAGTTTTCCTGTTGCTATCTGCAACAAATCACCTACCATACCCTTAGTTTCATCACCCAAATAACCATCAAATCCATTGCCCCAAATCAATACAATCACTACATCAGTGTACAAATTCCATTCAATTATAAGTTCTAACATCCAAATCATGTTCTTTAAAACCCAAATCGCACAAAGATCACAAGATAAAACCCAATTAACAACAATCAAATTACCTTCTTCAAGTCGGTAGCTTTGATGGTACCTTCATCGGATATCGGAACTTTGTAGTTCTTCCTGGTTCTTTCATCGGTGATCATCAAAGAACCCTTCAAATTGGGCGGTGGTGAGACAAAAACGTGTGCAGAAACGGGTGATGATTCGACAATTGGTGTGAAAGAATTGGGTTCAACACAAGCTGAAAGATGAGCTGATAGAACAGCTAATCTTCCACGAGCAACAACACTGTGATCATCGGCTGTTTCAACACCCATTGTGTCGAAATTTGAGTTGCAGAAGACGAAATTTGATGGGGAAATTGATCGTTTTTGTGTGTGTATGCAAGAGTTTGTTGCTTGCAAGATTTGATCGGTGAAAGTATGGAGCTTTGATATTGAAATTGCTGTTGTTGTTATTATTATTTTACATTATTCCTAGGAATGCTACTATTGACAAATTGGTTAGCTTTATCTTCAAGATGTTTTCTTTCTTTTTTTTTAATTTGTTTAGAAAGGATTTTCAGAGCAACAAGTAAAATTGATGTTTTGTTTTGTGATCTTGAAGATATTGTTTCATTTGTGAGAGACGATCTTTTATATAAAATGTAAAGTAGGACTATATAAATCGAACAGGTTCATGTATATTGAGAAACGAAAGTTAAGTCAAGCACCGGATACGTTTTTTTATCGTGTTTTTTTCTTTTAATTTCTATTATCCTCATTTAGCTTGTTTTAGTTTTGTGTAATTCTTTTAACGAAATATATTAGGCAATGTCTTTGTGCGTAGTTTGTTCATAGGCGATCTAGTTGGTGCTTAGTCTGTTGACTCTATCCCCGAAACAATAAAAAGTAAGTCTTTCTCGTGTGAATGACTAGTTATAGTTAGGGCCGGTGTCACATGAAAAAGAACGAGGAAAGATGAATCTATTGCAGTGAATGGTCCTTGCCCGGATGCTACCTCCATGCAAGGAATTTGGTAAGCTAGTGATCAAGATTTCCTTCTTCTCGCCCTCTAATACATCCACCTATGACCAGTTGCTTGATTCCTATCAGGTTTGAAACCCTACCTATATAGTTAATATAGCTTTTATAATCTTTTTAAATATGACTCTTTAAAAATTAAATACCTCTCGGCATTTCTTCGTTCTCACAAGAGAAAATTATCAAAACGATCTATTATATTAAATTTATATATCATTCAGATAATTTTTTTTCAACTAGAGGAAATTAGGATAATAGTTAAAATTTCAACTCTATTATAGAGAGTAATAGTGGTCAAGTGATGTATTTAAATTAACTTATTGTCATAATGACAATAAAGACAATAGATCAATCCAACCATCATACATTTATAAGGCTATGCATATTTTCAACATTTAATATTAACTGTCAATATTCATATTCTCACATTTTTCTGGGTTGATATTATCTAAATATTGTTTTGACTTTATTATTTTATAGAGCGATTTTAATAATATATTATAATACAATATTATTGTTTGTAATAGCTTTGTTCAGAATACAGAGGCATTAGGTTATCCACAGTAAAGGATGTTGGAATAACCACATAATAAAGTACTTAATCCGGCCTTCTCTCACTAATGTACAGTAAAACATGCAATACATTCAAGTTTTCTTGTGCTATTAACGCGGTATTACTTTGTTCAAACTAGTCTGTCATAACAACTTTAGACGCTATTGGTTAATAAGATGAGGATGTTTTACGACATATCCAAGCGTAATGTTCAAAACGCTAAAGTCACAGAGACATCCCATTGTTAGTCCCTTGTGCAATTCAAACCAAGATGCTTTAAGATCCATAAAACTTCCAAATGGAAAAATTAGTACGTGAACAAAAAAAACATTTTTAATGATACAAAAAACAGCTAAATGAAAGACAGTCCAGCCAATGTTGCTAAATGATTAGCTGTTTTTGATACCAAAGGCGACGTATTGGACACTGATATCATCAGTAATAGACCATTGACCGGTCAATGGGTCGTATTCAAAGCCAGCCATCTCTTCAACCTATAAAACATTTGGTCAAATAACCAAACATAAAATGAACTCAAATCATGCATTTGCTTACAAAGATCGAAGCGCGCTGTAGTGCCAATACTAGTTCTTCAGGAGTTAAAAAACTCGACAATTGGTGTGTGCCCTTGGGCAGCTGTTAATATATGATTTCTAAGCATACAAAAACTATAAAATATGGAAGCAAAAAAGGCAAATAGAAACAATAATAGCAGTAGATAGAAGTTTAACATTTTTAGGTGATGATCATGCAAGAAAAGTAAGTTAAATGTTAAAGAATAATTATCATCATACCCATTGCAGGATGTACTCTGCTGCAACAATTGTAGATGCATATGCTCTTATAGAACGGTTTACTGTTGAGATGATGGTAGCTCCATTAGATACGGTTAATGCTGACAAGGATTTGCAAAACTCAGCGGGGCGGCTACATGTTCAACTACCTGATTCATAGGAATTTGAAACAAATGCATATCGGTCAAAGAAGATACGACGGAGTATAAAATCTGGGGACAAAAAGCACTTATGAGTTCAACCAATAGCAGTCAAACGCAAGACACACTCATCGAGCAAAGGGATCGCCTGCCGCCTAGGCAAAAGAAAGCGTGAATATGTACTGGTGAAGGCCGGTTTGAATCGGTTATGGCGCCCGGACAGAGCCAAGCTCTCGCCTCGCCTGTGCAAGGACCAAGGTGCTTTTCTTACATCTATTTGAGGCGCCTAGGCCTCGCCTTTGACTACATAGGTTCAACCATAATAGCAACAAACACTTTGATGAAAAAATTAGGGGAAAAGGATCTGGATGATACTACATTCAAAGGTGAACCAGATCCAATGGAATTTTAACATTTGTGAGAATAACATTTAAATAGATAACACATTCAAACATTTTAAAGTAAAGTTGCATGATATATGGACTAGTACATTATACCTCTAGAGCAATAACCGCATCAAACTTCATCTTCTCTTCAACCAAATTTTCTGTCAATAAAGTTGTAACACAAGCATTTTTAAAAAATATTGTTGGCTTCACATAAAGGATGATAACATAATAATAGTTAAAAGAGTTTCACATGTGTGTTAGTGATATGAAATGATAAAGTGGAAAACTAAATAACATGTAGGAGGTACCGGCAGTTGTACAACGATATTCGACACAGGAAGCTGCTGGATCCAAATCCTAAAATAGCCAGAAATTGTATATGTAATTATGCACACAAGTAATACTTATTAAGAATATGCTCCCTCCGTCCCAAAGTAAAAGAAACAATTTCCTTTCTGGGAATCCCAAACTAAGTACAAGCAAAATTTCATTTTGTGTTGTCCCAAAATAAATGTTACGTTTTTGTTGGTTCAGCACTAAGGTTGTTGTCATATGATCTGAAGGTCACAAGTTGGAGTCATGGAAACAACCTCTTGCAGAAATGTGGGGTAAGAATGCATATATCAGGCCCAAGAACCCCCCACCCCCCACCCCCCCCCCCCCACCCACCTTCCTGACCCTGCGCACGCGGGAGCCTCTTGCACTGTCCTATTTTGGCAATAAGTAATCATAAGACTTTGGTCCATAAGTTCTCCAAAATTTTCCATTATGTAGGTTAGGTTACATATTTGGCTAAAGATGAAACATGTTACTGAAATTGTTCCCTCTGAATTTCAAGTAACAGCTGTTTTTTGTCATATGACTTAAATTTCAAGACTTAAAACAACAATTGTGTGTCACAAGGAGCTATGTGTTCCGAGCTGTGATATTTTAGGATGTAGTTTTTTATTTAATTGACTGATTACAAAAAATATGGGGAGCTACATCACTACCCCCACCTGGGCAGCCACTTAATTTGCTTTTTGGAACACTAACCGCAAATCAGTTACACCAAAAATAATAAAATAATATTACTCCACACAATAGTTGCAGTATAGTTACATGAAGTGATGATAAGCAACAGAAATTATGGCATTTATATCAAGGGCAACATGCTGGAAATTATGTGAAATTGATGGTGATGCAAGAACTCAAAAGCAAAAGAACAAAAAGTTAAGAAAAACAAGAATTGGAAAGCAAGTGAAAAGTTATTAAGAAAACGAGAGCACTATCCGGTACAGATAACAAACAAACAAACGTATCCACTAATATCTCACTCGTAGATAAGGTTTGGGAGGGTAAGAAAAGCGCAGGCTTACCCCTATCTCAGGAGGAGATAGAGAGGTTGCTTCCAATGTGACGCCCGGCTCTACAAAGTACAAACCTCTTTTTTCTATGGTAAAATATAAAAACATAAAGTGGATACTAATATGTATAACAGAAAAGAAAAAGGAGTACATGCAAAAGGATCACAAAACACTATCACGTGCAGATAAAACACGTACTTAATTAACATACCGCATGAAGACGCGCTATCGTGATATTCTTCTCTACAACATCAATTCCTGTCACTGAAGCCCCCATACGAGCCAAAGGCTAGCCAGAGTCGATAAAACATATGTTAAAGTAATTTGGTTAACTTTTAGCATCTAGAAGGGAACATAATTCTAATTGAAAACTCTATATTACACGCATTTAAATATGAATTTTATACCTCAGATAAGATACCTCCTCCGCAACCAACATCTACAAACTTTAGTCCTTCAAATGGTCTTGCAGAAAATGGATCCTTGCTAGCAAAAGTACCAACTTCAATAGTAAGTGCTATACTGCTATGTATATAAGCAATATATTTGTGTCTAAAATGGATAAAAAAGAATCTCCAAAATCATTAACAAATGCATAATTGTTTGGATGTACTGGGGTATCTTCTCTGCGTGATCAAGTCATCATGGATATCGAATGCTCGAAATTTAATGATGCAATGCATAGAAAACAATTAACAATCGATAATTGAAAAGAAACAAATACCCAAAATGTCTGCAAAGAGTCGACCGAATAAAAGTTAGCCGTGTAGGATTCATGGCATGTCATGGCTTAAAAGGTCCTTCCAAATCCCACCTGTCCACAGACAATATCTTCTTCATTAAACACTTAATACTTGATAGTTTTATTGTGTCTCTCGCCTAATAACAACTAATATTTTCATACTTGTCTACAAATTCAAGGACTAAACAATAGGTATGCCAATGAAGTCGATTAGATAACGATGGTGATATATCAATGAACCGATTTCTACATACTCACATTGATAAAGAAAATTAGATGAGCTTACCAACCGTCAGCCATAGCTTCAAATTTGGCTAGTTCGGTTTGGTCTATAGAAGCAGCAGGCTGCAGAGTGCTCGCGTAATGCCTATTGTGAATAAGGGGCTGTAAAACTTCAAGAACCGCGTGTTTGAAATTAGTCCTTGAATTATGGAGGTAATGACTCCTGAAAAACATCCTGCAAAACATAGTCACTGCAATACGATGTAGTCGGCTCGATCTTCAGTTCAATTCTCAACAAACAAATGTTGTTTCTATCCCTCTCTGATTTGGTCACTCTAGAAACCGTATATTGCAGGTTTTCTACTGTTTTCTTTCGAGCTCAACAAGTGAGAAGTGCTGATGATGCACTTTTCCCTTGTGTACTCCTCGTAATCTGACTACAAACTGTCATATAAACCTTTCATCAAACAGTTGGTGTGCAAAGAAAAACCAACAAGCCAAAGTGCCAAACAAAACCCCCTAACAGCAAAAGAAATTATACACATGCAAACATAAATCTTGAACCAAAAGGGCTGTAGGATGATTAATCTCAACGAAAAAGCACCGAAAGGATCCTTAAATCAAAAGGGCTTTAGGATGATGCAAGAATGCAACAATTACAAATCAATAAAGCTGGTGCCCAAAATTTAGACAAATGAAATGATCTGACTATTAAAGATGATGCAAATTTAAGTGTATGGATTGATTTGAAAAGGGTTTAATCTCATGAAAATTCACTAGTCTACTCTGTTTACCTGATTTTGACGCCACAATCAAATTCTGCTGGGGTATTTGAAGAAGTGGCCCAAGATTTGAACTTGAAGATTGAAGAAACCGATTTGAGGTGCAAATGTATGTGGGTCTTTAACTCTTAAGCGGTAATCGTTCTGCATGTGATGCATTTAACTCCCACCTGGTGAGGTATGATGAGACAGACTTCAAATCAAGGACACACCTTTATAGTGGGTTAACAAGACTAGATTAAACAGTTGTTTTAGTTAACAAGAATCTATGTATGCATTTTATTATTTTTTTAACGGTAAATAGGCCTGTAAATGAACCGAACGTTCATGAGCTTTTTATTATTTTTTAACGGTAAATAGGCATGTAAATGAACCGAACGTTCATGAGTTGTTCATGAGCTGTTCGACGGAAAGTTTGTTGATGTTAGTTTTGTTTAAGAAATGAACGAGCATGAACAAAATATTTTTGTTTGTTTAATTAAACGAACAAACATGAACACGTGCTTTGTTCATTCGTTTACGTTCATATATGTTTGTTCGTTTATGTTTGTTCATTTATGTTCGTTTATTTATATATATATTTATATATTAACAAAATGGTATTATGTGTTAATATTTGAAACATAAGTACTAGAAACCTATAAGTTTAGTGAGTTTCAATCTCCACTAATACACCAAAAAATTCCAAAATGATAATTTAAGATTTTTTTTTGTGTTAAGTTTTGTTTGTTTGTTATGGTTCATTTATGTTTGTTTATTATTATTTATTTGTGTTCATTATGTTCATAAAGTGTTCATTTAGCTTCTTAACAAACAAACATGAACGAGCACGAAATTTTTTATTTTCTTAATAAACGAATATGAACACAAAATCGTGCTCGATAATATGTTCGTGTTCGTGTTCGTGTTCGTGTCCGTATTCGTATTCGTATTCGGTAAAAGTTAAATGAACGAACACGAACATGCTGATGTTCGTGTTCGTTCGGTTCATTTACAGGCCTAACGTCAAATGTGTGACCCTGCTTCGGAGGATAGGTATTATCTTAATAGGGCCCACCTATCCGTTTCTCAGCCAATACCACACCCCAAACCCCCTCAGAAGGAAACCAATTGCTTAGAAAAACCCCTGCCTCAACTCTGAGTATTTTGCTCAGAGTGAGACTTGAACCCATGACCTTCCAATATTTACATGTAATGGGTGTCTCATCTAAACTAGTTGGGCTAAGAATCATTGGTAATTATGCATTTTACTTACACTTGTATAATCACTGGCCCAAATTGTTAACAAACGTTCTTTCAAGCTCAATGGTTTGTGCCTTCCATATTAAGCCCTTACACTTGGGATCAAGTTTGGTGCAATTAGACTTTAAAAAAAAGTTTATTTTCAATATCTTTAACGGATGAAGAGCGATGCCAATTTCATGGAGAGCACAAATAATGTCACTTTTATCCGCATTTCCCTCACATGCATTTGTATATCTAACCCGCATGAGTTGTACTTCAACTAAGTACAAATAATGTAGATGAGTATTAAAGCCTCGCCCACATTGTTTATCTAGCCTGCATTAGTTATGCTTTAACTAAGTACAAGTAATGTGGATGAGTATGAAAGCCTCACCGCATTAGTTGTACTTCAGCTAAGTACAAGTAATGCGGATGAGTATGAAAGCCTAACTCGCATTTGTTTATCTAACCAGCATTAGTTGTACTTCAGCTAAGTACAAGAAATGTGGATGAGTATGAAAACCTCAACCGCATTTGATCAACTGTACCCGCATTTGTTTATTCATCGGCATTTGATTCAACTGTTACCCCGCATTTGTTTACCCAGCCGCATTTGATTCAACTGTTACCCGCATTTATTTACTCGACTACATTCGTTCAACCACTACTTGTATTTGTTTAATTTAAAGATTTTTTCACCTATGTCAACCCTAAAGGAAAATTCATGCCTAGTTACACCATTATAAATAATCAAGGTTAAAAGAGACTTAAGGAATGTTTTTATGTACTACCCTCTCTCCTTGGGTAATTATCAGCTTGCTTTGCTTAGTGCAGTGCATGGATTCTCAACTTCTCTGCTTGCCTTGCTTAGTGCATCGTATGGATTCTCAGCTTACCTTGCTTAGTATATTGTATGGATTCTTAGCTTAGTACATTGCATGGATTCTAAGCTTGCTTTGCATAGTGCACTGCATGGATTCTCAATTTGCATTGCTTAGTGCATTGCATGGATTATTAGCTTACTCCGCTTAGTGCATCACATGGTTTGTAATCTCGCCTAGCTTCGTGCTTTGCATGGTTATTTTAGCTTGCCATGTGCTTGTATTAGCTTGTTTTGATGAAAGGCATGATGCTTATGCTATTCATGATAAGGTTCACTAGGTAAATGAGTTATGCTTTCTAAGTCAAGTAACATTTCAATAATATGTTCCTATATGAAAAATTCTTCAAAGGTTTCAAAATATTAATAGCTCTATATGTTATCTAAAGCTAGATTTCACTCAGCAACGTTGGCGTTGACGTTTAGTATGCATGTCAGGTAAATCCAAGCGTAGCTGAGTTGATGATGTTAAGGCATGAAGAAGCTCCTGGATTAGAGACTGGCATCTCCTTCAAGGAATTTTCTATGATTATAAATGTTACTCAATGAATATTGCTTGATGTAATAGTTTAGCTAAACATAACTTTGTTGTTAACTGAATGTTTTAGTTTCCCGTTGCATTTATATTATGAAATTTTCAGTTTAAGAATTATGGTTATGTGTAATCCAACTGCGAGGTAGTCGGGAAACTAGGCCTTACAATCTTCATTTATCTAACTTTTTTACAATCACTTTCAGATTGAAAAACTTTGCTAATACCCATGAAAATTCAAATGGATGATTCAAATAGACATGTACGCAATATCCACAATGAAAACAATGTACCGTAACGAAACCAATGACCTTTCTTATATAGAGGAAGAACCATCACAACATTGATTTTGACGATTAACAGTTATAGCTATTGACAATCAGAGATTTACAATAGTGGGAAAACCTTTATGTAGAAACTCTATCATCATGAACTCAATTACTACTAATGACTTACTTGCTGGTAGTAACTACTACTTAGTTACTGTTGAGCGCTCAAGCTCCTGTTAATCCACACTCATTGTCAATATCATGTTATCACTTATCAGTTTTCTACTAATCATACTTGCTACTAATGATCGAAGGAGCTGTTTGGCAGCATCTGAATCAGCCTCTTAATAGTTTAGATGTTTGAATGGTTCAACACTTAATGGTTTAGACTCTTTGTTTGGCGAGCACATGTCTGAATGGTTTAGACATTTGGCTTTAAATGGTTAAACATTATACTAATGATGTATGGTTAAAAACAATGTTTTTAGAACCGGATCAAATATCAAACTGGTGCACTGGTCGAAACGGTTGAACCAGATTTAAGAACCGGATGATGTAGTTTATTTATTTAGTATACACACACACGTACTAGAAAAAAATATTATAGCTGAATATAGATATGAAAAAATAATATATAAAAGTTTGAGTTTTTCAAAATAAGATATTTATTTATTAACTAAAGAAAGTAGCATATATCGATATTAATAGTTGTCACTTTTTGAAAAGATGGAAAGTAGACAATTGAGAATATATTTCTTGGAAGTTGAAACTTAGTAATAAGTATTATTGGAAAAGTAACTAGTGAAGTTCTTATAAAGGAGCAAAAAGATCTTTTCAAAATTATTTATTTCTCTTCTCTCACCGACTCTCTCCAACTTCTTTCCCAATCTTGTTCTTCCAAATCTCTTTATGGAACATCGTCTCTTTGTCGCAAATCTCCGAATAGAACCAAGAGAACAGGGAGAAGGAAGAAAGTAAACTGAAGTATGTTCGATTACTTTGATTCACAGCTCTGAACTTCAAACAAGCGAGTTGCGAGGAGGAAAGTTTACTCTTATAAGTTTTTCGAGGCGGTAAAAGTGCTAAGTTGGGAAGAACCGATCCGACCTTCAACTGGTCGGTTTCCGGTTTGACTGATAAATCGCTCCCAACCGGCCGAGTTTCTCAACACAAAACGAACCAGGGGAGTTCGGACCGGCACACTTGCCGAATCTCGTTCCGATCCGAGCTCAAAAACATTAGTTAAAAGGTCTAATGCTGAATTGTTAAACTGAAATACACATCTTTGTCTTCTAAGTAGTGATTAGAAAAATAAGAACATAAATAGTGATATCCCATTGCTACAAAGGCTAACAAGGTCGGTGTGAATTGCAAACAAATACACATGGGTTCTTCTCCAACTAGTTGGGGTTTAGATTACAAAAATGGGTTTCTCATCCACATAATAACTTCATAAAATGCTCAACACCTTCTCTCCCCCACATCACATCTCCCATTGTTGCTTCAACACTCACCCAATCAGCCTTTTTCACTCATCACACCATCATCTTCATCTTCACCATCACCATCATCATCATCGTCCCTACAACAGCAGAATTCACCCACCCCATTTCTCCACCGGAGTCTTTTACTCTCTTTCCGCCATAGACAACAAACACCATCACCAAAATCAAGAACACGACGAAGATCCCGATGACGATCAAGAACAATATCAAGAACAAGAACAATATCAAGATCAAGATCAAGATACCCCCTTCTTCAATCCAGTTTACAACTCACCCCCAATCTACCTGAACGAAATCAAACAAGATTCTGATACAGAAAGGGGCGATTTTGGTAGCGGCATTTTCACAAACATGTGGTGGGCAGACTTGAAAGCTGCTTTAGGGCAAAGGGTTAACGTTGAAGGGCTAATGTTTTCGGTTTCGGTGATTACTAGAAACAAACATTGGGTGATTCCTCATGTTTCGGTGCCTGATGTGAGGTATATTGATTGGGCTGCTTTGAAAAGAAAGGGGTTTGAAGGTGTTGTGTTTGATAAGGATAATACTCTTACTGTTCCTTACTCTTTGGCTTTGTGGGGGCCTCTTGCACCATCTGTGGAGTCTTGTAAATCTGTTTTTGGGAATAATATTGCGGTTTTCAGCAACTCTGCTGGTAATATGAGTTTGAGTTGATTGATGGTTTTGTGTTTTTTTTTGTGTTCTTGTGTGATGTGTTTGGTGTTCTTGTGGTGATCAGGGCTTCTGGAGTATGACCCTGATGGCAGGAAAGCTAGGGCTCTTGAGTTTGTCATTGGGATCAGAGTGATTAGACATAGTAAGTTGCTGAATTGACCTCTTTCAGTTTTGTGATCGATTTGGTAAGAAGTTTATATGGTTTTGATAATTCAAGATTTGAGATCATAGGTGTCTTGTCTTTGCCACTTTTATGAAGTTAGCAGATGACATAGAACAATGACATTAGTACGGTACTTGGGTGAAAAGACCAATGTTTAATGTAAAATATTTATATCTTTTGAAATGAATCCTGTCTCAGAACTTGGAAGTAGAACTTGAAATGCTAACCACTACGTTCTTGAAATAGACAAAGAAACAGTCACTTAAAGCCTCCATGAACTAATAGATATGCGTGTCATCGATATTCTATATGGAATGTAAACATTAGCAGGTAATAGATGAGATGTTAGTGAACCATAGTCCATAGCCATATAAAAGTGATGGTGACAATACCCTACCTGTAAGACTGTAAGTATGTGGAGCCTGAGATAAAGACAAGTTGCCTGTCAACAATTACTTATTAAAAAACGGTAAAGGATGTGAAACTTGCTACACGACTATATGTGCTTTGAGAACACTAATATTAGCGACAAAAATGCCTGCATTATGATTTTTATGGGCCTGATAAAAGGATCCATCTCATAGAAAAACAAAGCTTGAATCTTATGGTATGTTGCAATATTAACTAGTTTTTTGTATTGAGAAATTTGTAATTTCTCTTGATTAGTACTTGAGCTAGGAGATAATTATATTACTTACTACCTAGTGCCCTAGTGGACTCATTAATATAAACTTAGTATTAGGTTCTATTGGTGCTTAGGACTTTAGTCTTAGCAGATCTGATTATACGCGTATGTCGATGTTAAGAGTACCATGACTTTGCTAAAGCTTAATTTGTATTATGGCTTAGGGCTTTAGGTTATGATTTGGAAAAAAGCACATGCAAGTATTTCTTTTGCCAATGATCACACCTAATGACCACCTCTTAGGGCTTATTTTATGTAGGCGGGACAAGTGCTGCTTGTGAGTTCCAAAAGTTCAGCATCCAGGCCTATGGTTGGTGTTTGGAACTGGTTGGACTGTTTTTGGCTTTTTGCTATTATTTCTGGGTTTTCTTTTGTGAGTTGTAAAGCTCAGGGGCATTTTGCAAGTGGGAACTGGTAGAAGTGAGCTCCCAAAAATCATGCTACCATTACATTAAACTAAGGGTTATTGAAAGTAACCGAATCCAAACCAATCCCCCTCCCCTCCTGCGCACATAGGGTCCATTGTAAGTGTGCAAGGACGGGATGTTGTTACTTTTTTAAATGATTTTTGTGGTTTATATAGAAAAAAATTGTAAGTGGATAAAAACTAATGAGTTGTTGAACTTGGAATTCATTAATGGATATTTTTGAGTATTGAATTAATATATATTTGCAGTGTAAAACTAAAATTGCATGTTGTACAGGATATTTATGATCTTTTTTTTTAAAAATAAAATAGTTATTACCCCCTTTTACATTCTCTTAGTAATAAAAATTTATAAGCAAGTTGTACTATGTAATTATTGTTGTATAAATGTTGACTGTAGTAAGTTCAATTCTATAAAGTATTCATTTCTATTGTACTATGTAATTATTGTTGTATAAATGTTGACTGTAGTAAGTTTAATCCTATAAAGTATTCTTTTCTATATAGCATTTTAGAATGGGATATGCATTTTATTTCTTATTTTTATTGTTATTTTTTATTATGTGTTTAGTGTGTGACGTGAAAGCCTGGGAATGCTTGAAAACACAAGTGTAAATAGGCCACTGGGGTATCAAGATTTTTCTAGAATAATATTTCACGTTCTTTTGAACCCTAAACACTATACAACACAGCTTTTGTGAACCGGAATTTGTTATAATCTGAAACCAGTAGTTACTTGCACCATGAACTTGGATTACACTATAGTTTAAAAGAAGATACCCTTTTTTTCCTTGAAGTATTCTTTTATATTCAAAGTTATTTGCTTGTAAGAACATCATATTGTACAAGTATGCGTTCACATTAATCATGTAGAACTTGGTCATAGTCCTCACAAATGTTATTGCAATTACTTATTGTATTTTAAGGGCGTTATTAGGCTGTGGATATCTTATATCTAAGAGAATTGTTTTTTTTATTTTCTTTTTTAAACCCACAACTGATGTAGTTCTGTACTCAAATATGATTTATAGAAGCCTGATGCTAATTTATAAATACTATAAATACCTGCAAATATTGGCATAACATGTGCTTTTGTTTGTCTACCCTAGAGGTGAAGAAGCCAGCTGGTTCAGCGGAAGAAATTGAAAGACACTTTGGATGTGATTCTTCAAAGCTCATAATGGTACTATTGATGCTAAATAATTTAGATAAGCCCATTTGTATTAGCATAGATAGTTAAGATCCATGGCCCCTAGTTTAGGGTTTTCACCTAGAGGAGTTTTTCACCATTGTATTCATACTTTTAGATTTAAATATGCCAATTTACATGGTATCAGAGCTAAATCTCTCGTTTCTGTTCTGTCATTGTCCCGATCGTCGGTCTCTGCTCCAGACTTGAAGTTAAGCTTCTCTAGACGAAAATTACTGCTTATTTTCCCTGTTCACAGCTCCTCTTTTGGTTCACGATATGCTCATCCACAAAACCGTTTTTTTGAGAGGTTACTAGATCTTATCGCCACTACCATCGCTACTAGAGCCCCCGATCTACAAAATTTCACCAGACCGTCGGCCAAACACTACTGGACGAACCCCTACGCACTGCCACTTCTCCAATCTGGCCATTTTTCGATAAGTGAGCCTACACCGCTAGTACAACTACATTCCGCGTGAAATTCCGGTCACTACCGGTACCTCCTCTTCTGTTGTGTTAGGTGTCTTTACGTAGCGGAAATAAAACACTGTTATACGCACGCACACGAAAGCAATAAGAACACGAGAATTTATAGTGGTTCGGTCAAGATGACCTACGTCCATTCTCTGCAACTAGGTAATTTTTATTAAGCCCAAGGGACAAGATTACAATACAATGACATGCTCTATATATAAAGATAATTAGGGTTTAAAGAAGCTTCAATGGGCGATGCCCATAACTCCATCCAAAAGCCCAAAGGCCTTCACACCTCAACAATCTCCCACTTGAAGGCCTTGCGAATACTCCAGCTAGCCATCTAAGTACAAAGCAACCTTGTCATCTAGTATTATCAGTAATCTTCAAGTAACAGAAATCCTCCAAACCTCCAATTTCAAAGAACAAGCTAAGATTTCAATCCAAATCCCCTAGTTGCAGAGGCCCCCTTTTCATCAATTACTTGAGAGGCCCGTTGAAGCTCCCCCGAGCTCCAACCCCGTCGTGGCAAATTCCACCAACGACCTATCCTCTGTCTCAACTGGTTTACACGATCCACCAGATTCAGAGATACACTTTGAACCACTAACACTCTCCAAATTAAGCAAACAATCACCAGGAGAGATTTTTCCAGTCGTAGTCTTCAACACCTAACGATTCTTCTTGACTGTATCCGGAACATGCCCCATGCTCCCACAGTCACAAAATCCTCTGTCTGGTTTAGACTTATGATCCCCTTCAGCTACAATCTTTGCTCCAGACTTCATGTTTGCAAAATGAATTCTCTTAGCAACAGATTTAACGAACCCGACTTTGACTTGCTTAACCGGATTGATCAGTCCCTCAGCAGGTACCTCCATCATGTACAATGACCCATGCTTATCACCACGAGCAATCAACCGGTTCCCATTGATTACCCTCCATTTACCACCACCAAACTTGACTTCTAGTTCTTGTTCATCCAATTTACTAACGTAGATTAATTTCTTCTTCAAACCTGGAATCACCTTGACATTCTTCAAGTTCCATGCAGTTCCCAATAGAGTCACCAAATCAATATTACCCATGCCCATTACATCAAGCATTCTGCCATCAGCGAGACGTACCTTCCCAAAATCCTCTGTTCTAGATTCACCAACATTTCACCGTTGTGTACGGCGTGAAACGAAGAACCAAAATCCATGATCCAAGAGTCCACGCTGTTTTCAGCCTCAAGAATTAACACGCCACCATCATTGACATCCTCAGCAGCAGTGTTCAAACTTTTCTTTGGACATTGACTCTTAACATGTCCATTTTCGTTGCAGATCCATCACCTCACATTTTTTCGAGTCCGAGTTGAACTCTTTCCCCGACTCCCACTACCTCTGCTATTCTCCTTTCCCCTGCCAACATATAACATCTCAGAAGATGATCCAACATTTGCACTTTTCAGACGTGTGTCTTCACCTATCACAATGTCTCGGATCTTTTCAAATGCCCATAGAATTTGTAACAACAGTTATTGTCCCGGACCAACTATCACACAGTGAAGAAAGCAACACCAAAGCTCGAGTCTCATTATTAAATTTTTTTCCCACTGATTCTAATCTTCTAAGAATAAATATCAGATCATTAATGTGGGAGGTGACTAAGCTTCCCTCTTTCATTCTCGTCATGAACAGTTCCCTCATCAAGAACACCTTGTTAGTTGCGGACGCCTTTCATACATATTTGACAGAGCCAACATCATACCACTTGCAGTGGTTTCTTTCATGATGTTAAAAGCAACGCTCTTCGTCAAAGATAACATAATAGCCACTCTAGCTTTCTTGTCCTTGGAATTCCAAACTGCTTCTTCAGCTTTCTCCATACTCTCCGGTTTCTTTTCCAGTACCATATTCAAATCCTTTTGACAAAGTAATGCTTCTATCTGCATTTTCCACCAACCAAAATCAGTGCCATTGAACTTTTCGATCACAGTCTTCCCGTCTTCAGCCATAATAGCAAACCAGAGACAAAAAATAAACGAAACAGGCACGCTAAACAGTTGATAACCAGTCAATAAAGGATAGACAAACCAGATCCGGTACTTCCAACCAAAACCCTAGGCGGGCGCAGAACCGTAGACGATTGTGACGGCGACGACGACAACAACCCCAGGTGTCGGTAGAAACCCTAGGTGGCGGCGGCAGAGACCCTAGTTGGTGACAGCGGCAGAAACCGTAGATGGTGACGGCGACGAAAATTTTCAACAGTAATCAAGAGCCTGATGCTCTAATACCGGTTGTTAGGTATCTTTACGCAGCGGGAATAAAACACTGTTATACGCACGCACACGAAAGCAATAAGAACATAACTAGGTATCTTTACGCAACAAAGAAGTTTCAATGGGCCAGGCCCATAACTCCATCCGAAAGCCCAAGGGCTTTCACACATCAACACGTTGCTACTGCCATAATTTCTCTTTGGCCAACATAGCCACCTAGGTCTCGCCATAGAATATCTGAGGTGCTATTCATCATGATTTTGTTACGTTTTCTTGTCCAAACTTGATCTTCATCGTAAAGTATAATTTGACACCGGATCTCACTGTTCATTACTCGAAAGTTAGCTTTGACGATGTTCTTGTACTGATTTGTTGTTGAAAACGCTTATTACTCAGTGTTGTTATTCTATTCTAGTTGGCATTATTATTATTGTCTAATGGCGGATAGGAAGACTAAAGTTGGCATTATTATTATCCTTGGTTTTAAAAAGCGTTAGGCGCTCCGAGGCGTTTAAGTCTGAAAAGCCGAGGCACTATGTGTGAGGCATGAGGCTCTCGCCTCACGTATGCGAGGCTTTGTTCTATGTACAATAAAATAAGCCATATGTACACCCAAAAGTTGCATTTGTCTAACTTTATTAAATATTGGCTTATTTTTACGTATCATCCTTTTAAAGACCCCAATCATGACCAATGTTGACCAAATTTGACCTAGATGTGCATGAGGCGCCGCCTCAAAGCCCTGAGGCGTTTTCTTGATTGCCTCTAGAGCCTCACGCCTTAAGCACGCCTCAGGTGCTATTTTTTAAACCAAGTTATTATCATTAACTTTACATATGTTTTGCGTATGCTGTGAAACTCGACTCTTGTAATTGGAGTTCATGGAATCTCTTCGTTTAGAAAGGCCTAGCAAGTTTGGACAACAAGAATCATCCAACTCAATAAACCCCACATCCGATAACAAGAGTCTATTCGTGCATTGATGATAATGGTATCTAAATGGCTCTCTGGAATGCTATGGAACCATGGATCCTTGCTATTGTTTAAAACTCTCCTACTATAAAGTAATGTGGGATCACCTGTCATCCTTCTCTGCAAAGGAATCACTATCTCATGCATGTTTAGTTGTCTAGGCATGCACCAGAATTAAACAAGGTGATTCTACATTCACCTATTACTTTACTTGCTTTATAAAGCACCAAGATGAACTACGTGTTCTGTTTACCCTAACTGCTGTCTTTAAGGTCAACGAGGACTTAATGCTAAGTTGGATGTCATGTCGTTCATTGCCGACCTATCACCTAAATATACTAGTGCTTGACCTCTGTTGCTGAGCAATTTTAGCGCCATTTCGTCTTTGGCATCCATGTATCATCTTCTGCGAGAATGTATTGTTAGATACCTCTCCTACTTATATATGTGTAATGGATATATCTATTGGTAGAGGCATATACCGAGGTTCTCGTATGGCACCACACAAGGTATTGGACGTTGTGGTGTCATTTGTCACTATTGCAAGGGAAATGGACACACCAAGTATACTTGTTTGAACAGACCTGCCGGCTCCCTACAACCTTCCCGTGGTCATTTTTGTCCTTAGTGTCATAACGTAAAGCAAACCTATGTAATCCCAGCATTAGGTAGTCTCCCTGCCGGCTAGACCATTGTTAGGTTTAAAGCGGCGTAGCGGAACCAACACACGAACACGCATAAACGATTATAACGCGGAAAACAAAAAATAAACGACACAAGGATTTAACGTGGTTCGGTCGTTGTGACCTACGTCCACGGGCTGCAACTAGGGTTTTCTTTATTTGCTCAGTACAAAGATTGCAAATACATGACAGGGTATATATGAAAACTACTTAGGGTTAACAACTTAAATGACCATTGGGTTTTAAAGCCTTTACAAAGCCCAAAGCCCAAATATGGGCCAAGCCCAAAGCTTAAAACATAGGCCCAAGCCCAAAGCTTAAATACGAGCCCAAGCCCAAAGCCTTCACAAACCCAACAATCTCCCACTTGAAGGCTTTGTGATAAATTTTAACCGGCCATTCAAGTACAAAGCAACCTAGTCGTCTAGTAACTTTAGTAATCATTAAACAAGTCTTCCAAGCCTTCAGTTCCAAAAACAAGCTAAGACTCCATCACATCTACTAGTTGCAGCGACCCCTCATCATCAAGTACCAGAAGGGCCAGTTGAAGCTTCATTAAACTCCAACTCAGTCGTGGCTAGTCCCGGCGACAACTCATCCTCCATCTTAATTGGTTTAGACATTCCATTGGATTCAAAGATACATCGAGGATCACCATCACTCTTCAAATTCGGCAAACAATCACCATGAGAAAAATTTTCAGTCGTAGCTTTAAAACCCAATGGTTATTTGTAATTGTACCTGGAACACGTCTCGTGTCCCCACTGTCACCAAATCCCCTAAATGGTTAGACTTTCAAAATCGTTCACCTAACATCCTTGCTCCAGACTTCACGTTGCAAAATGAACTCTCTTAGCACTAGATTTAGCGAACTGGATTTTGTCATGCTTAACCGGGACGGTCATGTATCCCTTAGCAGGCACCTCAACCATATACAATGACCCACGCTTCATACCACGAGCAATAACCAGATTACCATTGATCACCCTTCATTTACTACCACCGAACCTTATTTCCAGTTCTTGTTCATACGACTGTCCAACTAAACTCAGTTTCTTCTTCAGCTCTGGAATCACTCTAACATTCTTCATGTTTCATGTAGTTCTTAATGAATTAACCAAATCAATATCCCCCATGCCTGTTACCTCAAGTATCTTGTCATTGGCTTATCGTACCTTTCCAAAATCACCATCAGATTTATCATCGTTTTCCCGCTGTCTATAGCGTGAAACGAAGCCCCTGAATCCATGACCCAAGAGTCACATTGTTTTCCACACTGAGTATCAATGCATCATCATCAGAAAAATCCCCAGCAGCAGTTTTCAATTCCTTCTTATTCGGACACCGACTCTTAACGTGTCCTACCTCATTGCAGCTCCAACGCTTCACATTCTTTCTAGGTTTAGATGAACTCCTTCCCCGATTACCATTATTTTGTTATTACCATTAAGGAGACCACGGCTCGAGGTTTGATGTCTGTTTTGTCAAACATGTATGAGAAACCGTCTACGACGAATAAGTTTTCCTTAATTTGGGAGCCGGTGACCACAAGAATGAAATAAGGAAGCTCAGTGATTGCTCATATTAACAATCTAAATTCAATCTTAACAAGACTTCTACTGTTGGAATTAAGTTTGATGATGAAGCTTAGGTTCTACTGTTGTCGTCTCTACCTGATAGTTGGTCTGGAACCGTGACTGCAATTTCAAGTTCTGTGGAGACTAAGGGTTTCACTCTTGATGGTATTCAGGATCTAATTATGGGTGTAGATATCAAAAGAAAGAACTCAAGTGAATCATCAAGTCATGAGTTGTTAAATGTTGGCAGGGGTCAGGGTAATAACAAAATAATGGTAATCGGGGAAGGAGTTCATCTAAACCTAGAAAGAATGTGAAGCGTTGGAGCTGCAATGAGGTGGGACACGTTAAGAGTCGGTGTCCGAATAAGAAGGAATTGAAAACTGCTGCTGGGGATTTTTCTGATGATGATGCATTGATACTCAGTGTGGAAAACAATGTGACTCTTGGGTCATGGATTCAGGGGCTTCGTTTCACGCTATAGACAACGGGAAAACGATGATAAATCTGATGGTGATTTTGGAAAGGTACGATTAGCCAATGACAAGATACTTGAGGTAACAGGCATGGGGGATATTGATTTGGTTAATTCATTAAGAACTACATGAAACATGAAGAATGTTAGAGTGATTCCAGAGCTGAAGAAGAAACTGAGTTTAGTTGGATAGTCGTATGAACAAGAACTGGAAATAAGGTTCGGTGGTAGTAAATGAAGGGTGATCAATGGTAATCTGGTTATTGCTCGTGGTATGAAGCGTGGGTCATTGTATATGGTTGAGGTGCCTGCTAAGGGATACATGACCGTCCCGGTTAAGCATGACCCCTGCCAACATTTAACAACTCATGACTTGATGATTCACTTGAGTTCTTTCTTTTGATATCTACACCCATAATTAGATCCTGAATACCATCAAGAGTGAAACCCTTAGTCTCCACAGAACTTGAAATTGCAGTCACGGTTCCAGACCAACTATCAGGTAGAGACGACAACAGTAGAACCTAAGCTTCATCATCAAACTTAATTCCAACAGTAGAAGTCTTGTTAAGATTGAATTTAGATTGTTAATATGAGCAATCACTGAGCTTCCTTATTTCATTCTTGTGGTCACCGGCTCCCAAATTAAGAAAAACTTATTCGTCGTAGACGGTTTCTCATACATATTTGACAAAACAGACATCAAACCACGAGCCGTGGTCTCCTTAATGACGTTAAAAGCATTTTTTGTCAAAGCCAATGTAATAACCGCACGAGCCTTTTTGTTCTTTGATTCCCAATCATCTTGTTCTATTTTCGCACGTTTTTCTCCTAGTATCATATCCAGATCCTTTTGACATAACAATGCTTCTACTTGCATTTCCACCAATTGAAATCAAAACCGTTGAATTTCTCGATCACAACCTTTCCGTCTTCAGCCATCTCAAACAACAAACAAAAAGTAAATCGAAATAATGAACAGACATAGCAATGCATGGACGATTATTCTACTGAACACTGTCAATCAACCAATTTGATCGTACAAAAAAACCTTTATACACAAATCTAAACCCAAAAATACTTTTCTTTCACAAAACACGGTTCCACAAACAGTTGATGATAATCCGTAAAAAAATAGAAACTTGAAAACACAAAACTCTAGCCTTTAACTAGCAAATCCAAAGGTTCTTCACCAAACCCTAATCGGCGGCTTCAAAGAGTAGTAATCCGGTACTTGATTTAAATCACACTCAATCGATAATCACCAAAGAAAACACAAACTAATTGTTTTTTGTTTCTTTGATCAAAGTAATCACCAAAAATATTTTTTATTTTGAGTTGCGTATAAACAACACAATACCAAAACCCATTTTTTTGTTTGGTTGGCAAAAGATTCCAAGAGAGCAAGTACGTGATATCTTCCTTTGGTTGGCACAAACTCCAAGAGGAAAACAAAACTTAATTTGTTGCTTGCGCAAAACTATAAGAAAAACCTTTTTTTAACTTTCACACAAATAGCAACATCAACGAACAAAGAAAAACTTCTTTTCTTATTTAATCGCAATCTCACCGCAATTACAACGACACGAATTCAGCGAAAAACCTCTTTTTGCAAATCGTTTATCCGTGCAAATAACCGTGTATTCAACGAGCCAAAGCTCTGATATCACTTGTTAGGTTTAAAGGGGCGTAATGGAACCAACACACGAACACACACAAACAGTTATCACACGGAAAACTGAAAATAAACGACACAAGGGTTTAACATGGTTTGGTCGGTGTGACCTACCTCCAAAGGCTGCAACTAGGGTTTTCTTTATTCGCTCAGTACAAAGATTACAAATACATGACAGGGTATATATAAAGACTACTTAGGGTTAACAACTTAATGAACAAGAAAACTAAACGTGGCCCCGAGCCCAAAGCCTTCACAAACCCAATAGCCATCCCTTTATTGTAGTTTTGAGGCAAATGGGACCGGATTTATCAATTTCCCTTCATTTTCATTTTCATTGCAAGTCAAGTCAAGTCAGCTTAGCAAACGCACCAGATGCCCTCATCCTTCGAAAGTGTCTAGTAGAGTTTGTAATTTGTTTGAACTTTTGCATACTGATATTTGGGGTCCTACTCCTATCAAAACCCCAAGGTTTTAAGTATTTGTAACCTTTATCGATGATTATTCTTGCGCTACTTGGGTTTATTTGTTGAAATCTCGTAGTTAAGTTATTGAAATCTAGTAGTGAAATTAAATCGATCTTTTGTGAATTCCATCCGTATGTCAAAAACCAATTCGACACATCAATCAAAACTCTCTATACTGATAATGTGAAAGGATGCTTATCTATTGATTTCTCTACCTATCTCAAACACATGGTATAATTCATGAGACACTTGCATATATAAAGCCCAAGAGAATGGTGTTCCTAAATGCAAGAATCGCCATTTGTTAGATGTTACTCGCACACTAATGATTGATTTCAATGTTCCTCATTGATTAGGGAGATGATGTTTTTACTACCATTTTCCCTGATTAATCGTATGCCCTCATTTGTTTTAAATGGCAAAACACCATTCTTTGTATTATTCCCTTTAGGCATTTCTTTTAACCTCACACTCAAAATCTTTTGGTGTGTGGTATATGTTCATGATCATTGTCAATGAACCACTAAACTTGGCCCACGATCTATTCGTTGCGTCTTTCTTGGTTATTCTTGTTAGGTATCTTTACGCAGTGGAAATAAACACACTGTTATACGCACACACACGAAAGCAATAAGAACACGAGAATATATAGTGGTTCGGTCAAGATGACCTACGTCCACTCTCTGCAACTAGGTATTTAATTAAGCTCAAGGGACAAGATTACAATATAATGACATAATCTATATATAGAGATAATTAGGGTTTTCAGAGGCTTTAATGGGCCAGGCCCATAACTCTAACCAAAAAACCCAAAGGCCTTCAAACCTCAACAATCTCCCACTTGAAGGCCTTGCGAATACTCCAGCTAACCATCTAAGTACAAAACAACCCTGTCATCAGTAATCTTCAAATAACAGAAATCCTCCAAGCCTTCAATTCCAAAGAACAAGCTAAGATTTCAATCCAAATCCCCTAGTTGCAGAAGCCCCTCTTCATCATTTACTTGAAAGAGCCCGTTGAAGCTTCCCCGAGCTCCAACCCAAAAAAGAGTGAGGCATAAACCATAGATTGCGGAACTTTCGAGATGCTTCCTCACTATTCGATAAGCCAACAACGTATCAAACTCCGGAACAAGCCAAGCAAACTCCAGCCCATGTTTCCCTTCTCGGCTGCATGCTGTTTCCCAATTTGACATAGATTGGTTAAGGTACGTACCAATATTGTCAAACCCTCGCGGAAGACCATGAACAAGTTGCAGAACTAGGCGGCTTTCATTAACAGGGTTGTCAACGTCTGATAATGTCTGCTAATTCTTTTAATTTGTGGCAGTAGGCTTCCAGGGAAAGCATGGAAGCGAACTTGAGATTGGTGAAAGGGTGCTCGAGAGCGGCTTCTCGTGATCCCTTGTTGTTCAAGAATAAATTCTTGATGCGATTCTATGCTTCCAAGGCTGTAGAATCAGGTACGCATTCGCGAACAAGTAGCTCATCGGAGAGGGTTTCGTAGATCCATTCTAGCACGATGGGCATCAATCTCGTTCCAAGTGTCGTAGTTTGGGTCATTATGCACCGAGGGCTCAATTCCATGAATGTGATGTAGAACTTTGTATCCCCGAACATGTAGATGGAATAATTTGACCCAAGACGAATACGACACATTTGTTCCTTCCAGGATAGGTACTTTCTTCTAGATATTAGTCACGGTGTAGACCGGGTGTAAGGGTATAACAACGGGTTTGGGTGGGGGAGGGGGTTGTCATTTCCGTCAACCATGATTAAAGAAGAAGAAAGTGAGTTGCAGGTTTTAATTGGATCGGAGGGGAGGGCGGTGGCAACTGGCAGTCCGAAGACAAGGTTAGTTGCGGTGGCTAGGTATAGAGCAGAGCTCAGATACCATGAAAATGGGTAAAACCTTCGATTCTTTCATTCATAACAAAGCTATACATATATATACTAAAGGAAGCTAACAATAAGGCCTAATCCTAAGGGACTAACAAAGGAAATGATACACCAGATTAATAGCAAAGACAACTGTACAATAAATGAGGATATGACCATCGAAATATATAGAATATATGTTCGGTTAACAACATCTTTCACCAAGCATAGTCTGTCCTGTCTTCAGCCATGCAAACGAGAAACGAATACAATCACGAAACAAAGATTATAGTTGATGAACGTTGTGAGAAAAGATTATACATTCGAAGAAAAAACCAAAGAACGAAAGCTAACCGAAACCAAGCACACCTCCAATAAAACCCTAGAAACCGAAGATACATGAACTGACGACTTCACCCGTAGGACCAAGAGCAATACCAACGACTCCAAGGGTTTAAGACATAAACCCTAATTGCGAATCGCTAAGGAAAACAAACCCAGACAACCCCTTTCTTCTACCCTTTGGCGGCAGCCCTAGGGTTTGTAAAGAAACCCTAAATCGCTAACTCCACAGACGATCAACAACCCTAGATCTCGAACCAACAACAAACGATAATACTATAGCCCTCTCGAACATCATCCTGTGATTTAAGTATGCAAACCTTGATATGTTTTCGAACTTTGGCTCTAATACCACTTGGTAGGTATCACAAGCAGAGTAGGTTCCAACGGAAGCAATCAAATACACATAATCACACAATGGTCAAGAGTAGACACGAGAGAATTATAGTGGTTCGGTCTAGGACTCTAAATGACCTACGTCCACTCCGTAACTAGGGTTTATATTATTATTGTGCTCAAGTATATAATTGCATCAATGGGTGTATTTATAATGCTAGATTAGGGTTAGTAAATAAAGCAACTCTTAAGCTCCAAGAAATAACAAAAAACAACAACCCTTAGGGCCGGTTGCCCTTGTTTCTATTGTCTAGCTGCAAAACAGGCCCAAACCAAGCCTGGTTTGCCCAAAGCCTTCACAACTCAACATACACTAGATACACCGCCCCACTTAGCACACCATATCCCGAGTCCCGACATACCTATTGATTTCCGTAAGGAACATAGACATCACACCTGTTATCTTATCAGGATTATGTTGCCTATGCTTATCTCTCATCTGAGTGTCATGCCTATACTACTACCAATATTTCATACCTAATTCCCAAGGATGTGATGCACGCTCTAGCTTGACCAGGATGGAGAAATGCTATGGAATTAGGAACATCGGGGCTCTTCGAGCAAATAATGTGTGGGATCTTGTGACGCTTCCTCATGTAAAGCTTATAGTTGTCGTTGGGTATTCTCAACCCTGATGGATCTTTGCATCGTCTGAAAGCCCGTTAAGTTGCCTAGGGTTATTCTCAGGCTTACAATATTGATTATGATGAAACTCTCCGGTTGCTAAAATGCCGTTTGTACGACTCTGTTTGCCTCGCTGCCATTAATCGTTGCCCGCTCCACCAACTTAATACCTAGGATGCATTTTTAATTGTGTTCTTGAGGAAGAGTTATATATGGAGCAACCACCTGGTTTTTCTTATTGAGGAGGAGGCCGCAAAAGTATGCGGATTACGTCGTTCATCGTATGGCCTCAAGAAGTCTCCTAGAGAATGGTTTGGTTGGTTTTCTAGTGTTATGGGGGTTTGGGATGATTCGTAGTGCACTAGTGCATATGAATATTCTATATTTTTTGACATCATTAGGGTTCGTAGGATTATTGCAGTTGTTTATGTGGATGATATAATAGTTACAAGGGATCGAAGTCGGGATTACTAATCTCAAACAATTTTTTTAGTCTTAGTTTCAGATTAGCGACCTAGGCCGTTGCTCAGTACAAGAATACTTCTCTCTCAACTGAAGTATGTGTTTGATATGTTGACCGAGTGTGGATTGTTAGCTTGCAAACCAGTAGATAGCCAATGCTTCCTACCTGGAAGCTTCTTTCGGAGGACGTAAGCCCGATGAAGGATCCATTGATGTTAGCGTTCTATGTGAGTTCATGGCCACTCCGTACATCGAGCATTGGGATGCTGCTCTTCGCGTACTGAGATATCGTAAGACTACACCAGGTCTAGGGATCTTGTATTATGATCAAGGTCATTGTCTTGTGGATGCCTTTACAAACATGGTTCTTAGATGTTGATTCGACATGCTTCTATTTCATGAAGTTGTACAACTAGATATTGTGCGTTCGTCGGAGGATATTAGATATCTTGAAAGAGCAAGCAACACACGGTATCTAGATCAAGTGATGAATTAGAATATAAAACAACTACAAATGTTACTTTAGAGATTATCTGGATTCGTCGTCTTCTCAAAGGACTCGGGTTTGGTTCCGATGACTTGATGTGTTATATTGGGATAGCTAATCAACTATTTACATAACCAAGAATCAAGTATTTCATAAGAGAAGAAAACACATAGAGATCGATTGTCATCTCATTAGGGATAATGTGGTAAGCACTCAAGCTAATCCTCCATCCATATAGCCGGTTCATGTCAAGACGGAATTTCAATTTATTGATGTCTTCACGAAACCTCTTCGAAAAGCTCAAATAGACTTTTTATGTAGCAAGTTGGGCATGATCAACATCTATGCTCCAACTTGAGGAGTGTTAATTGTAAGTATGTTAGATTAAGCTCATTTGTATTAATCTAGTTAGTTATGGCCCATGGGCCCTAGTTTACGTTTTTCACCTTTATCTATGGAGGAGTTCTTCACCATTGTATACATGCTTACACTTTTCAGATTAAGATATACCAGTTTACATGTACCAAGTTTTTGTAAAAGATTTCAGTATGGTGTTCATTATAAAAATAAAACAGTATAACAAAACTGCTTTTTTCAGGTGGGTGATCGTCCATTCACAGACATCGTTTATGGTAACAGAAATGGTTTTCTTACTATATTAACCGCTCCACTGAGCCTTGCAGAGGAACCGTTCATTGTTAAGCAGGTTGGTTTTTCCATGTATCATCTTCATGAAATAATAGTTTGATCCGAAAACCAAACTGTTTGAATTATAACATGTTGACATTATAATTGAATACCATATAAGAAACCTAAGTGCAATGATCTGTTGGACATTATGCTTAAAATACTATATGAATGCTGGAAATGCTTATTATACAATCTATATTTTTTATCTCAAAAACTATAATATCAACTTTCTAAGATTTAACTAGAATAATTTTAATTTTTAAAAAACTTAAAAAGTAAAAGATATGTACTTATTACAACCTATGTGAAACTTGGTAATAATACTAATCAGTTTAATTATGTAAAAGATAGTCTTATTCAACCTGTCATGTCTAATGATATGTATCGGCATATGCAGGACTATCTTGATGTTAGTTAAACTTTAAACATTAGTAGTTTCTGTAACATTATATGCAAGTGATAATTGGTCCCAGTTCAGCTGCAAATCCATTGATCTCTATTCTCTACCCACTGGCATCACATTTGTTTGATCTATGTATTCATAAACCTTTGTAATTGATTGTTTGAAGGTGCGGAAAATCGAGCTAGCTCTTGTGAAACGGTGGTTGAAAAAGGGCTTAAAACCCGCCAACGAGAGGCTTCTTCAGGACGCATTGGATTGCGTGAAAGAGCCTCCATCTATTTAAGGAATGTTGTAGGGAAATCTGGAATTGAGATCATTTCATGTGGTGCAAGCCTATGTATGATTCTTTTTGTTACTTTATTATTATTTCATAAATGAAACCATATGTTGAGTGGAGTGCCTAGTGCCTACAATCCAACAAATAAGAGGAAGGACTCATTTTTCCTTGCACAGAAACTATTACCTGCAGATGACTTATAAAAGAAACTTATACAAGTTAAACCAGTTGTGTACCGTTAAATTTTAATCCGTATCCGAAAGTTTTGGTTATTGATAATAAAACTGACCAGTTCTGTTAATCTTTGGTTTCGGCTATCGGTTAGTTGTATAAAACAGTTCGGTTTAACAATTGAGAATATTTTTGGTTTCGGCTTAATGGGTCGAGTTAAATACATAATTAGGCTTTCAAAGAAGTAAGATTTCAATAAATTTACTACATATTTAGGCTTGTAACACATTAAAAATTCAGATCCCTCTTTTAGGGTTATAGTTCTTTAAAAAAGTATGGTAAACCATCGGGTTTGGTTATTTAACTAACATCTGATGTCTGCGTCACAAGATGAGATCAGTTATTTTTTTCAGTACTTATAGTCGTAAATCATGGTTTGTATATTTAGAAACGTTGATGCAACGGGGGTGTTATAATTTATAACGTAAAAGAGAAAAATTAATGTCATTACATACTGCATAACGTTAACTAAAAGATTTAAAATACAAGAAAAACTAATAAAACAAATAAAATAGAAAAAGAAAACAGGAATGGAGGTGAAACAAAAATTAAGCATAAAAAAAACTTGGAAAAGTAAATTAAAAAAGCTAGAAAAAAAATAAATCAGTGAAAGTAAAATAATAATGATAAAAAATTTGGTATGATCAATGAGTGTCACATAACAAGACGGTTCAATGATGATCAAATACCATAGACATTATTTTAAAATGTGATAAATATAGAATAGTTTGGTTATATATTGTTTTAGTTTTGGTTTATTTAGTTTTACAAATGTATGTGATTGAAACTAAATTGATGCGATCTGTGTTCGATTGGTTGATTTAATATGAGATTTAACAATTGATTGGTTTTTCATTGTTCTCCTATCATGTCCAAGTGTGTGGGGAGGGGTGGAGGTGGCCGAAATTCTAGGTAGTTTGTTAGTAAAACCTCTCGATCTGGTTATTTTACATTCTACTTTGATGGATGATGCAAAAGCTAAGGAGTTTCGTGTTCTTCTCATGGATTTGAACAATGCGAGAGTGAATTCATCTGCTATGAAGCTTAAGATCTTCACAAATTCAGTTAGTTTTTTTGTACAACCACCATCCTAGAAAACAACTAACATCTCATTCTCACGTCAAGTTATACTTACATTGAAAATACCACATTATGATGACCGGCAAGACTAACAACATCCCGTCTTGCATATTAGTATATTACTCTAGTCTAAGGTGTTAATATGGAGGTTGATTAATAATATCTCTAAAACGATATTCTTATGATAAAATGATATAATTATCAACTAAGTGTCTATTTGGTATGAGCTAATGAAATATATGAGAGAACAAAATGAATGAGAGAATGGAACGGATGAGGAAATTAAATGGATGAGGGAATGCAATGGATGATGCTGGTGGGCGGCAGCGGTGGTGGTGACAACGGCTGTGATTGTGGTGTTGGGGGTAGCTAGTCATAATTGGTGGTAATGGTCGGTGGTGGTTGTAGCCAGTGGTGGTGGTGGTAGCTTATCGATGTCAAAGTACCAATTAAATAAGATGTTAAAATGTGTGTTTCTATTCACCTTAAACTAGTTAGAGTAACTATCGTTGTATATCCTCGTGGAATTAGTGATCGGTGTATTGTAATTGATTTATAAGAAAACGATTAACAAGATTGTTAAATCAATTACAATACACCGATCACTAATTATATAAAAACAAATTGGCTGTAAAAATTAGATTGTTAAATGATTAACAAGTTAACTAGAAAAACAAATTGCAAATAATTAAAATTGATTAACAAGATAATTATGAGAAAGAGTAATCCACTTCGGGATCAGGTTTCGTTTTTTGTAATTGTTTAATCCAACTTGGTGGAAAATCCTTAACGGGGATTAGCATGCAATGATTAAGTGATATCGATAATCCAAGACTTAACGGGTCTTAGTACACAATACCAATTCAATTAGCAACCCAAACTTGCAACCATACAATTCGCGTAACATCGTATGGTTAGCCAAAAAAATTGTTTAAATAATCAAAACACAAGTTAAACTTATAAAAGAACTTAACGGGGTTTAAAGTTTAATCCCAACACAAGTCAAACACCAACGAAAACCTAATCACACAAAACCCATTACCCGAAATAGATCATGGGAAGATTAGTCGCTCATCGTTCTTGAATGATCTTCAAAATTATTGTTGATTTGCATAATGGATAATTATGGATTGTTGTAGAGAGGTGGAATGGTGAATTAATGACCTAGAAACTCCCAAAATTTGTCTCAAATTGTCCTAGGTCGAATGGGGGATAATGGTGGCTAAGAATTAAGAAAATCACGATTTATAGGTGTTCCACGCTGGTCCTGTCGTTGTGGCCTTTTCTGGAATGCTAAGAAAACATGCTGACGTAACTTACGATGACTACAGTACGCTACAGTAATCAACCAAGCATATCTTTTTTACATTCACCCTCGATTATTTATTTCATTGCGCTACTCATTACTGCGTACTAAACTCTACTTATATATTAATGTCATGTTTGGCAAAAAAAATAAAAGTTACTTTTTGATTTTTGGAGGGGTAAAAAAACCAAAATACCCTACCAAAAAGTTAAAAAGTTAAAAGTTTTGACTTTTGATGATTTTTGGAGAGGTATTTTGATTTTTTTAACCCTTTAAAAAGTCAAAAAATAACTTATATTTTTTTGCCAACGGGGTAGATTGTAATTATGATTATTTTAAATGGGAAATAAGTGTATTTCTCAACTATCTAAGGATCTCCGGCATCGGATCTCCGACCCACAATCTCTAGACTTCATCACTTTGCAATTGATATATAATCATCATCTCCAGATCCAACCATAACAACTGTTTCCATTAGGGTTTCAGTTTCACATTTGATTTCGGCATCTAATCACAGGTATGTATAACAAGAGTGGTGCCAAATGGCAGAAGCGTATCACCAAATTACGGAACATCAGATTACCCTTATTGATCACTGTGATCGTTCTGATGTTTGTAGTACTGATATTAGGGTTCGATAGAAAGAAACCCAATTCGAATTTGGGGTTAGTGGATCAAAAAGATAGCAATTTAGATGAATCTGTGGTGCAATTAGATCCAACAGTCGAAATCTTGAACAGTACTGAAGTAATTTGGCAAATCCCCAATTCCCCAAGATCAATTCTGTTTCTTGCTCATGGGTGTAACGGTAGGGCTGCTAACTTTTGGGATAAATCTCCAAATTGTGGTCATTGTGTTGGTCTGCCTGAGGAAAGGGCTATTGTTCTTGAAGCTCTTGCTCGAAAGTTTGCGGTTATCGCGGTTTCGAGCAGAGGCAGGTGTTGGTCGTTGATGAAGGAGACGTTGGTTGTTGAGAGAATTATCAAATGGTGGGTTAAGAAGCAAAATCTTGAAAGTTTACCACTTGTAGCTTTAGGGGCTTCCTCAGGTGGTTATTTTGTTTCACTGCTCGCGAGTAAGATGAAGTTTAGTAGCATTGTTGTTATGATCGCCGAAGGTGTTTTTGAGCGAATGGATGTTACGAAACACTACCCGCCTACCCTTTTTGTCCACATGCCAAAAGATGAACGCAGGAAGAAGATGATCGATGCGAATGTTGAAATGATGAGGAGGCAGGGTGTAGATGCTGCTGAAGTTCAGTGCCTGGAGTTGCCTTTATCGCCACATTTTCTTGCTGACAGAGTTCCGGGATTGGACTTAAAGATTTCAATCGAGCTGTTTAATATGTTTAAGGAGAAAGGGTTCGTCAACAAAGATGGATACTTGATAGACGATGGGCGGGTTATACCATGGAAAGAAGCCTTGCGTGAGAGGAAGGTGAGTTTACCTAATAAGCTTTTGGTCAAATACATTCAGGAGGAACTGAATCTTGCATTTGCATATCATGAAATGACTAGCTTGCAATCTGAGCAAATCTTTAACTGGTTTGAATCTCATTTGAGATGATCTAACCTTGAGTAGCATTTGAGGGAGTTGTGAATATTTGATGGTAATCTTAGTCTTTGTTGTATCATTTGAATAAAAGCTGCATTTTCTTTTTAGATAATATTTGATGATCTAACCTATATGTACACTGCATTTATGAGATAATCATGAAATTATATTCTTATGCATATTTAAAATTGTTGGTATATTACTTCTATGGTTCTAATTGGTCAAGTTTCTGCTTCTAACTTCCATTATCAACCATTTTAACTACTCTACCACAAAAATTCAAGATGTTTAAATACAAGAAAATAATAGTTTGAACTTGATGCCTTAGTAGAGAATTTGACTGCCTTTAAACATCCCTATAGTTCTGTGGATTATAATTCACATTACATTTTGTATCATACGATATTTCAGTCATTTTTTTTATTACTTTATAATCTCGATTCCAGTCTGATCCACGTACCGATGTGATTCAGAAAGTAATATTATTATTCTGTATGCTGTAAATCATCTTGCTTGCAACTGAAGATTTTTTTTTATTAAAATTTACGATAAATTACAAAGAATTGAAAGTTAGAAAGATGATTAAAATGGTCTTGGCTGTGATTTTTTACATAAATAGTTTGATTTGTTTGTGTATATAGCAAAATAGTTTGTTCTTTATAAGTTATAGCATATGTATGTGTTAAGGAATTGTTTCTCAAAGCAAACATGATTCTAAACCCTGTTGCCAATAGCGGCTATAGCGACCGCTATAACGTGCTATGTAGCGTAGCGCCCCTCCCTCGCTATTTGTAAATAGCGACTGGATAGTGGAATTTTTTATTTTATATTTTTCTTTTGGTCAATATGAGATTTAGATGATTATTAATAGAGTGTATTAGCTATTGGGGATGTTTGCTTAGATTTCCTACTACTTTATTGCTAAACATGCTTATTTAGTAACGTAAACCATTCTTACATATCAACTTACTTAATCGCTAAACATGAAATAGCGGTCGCTATTTACCGCTATTCGCTACGTAGCATATAGGTGGCTTGTCGCTATTTACCACTATTCGCCATTGACAACTATGATTCTAAACTATTTTTTAAAAACATTGGTTGACTTGGTAATATACACCAAACTCATAAACATTAACTTTAATCACAAAGTACCAAAAAAAAACTTCTTTTAGATATTTTTTAATCATCCATAAAGGCATAAAAGACACCACTTTGACCCCTTCATTTTCAACCAAAGTATACAGTTGACTCTTTCCACATCAGGCATGATAAATTGATCATGAAACATATATCTTTATAGACTTGACTTTTTCTACGGTAGATATAATATTTAGATCATGAAACATATATCTTCTTAGGATCTTGTGTGTTAATCAATCATTAGTGATGAGGGCACCATGGATCTGTTATTTTTTTGGCTTGTCTCTCATCTTAAATTGCTACCCGACCACTGCCCAACCGCCCTTCGATTACCTGACTGCAAATCTTTCCACCACATGGACCAACACTGAATCTTTACCCCATTCTTTTAGTTTCACAGACGGCTCAAAGGTCCGAGCCATTCTTCTCAAAGAGTCATTCGAACCTAAATTTGCCTGTGGTTTCTACTGCAACGGAACCTGCACCTCTTACCTCTTTGCTGTCTTCATTGTTCAAACCAAAAGTGGGGTGGGTATCGTTGCACCAGCTGTAGCGTCCCCTCAAGTGGTTTGGTCAGCAAACCGAGACCATCCGGTTAGCTATGGTGCAGTATTGAATCTCACTGCAGCTGGAGAATTGGTTCTGCAGGATGTTGATGGAAGCATGGTTTGGACTACCAACACTACTGCAAAATCTGTTGCTGGTTTAAACTTAACTGAGGATGGAAACCTGGTGCTGTTTGGTATCAATAGATCGGTGGTGTGGCAATCTTTTGACTACCCGACAGACTGTTTGGTACCGGGACAAAGACTGTTTCAAGGACAGCAGTTGATACCTAGTGTTTCATTGACCAATTGGACTGCTCAAACAGGTTTGTTTTCACTTCAAGTGACTGATAATGGTTTGTTTGCTTATGTTGGAACGAACCCACTTCAAGCCTATTACCGTAATACGGTAGGTGGCTTCAATAAAATTACAGGAAGAAGGTATGTTAGGTTCTTGAATGGCAGTTTGTCTTTCTTCATTTATTCTGTTGAGCCAAGTGATCCTGATGATGTGATTGCCATACCTCAAGCATCATCGGCTCAGTATATGAAACTGATGCCGGACGGGCATTTGCAAGTGTTTGAATGGCAATCAGGCTGGTTGGTGGTGGCGGATCTACTTAACGGTTTTCTTGGAGAGTGTAATTATCCTATGGCTTGTGGGAGAAATGGCATGTGCTCTGGTAAACAACAGTGTAGCTGTCCGGTATCAAGCTCACCGAGGATAGACTATTTCAGAGCAGTGAACGATCGACAACCGAACCTGGGTTGCTCGGAAATTACTCCTCTGACATGTAATGACACCCAAGATCAAACCTTTATTGCACTTGAGAATGTTCAGTACTTCAACATTTTTGCAGACATGGAGTGGGTGGATATAGAGACTTGCAAACAAGCATGTGTCAACAATTGCTCTTGCAAAGCAGCTATATTTGAGTATGGTTCAAATTCTTCAATTGGTGAATGTTATTTACCTTTTGAACTCTTCACAATGATGAGTGCTGATCCAGATGTAATTCGTCACAATGCTTCAGCTTTCATAAAAGTGCAGAATGTGAGATTACCTCGTTCCACTTCCACATCTCGATCGTATCAATCAACTTTACGAGTTGTGCTAACTTCCACTATTGGAAGTGTTCTATTTTTGCTTGGGGTTATAGGTTGTGTTGTTTACATTATCCGCAAGCGAAGAAGGGATGCTCAAATGGAGGAAGAGTCTATAGGCGAGGTACCAGGCATGCCGACTCGCTTTCCCTACGAAGAATTGAAAACCGACACAGAGAACTTCAGTAAAAAGCTCGGTGAAGGAGGATTCGGAGCAGTTTTTGCAGGGACTCTTCAAGACGGCTCAAAGATTGCAGTAAAATGTCTCGAGGGTCTTGGGCAGGTTAACAAATCATTCCTAGCTGAGGTTCAATCCATTGGAAGCATTCATCATGTAAATCTTGTTAGACTCAGAGGATTTTGTGCATGGAAATCACAACGCTTCCTCGTGTATGAATTCATGAGTAACGGATCATTAGACCGGTGGATCTACCATCAAGACCGAGAGCGCGTTCTAGAATGGGAATGCAGAAAGAAAATCATTCTTGATGTAGCCAAAGGTCTAGCATATCTTCATGAAGAATGTAGGCAAAAGATCATCCACCTAGATATCAAACCTCAAAACATATTACTAGACAGTGATTTCAACGCCAAAGTATCTGATTTCGGTTTGTCAAAGCTCATCGACAGAGACCAAACCCAAGTGATGACTACAATGAGAGGAACCCCGGGATATCTAGCTCCAGAATGGCTGAGCTCCATTATCACCGAAAAAGTGGACGTATACAGCTTTGGGATCGTTCTTTTAGAGATGTTATGTGGGAGGAAGAATTTCGACAGATCTCAGCCTGAAGAAAGCTGGCACTTACTTGGTGTCCTTCAAAGATGTTGCGAGAAAGGTACGCTGCAAGATATGGTTGATAAGTATAGTGAAGATATGCAGAAACACAGTTTAGAAGTTGTGGAGATGATGAAAGTGGCTTCTTGGTGTTTACAATACGATTATACGAAAAGGCCTTCAATGTCGACGGTGGTTAAGGTGTTAGAAGGCGTAATGAAAGTCGAATCCAGCTTGGATTACAACTTCACAGATCCTAGACTGCAGAACACAGCAGCTGAACATGATAAAGATTTGACACCATTGTTAGCTTCTGTTCTTTCTGGTCCTAGGTGAGGTTCTTGTGGATGTTTTTATGCACATTCTTATGTTTCATGGTTTTTTTATGTTATTTTCTTTATTAAACTTTTTTAACTAACAGATGTTGAGATTGTTTAAAGTAAAAACTGAATGAAAAGTTGATATTCCAAATGGCATCCAAAATATATGCCAATATATTTTTTAAGATACAATTAAAAACATTTTCTTCAAGCAAAGAAAAGGTGGGAAATGTGGAATACTTGACATGACACAACGACGACATAAAAATAATCAGTTTTTATGTACATTTGTCTAATTTGTTTAATAAATAGGTTGTGTTCGGGTTGTATTAATACTAAATAGGTTGACATTTTTACACTTTTTTAAAATCACTTTACGACATGCTACCCTTTGACTTTGACTTTGACTTTGACAAGTCGTTTGAATCAGAAGCTTAATTTTGTTAGTCATGATCAATATTTATATAACTTGGATCAATCTTTTAGTCTAAGTAATACAAGTGGTCGATCTCTGTTAGTTGACACCATATTATCTACTTAAGTTTGAGCGAATGGTTTTGAAGATGTTGCTAACATGTATCATGTATGTTGCTAATTAAGATTTATAATGAAAGGACAGTTATATAATAAAAGGATCAAAATCATCTCATATGAAATTTGTTGTGGAAAGCCATCTTCCTACCCATGAGTTTGAGGTTGCAGGAGTAATAAGACTCCATAAACCTAAAAGGAAAACCTTGGTTGAGAAATATATATAATGTATCTTCACTGGATACGCGTTGGTAATTTTATTAATTATCAATATATATTTTGTAATATTGGATTAACTTGGATTGAGTACTAAACGTTATTAGTTATTAACGAGTTAGGAGTTGGAGGTTGACTCGTTTAAGCTAATATCATTGCACGTCTTATGTTATATATAAATGTATATTTGTTATCAATGCATACATACATATATATTGTTATATAAATATGTATATGTGTGAATGTGTGATTATGTTTACATTATAATATATAAACTTTAGGTATGTGTTGGAATTGCACTTGTAGTGTATAGGTAAATTGAGTTTCATAATGGGCTTTTACATGTTCATTATGGGCTAGTGATTTTTCCAATTACTGTTTTTATTAATTGGACCGTAGCTATTTGGATACTCGAATAGAAGTTATGAGACAGTTTACTGGATACCAAAACAAGAATGTTATATACTCAATTTCTTCCTCTTTCCTAAGGCATGCATATATTCATCTTCTTCTTTCTCTCAAATTCATCTCCGCACCTATCTTAGGGGCTGTTTGACAGCCTCTTAATCAGCCTCTTAATGGTTCAGATGTCTGAATGGTTCAACACTTAATGGTTCAGACTGTTTGTTTCGCGAGCACATGTCTGAATGGTTAAGACATTTACCTCTGAATGGTTAAACATTATACTGATGCTGAATGGTTAAGAGGTCTAATGTTGAATGGTTAATACATATTATCTGAATTGGTCAGACATTTGCCTTTGAATAGTTAAACGATATACTAGCTCTTAATGGTTCAGACCTCTTAATGGTTCAGCACTTAATGGTTCAGACCTCTTATTGGTTCAGCACTTAATCATTCAGAAGTTGCCAAACAGCCCCTTAGATTTATCCGATAAAATAATTTGGAGTGCCTCAAATTGATTTTATTTGAGAGTGTCTTTCACAGGACTCTAAGATAATCCAAGACTTCGAATCATAATTTCTTTTTCCTTTTCTTCACGACGCCCACTGTAGATATCAACAATAAGCTGGGCATACTGATGCATATATGTTTATAAACCTTAGAACTATATGACTCTATGTCTACCAACATAATAATAAAGTCTAGTGCAGGTCTTGCTTCTGGTCCACAAATGGTGTCCATGATGGAACAGTTTTGTGTTACCTTAGTGAAATACTACCAAAAGTTGCTTTAGATTTGTATGATTATTAACTTTTCATTTTGCAATTTAATCTCATAAAATTTTATACTTTCAACTTTGGTCTCCTATACTTTTCATATTTTGCTAATTTTCATCTTACGTTCGTTCTAGGTTTTGCAAGTTAACACGACACAAACATGCATGTGCATCACTTTTACGTTTCACTTTACGTTTCATTTAAAATTTTGTGAGTTAATACATCTAAACATGCGTGTGTGGTTTATCGTTTTACGTATATTTTTCCCCTTTAACAGGTTCGTCGCAACGCGTGAGTCTTAAATCAATTTAGTTATATTTTTATATGTTTTACGCTTTGGTCTTATTTTTTTCGTATTAACACTCTGCAATTTTGGTGTTGATTGTCATTAATGATGGTGTAACATTAGTGTTATTTTGCACGGTTTTACGCCCCTCGCAATGCGGTGAGCTTAATTGTAGTTTCTACTATATGCAACAACTTGGCATAAGTGAAAACTTCATCGTTAGTGGTAACTTGCATCAATGGCAACTAGGTATCAGCAACATGTGTGAACCAACGGCAACTTGAGTGATGGCGGTAACTAATAATTGCTAATAGACCAATCATCAGCAGTAACTGAGTTATTGTTGAAGGAGTTAACGTCGTTAGTTTTTCCCGTTGATGTAATTAAATAACTAGAAGAGGTGTGAAGCTTACATGTTGGTTAATGAATTGTGGTTCTGATCATGCTTTGGATTGACATTGTTAATGTTCATTTAAGAATATTTGTAATACCTATTGATAAGAAGTTGGAAAATAAATTATTTACGGATCGATCAAAAGAAACCGTTTTATAATTGATGTCCAGTAATTGTCTATTTTTTCTTTATCTTTTATTTCATAGTTAACAAGTTTGGTTTTGGTTTTATATAAGAGTGAATAAAAAGATTGGAGAAGGGTAATGATAACTAATGAATAAAGTTTTACATTTTATAATATTAATAAAAGTATATTGGTATAACTAGAAGAATATAATTGTACAATAAGATATAAAGTACTTATCAAATAAACAAACCCTTTTAAACTACTACAAAAAGTAACGACAAAATGAACATATATAAAAGATTAATGAAAATTTATTTTTGTTTTTAATAACTTAGTCCATAATCTAACTCTTAAGATCTGAATTTATCTTCATATTTATAAAAAAACTTATTTGTTGTTTCAAATTGATTAATAAGACTCCAGAATCTAACAACATTTACTTATACTTGGAGTGTAGCTGGTGCAATGGTTAAGTACTTGGGTTTTTTTAATCTGACACCCTGGGTTCGAATCTACCGACTTGCAACTTTTGTTTTTTGTTTTCTTTTACTCTTTTGATATTTCTTTTTAGCAATCACTTTTAATTTTTCTTGAGTGATTGTCACGTCAACGTTACGTTTATTTACGTCGTAACGTACTAGACATAGTACTCTTTTCTATTTATACCAGATCGTCGCAAATTAACACGTTTCTTTTTATGTACTTAACCACGTCAACGTCACTGTAGTAACGTGCATAACAAGGTTTGAAAAAGCGCCGCATCACGTGAGCTTAATTTAAAAATAAGAGTTGCTTTACGTTTTGACGTTAATAATTTAGTTCGGATACTAGCGAGACGATTGTAATCTATACTTTATCATGCCGTATATGGTATTGCTGCAAGTGCTTTTTTACGTTTAGAAATTGGTCTACGTTTCGACGTAAATTTTATTTAAAAAAGAGTGGGGTCTAATATAAAACGTGTTCATTCAGTGGTATAACTTCAAGTTCTCTACGATTTGACATAAATTTAATTTAGAATTGAGTCGATTGTAATCTATATTTTATCATGCCACGTTCAATGCCGCCGTAACGCGCGGCGGGTAAAAAAGCTATTCAAAACAATTACAAAGTTTATAATATTTCTAGAAGGAGGATTGTCGAATTTGAGTGAATAAGTTGGAATGTCAAACTCTCTTCACCAACCACACTACATATATCATAAATGCTAATTTGGCTGTTAATTATTGTGATTTGTGACGATATGTTAATTCCCTTCGTTTTGTTTATTCACTTATATCCTTGAATTTCTAGGTTTCTTACAAAGAATGAGATGTAATGGTATTGCTCCGGTAATAATGAAACATGATGAATTATCTTACTAAGTGAAAACAACATACGAAACTATCATAATATGACACATGTCTTGGGCGAGATGTATATAATATGTAATAAATTAATATTATAATCACACTACCTATTGCCACCATCTTGTAATCACCATGTTATAAAATCAGGCTACTTACGTACAATGCTCTAAAATCACATTATAATCAACATTTTTCAGAAAATTTGTTTTTAAATAAAATTATATAGCAATATCATATTCGAATTAAAGATAGTTGAAGTTAAATTTTATGACATAATGTGTTTATAAATTTATAAAATATATAAAATATTTTTGAGTTAAAAAAGAAAACGAGACTAAGAAAAGTCAATGATTATGATAACTCTCATATTGTGCTCATAGATTAAAGCTAACGGATATTATAAGCTTGGTCATCTGAGCAAACCCCTTAGATATTTACCATTTACCCTAATGTTTATATAATAAATTTTATATGGCTATTCTACTTATTTTAAACAAAAAATAACTAAGATTGGTATTATTTATAATCTTAGAGTTAATTTCAATTTTGCTCCCCAAGGTTTGACTAAAGTAACTATTTTTCTCCAAAGATTAAAAACATCAATTTACCTCCAAAAGTTTCATATGTTGTTTTAGTTTTATTCCAAAAGTTGTATTATTTTGGATAAAGTTGAAACAACTAATAAAAATTTTGGATTAAAATTAAAACAACATACGAAACTTTTGGAGGTAAATTGATATTTTAATCTTTTGAAGGAAAATGGTTATTTTCAACAAATCTTAATAAGTAAAATCAAACTTAACTCATAATCTTATCTTATACTGAAATTACTCACCAATCTTTTTATATAATTGAATGGTCAATTTCACCACAAATAATCCTTCTAAAATGAATAATTATGTTTACATGGTTGGTGCAATGAGGATGTGACCATTAGTGAATGACAATTAAAACATACATATTGGGGAACATATCTAATTACTTAATCCACATTTAAATAGTCGAGTGAATATCACACTTCTATAAGTACTCATCATTCTCCATATATCATATCGTACAACACCAAATCATTAACTCTAAAACCTCTAGTTGGACACCCCACCCCTCAAATATGGAGGTTAATACAATGTGTTATGTTGGGTGTGTAATAGTAATGTTGGTCTCATTTGCATTGAGACTTTTGAACTTGGTGTGGTTCAAACCGAAAAAAATGGAGAGGTTTCTAAGAGAACAAGGTCTTGAAGGTAACTCTTATAAGTTTCTATTTGGAGACTTGAAAGAGATGGTGAAGTTGATAGTTGAAGCTAAAGCTAAACCCATCGGTATGACCGATGATATAGTTCCTCGTGTCTTGCCTTTTGTCCATAAGGCTGTCGCGACTCACGGTATGTGCAAGTGCTTGTAATGTTTGTTGAGTTGTGTTTGATATAGATTGTTATAACATTATTGACAGGTACTTGACCGAAGTTTATGACCCAGAAAAATAAAATCAACAATCAATTAACGACGTAAACAAACTATTGCAAAATTGATAAATAATTCAGTTTTGGTCACAAACCGGTCACTAGTTTTACAATCTTAGTGCGCAATTAAGTCACTCAGTTTTTATGTTTTATTTAAATTAAAATTTTTAACATGTTTTTCTTTTTACTTTAATTATGAAATATTTTTTTTTTCTTTTTCTCTTTTTTTATGCTGCTGTGAAGTGGTGACATGATTTTTGGGTATTTTTAATTTATTTTTAATATAATTAATATGATTTTTTTATTTTTAATATAATAACATATATTTAAAATCTCAACCTTCATATCTTCTCTTTCATTTCTTTCTTGACACTAAAAAAATAAAAAAAATCAGGTGATGACTCCATTTGATAATTTAATGATTCAATTTTAGTAAAATATGCTTGAATAACTTAATTAATATACATTTAAAATTTGATTACTATTTTATGATATAATTCCCTATAAAAATGATCCAACATTGAATATTATATAAGTTATTATAATATAACTATTGCATGTGTTAAAGAATATTCATTTCTAAGATTAATAGTTTAAGCGTTATTACCTTATGACATCAATCATCAATGTTTATATTATAGTTTAGATCTAACTAGTATTAAGGCGCACGCGTTGCAGCGAGAGACGTAAAATCATGCCAAGTAACATTAATGGCACACCAACATCAGTGACCACCAACACCGAAAAAAATCATAAAAACGTAAAAAAATATATCGAATGAAAAGTAGACGTAAAAACGTTGAACCACGCAGTGACGTTGCAAGCGGAACATAAAACATATAAAACAATACTTAAATCGATCTAGGATCAGCGCGTTGTGACGGGCCCGTTAAACTGAAAAAAATAAGCGAAAAAACGTTGAATTACACATGCGCGCTACGGCGTGTTAACTCGTAAAATTTAGATCGAAAAGTAAAACGAAAAATTTGTAACATATAAAAAGTATATGAGATCAAAGTTAAAGTAAGAAAACATTAATGGTAAATTGTAAAAGATGTAAAAGTATTGAGTTAAAATAAAAAAGTTGAAGATTAAAAAATAGGAAAAAAGTAAGTACAACCTATAAAACACATAGTACAACTTATAATACATACAAAACTTGATAATTAGTATAATATAAATTTAGTATTAGGAATCACAATCCAAATATATGTTTACACCAACTAAGGTTAAGGACATATATACAAAATAACATCAACTCTATTTCAATTGATTGATTTATACTTAAAGAAGGTAATCTATTATAATTGAAAAAAATATGTATTTGCTTAATCACTTTAATGAAGAATAAAAATAAACTAGCAAGTTATGCACGATGTAAGGTCGCATGATTCGGTTTTGAATATGATTCATGTCGAAATGTAGGAAAAAAATAGTATTATTATAATGGCATATTTAGAATTTTATAAAAATATTATATACTCAAATTTATAAAAGTTATGCACCATTACATTTTTAATGTGCAGAAAAAACAAAACAACAACAAAATATAAACAAACAAAAAAGTTAAAAAAGAAAAGGAAAAAAAAAAGAATACACATGACAAGTGTTATGTAGTAATAGTTCTATTCATCATCCGCGTTTTCTAATAAGTTATTGAGTTCTTTTAGTAATATATTTTGTTTTAATTAGTTTAAATTTTTAATCTTTTTTTTAAGAATTATATTTATATGAAATTATCAATGCATAATGCATAAAATAGCTTAAAATATACATATCTTTATTTGACTTATTTGTGTACGTAGGTAAAATTTGTTTCACATGGATGGGGACCAAACCGGTGGTACAAATATCTGAACCGCTTATGATACGAGAGATATTCGCTAACTATCATCAGTTCCAAAAACCAAGTGTTAACAATCCCTTAACAAAGCTGCTAGCAACAGGACTAATCGACACCGATGCCGATCGATGGATCAAACATAGGAAAATCATCAATCCTGCTTTCCATTTCGAGAAACTTAAGGTTTCTTGTTCTTGCCTAAATTATGTTTTTGAGTTAAAAAACATGATTAATTTTAAGATAATAATATTATTTGGTGGCAGCATATGGTACCTGCATTTTATGTTAGTTGCAATGAGATGATCAATAAATGGGAAGAAATGTTATCTGGTGATGAGAACTCATGTGAAGTGGATGTATGGCCTCATCTTCAGTCATTTAGTAGCGATGTGATATCACGTACAGCGTTTGGTAGTAGTTTTCAGGAAGGAAGACGAATATCTCGACTTCAACAAGAACAAGCTGAGCTTGTCATAATGGCTGAACAATCGTTTTACTTTCCAGGATCTAGGTGAGTAAATTTCATCACACTATTTGAAAAGCAATCATTGATAAGTCGTTGACATATAATAATGCAAACACCATGAAGTAATATGTATTATTAATCAACTATTTATAGAAAAACTATAAATATAACTACCAAAGAAATCTAATCAAATTATATATTCTAATTATTGTAAAGGTAATATTACAATAAATACTGTAATTGATTCCATAGATTTTTGCCAACGCGATCCAACATGAGGATTAAAGAAATTGAGCGAGAAGTGAGGGCTTCGATAAGAGGTATAATCGACAAGAGGGTAGCCATGATGAACAATGTTGGCGACGTTGATAATGAAGATCTTTTAGGCATTCTTTTGGATTCGAACTACAATGAAATCAAACACAATGGGAACAGTTATTTTGGACTAAGCATAGAGGAAGTCATTGAAGAGTGCAAACTTTTCTACTTTGCTGGTCAAGAGACCACTTCCAATTTGCTTGTTTGGACTATGATTCTATTAAGTCAATACAAAGATTGGCAAACACATGCTAGAAATGAAGTTTTAGAACTACTTGGGGAGAAGAAACCCGGTATTGATGATCTAAGTCGTCTAAAAGTTGTAAGTTTTCGTACTTAGTGTTCTTACTAGTATACCATGCGAGGTAGATATATCCCCTCAAATATAACCGATTTGATTTTAAAAGAAAACAGTTTACGTTGTCGAATTGTGCGTATGCAAACAAAAGGAACCCGTTTTCTTGGTAAAAACATGTGTGAATCTATCATTACTATCACTACTAGAAAAATAACTTTCACTCATGGGTGGATGTATCTAAAAGATGGATCAAAATACAAAGAAAATAAAAAAAACACTTTAGTGGCCGTCACTGTTCCGCCAGTGATTAGCCATCGTCGATCTGTCAGTGAAACGTTCATAGTTGATCTGTTGGTGAAAGGTCCTCTGTCTGAAATCAGTCGATGATACTGCCATGACGTTCAGATGATGCTCTCCGTTGATGGCGTGTGTATAGACGATCCATCGACAATTGTTGTCGGTGGTCCATCAGTGAAGTCTTACCAATACCTAGTTTCCCCTAAGGACCTTCATTCAGGAATTACCAATTGATGGATCCTATCTTCACCGAACAACTATGAACAAGTTGGTTTGTCACTAGCTAGAAGTCCTCTAATTTATATCGTATAAAAAGAAACATATTTTTTTAGTATGTATCCTTTCGCGTTGGTAATCATTTACCTATATGCTTCATGCCTCACTAATAATAGCATAAGTGCATAGATTTCTCTCAAATACTTTGTTTTGTAGGTAAATATGATTATAAATGAAGTTCTTAGACTATATCCCCCAGGAGCAGCATTAGGAAGGATGATACACGAAGAAACAAAACTAGCGAACATAACATTACCGGCCGGAACACATATCCAATTGAACACCATCCTTTTGCATCATGATCGCGATCTATGGGGACACGATGTGAAGGAGTTCAACCCTGAGAGATTTTCTAAAGGTGTGTCAAACGCGACGAAAGGACAAGCCTCATACATTCCATTCGGAGGGGGGCCGCGTATATGTATTGGGCAAAATTTTGCGATACTGGAAGCAAAAATGGCGCTCGCTATGATTCTTCGACGCTTCTCTTTTGAGTTATCTCCTTCATACTCACACGCTCCACACCTCATTGTCACGTTACAACCTCAGTTTGGTGCACACTTAATTCTACATAAATTATAAGTGGTCAATTGCATGTTTGTAGACTACTATTGGTGTATACCATTTGATCTATTTGGTTGTAAAATATGTAATAATCAAATTATATACATATATTAATTGTTTTTCTTATGCTCCTCGTTTTTTAATTTGTTTGGTTTTCACTAGTTATTAGAGCTTTGAGCTTTACCCATACGAAAATGGAAGTTTAGACTTTAGAGCATTACATATTGAGATGATGAAACACTGAAAAGCATACGAGATCGACTTATCTTGAACCGGTCATAAAACAAGTCCGATTACGCGTATGTAGATTTTTTTCATTTGAACTGGTCGGACCGGTGAACTGGACTAATGGTTGGACAGGATTTCATAATTTTATTTTAATTTTTAATTTTTTAAAATCTCAATTTCTTTTTAGTTTAGTATTCCATGATCCATATTTAGTTATTCAAGTCTTCATATCTTGTTAAAAATAAAATATCCATATCAAAACGTATAGTAATTTATTATTTTTATATTTTATTAATATTAACCTCTTATTTCTTTTTGACGTCATCCGGTTCAAACAATCTAATTGGTTCGACCAATAAACCGGGAAGACAACTGGTTCACCATCCGGTATGGTTCTAAAAAGATCGCATAAAAGCAAAAGGAGGTTGAATGAAAACGATGAGTATTTTTCTTTCTTGGTAGACGAGTTGAAAGATGGACGAGGGTGGTGATGTGATAGGAATGATAATCTGGGGTAAGACGAGTATACTCAATAGTCTTCTGCGCTCGTCAAGAAGTATTTCAAGAATTTGTGCTTTTAAATTAAAAACCAGCACAAGGAAACCGATCGATAAAATTAATATTTTAAAGTTTAATAATAATTTAATTTACCATTTACTTATTGCATTTTTTACTTATAAATTTTTTTAATGGAAGTTAGCCTTAGACCCCATACTCGTTACAAAACTGATACCATAGTCTCCAAACTTTATACTAAAAAAAGTTAGTAGCTAAACTTGTGAACCGCGCTAAACTATGTGAATTATTTGTATAGTTAACTCTTATTGTTATTGTTACTATTATTCTTGTTGTTGTTATTATAAATGAAACAATATAAGTTTTCATTCATTAAAATAGATTTTGACATAAAAACCACTCTACACCAAACACATTGGCATTACTTCAACACACTAAACAAACAAGAATCAAATCACCTAACAGAAGGCCAATAACTCAGGGTCCTTTAGAACCATCTCCATATCTTGTATTTCTAATGACACCAACACTTCAATCCCATCACGATTTGGAGTGTCCATCAACACGATCACATTCTTTAGAGGACCACCAACACTCACTTTCACAGGCTTCCCCCACCCGAAATCAATCTCGTACGCCGGTAATCCATACAAATTAGTGTATAAATAATTCCCATCAAGTCTTTCTACCGTCTCCAACATAGCAGCCTCATTGGAACACCTCCCAGCAACCACTTCAATCGCGGTTTCAAGATTACTTATACGTCGAAAATTCATCTTTGCTTTCCTGAGTTCACCGATGAACCTATCTGGCACGAGATCACTTTGATCGCGTGTAGGGAAGTCTGTCATCAAGAAAAGGTTTCCTACGGTTGTCATAGGCAAAGTGTCCGCCAAAGTGTTTCTCAAACTCATTAGTTGAGAAACGCCCTTCGCCTTGAAAGTTCTTGATGCTGCCACTAGACGGTTTTGTAGTAGCCACGTTAGAGCTTCGACTCGAGTAAGGTTCGTGATCGGTTGTTGGGCTTTCGAGGTCATGGATTCGACGTGTCGTTTAAGGTTATTAAGTTTTGTGTTAGGGAATATAAAATTCCTTTTGACATAATCACCATGTTGTTTTCTAAGTGATAAGGCAAGTAGGTTAGTGACATTATAACAATTTTTTTTGCTGCTTATGGAAAAATAGAAAAGCTCATCGTGGCAAAGAAAATAAAAGTATTATTTTTAGTTACGCGGTAGTTGAATATAGAAACACATACAAATCGAAATTTGCCCATATCGGTGTGGGGAACATTATGAAGTATCTTGCTATATATACATTGAAACGTAGAGCAATTTGAATTTATACCGTTTAATGAAAACGTATGATATTCGACTTGACTCCAAAAAAAACTTACATCAAAACGTAGCCCAACTCAAAACATATATAAAAACAATCATGTGCGGCGGCGACGTATGTGACGTTATAAAGCATAGACTACAACTGTCTCGACTTTTCCAGACTAAATTTATGTCGAAATGTAAAGTAACTCAAATTTATACCGTTGAATGAAAATATACTTTATTTGACATGACCTGTTTCCAAAGAAAATACACATCAAATCGTAGACCAACTTAAAACATACTTAAAAATAAGCACGGAATCGTTTTATATTTGACCGAACATATGTTCGAACAAAATTTAAGTTAAACGGACTCGAATCTATACCGACATGCATATAAAAATAAGAACATATGCCTTGAAACTAAGGATTAATTAAAATAACTGTAAAGTTGAAGGATTAATATGTAAAATCAATAATACTTATAAAAAAGAAAGAAAATTAGAAAAAGCCCGACGATCGAACATGGGACCTGTAGCTTATGTTGATAAATCACTTTCAATGTATGTCATAAGTCATTCTCAATATATAAAATTGCTATCCGATCTTTATAAATAAATATAAGTATAATATTTTAATAGAATCTTAACATATTATAATTTATGTGTATTTATATAAAAGTCTTATAGCTTTTGGAAATTAATATTTGATTTCCGTCTATGAATTTCCTTTACATTTGTTAATGTAAGACAAAAACAGAATTACAAGTATAAAAGATCAAATTTTCCATACTCTTATCTCATTGGCAACTTTATTTATGTAAAACACGAGGGCGGTTTAATGGGTTTTCTTCTAAAGCAGTTGCTTTAGGTTCTTATTTTTATAGATTTTTATTTATAAACTTTTTATATATGTATATTTATATGTAACTAGGTTTTTATTGGGCTGTTGGGTATTATTAAATGGAACAAAAGGAAACGGGGAGAAAAAAAAAGACGTTGCTATTGCTTTATTAATTGGGCAGCACTATTCATCGTACTCGAAATCAAAATCTGAATAATCAATTAATAGTTCATTGCTTTTTTGTAACTGTACATCTTCGTTGATTCAACTATTTTGAATAATGACTTCATGTTCATCTTCGAAATTCGAAGGCACTCATCTTGTAACCATGTTGGCTTAATTTTCTTTTAATATTGATCAAAATTCAAAATATCTGTTTATTTTGTCTTTCTTTTAAGTTCTAGATTTTTCTTGAATACTTTGTGTGTTTGATTAAGTTTATTGAAAATTTTGCATTTCTTCGTGAAGTTGTGAATATACATTACTTTTGTTTTTATGTATTGATTATTAAAAATAAAATTCTTGATTTAATCAAAGATTATTAAGAATCTAGGCGTTAACTTAATAACATTAACAAGTGAAGTTAGATGTGAACAGTAACTGCTTTTTAGAGGACCACATGTCATTATCTCTCGAGCACAAATGATTACGCCGCCTCCAAACCCTTACCACTCTTTCTTTTTGCGATATGAAACAACCAAAAACTGTCGTCGCCGCCACCAGCGCACCGCGAAGACGACAACATCACCACCTTGGGTTCCCAGAAACCTGGTAACGATGCTGATGCATGTAAGAGTGCTAGTCTCCGGAAGCAGTGACGTTAGTGGCAACAACAAACCCGACCCTCAAATCGCCTCCCTCACCTACCAACATCAGCCACACATGCAGACACCGAAACCACCATCGATACCCATAGAGACATCCGATGCACACACATAGACGACGGTCGGCCGATAGACCGGCGATTTCGTACATGGGGTCGGGATGTCAGCGAAAAAATATGGGCTTTCTCTCTCTAAGAATGAACTTGAAGGATAAGAGGGAAGTTTTCTCTTCTATATCATTTAAAAACGTTTCAGAGGGTGGGGGAAAATGTGAAGGGGACGGATCATAAATATGGAACACTTTGTGGCTAATATCAAAACCCACAAAAACCCACTATTCCTCGCATTGTTTATTTATATATAGAATAATTTTCAAAATTAAATTAATTTAAGAAAAAATATATATCAACCTAAATTTATATTCAAAATTGTTTTTTTCCATAAATGTCTAAACTAAGAGATACAAAAGCAATTATAATTATATACAACCAATGCCGTCCTGCGGCTTTTGTGTTTTATATTTGCAATTTGTTGAACCAACAACCTTACACTTAGGGGTGTGTAATGGGTCAAACCCAGACCGGACCAGCTAGAACCAGCTCAAACTGATGACCAAAATGTACGAGATTTAAGGACCAAAGACCGGACCTTATAAAGATGTCGTGGTTAATTTTAAAAAAAATCCTTAAAAGTTTAAATGTAAAATTATTATAAAAAGAATAAAGCAATTTTTTTTATTAGTTTGAAGGAAACGAAAATTATTGTGATAATATTAAGAAAAAACCTTCACTACTCTTAATCTTTTCTATTTGTTATGTATAATGATCGGGTGGGTGTTATCGAGCCTTTCGACCTGCCTTAAACACCTCAATATTTGTGTATTTTATTATTATAACTATGTAAATATTTAGTGATTATATACTTGATTGTTTAAATAAAAAGAATACTTAAATCAAATATTATTGAGTTATAAAAATATAAATAATAAATGTATGTATTTTAATATTAGTTTAAAGTATTATAAATAAGATAATACTTAACATAAATATATATTAAATAATGTATTAATTAGGATAAATTTATTATATAGGGGCAAATTATGAACTATTATATATAGCACTTACACCTTATGTTTATAAAAATTATATTAGACGTTTTAAATTTGAAGTAATTAATATTACAAGTGTGTCCTCATTAAATGATTTATATAATAGTATAGATATACATATATATATTATTATTATCATCATTATTATAAAAGTATTTAGCTTTTATATAGTTAAGTATTCAAATAATTAAGATAATACTTATTAATAAATTTAAATGTTAATTTAAAGAATTATAAATAATAAAATATAATAATGAATTAAATAATCTCATATTATTAAATAGAGTATTAATAATATGCATTAATGTATTTATTAATTAGAAGAAGTTTATTAAATGAGAAACAAAATAAAAATGATTGCATAAAACACGTGTATCTAATTAATGTTTAATAAATTGTATTAAGTATCTTTATTTTTTAATAAAAATACATTTTTTCCAATATTATTGTTTTATACAGTAGTATAGATTATTGTTATTATTATTTTTGTTTTAGATTGTGTGGGTTAAGTTTTGTATATTTCAGTACTTATTATTATTATCATTTTAAACAAAACAATATAACTTCCCATTCATTAAAACATATTTTTGACATACAAACCACTTTACTCCAAACCCCTTCAAATTGTTTCAACACACTAAACAAACAAGAAACAAATCACCTAACACAAGGCCAATAACTCAGGGTCCTTTAGAACCATATCCATATCTTGTCTTTCTAATGACACCAACACTTCAATCCCATCACGATTTGGAGTGTCCATCAACACAATCACATTCTTTAGAGCTCCAGGAACACTCATTTTCACAGGCTTCCCCCACCCGAAATCAATCTCGTACGCCGGTAATCCATACAAATTAGTGTATAAATAATACCCATCAAGCCTTTCTACCGTCTCCATCATAGCAGCCTCGGAACACATTTTCCCAGCAATCGCTTCGATCGTGGTTTCCAGATCACTAATTTGTCGAAAATTCATCTTCGCCTTCCTGAGCTCACCAATGAACGTATGTGGGGCGAGATCACTTTGATCGCGTATTGGAAAGTCCATCGGCAAGAAAAGGTTTCCTACGGTTGTCATAGGCAAAGTGTCAGCCAAAACGTTTCTCATACTCATTAGTTGGCAAACGCCATTCGGTTTGAAAGTTCCTGATTTCGTATTGGAAGATGCTGCAGCCACTAGACGGTTTTGTAGTAGCCATGTTAGAGCTTCGACTCGTGTAAGGTTCATGATCGGCTGTTGAGCTTTCGCGGCCATGGATTCGATGTCGCGTTTGAGGTTATTAATCTTTGTGTTAGGGAATATAAAATTCCTTGTGATAGACTCACCATGATGTTTTCTAAGTGATAAGTCTTTTGGCAGAATAATATTTCTAGTTTGATGGGAAATAAAATGGGGATTCATGTGTAATGTATCTTTTGGAGAACGTGTCATTGTGGCCCAATGATTAAAAAAATGTAACATAGTGCATGCATCTGCAATCTTATGAGATAAAGATGCTGCTACCGCAACTCCTCCACAGGCGAAACGACTTACTTGTACGGTTAACGGGCTAGTGCTCGTGCTATTCTTTTCATCCTTACGGTTCGTGTTATACCAAACCAGATTATCCGGAATGAACTGATCCAGATCTTCCTGCTGTGAATGTTTGAGGAAATCTGAAAGCTGACAATCTTTGTATGCTTCAATAAACTCAACACCCTCGTCACTGCAGTCGACGTAGGTCGGGCTGCTCTTCACCAGCCTACCCGCAAACGGATAGTACTGTGATAATGTTTGTGATAACGAGTTTTTCAACTCGAGGTGCTTCTTATCATGGCCAAAATTTTGATAGAATAGAACAACGGGCATATACGAGTTCATCGCGATTTGATCAAGGAACGAGAGATTATACGTTTTGAGGTGAGAAGGGGTTGGAGAAGAGGGTTTGATGATATCTCTAGATGCAAGTGTTTGAAGTTGCCTTCTACCAAACCTCAAGAGCTTGTTCATAACCATGGTTATAAGAAAAGAAAGTTTATAATTAGTCTATAATAATAATTAGTTAGACGATCATTGTAAGATTATTGTTCATCCTTTTATAGCCAGTATTAATTAGTATGCAAGAAATTATCATATATGTTCCTTGAGCGGCCATGGATTAAAAAAGGTATTAATAAAGGCAGTTTTTGATTGTCCTAACGTTAGTTAGAATATGTAACACACACACATATATGTAAATATTGTTGGGTATAATGTGTATTATATAATTGCTGAAGATAATGTTGCTTCCATAAGACAACAACTAGTCTAAAATATTAAATATTAAGTTGAAGAAAAGATGGGGTGGGATTTGTGTTATATAATGTTTGAATTGGTCTCACTTGTGACTTGGTAATTGGGAATGGACCTAGTAAAAGGGGCTTTATAACAATTTGATTGATAAAGACTTCTTCGTGTACCTTGGACATGTTGACAGAAAAGCGAAGGGATCATTCGTTTTAAAGTCGGAAATTTTTTTGTTGCTTATGGAAAAATAGAAAAGCTCATCGTGACGATGACAATAAAAGTAATTTTTTTAGTTACGCGATAGTTGAATATAGAAACACATACAAATCGACATTTGCTCATATCGGTGTGAGGAACAGAACATAAATATGAGAATGAAAGTTATTTAAGTATTTGTTACATGTATTATTTTAATTGTTAAAAGGTTATTTAAGTATTTGTTACATATATGTTGAACATAAATACGAGAATGAAGAGTCTTTCGTATACGTAACACTATGTCAAATGAAAAATGGTTACGTATACGTAACCAATATGTGACGTATATGTAAAACCATGTTATGGTTTTTTATTTGATTCATACCCTTATTAATATACACACACACAAATATAAAGGGTAGTTATAAAAAAATTATAGGTTATGTGACCGGTTTTATTGATTTTCTCTAGTTTTCACATAATATTATGGTTTTATTAAGATCCATCCTCTATAGATATATCAATAGAATATCATGTGATACATTTTTGTTAAGCAGAATGGGAGTATAATAGAATTATTTCTTATAATATTAAAGATTAAAACTTGCAATCCTTTATATGTTATCTTAAAATTATTACAAAATGACAATCTTGTCTTAAAAAGATGTTTTATATAGATAGTAATAAATAATAGATGATATAGATATAAATTATTATAATATGTATTATTAGCTTTGGTCGGTCCAACAGCTAAACATAAGGTACAACTTCCGGAAGCACAGGTCATGGTCCCACACAGAAGTACAAGTTTTGAAGAGAGAAGTACAAGTGATAATGCAACGCTTTGCTACAGTAACCGTTGGTTATTGGTTAGGGTTTAATCACCTGCTCCGCACTCATGCTTCGTGACAGATAGTAGGGATGAGCATTTGGTGCCCAGTACCCGTACCGGTACCCATACCGTACCGGTACCGGTACCCAGCTGGTACCGAAAATATGTATAAGGTACCGGTACCGGTACTTGATTTTCTTATATTTCGGGATCGGTACTCGCCGGTACCGGTACCGGTACTTTGCCCAAAAGTCCCGTATGGTACCCGATAGTACCTAAATACGAATAGTCTATTTTGAAAAATAGGAACAATATAGTGATCAAATCGAAGATTATCTTTCTTTGGTATTTTAAAACTTTTGGTATTGGTATTGATTGTATTGGTGTTTATTATTTTTGGGTGAAACTCATCACTATGAAGCAAAAACAATTTACTATTTTTTGTCAATGTTGTTTTACAATTGATAAGTAGTAAGCATGTGTGGAATTTTTTATATTTAGAATGCATGGTCAAATCTATGTACTATTTTTATTGGACATTTGATATTTTATTTTTGTTTAGTTATTATAAACTTTTAGAGGTATTGGGTACCAAACATGTATTGGGTAACAGGCACAAAAACAGGTACTAGGTACCGTAACTAAACATGATTCATGCAACAAGCCTAAAAAATAATGTTGTGGATGTAACAGGTACCAAAGAGGTATTGGGTACCGAAATACCGGTACCGTACCGGTACCAATACCTGTACCCATATACCAAAATCGGTACCGGTACTCGTTTTTATAAAATTCGAGACCGGGTACTTTCGGTACCGATACCGGTTCGGTACAGGTACGGTACCGAGCTCATCCCTAACAGATAGATCTATAGAGGAAGAGAGAGTGAGATAGATCTATCACCGCTTTCAGAGCTACGACAGCGGGCCTTACCATCCCCGTCGCCTTCACCGCTTAAGAACCCTTTTCTCTTAACATGCGTGATCTGGTAATTGTAGTATCCAATCTGACAATCACCACCGGAGTAGTCGGATCTCCTTTGGTCGCCGTGATGGCCTACCAACGACAAAGGAAGATGAAAGTTCAAAGGTCCAACAACGGACGAAATGTCGTTGATGTGGCTGTAGTTTAATTGGTGCTACGATGATGGTGGTGCACTAGTGCTGGTTGTGAAGTCAGAAGAGAAGGGTTAATTAATGGTGTTTAGATTGTGAGGGAGATGAAGGTGAAAAGATAGAGAATATAAATATAAAAAATGATATCATGTTAGATTTTCGAGGGGCTCATCCTCTGTCTTCTTCTCAAAACAAGAAAACTTTTCTAATTTTTTTATATTATGTTAGTGTATAATAAAAAAAGTTATATGATGTAAACTAATAAAATATTTCTAAATCATTTTTGGTACAATATAATATAAGTTGCACACATTTCGCGTTTAACATTTATTTATTTTAATATTTTAAAATTTAGTTTTAGATCTTTATACAATTATAATATTTAAAATATAAATAGTAACACTATATTAGTATTTATTATAATGTTTAATACGTAATTAAAATACTTATTCGATAGTATAACAATTTTACAAATTGATTGTTATCTTAATATTTATTAATATCTGAATTTATGTTACAAAAATAGTTAAAACGAATACAACTTATGTACATTCATATTTTTGTTTTTTAATTCTTATAATTTCTTGCTTTTTTATAGAAAAACCCTTAATATTAATTTTTTGGCGTGGCAAGAAGATCCCGCGGCAACGCGCGGGAGCCAATACTAGTTATTATTATCATTATTATAAAAGTATTTAGTAATTATATAGTTAAGTATTCAAATAAAATAATACTTTTTATAAATTTTATTATTATTATTATTATTATTATTATTATTATTATTATTATTATTATTATTATTATTATTATTATTATTATATTATTATTATTATTATTATTATTATTATAAAAGTATTTAGTTAAGTATTCAAATAAGGTAATACTTATTTATAAATTTATATGTTAATTTGAAATATTAAAAATTATATAATATTTCATGTAGTGAATTAAATAATCTTACAATATTAAATAATGTATTAGTCAATGTATATTTACAAGAAGTTTATTAATAAGAGGTAAAATAAAAATAATTTATAATATTAAATATTTGTACCTAATGTTTAAAAAGTTGTATTGGGTGTCTTAATTTTTTTATAAAATTACATTTGTATCTTAAGTTTTTGCTTTATATAGTAGTATAGTGGACACTCGCGCTTCGCAGCGGTTTGATTTTAAATGTATATGTGAACGTCGCAATGATAGTTTATGGGATTATCATGATTTCAATGAGTTCAATGATATAACCGCTCGGATTCTTATGGATATCTACACATGCTTTAGTGATGCGTTATTATATCATCATGATATTTTTATCAAACATATGATATTTAATAAGTTGTGGATATCAAGTAAAACAAATACATTAAAAGTATTTGAATAAAAACTATTATAATTAAAATGTAGAACATTGTATTATAATAAATTTAAATGTCATTTTCAAGTATTACAAATAATATAATATTTAATTTATTGAAATAAAAAAATCACATTTTAGATAATGTATTAATAATGTGTATTAAATAGTGTATTAATTAAAATAGTTTATTAAATAGGGGTAAAAATGAAACTATTGTATAGGGCACTTGTACTCTATGCTTAAAATATTATATTAGGCGTCTTATAATTTAAGTAAAATTATTATATTGTACTACTAAGATGTATTATATAGTAGTAAAGATAAAGATAAAGATATATATAGAATCTTAACATATTATAATTAATGTTTTTTATATAAAAGTCATTAAAGCTTTTGGAAATTAATATATGATTTCCGTCTATGAATTTCCTTTACATTTGTTAATGTAAGACACAAACAGAATTTTAAAGTATACAAGAAGCTATGTTTAATTTTTCCATACTCTCTATCTCATTGGCAGCTTTGCTTATGTAAACACACACTATTAGAAAATATGGTTTTGTTTCCTACAGGTTTTCGGACAGCTTTAGTATAGATCGGAACTAACTATTAGTTTGTTCTTTACTTACAAAGACCCCCCTTCAATTGTAAGATGTTGCTACACAAATCTTAATCAAGAGATTAAGGCTTAGGAGCAGTGTGAGAGTGAGGCTTTTACCAAAGATCAAGTTAGGACTTGGTCTGGACCTCGGCTGAAGGGGGGTCGTTAGGAAGTGGGTTGCAACTGGGCTTGGATTCGGCTGAGGAGAGGGCGTCAGGAAGAGGGCTGCAGCTGGGCTTAGATCCGACTGTGAGAAGTATCTGTGAGACAAAAACAACACCGTGAGCCTCGTCTCGGGCAGAAAGGGTTTCTCCCCGAGACCACACTTCGGCGTGAGAATAAGTATGTATATTGAGAGAATTCGAAAGGGGAGATTAATAAGTAGCTAATTGGCAGTGACAATGTTGAGAGAATGTGTGCTCTACCTGTGGAGTGAAGGAAGTATTTATAGTGCTTGTGGATGGAAACAAGATATGACATGGTTCTATTCTTGGAAGTCTGTGGTCAACGACATGAGTCTGAAATTCCCTAGTCAGGAGGTTCTATACCTTTTTGATGCAAAGGGTTTCTGATTTGGAATTAATGTCATTTGTCTTTGTAGTTGACTTGGGGACTTTGTGGGTTGCCCTGACCTTCTGTCAACGTTTTGACTTTACTCGTTTTGTCGTCTTATGTTTCTCTCTTATCCTCCTATAACCAATGAATGACTTTCGTTGCCATATTACGTGTTTGAACGTGGAAACTGAAGTTGCGTTCCTGTGTCTCGTGGTGGAAATCTTAGCCGCGGCTTGGATCTATCTTCCCAGCCGCAGCCTGTCTTGTCTGGCTTGTTGGGCCGCGGTTTCAATTGCTGCTTAAGTGGGCCTCGGCTTAAGTCACTGCTTAAGTGGGCCTCGGCTTAAGCTCGTTGCTTGAGTGGGCCGCGGCTTAAGCTGGCAGCCCGGGTGAACCGCTTGGGTGACCCGCAGCTTAGCTGGCAGCCCGGGTGAACCGCGGTTTGGGCCGCCGCTTGGGTGACCCGCGGCTTAGCTGGCAGCCCGGGTGAAACGCGGTTTGGCCCGCCGCTTGGGTGACCCGCGGCTTAACTGGCAGCCCGGGTGAACCGCGGCTGGGCCTCGTTGGGGGTCATCTCGATCTTACGTTTATCGGCTCGGGTTTTGTTTGGCTTTTTGGAGTGATACCCCTTCATAAGACATTTAGAATATAAACCCTACGCAGAGCTCGCAAAAGTTGGAGGACCGGAACCTCGTATAGAGTTACTCTTTACAAATTTATGATATATTTGACTTCAAACTTATATTGATCACTTCAGGGATCTAGATTTGATATTTTTGTATTACCAGGTTTTCCTGATTTTTATCTAGTCCTAATAATGCTGTGAAAATATTGTTACACTTAACATGCAATTATCATAGTAAGATGTTATAAATATTTCTCCGGTCACTTTAATAACTAGAAGTTAAAATTAGTTTGAATATTCAGTCTTCTTTTATAATTATGTTTTGCTATATTATGGCAGCAATATTGGTATAAGGATCACACAACAAAATATGTCTATGTGAAACAAACTTGGTTCTATTCTGAAAACTAGTTGTAGTGGGTAGTATTTGTGATCGGTAGTTGGTTTTATTTTGATTAGTGCACTAGCATGTAGATTGAAGTGTTTAAATGTAGGAGATGGTAATTTATATCCATTATTTAGATTAAATATCTCATTTTGACTAAGTACGTCTCTCAGTGTACTTTATATTATGTCCGACAATATTCCTTATAACTACTTGGTCACACAATAGCATTTTAAATAATTTCAATTGCCAATGTCTTATATTGTCGGGCAAATGGTACATTCCGGTAGCCGAAACACATGTAACCGTTTAAAAATCCAACTTTAGGACCGTTAAGTATTATAATTATGCACATATATAGAGATTAATGCGCCCCATATATCTATTAAAATCTTTCTAAAAATATAAAGAATTCTTCATATGAGTTTGTTTTTTGAGGGCCTAAAGAGTGATTGATTCCAAGAGGGTTCACTACATATAATGGTAAGTATTTTAGTAGCATGACGTTTAAATTACTTCGGTAATGCTTGTTGACATTATTGATTATTTACCACGTCATGATGTTACATGGATGCCTTTTTGATCATTCCGTATGGTGACAGCGTATTTGGATGGTAATTTGTAGTTACTCATTATATTTGAGATAGCTTTACAAGAGCTTATAGATATAGATTATCATTTTAGTAATCTTGTATTTTTACCTAATGTTTTGTTGCACCTTGAAAAGCCTCCCATCGTGATGGCTACTATGTGCTCTAATTGCTTAAAAAGCTAGTGTCAAGTATTTAGTTATGAACATCTTTGTATTTATAAGTTGTTATGTCCATGTGTATGGACTCTACTCGGCCTTCAAATTCTTTTAGGTGCTGTTTGTTTTTTCTACAGCAAAATGTCTGCAGTCTGCGGACCACATCTGCAGACATCTGCAGGAGAAGAGGTGGACCATCTGCAGTCTACAAAAAAAGACTGTTTTTTTAACATCTGCAGACTGTTAAATTATTTTGTATTATAATAAACCTATTTTTTAAACCTATAAAAAGTCAATCATTTTAAAATAAGAAATTATATTTTTATCCATAACAATCGAATAATACTAGTTTCATACATCTTCTCATCTCTCAAAAATACTACGCTACCACTCGCCGTCAACAATAATGGGCTACCACAAATTCACTATCAACATCTTCAATGGTGAGCTTCAAATCCACCATGAAGCTGGAGATGGAAGTGGGGTCAGGGGGCGGTCGGTCATGAAGGTGGAGGCGGCGACGGGGCGGTGGTCGGGAAGGTGGAGGCCGTGACGGGGCTGTAGGGGGGCGGCCGATGGCTTTGGAGCTGAGGCCTCATCCGTCGAGGGAGACGCGTTTGAACCGGGGTTGGGTTTTGGAACTTTTCTGATGCGTTCGAACCGAGGTTGGGGATCGGGGGAGGGCTAGATGTGGGGATGAAGATGCTGCACCGTTTTATGAGTTTGTGAATACGCTGACGGTGACGGGTGGGCCGGCGGTGGCGGTGGCGGGTGGGCCGACGGTGGCTACTGGAGGGGAAGAGGAAGGAGAAGGGTAGAAGAGGCTAGAAGTGATTAGATAATGTTTTCTTCACGCATATCTCAGGAAGAATTTGGAAGAGCTTTTTTAATGAAAATTCTTCCAAGAAAACAATCTACAAACCTTAACGTTCGCGCGTAATCTGTGCGGCGCAGACAAAAGAGGTTAGGAAGTACTTCTAAGAAAAAACAAACTCCCCCTTAATCTCCATCTACATATATTGTAAGGTTGTTCATGTGCTTTAACAAATGGGATACCACTAGTTGGTTGTGTTTTAGCGGCAAACAAAAAATTTTCTAAAATATTGAACTCCCTGACCTGATCCATTTTTGTCTCTAGCTTGTTGAACACCACCGATAACCACCATCAGTGGTTAGTGTAGAGTTCATAAATAAAAGCTCGGGAATCATAGTTGATTTTCATGAACGCTGTGTTCCCGAGTCTCATTTAAGGAGAGAAAAGAAAGGAAGTGGAAAGAAAGAAAAATAGGTGTGTTCCAGAGTTTTTTTTAATGGAAGGAATGAAAGGATTGTTAGAAATTTGTGTTCCCGAGTTTACTTAAGGAGGGAAAGGAAAGGAAGTGGAAGGAAATGGAAAGAAAATAAAGACTAAATTCAATCCTTCCAAATTGGAAGGAAATGGAGAGAAAGGAAAAGAAAAAAAGAAGAGAAAATGAGAGAAGAGAAGAGAAGAGAAAAGAAAGTGTTTCCTTTCTTTTCTTTTCTTAAGTAAACTCGGGAACATAGCGGAAAACTTACTAAGAAAGTGAGATGAGAACTTCTGAGTAACAAAAACTATATATTGGTATCTGGTGTTTGTGATAACTTTTGAAATAAGTGCATGTATGTGAGAACTTCTGGAAAGCGAGAACTGCTGAATGCGAGAACCTATCTGGATATCTGAATGCAAGAACTTTATATTTTGCGAAAACTTTTTCTATGTTGTTTTCATTCTTGTATAAATAGTTAGTTAGTTTGGGCTTTTTATTGTACTTGTCAATACCATATCTTGTAACACATACGCATTTGAATGAAATCAACCAGAATGTTATTTACTTGTTTGTGTATGTTCGTTTTGATGTATTTTGTATTGTTCATCATTACTTGATTATGTTAAGCATCAAATCACATTGATTTCGCCTCTGGTTTGATTTTTGATCCAAATTAAATGAGTTTGAGAGAATTCTCGATCTTTACCGTTCGTTAACCACAACCATCTACAGATCATGTAACGACTGTCGTCACGGTGATTCAGCGATGCCCTGCAACTATTTGCTAATAGCTACCTTTGATGTCCCTTGATGAGCTTCATAGTCGGAAAAACTCAAGAGATAAGATGTATCGACAACTTGCGAATGGGAGGAAAACCAAAATTCATTTATGATAATAGCAGTTACTAAATTCTAGAATTATTACTTGAGTTATTATAACTGCAATTAAAATGGATTTTTAAAACTGACTACAATCACTTAAAATTAAATTAGTTTTGACATTCTAAATCAGTTTCACTAATTAATTTATGTTTTAGAATTAAAGCATTTGAATTAGGACAACTCATTTACTCATCTACATTTTATTTTTATGTTTAAAGGATACTTTAAAAGATTTAATTTAAATTTAAATTGTCTAAAAGAAAATGAATTTGATGAAGAACAGGAAACAAGAGCTTATCTACGTTTTTATAACCATCACGTTAAGTTTGATCTCTCTTTGCCCGGTGGAGGAGGCAAACATTAGTAGTGACCAACAAATGTAATAGCATATTACGATAGTTTTCGAGGCTATAAACTATGGTAACATGCAATGCATTTTGATTTAGATACCGGGTGATATGTCGGAGTTTAAGACATCTGTAAAATCAACGTGAACAAAAAGTTGAAAGAAAATAGAATAAAAGTCCATCTCGACATGTTTTGTGTGTTCAAGAGTCATGACTGAAAATATATAGAATAACAGTTCATCTCGACATGTTTTGTGTGTTCAAGATAAACTAGATTGTTGGTAGTGTGTCTCGCAGCTTGGTTGTCACAAAAGAGAGAGGTCGGTTGATCTTGTGGCAGCTCAAGTTCCTCCAAGAGCGAACGTAACGACAAAACTTCGCTTTCGATGGTTGCCATGGCACGATATTCCGCCTGCCGAGGAACGTGACACAACAGGTTGCTTCTTGGATTTCCATAATATGAAGCTCTCCCTAAGAGAAGCAAGTAACTTGTTCTCGATCTTCACGAGTAGGAACATCCAAGCCAATTGGAGTCATTATACATGAGATTCGTTCTGCTTTCCTTTGGTAATAAGATTCTTTGTCCCGGAGTTGCCTTTAAATACCTTAGAACTCTTGTACCCGCCTCCATATGACTTTGACGTGGATCAGAGACAAATGGGCTCAAGACGTTTACAGAATAAACGATATGTGGTCGCGTTGCTTGCAAAAGTAACCTTCCTATAAGGCGCCTAATATTGATTGGCATCTATTTTGCTTTCTCGTCTTTCCCCAATTTTACATTTTGTTCCATGGGAAAGACACTACGTCGGGACACAAAAACAACACAATCCTTTAGGATGTCAAGAGAATATTTTCATTGGCTAGAACTAAACCCTCTATTGTTCGAGCCACCTCAATACCTAGGAAATATTTCAAGTTTCCAGTGTCTTTAATAATAAACTTTTTTGTTAAGATAAGCTTTTGTAACATGGATTGTTTATGGGTTATCACTAATGATAATAACATCATCAACGTATATCAATGCGGTAACGTATGAGTTTCTTCTTTGTAGATGAAAGGGTATGGTCTGCTTTTGATTGTTTGAAATTAAGTGCCAAGAGAGCGGAAGTAAACTTTTGATACCCATTCCGAGAGGCCTGTTTTGAGGCATATAATATCTTTCTTTACCGACAAACTTTGTTGTCCCTTCCTTTATCGAATCCTTGTGGAATTTTCATGTAAACTTCTTCATGAAGGTCTTGATGCAAAAAGATGTTGACTTCTAATTTATGAATGAGCCAATCCTTCTTAACGACTGCGACAAGAAGTGCCTAAACCGTCACGAGTTTGGCAATTGGAGCAAACATGTCATGGAAGTCAACCCCTTCCATTTGAGTGAACCCGTTCTCCACAGGTCTTGCTTTGTATCATTCAATCTCGCCATTGGGTTTGTCCATTTGTACTTAAATTTATAGACCCATTTCGAGTTTATAGCTCATTTATCTTTTGGCAATTATTTGAGAGTCCATGTTCCATTTGCCTCCAAGGCTTGTATTTCCTTTTCCATTGCTTTCCTCTTATGTTCATCGTGCACAGCTTGATTAAAAATCTTTGGCTCATCTTTTGAGCTAATAGCCGTTCAAAAAGCTTTATGAGTTTTAGTAAACTTCTCATAAGAAATATAATGTGCTAGAAAGTATACCGTTGTCGATGAAGGTGCTTGATCGGACATAGGTAAAGTTTGATCGATGGATGGTGGCAAGACGACAATGAAGTCTTCTAAAGGCTTTGCTTGACTTCTGATTCTTTTGTCTGGTTGACTCACTATTTTCTTCAATAGTTTCACTATTTGTTTGGTAGTTTTTTGGAATGTGGGCCTGAGTACCAATGACCAACCCATTATCATGGATTTTATTTTCATTCTCAGATTGCATATAGGCCTTACAATCAGTAAATGTTCCTTCATAGTGCAACCGAGTTTAAGTTTTTTTGTGGCAGTGGGCTTAACATTAACCTTAGGCCTAGTGTCATTGTTTAGGCCAAAATATTGGTTTTCAATTTCTTGTGGAACATCAACATCTATATAATATCACTAGCTTTAGTAAATCCGTATATTACACGGGTTGAATAAATAAAATATTAAATATAATAAAATTTTACTTAGATATAATACGATATTTTAAGATAAGATATATTTAAATTACATAAGAGTAAAAACTATAAATAATAAAATAACAATATCAGTGATATCAACTTTTTAAATTTTTTTCTAAAAAAATCAAACATATTGTTTAAAAAAATCATTCTTATAAATATCTTTATTATAACTCTCATTTTTAATTATTTTTGGTTTATACAAAAATTACTTTTTAAAAACACTAAATTTAAAATATTTCATATTTTTAAATAAGTTTGATGTTTTACAAAAAAAAATTTATTTTATAAAAATTTGTTTCTTTAGAAATAACATTAATAAAAATATATCTTTCCTACTTTATTAGAAAACAATTTTGAATCTAAAAAAGACTTAAATAATATTATTTATAATTAAGGTAATTATTTAATAAGAGAAAGAAGTAGGAAAATTTTTTAGAGGGTGAATGTGGTACTGCCATGTGTCTTCCATAGTTACCTTTTTATTAGAGTAGAATGATGGTAGAAAACTATAAAGTTTTTCATGTTCCTTTTTATTGACCAGTTTGGCATAACCACAAAGAAAATTGTTTTTAACAACCTTGACATCCATTGACAAAACATTTTGTTGTATTCTGTGTCATAAAATTTCGGTAACCCGAAAATACCCCGATTGTCCCCTTTAATTCGAATTTGTCTCCCTTCGTGTCGGCATTTTTAAAATAGGCTAAGCATCCAAAACTTTCATTTGTTCATAATCTTGCTTTCATCCAAAAATAATTTCAAATAGTGTTTTGTTATCAATGGTTTTCAATGGGAGGCGGTTGATTATGTAAGTGGTTGTCACTAAAACCTTTTGGGTAAATTGCCTCAAAACTAAGAGCTCAAGCGGTTTCAAGAAGGTGCCTACACTTGCGTTCAATGATATCGTTTTGTTGTGGCTTGTGTGGGAGTGGTTTCAAGAATTATCCTTTGTTCGTTATCAAAAATCATTCATTAGGTTAGAGATGAATTCTCTCCGTTATCACAACAAAATTTTTATTTAATTTGCCAAATTGTGTTCTGACCATCTTGTGAAAATAAATCAAATGGTCAGAGGCTTCAGACTTTTGTTATAGAAGGAAAACCTAAACGGGATGACTATAATCGTCCACAATTATGAGTAAATAGCTTGCCCCCGATAGTGAAGGTTCTCTGTACCTTCCTCGTATATCATAATGCAATAATTCAAAACACCCTTAGGTTTTTACGGAACTAATTGGAAAAGGTAACCGGGTGTGCTTAGCCTTGGCACATGAATCAAAATCCACAATTTTAAACAAAGCATTCTTAATGAAATTTAAACGAGAAAGTTTGTCACTAAAAGTATGACCTAACCTTTTATGCGATACCTCCAATGTTGACATCATAATCTTTCTTTTATTCTTTACCATCTCTATTGGCTAAAGCCCATCCTTGGATTTACCCATTTCAATCAATTATTTCGTCCGCAAGTCTTGCATAAAACCAAATTTCGGGTAAAAAGTTATAGAGCTTTAAAGGTCTTTTGATAAACGACTAACATATAAAAGATTGCATTTGAATCTTGGGAAGTATAAAACACCTTTTATAGTGGTTATGTTTGGTAGTTTGCAAGTCCATCTACCCTCCAAGGGCTCATTTGGTTCTTAGAAATATTCGTAGTAATTGGAATTGGAATTTGAAAGTTTTCCATCCATAATATGTTTGGTTGGCATATAATGGCATTAAAAATGGAAAGCATTCCAACAATTAATTGAATTTGAAATCCTTCACTACGCACCTTGATGTATCTCTAAACATTCCATTGGGATTTTTAGAAGTTACATAAACACCCTAACTCAAAAATACAAAATCATCGATGTTGAAGTGAAATACATAACGCGTTTCACAAATTTACCATGAATATGAAATCTTTTCACAATAATCATACATAAATTCATTCATGAATATGAATGCGTACACAGACCTAGAATACATAATTAAAATCAAACACAAAATTGTTCAAACAAATCAAACACAACATCATCCACGGAAATCAAGCACAAATGCAAATCTAGATTCTCAAGTAAAAACTATTCATCGATTCTAGGCTCGATTGAAATGCAAAACAAAATCTCAGCTCGATTGAAATGCTAATATGTGATAGTCGATGGGTTGTTTACCGAAACAAATTGTGTCGATTCATAAGAAATTTCTTACATGAAGTCACGAACAAATAGGGTGTTTATCAGCAAATGAAAAAGATGGTGGTTTCATGGCTACCGCCGACGGGGTGCTTACTGATTCAATCTTAAATAGACGCGTATGAAGGCGAATAAAAAAGTTTTTGATATAAGGTTGGGGGTGAAGCTTTGGGACGGTTGATGGAGGCGCAGTATGGTCCTTTTACTATTTAAACATTTTCAATTCCTTTTATCAAATCCATGAACCAAATCCATTCAGGATTCTAATTCTTTCTTAAAATTCTGCGAACCAAACGACTCCTAAGAATATAGAATCGTCATTTAGTATGACATCCAGGTATTCGTGTTTGGATACCACTTTACCTTCTAGCCATTCGGCTTGATGTGTTATGTGTTCAGTGCAACCAGAATCGATAATCCAATCATCACCTTAGCTTTCCTTACTCATCATGTTGGCTTATAGTTGCGATGATTTTTTATATGTTTCCTTTCTCCGCAAAATGGTTTAAAAGGGCATGGTATTGTTCGGTATTTAAACCTGGAATAGGGCTTGCATCTGGGTTAGAATCAACATAGGTTTCCATTTGCTTACTGTTTTGAAGGCTGAAACCGAGACCGTTGTCTCGTTTTGTTATAAGCTCGAAAGGCAGCAGTTTGACATTCACCTTCGTTCCCGCAGATGCGGCATGCTGTTGCTCATCTTCTACCATTCACCTTCATTATGTGGCAAACACCGGTAGCCTTGAAAGGTTTTTATTTAAAGATGTTGCTGCCAACCGCATCAGACCTTTGACTCGTGTAAGGTTCTTTATGGGCCATCGACCGTTCATGGCCATGGATTCGACCTTGCATATAAAACAATTTATCTTTGTGGTAGGGAACAACAAACGCCTTGTAACATAATCATCATAATGTATTCTATGTGATAAGTCCTTTGGCAAATCAATATTTCTAGTTTGATCGGAAATGAAATTGGGATTGATGTGTAATGAGTATTTTTGCGATCGTTTCATTGTGTCCTAGTGATTGAAAAAGTTTAACTTACCACATGCATCTGCAATCTTATGGGATAAAGAGGTTGCTACTGAGACCCCTCCACATGCAAAGCGACTTACTTGAATCGGCAACATGGGCTAGTGCTCATGTTATCCTTTTCATCATCACCATCATTACGGTTTGAGTTGTACCAAATCAAAATATCTGGAAAGAACTTATCCAGATCTTCATACTTTGAATGTTTGAGGAAATTTGAAAGCTGACATTCATTGTGTATTTCAATAAACTCAACATCCTCGTAGTTTCAAGCGACGTAGGTGGTGCTACTTTTCGCCAACCTACCAGCAAACGACATTACTGTGATAACAAGGTAGTTAACTCGATATGCCTCTTATCAAGGCCAAAATTTTGATAGAACATATTGATAGGCATGTATATGTTTATCGATTATATGTTTGAGGTGAGAAGTTAGAGAAAAGAGTTTGATGATATCTCTAGATGCAACTGTTTGAAGTTGCCTTATTCATCACCATGGTTCCTAAAAATGAGTTTTTGTTCACCCTTGTAATAGATTTTTTTTCCTTAAGTGTGGTAAGTGGTTACACAAGATGTTTACCCAGAGAAATTTTGAACTTGAGTCTGTTTTAAAATCTTTCAGTTGTCTTACCACTAGACCATCTTGTAATAATTATTTGTAATAGATAAAATTCATTTATCAAAGAGTCTTGGTTTAAGTCATGTAATAAACAAATAATATAAATTTAAAAGTAGGTATATATTATGTGTGACCGTTAAAAATAATATTCTTTAAAAGATCATGAATAATCATCTATCTATCTATCTCTACTAATAAAAAAAGATTTTTGTAGGCCACATGTCGCAATTCTAGAGCTCCTAAAATTTATTTTCTCGTTTCTCTCTCCTAATAAATATCACATTAACTACAAATGATATTATTTTATTCTTTTCATATTAAAAATATTTTTTTTATTAAATTAAAAAAAATCTTTCTACAAATTCAATATGTAAAGACATAACTTATTTAAAAAATAATATTTTTTTAAAAAATCACTTTTAAAAAACATAATATTTTAAAACCTGTGGCTTTTAAAAAATAAAATTCTTATGAAACAAAAATAATTAAATTTCAAAGTTATAATAAAAAAATTATTAAAAGTGATACTTGTTTAAAAACGGTTTGTTTTAAAACAATTTGTTTAAAAACCAACTTTTTTTAAAGAAACAAAAAAAACAAAAGTTAGAAAAATGATATCGTCATTTTATCACTTGTACGTAATGTCAATTATATCTTATATCAAAAGATCATTTTATAATTTATTAATTTTTATTAATAATTATTTAATATTTTATTTATTCAAACCGTATGATACACGGGGTACTAACCTAATATGTCAATATGGTTCTTTGGCCTTCGTGAACATGAAGTGGAACATATATTAAGAGAGATTCAAATAGTTAATAGTTATCGATTGAATAAAGGCAAACGGGGCAAGATAAGCATTTTTTAGGTAATTAAACTTATTTTAATGCCATTTGCTTAAGAACTTGTAAAAATTTTATCAAAACCATTTGTTATAACGTTAAAATGTTTGAATATCACTTTTTAACTATTAAAATTGCATTTCTTGGCCCGGGTTTGTTATAACAAAATAACATATTGGTTTGGTGACTAAACTTAAAGTATGACTTTATAAATTTTATAAAACAAAATCACACATTACAGTTAAAACTCATCTCTCTATTTATGCTATCAATTAACTAATTATTTAAGCTAATACCAATGATCTTTAGCCCAATTAATTAAAGTGATATACTCATTACATGTAAATAAGGAGACGTCATGGGTTCAAGTCTCACTCTGAGCAAAAATGTTCGGAGTTGTGCCAGAGGATTTTCTCAGCAATGAGTTTCTTGCTGAAGGGGTTGGGGTGCGGTCCCGGCCGGGAAACGTATAGGTGTGCCCGATTAAGATAACATCTATCATCCGAAGCAGGGTCGTACATTTAGCGTTCAAAAATTAATAATTTAACTATTTTTAGCTAATATTTCTCAAAGTCAATACACACTTATCAACTAAACAAATTAAAGAAAGGAAACAAAATCAAAGTAAATCATTAAATACAATCTTGGAGATATAATTGACCAAATCTTTTTAAAAGTGAACCAAATTATCCTTCAACTTCTTCGTTCAACTAATACACCATCAAGATTAACTTTTAACAATCTCCCCCTTTTTCTTGATTCTTGTACCACCTAAATCTATAATTTCCAACAAGACTCGTAGCTTTAGTCCTTAGTTTCTTGCTTTCACATCCTTTCTTTTATCCCTCCTCGGTCACGTAGATCATTGTCTTTAATAGACTGGCTCAATATCAAAAAACACATGTCTATCATTAAAAACACAATTATGATCTTCATGCTCATCTCCCTTGACTTGAATTGGACACAACAAGAAGACACTACTCCTTATAAATTAATTTGCCTCACACATATTGTAACATCCAAATTTTAGAAAATAAAGTCAAGTTAAAAGTTTTAGGACAAAAATGAAATGTGATGAAAGTTAAAGGGATAAAAAAACAACCACATCCGGTGAATCTCAACCATAACAAATTTAGTGATGGAGTATGAAAGGGTGAGACGTAAGCAAACCTTACATCTTTCCTTTATCAATAGAAAGGCATGCTTCCAGAATGAAAGATAAGGGGATAAAGTTGCATAAAAGGGGATTAACCCTAATAGTTGATCCAGATCTTCATGCTTGAAATGTCAGAGAAAAAATAGAAAGACGAGAGTTATTTCATCTTTCAATAAACTCAACACTCTCATCGTTGCAATCGACGTAGGTTGTGCTACTCTCTGCCCCATCCCACCCGTAGACGGATAGTACTGAGATAACTATGTGGTAACGAGTTTTCAATGCATGATGCTTCCTAAAATGGCCAAAGTTTTGTTAGAATAAACCAATGGGCATGAACGAGTTCATTGTTATTTGATCAAGCTGCGAGTGATTATATGTTTTTTAGGTGAGAAAGGGTTGGAGAAGATTGTTTGATGATATTCAATTCCTAGATTCAACTGTCTGAAGTTGCCTTCTACCAAACCTTTAATTCAAGGAAAAGAAGTATATTGTTTGAATATTATAGACTTTTTCAAAAATAAGTACAACCTTTAATTGTGTTTCGGGTTCTTCATGGTTTTATCTCAAACCTTATTTGAACTGCCCTATACATAGCCTTAAAATCACCAACATAGGTGTTGTGTTTCACGTAACAGCACGCATAATGCTACTAAAAGTGTATGCAAGACAAATATAACGTACGCAAACTGCCAACAAAAACTTAAACTAGTGACACAAAATCTAAACGTCACTAAAATTGTATGCCAGACAAATATGTCATACGCAAATTGTCATTAGAACCGCAGGCAAACAAATGATAACGCACATTGACAATTGAGTGGTGACACAAATTGATACAATTAACACAAGGACATGGAATAACATCTGAATTTAGATTATTAATTTGTGCAAACTCTAAGAATTCCTCCACACATTTGTCATATACATTTGATAATCTATCAGTCGAAATCCATGATTTATCCATGACCTTTGTTTCTAGTTTGTCACCATCATAGAAACAAGAATCAAGTTTAATGACGGGAGTTAGGTCTCAAAATATGCATCACAATTCACAAGATAAACCAAATAATGGCCTAATTATCCCTTAAAACAAATAACTAATCCAACGAAACAAAAAACCATCATCTAAAAATGTCATTAGTTTCTACACAACCTAAATAAGACACACAACGTTCTTAAATCCAACTCGATTTGTGCACCTCTATATGAGGTTAAAGTATCCACATTCTAATAAGATGTCATTACTCATTAATTTCTACACAACCATCAACTCAATATGTCATTAGTTTCTACACAACCTAAATAAGACACACAAAGTTCTACACAACCTAAACAAGATAAATAATTCTTCAAAAAACTAAAAAAAAACACGAAACAAAATCCTCAAAAACTACTACCCTAAAACATATACCAGATCTAAGAAAATCTCCTTAAAACCCTAAATTACAACACATCCACAATCAACCATAATTCAGCAATCAAAGCAAGTAAAAACAACAATGTAGCACATTCACCTTTGAGATGGGCCTGTGACGGAGAAAGAAAGCACAAAACATGTTCGGTTCAACCCAATTCGCGTAGGAGGCGACGAAAGCGGCGACAAAGGCGGCTATAGGCTGCGACGTAGGGCCGTAGGCGACGACGGTGATTTGGTCGAGGGGCGTAGGTTACAGTTGAATTGTGGTAGAGGGGGCAGATCGATGAAGGGTTTAATACCAAAAGGGGGCCGGGAATATTGAAATAGATGGTAACGCACGTCTACCGAGATAAATTTTAAAAGATGACGAACAAAGATGACACGCAAAAATATGTATCATTCTTTCTAAAAATATTGTAAAATACGACATAAATTTTATGATACGCGTAAATACGTGTCATCTTTTTTTGCACGTTATCTTTTGCACGTTATCTATAAATAGCTTTGTAGTAGTGACCTGAATTAATGACACAAAAGCTAAATATCATTAAAAATATGTTAATTAAATGACTTTTTTCTGTAATATTTATTAAAGTGAACACCTAGACCAAGTGTTCCTCTTACATATTACAAGACCCGTCATATAGCATCAACATTTGGTTTTCCTGGAATGGAAAATGGAATAATAATGATCCATTGCAAGTTTTTGTGCAGTCTATTTCTTTTTATTTCATTACCACATATTAGACTTTTTAAATAATTAAGAGAAAACTATATCTCAAAACCTAAAAAATAAGCTTCATTAAACAAGAAAGACAATAAGTTAAATACACAATATGGCCTATACAGTGGCGAAGGTTCATTGGGACCGGGGGGGGGGGGGGGGGGGGGGGGGGGGGGGGGGCTTTGCATTAGGTAATTCTTGGTTCGATAGATCCAGTAGTGCAAATTTTTGTATATATAGCGAGTTCGCCTCTCCTAAGAAAATTTAATTTTGCCCCCGCCCCCCTACGAGATTGTTGAAGCTCTGCCACTGGGCTTATAGACCTAAATTTCAACAACAACCGCTCAAAACCTAACACATACACCATTTCATGACACCACATCCTTTCAACAGTTCACGAAATGGGCTAGAGGGAGAGTGGGGGTTATCTTTACTAGCTTTACATGAAGATTTCAAAAACCAAATACGTAACTTCCCTTAACCGTTACTTCTAGAAGTTAACCGTCAACTTTAAACGGCTGAGATTATCGACACACGAATTGAAAAAAAAATAGCTAACAAAAGGCCAACAACTCGGGGTCGTTTTGAACCATCTCCATCTCCTGTCTATCCAACGACACGAACGCTTCAATGCCATCGCGATTGGGAGCTTCGATCAGAATAATAACATTCTGTAGAGCACCACCAACACATATTTTCACAGGCTTCCCCAAGCCAAAATCAATCTCATGCATCGGTAATCCATATAAATTAGAATATATGTAATACTCATTAAGTTTGTTTAACTTCTCCAATATAGCAGCTTCAGAACATGTGTCAGCAACCATTTCAATTGCGGTTTCCAAACTACTTATTCGTCGAAACTCCATCTTCGTCTTCCTGAGTTCCCGAATGAATGCATCTGGTGCAAGATCGCTTTGATCGCGTGTCGGAAAATCCATCCTCAAGCATAGATTTCCTACGGTTGTCATAGGCAAAGTCTCAACCAAAGTGTTTCTCATATTCATTATGTGGCAAACACCTGTAGCCTTGAAAGTTTTTGATTTTGAAGATGCTGCTGCCACTAGGCGAGTATGTAGTAGCCACATTAGAACTTCGACACGCGTAAGGTTCTTGATGAGCGATCGAGCATCCGTGGCCATTGATTCGACCTTGCGTATGAGGCGATTAATCTTTGTGTTAGGGAACAACAAACTCCTTGTGACATAATCACCATGATGTTTTCTGTGTGATAAGTCTTTAGATAAATTTATATTTCTAGTTTGATGGGAAATAAAATGGGGATTAATGATGTGTGATGCATCTTTTTGGGAACGTGTCATTGTGGCCCAGTGATTAAAAAAGTTTAACATACTGCTTGCGTCTGCAATCTTATGGAATAAAGATGCTGCTATCGCGATTCCTCCACACGCGAAATGACTTACTTGAATGGTTAACGGGCTAGTGCTAGCTTTATTCTTTTCATCATCACCATCGTCACGATTTGAGTTGTACCAAATCAGATTATCCGGAAAGAGTTGATCCAGATCTTCATGTTGTGCATGTTTGAGGAAATCTGAAAGCTGACAGTCGTTGCATGCTTCAATAAACTCAACACCCTCGTCGTTGCAATCGACGTAGGTTGGGCTGCTTTTCGCCAGCCTACCCGCAAACGGATAGTACTGTGATAACGTGTGTGATAACGAGTTTCTCAACTCGAGATGCTTCTTATCATGGCCAGATTTTTGATAGAACAAAACGATGGGGATGTATGCGTTCATCGCAATTCGATCGAGCAAAGAGAGATTGTATGTTTTGAGGTGAGAAGGGGTTGGAGAAGAGGGTTTGATGATATCTCTAGATGCAATTGTTTGGAGTTGCCTTCTACCAAACCTCAAAAGCTTGTTGGTCATCATGATCATTGCCTTTTTTTTCTTTTTTTGTATCTTTTTATAGTCATTATTTGTATGCAAGAAATTATATTATTGTCTGACCATAGACTAAATAAAGATATAATCTTGACTTTTGCACCAGTTGTTAGAAGTCAATTGAATAAATGTAAAAGAGATAGAAAGTCATGGGTTGTCTAGAGATCACGTATGACCCGGGCCACACAATATGGATCGAAATATTAATATGAGAGTAGTTTGGGCCACAAAATATGGATCAAAATATTTTTATGTTGTAACAACTTATAGTTAGAGCCTTAGTGGGGTCAAATAGAAAGTTAAATTATTCAATTTTTTTGTTTGTTAGGGGTAGTTGACTAGTTTGGGTTATAATTTGGCTTTGTTTATTTGGTAGGCGTGATTTAGTTTCTTTATATAGTTATTAGTTACATTTGGAGATTAAGTTAGGGTTTGGTTAATTAATTATATGGGTAATTGATATTTATTTTTATTATTTCAAATATCAATAAGAAGTTTCAATCATTGTGTTATTTATTGTCGAGTGTCTCTACATCTTTTTTTTCCTGCGTTGGTGATCTACGGCTCTGGATTATCAATTGTTACTAGAGCGGGTTAAGAAGAAGAGGCAAACGGTATAAGGTTTGATCGAAGGACGGTAGAGGTCGAACAGCTCAGTAACAAGTAGCAAACACAAGGGAAGACATATGTTATAATTTTACGTGAAGTGAACACATATGTTACTTGGGATTTTTTTTAATATGTAAAATCAATGTTATATGAAATCTTTTTGTATTTGTATTTGTGTTTGTATTTGATGGTCTCAAGTTTAATTCAAAGTCAATGTTACAACTGTGATCTCTTAAAACTTTTAAACTTTAAATATAAGCGATTAATGCATTAATCAAGGGTTAAAACACAAAAATAATACAATTAACGCGTGTAAATCACTCGTACTTATTTTCAACACACGGATTGAAACAGAAAACTAGCTAACAAAAGGCCAACAACTCGGGGTCGTTTTGAATCATCTCCATTTCTTGCCTTTCCAACGACACCAACGCTTCAATGCCATCGCGATTGGGAGCTTCCATCAGAACAATAACATTCTTTAGAGCACCAGCAATACTTATTTTCACAGGTTTCCCCCACCCAAAATCAATCTCATGCATCGGTAATCCATAAAAATTAGAATACAAGTAATAGTCTTTAAGTCTTTCTATCTTCTCCAAGATAGCAGCTTCAGAACATCTTTCAACACCCACTTCAACCGCGGTTTCCAAACTACTTATTCGTCTGAACTCCATCTTCGTCTTTCTGAGTTCCCGAATGAATGCATCTGGTGCGAGATCACTTTGATCGCGTGTAGGAAAATCCATCTTCAAGTATAGATTTCCTACGGTTGTTATAGGCAAAGTCTCAACCAAAGTGTTTCTCATGTTCATTATGTGGCAAACGCCGGTAGCCTTGAAAGTTTTTGATTTTGAAGATGCTGCGGCCACTAGGCGAGTATGCAGTAGCCACATTAGAACTTCGACACGCGTAAGGTTCTTGATGGGCGGTCGAACTTCTGTGGCCATGGATTCGACCTTGCGTATGAGGCGATTTATCTTTATGTTAGGGAACAATAAACTCCTTGTGACATAATTACCATGATTTTTTCTGCGTGACAATTCATTAGGATAATTAAGATTTCTAGCTTGATAGGAAATAAAATGGGGATTAGTGTGTGATGCATCTTTTCGAGAACGTGTCATCGTGGCCCAATGATTGTAAAAATGTAACATACTGCATGCATCCGCAATCTTATGGGATAAAGATGCTGCTATCGCGACTCCTCCACACGCGAAGCGACTTACTTGAATCACCAACGGGCTAGTGCTCGTGGTATTCTTTTCATCATCACCATCATTACGGTTTGAGTTGTACCATACCAGATTATGTGGAAACAACTGATCCAAATCTTCATGCAGTGATTGTTTGAGGAAATCTGAAAGTTGGCAGTCGTTGTGTGCTTCAATAAACTCAACACCCTCGTCGTTGCAATCAACATAGGTCGGGCTGCTTTTAGCCAGCCTACCCGCAAACGGATAGTACTGTGACAACGTTTGTGATAACGAGCTTTTCAACTCGAGATACTTCGTATCATGGCCAAAATTTTGATAGAATAGAACGATGGGCATGTACGCATTCACCGTAATTTGATCGAGCAACGAGAGATTATATGTTTTGAGATGAGAAGGGGTTGGAGAAGAGGGTTTGATGATATCTCTAGATGCAATTGTTTGGAGTTGCCTTCTACCAAACCTCAAGAGCTTGTTGGTCATCATGATCATTGCTTGTTTTTTTTTTTCTTTTTTCTTCTATATATCTTTTTATAGCCATTATTTGTATGCGAGAAATAATATTTTTGTCTGACCATATGATGAATAAAGATATAATCTTGACTTTTATACAGTTTGTTAGATTCAATGTTAAGAGATTCGTATAAGTCACTTGAATAAATGTAACTTGTCTTGAAAATCACTATCGGGCCACAAAATACGGATCGAAAAATTAAAATGAGAGTAGTTTGGGCCACAAAATATGGATCAAAATACTTTTATTGTTGTCACAAGTTAATAGTTAGAGGCGTCAAATAGTGAGTTTAATTATTAATTTTTTTGTTTGTTTGAGTCGGTGACTAGTTTGGATTATTGTAATTTTTGTTATTCCAATTATCAATATAAAGTGTCGATCATTGTTTTGTAAGAAGAAGAGTGAAACAGTAGAAGGTTTGAGTCGAGTCTCTACATCTATTTTTTGTTCATGTGTTGGTGATCTACGACTAGACTATTCAAACCGTTCGAAATTCTCTCGACGATCGCTCGAAAATGCTCTGAAAATGGTTGTTTGATTTACAAATCGGTTGTACATGAGTCGATCGACTCGGCTCGGTTCGCTTTGTAAACAAGTCACACACAAGCAAAGGTCCAATCTGTTTAGTTAGGCTCAAATTATTTTTTAATTTAATTTTTATATATACAAATATATATATATATATATATATATATATATATATATATATATATATATATATATATATATATATATATATTTGTATATATATATATGGGAGGGATTAAATGAGAACTCTTTTTTTAGAACTCTAGAAACCAATGTAAGCCACTAGTTTTCAATGGCAAAATTATAAATAACAAAAACATAATAAAAGAAATTATAAAACAAAAAATAACATGAAAATCAAAAAAATATACAAAAATATTTCTCTCGCTTCCCTCTTTCATTAAAAAATTTAAAAAAATTTATTTTACACATGTGTAAAACCGGATTTACATATGTGTAAAACCGGATTTACACATGTGTATAACAAGATTTACACATGTGAAAATAACAGTTGGATAATTTTTTTATAAAAAGTATATCAATATGGTAAGCGTTGGAAAGATAAAAAAATACTGAATTTTATGGTGAATTTTTTTTTGAAAAAATAATGTCGTGAAAAAAGTTATGAACATTTTAAAAAAATGTGAAAATGACATGTGACTTGCATGTTACCAAAAATATGTGATTGATATTGGTTCCTAGAGTTCTCACAAAAAGGTGATTCTCAAGATAACCCTATATATATATATATATATATATATATATATATATATATATATATATATATATATATATATATATATATATATATATATATATATATATATATATATATATATATATATATATCGGGAAGCATTCTATTAAGAACCATAAATATGTAAAGAACTACTAAGAACCATATAAACAATGGACATAACACCTCAATAAAATTAGTAATACTAAAAGATGATGGTTTGATTTTATTTTTTAATCGTTTCTTTCATTTTAACACCTCTCTCCTCAATTTTTTAGAAAACTTTAAAATGTTCATATATGCAATACAATGTGTGTGCATTGATGCACATTATCAAAAGACTATAGATATCATGATTTTTAAAAATCTATCTTAAAAGTAGTAAAATTACAAACATTTTGATATATTTATATAATAAATAGTATAAGAGTTAAAATGGTTCTTTACAGATTTATGGTTCTCAATTGAATGTCATTCTATATATATATATATATATATATATATATATATATATATATATATATATATATATATATATATATATATATATATATATATATATATACTATATATATATATATCTATATATATATATATATATATATATATATATATATATATATATATATATATATAAAAATATACAATTATATTTATAATTTTATGCATACCACTATATTGTATTTGGTCCACTATATATGAATATACACTTTATATTTATACATACTAGACAATCAACCCAATAAAAATTTTAATATAAAATCTAAAAGTAAATCACTAAGCCGCTAAGTGATAGTCTCAATATTTTTAAGACCTGGATTGTCATTCATAAACAAGATTAAGCTATGAACTGTGACTTATTTTAAAGGCATAAAAACTTGAGACTCAACATATTATCTCTCTTTGTAAATTTAAATCGCGTAGCACACTAGACCGTATGACTATCAATATCGTGGGCCGTCAAGATCATTCGTCACCCGCTCAAAGCTCTCTTGGAAAATTAATGCTCGAAAAATGCTCGCTTAATTTTTGGCTCAGTTGTAAATGAGCCGATTGTCTCGGGTTAGTTTCTAAACGAACCAAGCACGAGCAAGGGTCTACTTAGTTCGGCTTGGCTCGTGAACAACCCTATCTACGACTCTAGTTTAATCATGGTCGGCCCTGGCCGTGGGGGTCGCTTGAGGGGCCCGGATTCTTTTAAACCTTTTTATATATTATATGTAATAAATTTATATGGCCCATTTTACTTTGCAAAACTCATTTATTATCCTACTCATTTACACAATTAGTTATATTCCATTAACCCAATTTAATTGCGAAAGCCAATGGCTGATAAAGAACTTTACTTCAAAAAATGCTAGGATAGCCTCCTGATTCGTTTAAGTAAAATTAGATCATTTTGTTACGATACTTTCGTTTGTTTATTGTTATAAGAATCATCGTATTATAAACTTTTTTATATAAAAGTTATTCGGTTTACACTTTTTTTATACGTCATATTATAGGGGCCTATTTTTTGTTCTTGCCCCGGGCCCAGAGTATCTTGAAAATTCTCAGGGCCGGCCCTGGGTTTAATTGATATCAGAGCGTGTTAAGAAGAAGAGCCAAACAGTAGAATGTTTTATTGAATGATGATGTAGGTCGAACAGCTAAGCAGCAAGTAGCAATTAAACACAAGAGAAGTGCAATTTTTTTCTTTTCGGGTCGGCTAGCAAACAACAGAAAGGTTTTAATCAAAATCGGATTTTGATAGCTTTTTAGCCGAGAAGGAAAAACAGCAGGTGGGGTGTTTTTTTAATATTGAAGTTAACTTCAGTTAGTGTAAAGTATTGGAAATATAACAAACTTTCATATAAAGGTCACTTAGTGTATTTATCAAAGTTTAAGTAAAAAATCCGTAACTTTGACAATACTTAAAAGAATATATATATATATATATATATATATATATATATATATATATATATATATATATATATGGGAGGGTTCAAATGAGAACTCACTTTATTTGTGAGAACTCTAGGAACCAATCTCAACCACTAGTTTTAATGGCAAAATGGTAACTAACAAATACATAATAAAAAAATTATAAAATGAAAAATAATATAAAAATAGAAAAAATAAAAACACAAAAATATTCCCCTAGTTTCCCTCTTTCATAAAAAAAATTAAAAAAATTTATAAAAAATAAAAAAATTCTCGTTTTTTTTACGAAATTCTATTTACACATGTGTAATACCGGATTTACACATATGTAAATCCAGTATTACACATGTGTATAACCAGATTTACACATGTGTAAACAACGGATGGACGATTTTTTTTAAAAAGTATATCAATATGGTAGGCGTTGGAAAGATAAAAAAAATACTAAATTTTATGGTGAATTTTTTTTGGAAAAATGATGTCGTGAAAAAAGTTATGAACGTTTTAAAAAAAAAAGGAAATGACATGTGGTTTGCATGTGATCAAGAATGAGTGGCTCATATTGGTTCTTAGAGTTCTCACAAAAAAAGTGAGTTCTCATTTGAACCCTCCCCTATATATATATATATATATATATATATATTATATATATATATATATATATATATATATATATGTATGTATGTATATATATGATGTATGTATGTATATATATATCTATATATATAATATATATATATATATATCTATATATCTCTATATCTATATATCTATCTCTATATATCTTATATCTATCTATCTATATATCTCTATCTATCTCTATCTCTCTATCTATCTATATCTCTATCTATCTCTCTCTATCTCTCTATTCTCTATATATATATATATATTATTTGTATAACATTTTTTCCAACTTTCGTTTTTATAAAACTTTGGTATAATTTTTTTAAACGGTCCATCTTTTAGATACTGTCTTTTAAACATTGCCAATTTTTAAAATATTTTATAAATTTTTGTTTTTAATATAAAGGAACATTTTTTAGTTTATTAAAAAACTATTTTAAAATTTAAAAAGAATATAAATAATATTATTAGCATTTAATATCATAAATTCATTAAATTATATGATTGACTTGCTTAAATAGTGACATGTGATAAACGGATGTGATAAATTTTATTTTGTTTTATTAGAGAAGATAGATATCATCTTAAAAAAAATTAAAAAATAACATTTTATCATCTAAAAAGTAGAGGAGTAAATAAAAGTTAAAAAGTAAAAGTAGGTTGAAGTCATTTCTTGGTTACTTGTCCGAATATTAGTATTTTTTTTATTATATGTATATTACAATGTTGACAAAAAAAACAAACAAAACTGTGTATTTTGGTTTATTATAAAGTTAACAAACACAGGTAATAAAAGTAAAGTAAATTAAATGTTAAATAATAATAATAATAATAATAATAATAATAACATAGTAATTAAAGAAATTAATAAAATTTGAGAAATTCCAGTAGTTTGCGTCCTGATTGTAAAACATGTTTGGTAGTTTTTTCTCGGCACCAAATTAAGGAGGGGAGGAAGTGTTATCGCTGGTACCTTCCGGTGTCAACCCGAAAGCCACTCCCTTCACCCTTATATATAAATAGATGAGGGATTCTAAGAAAACTATAATATTATGTGAAAATTAGAGAAAACCAATAAAATCGATCACATGTTTATAATTTTTTTATCACTACCCTTTATATTTTTGTGTGTGTATATATAAGTAAGGGTATGACTCAAATGAAAACCATAGCATGATTTACATATACGTCACATATAGGTTACGTATACGTAACCATTTTTCATTTGACATAGTGTTACGTATGCGTAAAACTTTTTATTCTCGTATTTATGTTCAACATATATGTAACAAATACTTAAATCCTCTTTTAACAATTAAAATAACATAAAATTTATGAATTATTTTATTGGTTTTCGTGGTTTTATTTGATTTTCACATAATTATTGGTTTTCTCATAAAACATCCCCTATACAAATATTTATCATTTTCTTAATATCTTATGTGTAACTTATCAATGATGACCAAGATCTTTTTACTCATGCTACTCTTCGAAACATTCAAAGTTTAGGATACAATATGTTTCGAGGGTAAGGTACCGATATCACACATGAGAACGGGCCGTCGTATACGGCTGCACCAGTGTTATTCACACAATTACATCAATATCAATAGAAAAAACCTACTTTTGTTATTTAATAATATTCATATAAGCCAAATTAGAGAATACTTTGAGTATTATAAGCTTTATTGCCGCAAGTTAAAGCGTAACGGCCACGTTTTATAACATGGAAGTTGCAAGACAACTAGAAGCCAAAGGTATGTAAGGGTGACATGGTTGGAACGTAGCGGATTAGATGAACCATGTGAATGCACCGTTGGTATAGTGACATTTAACGTGTTGCTTTTGATGCAACAATAATGCATATTTGATAGACCAATGAGGGTTTGGAACAAAATCCAATTAGAACAAACTAATTAAATATCAATAAAACAAATTAAGTATATATCCAGATTGATAATAATACTGATCTAAATTGGTTTATGATCTTTCTGATTTTGAGAAGACGAAGTGTGACTGATATAATCACCGAGACGATTTTGAACAGGAACAATATGACCATCCGCATTGTTGTAGCAATGATGTTTTAGGGAGGGTGGTTTCTAATATCTCAGGTGTTTTATGCGACTAGTGAAAATTGGCCATCAAAAACTAAATTCATATAAATTAAAAAAAATTAATTAGTACGACTATAATTGTTATAGCAATAAACAAAAAAATTACGGTACCAAAGTGACTTAATTTATATAGTTAAACGAATCGTGGAGCTAAAATATTAGTTGGGTTAAAAGGGTTTTAGATCGATTTGCTAAAATTACAAAGGGTATTTATTTTTAATTGAAATTTTATTTTTATAGGTTTTTTTAAGATAAATTATATATAAATATATAAAAAAGTTATATATTTTGAGCCTCTAGAAAAATGGACGATGCGCGGTTGTCATCCTAGCACACCCACAAGGCTGGCCTTGGTTCTAGTTTACATACTTTTTTATATCTACACGTCTACGACTCAAATTACACACCACCTCCATTATATATGTTTGGATACATTATCCAATCATGAATCGAGAGGTCAAGAGGGTCGATCTTTGATCATCATGTATAATTTTTTGTTTTTATACATAAAAGCTGTGTTTTTTTAAGAAAAACATGATTTGAAACTTTTAATCGTAGTTGGTAGACAGAAAAATTTTATAATGATGATCCGACTAAGAATTTTAATTAGCTATTGTTTCCAATCAAACCTCAAAACCTTGTCCTACTGGAGCTTCACGCGCCCTCACGTGTCGTGAATCACACATCCGACATCTATGTTTTTTCTTGGTTACATACTTTTTCATGTTATACACGTCCGAATTACACGACATCACCACCTCCTGTATATATGTTTGGATGCATTTTCGAACCAGAGAAACATGGGAGGGTCAAGTTTTTTATACAAAAATTGATTTTTTTTAAAAACATGATTTTAACCTTTTAATTGTAGTTGTTAGGAAAAAAAACTTATGATAACCATCCGACTAAGAATTATATGTAACTCACCCTCACGTGCCATATACCATGCATCCAGCCTTTATGTATTTTCTTTTATATATATAAGAGTAAAATAAAGAAATAATGTATTAATAGCAGATTTATAGCAGTAACTTGTAGACATTAATATATTGTTCAATCAAATTGTTAATTAGTAAAGAATACACATATTATACATACACTTATGTACTTTATCATATGCAAGATCTTTTGATAAATATGGATAACTTGAAGTCTTGAACAGAATATGATCAACCCAGATAGAAATGATTACTGAACATCTATTACACAACATCATCTCATCAAAATGATTTATATATCCAGAAATATATTTGTATAACAAATAAGAATATAAGTAACAACAACTTTTACATTAATGATCTCTTAAATTAATATGTATTTGTATACCAAATAAATACAAATGATATAAAATAACAGGAGAAAGAATATATATACACAACATATGCATATACAAGTAACAAGTAAGATGTACAGTATACTATCAAGTCTATCAGCAGATATATACATACACACTCATACTCATGGATCACATAATAGACGACATGTTGTAGTCATACTCATAAGTATTCGCAGGCACAAACGCCGCATCATGGTTAAAAGCCGACGAATCGAAGTCTAGGAGCCATGACTCAAGGTTCCTGAGCTGATCAATCTCATTCACATGGTCCATAACCGGATCATGAGCCCATTGCAACCCTAATGATTCATCAGAAGAACTATTACTATAATCAAACGGCGTGAACATGTTATCTAGACTAGGATCATGGCTATAATCGAGGCTATGGTCAAGGCTCGGATCAGGGCTACAATCAAGGCTATGGTCAAGGCTCGGATCAGGGCTATTATGGTCATCAATTTGGATCACATGAGTGGGCTCTGATGACGCGATATTGGCAGTATGAGGAGGGGAGAAAGAAGATGTAGCCGCGGATGTTGAACCGTTGCCCGTGAGCTCTTGAACAAGGTTCTTGAAGTTAGAAGAGTTGGTTATGAAAACCTTAGGTTTTAACACTTTTATGAGACTATTGAATTGATGTGTGGGTTGTTGTTTCTTGCATATTTTGAGGGATTGTTGGGTGGTGAGTGATCTTTTAGCCATGGTTAACTTTGGAAAGATCAAAGAGGTGGTGATTGTAACGGAGGATCCAAAGAGGTATTTGTATTAAGGTGAAAAGTGAATGGAGACAAAGGGAAAGATATTAAAAGATGCTTGGAATGATAGGTTTTCTTCACATAAGTTTGTAGTTAGCATTCAATATTCATTGATGTGTTGAGTCAACATCTTTGCCCAATCTACTTGGATATCTTTTATACCTTTGAAAAGAATATCAAAAGAACTCAAAAGAATGTGACTTGTTAAGTTGTTATTTGGTAAACATATAATAAGTTTTTTTTCTAATAATACTGCCTTTTTGAGGGAAAATATATATAAGAATCAAACAATATTTCATAACTTTTATAAATAATTCTTGACTAGAAATTTACCCCACGTGATGTGGCGCGTTGCGTACTTTGTTAACCATACAATAAGAGGTTATGAGGTTCTCGCGTCACGACAATGACATTAACGTGGTTAAGTAGCATTGCGGCGTAAACATTCCCTAGTTTTGAATGACACCATTATTATGTCGACCTAATTTCCCAAATTCATAAAAGAATCTACTTTAGAGTAACCACAATGAAGTGTAAAGTTGTGAATATATGTTTAATAAAATTTAAAACTTTATATAGAAATAAGAAAACGACACCACTTCAGAAATTAACATTGAAACGTTAAAAAAATTTTAATCGTTAAACAAATCAACACCGAAATGAATTTTTAGGTTGATAATACTAATATAAAAATTGAAACATTTAAAAGTTAAACATTGAAACGAAAAATCTTTAAAGAAATTAGTAACAGAAATAATCTTTATATATATATATATATATATATATATATATATATATATAAGTAGAAGATATATAATCAAAGAAAATTGTAATTAATAATAGAGTAAACAATACAAATTAAAAGCAAAAAAAGAAAACGATTGGAGATCGAAGGAATTCAAACCTTGGTGGGTCAGCACGCAATGGAAAAACCTTTTGACAAGGGCGGCCTTGAGAGGGGCGGGGTCGGCAATTGCCTAGGGGCCAATCTTCTTCAAGTGATTAAATTGAGGTACCTCAAGATCTCAAAATAGGTGGAGGTTGGGTTTAAGTCCCACCTTTTACAAATATAATGAGGGTTTCAAGGAAGGCAAGGGGTTTTTTCAGTTAATATAAGTTTCATTTTGAGGGTGGTTTCAGATTTTCTACTTGAATAATGAATATGTTCGGATATACCGAGAACCCGTCAAAGATCCAATTAGCTGTTCAGAAAATAAAATTGTATGTTCCCCTTTCTCCCTTAAGTTAAAAGAATATGCATATATACTTAAAAGTTAGAAAAGCTAAGAATACTTAAAAAAATATATCATTTTTAGCTTAAAATTCAAATATGACGTAAGCAATAAAATACATGTGATATGCCCATATATATATATATATATATATATATATATATATATATATATATATAACTAGGGTTAAACCGGCGCTTCATGGCGGGGCAACCGATTTTCAACAAAGAAATTTAAAAGAACAAAAAAGTACTAAGAGAGATATATTATCGTGTGTTTGTATAATCCAAAAGATTAACGACAACTTGTAAAGAGAGGTAAAAATAAGCAAGTGGCATATTTGTACAACCAACACATTAAACGATAGCTTGAGAACGTAGATTGAAATATTAGCCTGCGTTACGCGGCTGGGTTAGCAATTTTTTTACGTAGTTATAGTTATAAATCACGGTTTGTATATTTTGCTACAATATAGGTGTTAAATTTGTATTTGATGCACATGGGTGCTAAAATTTGTAACTTAAAGCTAAAAAAGAAAAGAAATGATAACAAAAAGAAATTTGGAAAAAAAATAATAAAATCAAGAAGGGGTCAACATGACTTTAAACGAAAGTTAATAAAAGCTAGAAAGAGGAAAAAATTGGGAAAAAACAAACAAGAACAAAAATTAAAAAATAAAAACGTTATAAATACCAGGGAGAAAGGATCGAACCTAGGTTGATGAGGAACCCAACGTGCGCCTTACTAGTAGGCTGGCAACTTTTTTGATGTCTAATGTCATCTATGTAACTTTTAAACACTAAAATAATCAGGTGAAAACATAAAAGAAAAAAATCAAATGGCCCAAACAAATCATGTCACGTGGCAAAACCACCCAACATACCAATATAGAATTAGAACTATTCACCTCAATTAAAAATGTACAAATATATATTGTAAAATAGTGTATTTGCCCAATATATCCGTATTCTATAGGAAAAACATTATACGGCCGATGTACATGTTGAAAGTTCAAACTAAACTTAATACATTAAGTACAAGAGTCTGAGTGTTATTAGTGATAATTATGTTTGAAGGTCGAAATTGTATATCATATCAAGACCGGGATTAAATTGTGTTAAGTTAGATGTAACCGGTTAGTTCAATGCAGCTTAAGCGAAACGTTGCAAGGATTCAATCGCGTCGTTTTCTAATGTCTAAATAGGGTAACATGTATCAAATAAAATCAACATCTGAAATTAGTGTAATCAAAATTCAAGTTCTTTAGTTTAATTTTTTTGTTTTTATTCAATTTGATTTGTGAACAACTGTTATAGAAAAAATCTGATAGAAACAATTAAAAAGACAAGAGAAAAAGAAAAGTGATTAATCAAGCTAACCATTCTCACTACTGTTAATGGTTATTATACCCATCCTTAACCAACTACTGGTGTGTTAGTTGAAGGTTCCAGGTTGTTACAAATTGGTCCTTATATTTACAAATATTACAATTTGATCCTCATTATTATTGTTTCATTTTGTTGCGTGCTTGCTGCATTGAAGCTTTCAAATTTAAAGAATATTCAAGTCTCGTTTCTTGAACAATTCCTTGATGGATTTTTATTGGGCTGGCAAAACAGGTCTTATCGTATTTAACAAGTTAGAGATAACGCGCGTAGCTCACGCATCAAACATATGTAAAAGACTTGTTTAACTACTTATATATTATGTATATAATTTTTTTATATGTTTTTATGAACCAAGAATGTGAAATAGAGAAGTCTAGCCTCTTGATTTTAATTATTAATAAAAATGTAACTAAAAAATACTTTTTTATTAAAGAAGTTTAATCGTATCATAAACAGGTCGACAATTATCAGCCCTTCATTTTAATTAGGAAACCTAACCAAGAACGCGATAAATAGACATTGTCCTGATCCTCTACTACGCATGGATTCACATTTTTTAGCTCAAACCTTTTATTATTTCGTGATTTGAATGACTGAGTATTTATTTTACAAAGTCAACAATATTCTACATGCAAACACACTAAAAAGTAACATTTTGATACATAATTAGTAAATAAAAACACCAAATATATGGACATGGATATTGGATAATGGGATTAATCAAGGGATTATGAATCTAACTTCGAATTTTGACTTACGATAGAGTTGGAATTTGACCTTAGATTCAGTTAATTGTATGTATACATGCTTGTGCCAAAAGTAGACAATTAATTGTTGCATTATTAATTATATAAAGATATCGGTCTATTCACGAAGACTTTAATTATTATCTAATCAGACAATTAAAGAAAAACACCAAGAAAATACAAAACAAACATTCGGAACAAGTATTAAGGCATGTAACAGCATATGAGATTAATAATAAAGAATTTCACGGTTTGGCACTAATATGATATTAGACGATACACGCCCGATTACCGGAAACTGATATCTTACCTGTTTACCATCATTAAATCCGGATATGTATTTATATTATAGAAAAATTGGATTTTAATAATTCACATTATTACTCATTTTCTAATTACAATCTATAGTATTGATTTGGTTGATATACTCTTAACTTTCACTCTTAGAACCAATGGCAATCTCAGTAACATAATTATCATAGACTGACACTCGATTTGCATTTATTTTACCAATCAATTTTGCTTGTATGTTTCTTCACTTTGTTCACAATTATTATTTGAGCGAAATATGAATATTTGATTGTTACATAACTAGAACTACTATTAGTAACAAAAATGATCGAAAGTGAAAGTGTCATTAGCCAAATTATTAATATGGTATATAATCAATGGGTAACAGTTTAAATTATTATAATCTAATTTCCTTATATCATATAATATTGAAGTTATAATATACATGGTATTTTGAAGTTCACAAAAACTTGAAATTTAAGAAACATATAACAGGTAGAAGTGTGCTCCAGTGTATGATATTTTGATGTAGTTTTAGGGCAGGTTTAAGATAGATTTTCAGTAATGAGAATTACAACGGGTAATTTTTACCCGCAAAAGATCACAAGCATGTATCCCAAAGGGTAACAGGTTGAGGTAGTGTTGTTCCTTTAAGTTTTCTGTGGGTAGTACAACTTGAGTTGGTGAAATCTTGAAATGTGATCATCAAAACTGGATGAACCGGTTTGGTTGAGTAGCATATTCTCCCAAAACAGATATGTGAAAATGTTAAACATGACGATTTTGGTCGAGCCAGCCATGTCAGGTTTGAAAATTTCTAAAACCATAGATACGGGTCAACGAGCCATATGCACCCCTATAGAAGTCAAATATTTCACAATGAGTATGTGATAACATTTTTAAGGTAAGTGTTGATAAAACACATGTTAAATTGATTAAAAACTGCTGTACAAGAGATTCTATATTCAACTGTTTGCTAACATGTTGCATGATACAAGTTTCCCTATGCACAAAAGCATACATATTCAAAATGATGGTATCACCTAAAAGAATATAAACAAATTATATACTCGTAACTATAACCGAAACCAGCCTGTTGTTCCAAAGGTTTTGGAAAGTTGTGTAACCTCAAACGAATATGAACTCTTATCTTTGTATCTTTAGCCCTTTTAAGTCATCATGGACGATAGATTTTAATTGTACTAGAGACTGGTAGCCGACAGAAGGGACACCGAGAGACAGCTGATGAACATCGACGACATAACACATGACCACATGGGACAACAGTTATATTTATTTCATTGGTCAAACATATTCTGCATAGCCATGCGGCTTTAGCAGAGTCAGCTTCTTTTGCTGCCGTTTCTGACTTTTCCTGAAAACATGCCATAAAATAAAAGTTAATCAGTAATCAGTAAGCCTCGTGAAACAGGTGGGACAGGTCAGGTCGGTTTCAAGTCAAACGAGTTCATGATGAAATGCCTTGCAGCCATCAAGGCACTTCACAAGCATCCGGCAAGATTCCATCTAAATTAAAAAATATTAGGGCAAGTTCCAGGCTGAACAGGTCGGAACCGTTAAAACTGGTCTGAAACATCCAAAAATGGTCTAGAACCAGCCTAAACTAGCCCTAAACCAACCAAAAACATGTTTTAAGCACCTAATAATGGTTTGCTTATAGTATGCGCCTTGCTGAAAAAGTGCTAGCTTTTTAAGGACCTTTGTGCCTTGGGTGCAGTTGGTGCTTTCACCCACCTAGACGACAGGTAGTAGTGGTGGCTACCAGCAGCGGCGGCGGCGGTGGTGGTGTCGGCAGTGGAGGTGGTAGCGGCAGTGATTTATATATGTTATATTAACAATATAAGATGTATACCTGCTCAAGTAAAAGTGCTGCTTTGGATTCTTTTAGTTGTTCTTGCAGGGACAAAGTTGTTTGTAAGAGGGACTGCTTCTCTGTGTCCATTCTAATTCCAGCAGCTGATAACATCTCTTGAACTGCTTGAACCAACTCATGGGCCGATACCCGACCATGCTGAAGTTCCTTAATTGGTTTTCGCTGTCAAAAAAATTTATTCAAATTAATAAATTTTGTATGATTCAACAGCAAAGATTATTAAAGATGTATATACATAAACTATTTAGTGTTTGAATGTGCATTTCACAAGTGATTATTGATTTTTTATGTTATAATAAAATAGGATTAGGAGATAGTATCATAATGTGGATTGCAGTTTAAAGTTGTGACAATCTAATTATTTAATAACATAATACATAAATAAGTGATCCAGTAAAAAACCTGATCTCCTGACTTCACTCCTCGAGACCCCTCGGGTTGGTCAACAGGGACACTGTTAACCATATTATCACTGTCTTCAGATGTCAAATGCGTTGAAGACTCATTCCCAATGGATAAACTTTTAAATGAGAAAACATGCGAGGAAAGAACGGTTTCAGTTTTCCCAGGAAACGTTTCCAGATTAAATCTATAAAGTGCTTGCCCAGCTGATGGTCTTACATCCTCTGGAACTTTTCCATATTTCAATTTTTCTCCATTTTGATTTCTCCATGCCACTATCTCTCCTTTATAAAATGGTCTTAACGGGTGAAGTTGCACTTGCATTGCATCTTGTGGAAGAATATCGCTACCAAGAAAACCATTTCCACTACCTATGCCGTCTGTCAATCTTTCATAGGCTGAAAGCTTAAGAATGTTAACAAGTGCAGTTTCAGAGTCTTCTGGACAGAGAAATAATGAAGTGATTGGTAATACTATTGACGAACCCAAAACATGGCTCACGACAACTGAAACAAGATCAAGAACAGAGATGTAACTTGGAGGTTCAGCGATTAGCATACAGGTGGCCAAACGGTCAACATAGTAGAGGGCTCGATGACTGGACCCAGGGGAATCCTCCCATTCTGGGATAACAGAATCTTTAGATGCACGGGTTATGTCCAAAGATTTTGGGATGAGCCAAAATCGAGTGTAGAGGGACTGCACAAATTGTAATTTTTGAGCAATGGATTCAAGTGATTTTTGTAGTGTCGGGAAATCTGGAGTTCTTGAGTTAGAAGTGGTGGTAGGTACAGTGTTGAGAACATTTGATACAGCAACCTGAAATGAACTACTTAGTAACTTCTGCCTGATGGCTGCCAATGAAACCGACCCAACTTCTTCTAGAGTCTGCATATGTTCTCTGCGATCAAGCTCCTGGAAAATAATTATGAAGTGAGACCATATTGCAAATTAAAAAAGATAAGAAACAAACACATGTCATGCGTTTAAATAATAAAATAATAGATAACTCCAACTACTATCTTCTTCCATATTAACAAGGGTGTTTGGATACGTGTTTAAATAGTAATTCATGTTCAAAAAACTGATTATTACACACATCCAACTGCCATGTAAAGTTGATAATAACTGAAGTTAAGAGATGAAAAAGATATAGAATTAATACCTCTACAACAACATCAGATAGCTTTCTTATGCGGAAAGCCAAACACAATTTTTCTGAAACATCATGGTGAACAAACCTTAATCTTGAAGAATCAATATACTTCACATACCGCGAGCCATATGGATCAATATACACACATGCATTTGCATGAACGAGTCTGCAACCATCATCAGGGACGATCAACTCTGATTTCCAATTGGAATCTAGGGTTTCATCACAGAGAAAATGTAGGATTTCCATGACTGCACGAAGTTCATTTGGATTAAGGCGTTGATACCCGCAAGATCTTTGAAGATTCGAAAGAATAACCATTGCACCAGAAATAGATAGCATGTCTTGGAGCCCAAGTTCTTTGAGGATCTTGACAAATGGCAGGTAGAGTGAAGGGAGTTCAAATGCAAATGGGGAAAGGTTTATGGTCAGACGGGCAAAAAGAGAACTTGAAGTAACCAAACGGGTTCCATTAGCAGCTGGAATGAATGCTACTTGCTGCAACTCCGATATATCTGACAAGAAAAGAAGAGAGTACAACATTTCTTTTTTAGGAGCCATCACAAACTATATTTAGATGATTTTGGTTGTTTCACAAACAAGTATCATGTAATCAAAACGAATGAAATTGAAATTTACCTGATGAAGATAGTGTTCCCCAAATTTTGTCCAGATATTTAAAGATCTCAAAAGATGCTTCCTCAACAGATATCAAGCCTGACCCATTAGGCCAATGAGCCAAAGTATCTTCACCAAAATTTCTTCCAATAGCCTGCAATCATCATTAGCTTGATTAATTTTTTAATTCGCTACATCTAAAGGCATTAAATTAACCCACTTACTTCAAAATGGGTCAGTTTGAGTTTATGCTTTCCGGGTAAAAATTAAAAGATAACTAAAATTGGAAACAGAACATATAGTATTTGTAATCAGATTTAATACATTAATAGCTTTTATTATTGTATGCAGGAAGGTGTTGCCCATGAGTCAACCTAACCTGACCCATTTTGAAATGTTACCCCACTCACACATTTTACCGCATCGAATATTTGCAAAAAAAGAAAAAGAAAGCATAATTCATGCCTGCAGGTGCTTTAAAACAATAGTAAAAGGAGGAGGGCTCCTTAATTGAAGAGGACCCCATGAGTACTCAGGTGGGACTATGCTTTGTTTGGAAAGAATGGGAGCAACACTCCATGCAAGTGGCCAATCTTTTAACAAAATGGCTTCATTATAAGAACAAAGCACTCTTTTACCGCCTTTCTTTCCACTCACAGATGGAAACCCTTTTTCTGCAGGAACGCATGCAATCTTGCCAAGAATATTACAAAAGTTATTGCTATAAAGAACAGCAAAATTTGCAAATATTGCACCGATAAGAGTGTCAGCTAAGGACCAAATCTCTAAAGAGACTTCAGTTCTTGTGTTTGAAAAGTCATCTTCAAAATCATCAACAAACCCTGAAGATTTAGGTTTCATACCTTCAGCCCCAAGAAACTCGACTCTTCTAGCACATTGTAGAACAATATCTGGATCACCAGTATTTTGAAGACCTGCTTTCCTTAATATGTTAAGCCATCCATCTGAAACAAACCTTTCACCAGGAAACTTTTGAACTTCACCAGAGAAAACCGATCTTAATAGTGAATCACCAGGATCAAACAATTCTTTAGGTTTATACAAATCTCCAGATTGTTCATCAGCACTTCTTACAAATTTGGTCTCTTTTAGTGTTTCGATAACTAAAGAATCTTGTTGGAGATCTTGCCAATTCATGTAGAGATATATTAATATGTCCTCTTGTTCTGACTGAGGCTTGTTTTCAAATTCAGGCAGTGAAAACCTAACCAATATTTGTTTATCTTGCAATTCAGTGACCCCAAGGGCTTTGACCAGTTGACTCTCAACAGACTCTGACCCATAATACAGGCACTGATTGTTATTTGGTTTTAAGAAAGTATTTGAAGCAATCATACATGTTTCCTGGAGATTCAACTTTTTGTAAGTTCCAGCAACAGTTTTGTAAATCGGTAAATCACGCAATACTTCAAGATCTTCTCTAGTGTAATCAGATCCATTGGATGAAAAATCAGAAGCCAAAAGAGAAAACAACTGATCGCAATCTGAAGCCAGAAAGGAGGTAAACTCAGGCAAATAGCCAGAGTTTTTAGCTGCAACGAGCTTGGTGGCTATGGCTTGACCTAATGATTGGCCGATAGCTGGAAAAAAATGAAGTGGAGGAACACAGTCCATGAATGTGGAATCGACTATGGGTATGTTACATTGATTAAGCAAAGAGTACAACCACGGGTGCTTTTTACCAGTAACTTTAAAGGCTAACATATAGGGCTGAATCTCTCCAGGTAATGAATCCAAACACGCCACATCATCATCTTCAAGACCCCACTTGGCGGCAGCATTTTCCGAGTCTGAATCTGCTAATATGGGTGGAATGAATATGAGATTACAATGCTTTACACGACATAAAATGTGTCTACCAAGAAATGCAGGAACTATCGGCCAATCAGAGAAGAGTGGTAGATCTTGGGACTCATTGAAACTTCTCCAAAACAGTCTTGCCCAGTTAGGAGATGGCCCACCATCACCAATCGAACTTGCATTATTTTCCCATGAAAACCAAGGAGCTGGACTCGAGTTCATAACATGGTTCACCCAATTTTCATGAAAAAGCGAACTCATATGATCAGAAAGCAAACGTGGAGAGAATATATGCAGCTTTAATAGTGATAACAAACCATCATCTGTAAAGATACGGGCCAAAATTGGTCTCTCTAATATATTTGGATGGATAAATTTTGCAGCCAAAGGAATCATAAGTAACTGCTGTTGCTCGCTTCCTACCCAAAGTTCAGTTAACCCCAACTTAGTAAGATGATTTGTTGCAGTGGGACATGGTAAGCTTTTAAGCTCATTGGCTACTTTTAGAAGCTTGCGGTCCACACTTCTGGTTCGACCATCAAAACCAGGTCCTGGAAAGTTGTACCTATCGTTTAGTGAACCGCCCCCCCGACCCATGTCTTCAACAACCCCCCGCCCGAAATCAAACAAAGCTTTGCTGATACTCGCCACCATCTCTATCGGGTCTCCTTGACTAGGTGAAGCCAACAGTGATGACCTGGGTGGCCCACTGGGTTCAGGTGTACTAGGCCCATCAGCACTAGATGTACTTGGCCCGTCACTGTTCAATGGTTCTACAAGCTCAATATCTGACAAACAATACTCAAGAACGTCCACGTAAGTATCAATTGATGGGATAGCAATTGAAGTTGGAGAAACTCTAAGAAGGTCACGGACCATTTTTGGTTTAATTTCTCGTATATTGAAGCCGATTAACTGAATTTCAGACACCAATTCCCAGGGGACTGAAAATACCGGATAATGTTCTTTAACAAAAGCACAAACTGTGGCAGGAAGCACATTGCCACCAACTTTACTTCCGGGTTGTGAAAGAAACATACCCTCTTCAGCTTTGACTAAATTTCCAGAATATAGCTGCCAAACAGGAAGGTCAACAAGACGATGATAGAACGGCTTTACGACTTGGTCAACTAAACAGTTCCAGTCGGCTTTAAGGGTTTTTGTCAAAACAAAATCATGAGCATCTTCTTTATCATTAAATATTAATTTTCCGCTAGATGTGGGCCAAAAGGAATATATACGACTCCCGCACGCATTCAAAGCCATGTTAATCGAATGAGTAGTTCGCAACTCAAGTGTTGAAGTTGAAGGGTCTCTTCTTATTTTAAACATTTCCAAAACTACCCTTATGTATGAATCTCGCACACAAGTCATAAGTTCTCGATTCCATGCTTCAATTAACTGATTTCCTGCATCTGGTTGTGCTCTAGATAAAGAATCACTATCTTGATACATAAATATGTAACGACCATGATTGTGACGCACGAGAAAACAACCAAGAATAGCAACAGGCATACTGATACAGTCAGATAAAGGAAGCGGAGACATGATGGAGCAGATTGTAGGGATGTCAGCCAGATGTCCATTTCTCAAAATGTGTACAGCCACACCAGCAACAGGTGTCAGGTTATAAGCTAAGTATCGCCTGGAATGAAAAAAAAATGTAAGTATTTGATGAGAATGTGTGTACAAATGAATCGTTAATACTTGATACCTATCAAGAGCCATGTTTCTTGTTTGACCAGAACCCAAGCTAAGTACAACGAGCCACCGATCCACAATCATTGATCCCTTTTGGTGCAAATTTATATCTACAACATGCAACTTGACTGCAGAACTTGAGGTACCAAATAAATTTGATAACTGAAACTTCTTCCATTTCTTTTCTGAGAATGGATTCCTTAATGCAGCATGTGCTGGATCCACATAGATTAGAAAATCTTGGGACGGTTGTGACTCATTTTCCTCCCATGTTGATAATGACACCTGAAATTTGTACAAAATTACAAGAAAAGGCATTATTAGTCAAGTACAACTACAATTACTAATAAAATTGCATCACAATTATGTACAAGAATGCCTTAATCATTAACCAATAACTTGATGTTAACAATATCAAGTAAAAAGAAAGGGAAAAATAAAAGGTTATTATAACCTCTGAAACCGACTTCAGAAATATAACTGTTCTAGATGCATGCTTTATAAAATTTTCAAATATCTTTGTTATCTTGGCCCACCCAGGTTCAGCCCCATCTTCAATGAACTTTGATGAGATAGGCATTCGTATAACCGTAGAATCAGTTGACCATGGAACTCTTTGACCAACAAACATAGGACTAAACTGATCACGGAATCGTTCGGTCAAATCGGTACCTGCAGTTAAGTAATGAAAGAAATAACCGTATTAAAGGAAAGAAAATATAGGAACCTAACAAATGAAGCATAACAATTTTAGCAAAAACATAACGGAATATACCGAACCTGTTAAAGTAAACATCTTAGCAGCTGGAGAATGACTTGAAGGCAGAGCAAAAGCCATACCACGAGGATCAAAAATATATAAATAACCACCAGATACGACTGAAGGAACATCAGTTATAGAATAACAGCTCATTAAACCTAACCCATAATTAAGCATGTCACCCCTTAAGCCCCAAGGAGGAAGAAATTGGAGGCTTGTATCTCCTCCCTACTCAAACTGGCTCCTTCAAGAACAGCAACAAGTGCAGGACCTTGAAAATCTCCTGAAAAGCAGCATAATCATAAGGGAATATCCATTATATAACTCAGAACATTTAATTTAGAGAATATATATTATATAAGTTAAAATCAACAATCAGTTAAAGTAGATGTCATGCAACCAAATTCTTTAAAGTTTTCCTGTCACACAAAATAAGGATAATACTGGCTTATTCAGTAACCAACTTGAGGGTGAATAGGAAGCACCATTTTGCATGTAAAACAGGTTTTGACATATCATAGCAAATGGCACAATAACATAACCAGCTTGGCTCAAATTTCTACTTCAGGTAACCATCAAAGTTAACAAAAAAATCCAATTTAAGTTAGTCTTTTAAGTTAAACAGGTCCACTTCCTAGGTGCATCGTCAGACAAAAACAGGCAGCAGGATCAAAGATACTAGCACATTAACTGACATCGCATCAATTTAACCATATAACCCAGTCAGGTAATCTCAAATCAAATTTTGAAGGTTGGTTACCTTGGATTAAAATTTGTAAAATTGATGGTTGAGTAGAAATTTGACCATGTTTCACTTACCATTTTATGCGATTAGCCCTTCTCTGAATGCATAATGTTCTTTTTAACAGCAAATTAAGTAATTATTCAGGTGTATTTAAATCAATCTGTACCTAAATTTTGCTGTAGCAATGACTGGCATGGATGTTCACGCTTGTCAAATATTATGTGCAGCTTTTTGGCTTTACAGCAATCTGCGAGCTCAATAAGATCAAATAACAGGAAATCTTTGCTTCCATACGACTCAAGAAGTTCACAGATTTTAGCATAGTCCATGCAAGGTAAATCTTTTGTCATTTCCTCACTGACTAAAGACATGGAGCGAAGAGATTGAATCCCTAGCCTGTTTGCCAGATCATGACTGATGCTAGAATGTATGATATGTTTTCCCAGAGGGGTATTATTTTCCATCCAAGGTGCATCATTATACATTACATCCCGTGCGGCCATAAGAACTCCTTGAAAATCAGGGACCAATAATGGACTATTAGAAGATTCAAGCATTCCTTTATCAAACTGACACTCTGAAACTGCCTCTAGAACACACAGGACAAAACTCAACTGATCTTCTGAGAGTGGTGACCCTTTAACATCCTTCTGTAACCGTTGAAGAACATTAGCATAGTCAAAAACATCAAAACTAAGCCTAACTCCTAGAGCCAGAAGCAAATCTCTAAAAACAGACAACTCAGATGGAACAACATATAAATATGGACTATATTTTACAGGTGAATCAAATGCAAGAGCTTCAACATTTACAAAATCATCTCCAATCCAAACCCAATAAACACCACTGAGAGAAGCTTTAAGAAGCTCAAAGTCATCAGTTCCAACATACGCTTGTAAATTTGAATAAAGAACAGGCATATGTTCCTGTAAAGAAATTTCAAATTCAGGATCTAAATCCAAGTTCATCTTGAGTTGTGTATAGGAATTAGATAGAGCAACTAGTTGAGTAGACAAAATGTTTATATGTAACCGCTCACTCCAGCCAAGCATACGTTGCACGTACACTGAGTTACATTCACCATTCAGTATGTGCATCATGGATGAACTGAGCCACATTTGTGATTTTGGACGAACCGTATCGGGTGCTGCAATTTCTTGAGGTGGTGATAACCATGGAAGTCCCTGAAAAGGTGGGTCAACATAAACAGGACACCAACGGATGGTTTTCAGTTCAGACCAAAACTCTTCCCCAGGCATTTCATCAAGCAGGTTATCTGTGCTATCATCTGGCACACTGATGCCACTTATCCCTGCACTCCTAAACTCACTAAAACTGAATTCTACTTCCTCAGTAGAAGTCTTGAATGCCAATGTATCCAAACAACAAAGTAATCTCTTCCCACTTACAACGGCATCCGGATCCATTGCATCATGCCACATAGACACTGACCTTGCAGAGTCAAGCAAACCCTTTATTCCTAGAGTTTGCCTTAATCCAAGGGTAACTAACATCTCCAAAGTTTCTGGGTCAGAAAATTTCTCAGAAGGGAAGAATGATTCCTTGTGCAGAAACTTTTGTAGCTCGGGCACACGAGGATCATATAGCCTGTAAAAAAGGCATATCATGTACATAATATATATATATAGACACACATGCATACAAATATAACTATAATCAAAAACCAAACAGTAAACTATGTAAAGGATATGTATCAAGAACATACCTTTGTGGTTCTTGCAAAGATCCACCATTTGTGAGGACAAAGGGTGTCATCATGAGTTCCTTTTTGAAGGAGCTATCTTCTATGATCAAAACACGGATTTCATCAAGAATATTTGAGAGAACGTCCTGCTGTGAAACAAGTTCTGGCATGCGATTGAATACGTAACTTCTATAAAATTGCACTCGAGAAGGTTCCTGGATATCTAAATATTTTTTCAATAATTTTCTTTCTTTTTCCGAGTCAACACGAACAAAGTCATCATCCAAAAAATCCTCTAGAATACCATCTGGTTTAAGCCATTTAGTAGGTTTGGTTAAGGAAACCAACTTTCTACTTCTAAAAGACTCAAACATGGGAATTTTTTTAATAATATTAATATGGGATTCATCTAGCAAGCCTCCAGAGAACCACTTCGATTGAAGAATGAAACTCCTCAGCTCATGTAGCTCACCCTCCGATGCATAGATGAAAAGCCGCTCTATTTTCTCTGGTTCAGAAGCAATTGCTGATAATGCATTTAGAATGCCACTGGCTGTTGGAGACTGCACATACTTATTTAAATGTGGATGTTCTAATTGAAGATCATGCCTCAATAATAAGCAACCAGTTTTTAGCAACAATGATGACATGTTCTCACTCCACCCATCATCTTCAATCACATATGAATTCTCAACAAGTTGCAAAAGATGATTGTTTCCAACTGGTAAAATCGGCCACTTAGAAAATACTGAAAGATCATCACAATGTGAATTTAAATAATTCCATAACAGCCTCATCCATTCCAAAGTTGGCTGACCTCGTTCACCAGGAGTCCATGTCACCTGCTTCGCATGCATCCATTCTGCTGGAAGTAATCTCAGAAAGAGCTTTTCAAGCAACTGGCAATTCAGAAATGAAGCATTAAACAATTCACTCCGGGCTATATCACATAATTTTTCATAAATGGTATCAGAAATTTCAGAATCCACAAGTTGGTTTGCAACAGAATCCTTTAAAAGATTATATGCATCTCCACGGGCTACATAAACTCTATCACCCAACCCTCTTTTCTCAAATACCGTGAACAAACCATTGGAAAGAGGCAACAGGGGTAACCCGTAAAAACTATCAGGCTCAATCGGGTTCTTTAAATCAAGTAAGCAATACTCAAGTGCCAACACCATTCCGTTCCTGTCCCGGAATTCCCGTTTCCGACGAACTAACAATGTTCTTAGTAACTGAGGTGTGAGAAAATGCAAAGATGGACAGAATTCCATAAAGTTTTCCACATGAGGTTTTGGGATCGTTGTCATTGGTAAGCCAGCATCAGATAACGCATTGATAAGACCACTTACATTCTCAAAACTAAAATCAGGGAAGATGGCTTGCTTGGTTGATATCCATTGACCACCTCTTGCTTTAGTAAACAATACACGAAGACCAGAATCAGCAATAAAGTTATAAAGCTTCTGCACCATTGATGCCCATGGACCGGATGTTGTGGTTGTGGGCCAGAAAGAATAGAACGAATCAGAATAATCGGCTTCCAATGTGAGTGTTTCAAGAAAATGACCATACGCTGGTGCAGCAACTTCTTCTAGAAGGTACATGTTCCATTCTGACCTTTTCCTTCCGCCACCCGCCATGTCATTTCCAAACCATATATCCCTTCGGTTAGATGATAATTCAAAATATGCATTAACATGCACCGGAAGACCCGTACTTACTGGAAGTGGTAAAAAACAGAACGCCTTACCCACAAAATTCTTAACTTCCATAGTTTTTAAACATGATGCCACACAAGCCCACGGAATAAATTTATGAGATTTGTTGTCTTTAGCTTCAGAGTTTCTTTTACCATGTCGTCCATCAAAGCATTCACTAGTCAACCAGATGTTTGACTTTTCTTCGGACGATCTTTTCTCGGTCAGTAAAACTTTTTGGCTTTTCCATGGCAGACCAGAGTCATTGTTTCTTCTCAATTTGTTAAAGAAATGATTTTTATCTGATTCATCTCGATTTTCATGCATATGATTAACCATAAGCTGAAATGTGTTGCTTTCAGCTCCAGGTTCACCAATATGTTGCTTATGGACTTGATGAACTAACTGCATCTCACTACCCACTGCTTCTTTTGTGTAAATAGATATTGTTTTTACATTACGTAAAAAGAGCAAAGTTTCAGCAACAACATCAGCAAATGATGATAAGAGTGACGTCACATCTTGAGGTGAGTATGCTTCCTTTTTTATATGGCTTTTTGAAGCAACTTTAGCATTTCTTAAAGGAAATCGAAAAAGTGTACCAGGAAATGATTGTTGCATGTCACAACCAAAGTGCAGAAATGGAGAAAATTGGTCGGGAAATTGTTCTAGAATCTTCCTGCCAGCAAATTTAATCCGTAAGCCAGGATGAGAAGGTGAGATTCCAGGTAAATTACATGCGTGAGGATCAAATAACACAACATTCTCTCCAGAGACAAACGTGGGAATGTCCGTAAAGTGGTAAACACAATTAAACCCTAAACCGAATCTTCCAATGGCAAAGGGTTTCTCAAGTTTACTTTCTTGACCAATTCGAGAAATCGCATATAAATCCTGTGGACTAAAAACCGAGTTATTAAAACAGTATAAAGCGGGCCCCTGCCAATCCGCCATTTCCGGGGATAAAACAGATGAAGTGCCGTAGTGAGTGTTATCCAAAAGAAACGCCACCTCAGAAGCTTTAGCATCTTCAGCATTTTGCACGAGCTCAAAAAGCGTGCCAGGCCCATCTGCGTACATTTCAAGAATATGTTTAAGTCTGGTGGTCAAAGCTTCATGTTGACCAAACGCTTCTGCAGCTCCTGATAAACTCAAATTCATTGAATCTGCACTCTCAGCGAGTAGCATTCGGCGAAGTGAATGAACACCAAGCTTTTCCGCCACATCATTTGAGATGTTACCGTGCACATATTTTTGCACGGTTCTTTTCATATTTACGGCCACATTAGACGCGTCATTTTCTGAACCAAGTAACCATGGAGCGTCATTATAAACTAAATCAGTAGCATTAACTAATATGCATGAAACATCTGGTAAAAAAATCTTGATTTGCTCTTCGTACAATTGAACTTCAGCCAGATGTTGTGCAATTAGTAAAGCTGCTCTTAATTCCAGTGAATTCAAAGGAGTTGAGCCTTTGATTGTAGACATTCTGCATAAAATATTAGCATAATCTGTGGGTTTTAAGAACTCCCGAATCCCAAGCTCAAGAAATAAATCTTTAAAAACTGCTAAATCAACAGGTATGACACGTATATAAGGGGCCAAATGCAAAGAACCGTTGATGACAACTTCTTCTGGTGTTGCAAATCCATCTCCTACCCAAATCCATCTAGAACCTTCTAGAACAGCCTTCACAATATCCATCTCATCTGAATTTAACATGTTCACGAGGATGGAGTATATTCTAGGCATTGCTAACGCCAACTCCTGGCGAAGCTCAGGATCTGTTACAGTCTCGTTGTTTTTTCCAAGCTCAAGAAGTTGGGCAGCAATTACACTTCCACTTGGCGGCAACGACCACCCAAGGCAATGAGATAATGATGTTGAAGAACAATCACCATCCAATATCCGCATGCTGGCGGAAACAAGCCATAAATCTGAGTAAAGTCTCACAAGTTTTGGTGGTGCAACCGTTGATGAGACAACAGGCCATGGTAATGATTGAAATGGAGATGAAACGAGCACCGGGCACCATGAAATTAACCGCAGATCATTCCAGAACTTCTCCAAATCAGATTTTAGATTCCGTGCCCTAAAAGCAGTAGCGGCCCGTGAAAACATCCGGTTGATTGTTCCTTGATCATTAGGCAAATCAGGTAACCATTTTAATGCATTTACTTCTAGATAAGAAAGAAGCACTTTTCCTCTAAAATGGGCCCGTTGTTGATCACTGTGCATTAATCGTTCCACCTGTCGGGCACTCTGTATGACAGCCTCAGGAGACACAAAAGTCCTTAAACCCAATCCTTGTAAAATGTCTAAACTACTAGGTTCTTCAAAAATGCCAGCCGGAAAACTATCAGAATCTTCCAATAACGCGTATAATTCTTCATTTCTAGGATCATAAAGCACTGTTGGACTTTTCAATAAACCACTGGCGCATGGAACAAACTCCAAATTTGCCACCTGTCCCTTGAAAGTCGGGTCTTCTGCTGACAAATGTGGTAACTCCTGCAGCACTGACATCATGATGCTGTCACGAAACTCGTTTGGTAAATCTTTAACCTTACTAAACACATATTGCTTGTAAAATCTGGCCTTTCCCATACGCTCAATACCATAATATTTACTCAATATTTCATTTTCTGTAACAGATGAGGTTCTTACAAAATCACTACAAAATAAGGATTCGGGACAATCAAGCGGAGGCAAAAATTTCTGTTCTTCTAACTCAGAGTATTGAAAATTTTCAACAGATACCTCATCATACACTCTAAAGATTGGAAGTCGCATGCATGTCTTCTTATCAAAATCAGACATATTGTTTCCAATATACCATTTTGGATCAAGAAAAAATCCACGAAGCTCATCCCTCTCAGAAGCTTCTAGGGTTTGAAGAAATATTTCTTTGATATCATCATTAGAAGTGACAACGTCAAAAATTGACTTCAAGACCCCTGCACCATCAGCATCACGTACATAATTGACTAAATCTGGGTGGTTAACACCATACTTTGTGTCAAGTATCTTGCACCCCACTTTATGAAGAACATCCTGCATCTTGTCAGACAATTTATCCACATTTAACAATTTCAGCTGACTAGATGGTCTGTAGAGGTGACCAGAAACAGAGGGCAGAATTGGATAATCACCAAAAATGGACAGATTTTCAGAATTACCACGAAGATACTTCCAGAATAGATGGAACCATGTTACACTAGGATGATTAGAATTTGATTCTGGATCCCATGAAACCGTGGTTTTATATTTCCAATCAGCAGGCACCACTTTTGTGAACAACTGAAGGAAAAAATTAACATCAAAAACAAAAACATTTGTCGACGGAATCTTAGCAATAGATTCAATCCTGCTTCGGATATTCTGAGGTATATTTTGATCAATTACTCTATCCGGTACTTTCTGTAAGAGCATATATTCCAAATCATTGCAGACAAAATAAGATAGCCCATTTGAAGCATCAAAGAATGATCCAAACTCACCATTTGCTAAAGGAACCAAAGGCAGATCATATGCATTTGCAACAACATCATCATCAGTCAAATCTTCAAGACAATACTCCAACAATACAAACTTTAAAGATCTGCTTAAACTGTTAATAGCTTTTGATTTTCTTAAAAAATTACGTACCGAATCAGGAGTGACGACTTTTAACCGCACACTAGATGCAAATTTTAAAAGCATATCCCGCAAGGGGATAGGCAAATGTACAATAGGTGATCCTAGCTGGACAAGAGCCATACCAAGTTCGTTACTCTTATAAAACTCACTATCATGAAGAAAAGCCTCCCCTAGAGGGACCCACTTCCCCCCATCAAGATCTGAATGCAAAACTGGAGTATCGCCAATGTTTTTATAAATTTGCTCGACCAAAATGTTCCATGGCTCCTCAAACGAGCCAGTAGGCCATAATGAATAATATGAATTGGTGGGACCCAGAATCGGTTGAACTTGAAGCAGTAAATTAACAAAAGAAGAAGCAACAACATCCTCTAATAGAAGCCTGTTCCAAAGAGACCTTATTCTTCCACTTCTGTCCATGTCAGCCCCATACCAAATGCCACGTCGGTTTGATGACACCTCAAAGTATCCATTAATTTGCACAGTCATTCCAGTTTTTACTGGCAATGGGAGGAAACAAAATGCCCGGCCATCTTTAAGAACATCACCCTATTAGACATGAAAAGATTAAAATAAGTAAAATCGAAGTAACAACGGATACAAAACACATTGAACCTGATTAAATCCAAATGATTGTGAAGTAACAACGTATACAAAACACACTGAACCTGATTCAATCCAAATAATTGTTTTGTAACAGTGGGAAAGAAAGAGTAGCCTAAACTATGTTTGTTTGATTGGCTCCAATAGATCATTATAGTCCCTTCAAATGTTTGGTTGGCCTATAGAAGTGTGATGATTTTTCAAATTTTTATATAATTTATAATGATGGTATTTTATCTCAACTTTATACATTATTTAATATAAGCAACTGTATACTATAGGTACAAATGTTACAGAAAACATAGAAAAATTCATAAAAACATGAAATAAGATATTTGAGAAAAAAATATATTTCTGTTCAATTTTTGGAAAATAAAAAAGTAGCATCACTAATGCAACTTCAACCATGGAAAGGAATCACATCCCTAAAGCTGAAAGGAATGGTTCATCCATTCCATTAAACACAACAAGCAACTTTTTTCCATTCCATTCCCTCTATCAAATGCTATAATAGTATAAAGTGATTATTACTTTGGACGAATTGTCTGAGATGCATGCTGCTACAGCAGCCCAAGGTAGTAGGTGAATGTCATAATCTTTAGACATACTTGCAGCAAAAGACCCAATCCTGCTGGATGTTGCTGCCATAGTCTGCACTATATACAACGTATCCACCCTCTTCTGAGACTGATCTCCATTTACTTCTTCACTCAAGAAATCCAACAAAAATCCATCCATTTTATTATCCGAAGAATCCATCGATTTGGATAACCTCAAAAGCGCTTGGCGATGCCAAACAGTATCATTATTTACTAAACTAATAGAACAGGAATAAATTTTTCTAGGTTCAGGCATCTCAGTATCCCATACATACATTTCAATAGAAATTACACTTTTGAGAAATAGAAGTGTGAAAACTCCTTCCTCAAATAGATTATCAAACAATAAAGAAATGTCATCTGCTAAATAAGCTTGCTTTGATAGCTTACTACTTGATGCTTGCTCTTTATTCCTTAGAGGGAATCGAAATATAGTTCCAGGGAAGGAAGTTTCCATGTTGCAACCGAAAGCGATGTATGGAGTAAGTTGATCTCGGTATTTAGAGATGGCTGATGAAGTGACATATTCGATTCTTTTTCCAGGGTTTAGTGTGGAAACATTCGGAAGGTAATCACCCTGAGGATCAAACAGAACTACATATTTGCCGCTAACGAAAGATGGCAAATCAGTCAGATGGTACACCGAGTTGAAGCCAACCCTAACAAACAATGTGATGGCAAGGCAATGATTAATTAGTTAAAAAGTTAGTGATAAGTAACTGAATTTTACTATATGGAGGAAAGTAGCACATATCAAGAAAACCTAGAGCTAAAAGAAAAAAGATTAATATGATTGATCATATACTAAGAGCTAGCAATTAGTTATATTTAAAAGCAATCTTGCTTGTTGCATATTGTACCTTTAAAAGCTTAATGAGTCTTAACAAATGATATCTTGCAATTGTCATAGTTATAGATTGTAACCTTAGAGGGATATCTTGAAAGTGTAGCATCCAAATATCCAACAAACTGTGTATGTTGTTGATCATAGTACACAAGATTGTTTCCCTGGGCTCCTTTAATTTATATTATATATGAATTTTAGCATCCAAAATAGGTTCATGGGGCAGCATATAACAAGTATTAAGAAAGCAAAATCGTATTGACCAAGGTGATATAGCTTACCCACTAACCACATATATACCCTAACCACCTAATAATTCTCACCGTTTGAAGATAATTTGTTCATTCATTGTCAATCATATCCATCTAAACAAGAATGTCAAGGACATACTTTCTTTGACAAAGAAAGATACCCTTCTGTGGAAACTTCACAAATAACTAAGGTTCTAAGGCCTGTGGTCTGAACCTCCTTTTCAATTAGAAAATAAAACTTAATTGCAACAATCCCTTTTTATGTCATCAAAAGGAATGATTAGGTGATCACGCAAACCAACAATACTATCCTTTTTCACATTTTTCAACTAGAAAAATACAAAGCAATTAACATGCACTCTGAATCAACTAATAAAAGAAACATGCAAATCAAACCCAATGAGCCTATTCCAAATCATAATTGGATTGTTGCAGATACTAACTCCTCCTAAACACATACATTAAGAAACGCATTTTTGGTATCTTCTTCATGTAACTCTAAATTATGCATAGCAACCTACTCTATACAAAATGAGCAGATGTCGCTTTGTCCGCCATATACAAAAAACTATACCTATAGATCACCACAGGTTTCAAAATCCCCTTTGCCATTGACAAAACCTCCAAAACAGCAAGTAAGTCATCCTAATTCATAATTCAATTTGGCAACATCAACACACTGTCAATCACTAGGATCCCCAACTTCATTCCGTACACTACTAGAGCAAGAACATCATCATAAACCATCTATCCACAAAACAATCCAAATTTTCAAACTCCACACCATTCCACTCCATTAAACTGTTAGTAAACCAAACAAACACAAACATACAACAATTCAACACAGCAACCACACAACGAATCACGATTCAAGTCGTCGATAAAGAAAACTCACCCAAACCGGCCGGTTTTCCACGCTTGACTCTGCTTACCACTCCCCCCGATCCTAGAAATACTAGCGAAATCATCCTCCGTAAACACCGCATTGTTGTACGCCAACAACGCAGGGCCCTGCCACTGAGCGAGCTCAGGGGACAACAGCGAGGTGGTGGCGTGAGACCGCCGGTCCAGACACAGGCAGACCTTGGTGGCTCCGGCGTCATCGGCGTTCTGTATCAGCTCCTTGAGGACGGTGGTTCCTTCGGGGTAATTCAACAAAACCTCTCGGATTCTTCTGGTCAGATCCACCTTCTGACCGAAATCCTCCAGCAGGAGTGATCTTGATGATGATGATTGTTCCTCCATTATTATGGATGAAGTGAAAGTCAAACCATGAGAGTGTCGATCATGGAGGTTTAGGGGAATTTGGGGGAGAAATAGTAGTGGAGATGAGAGTTTTGTTTTTGGTTTGATTGTTTCAATCACCGCCTTGGTTTAGAAGACTTGTGGATTGGGGAAGCATAGGAATTTTTTTCCAAATGGTACGGTGGGTGTTTGGGATTATTGGTTATTAAAAACTTTTTTTTAACTTTTAAAATAAAATAAGTTAAAAATAAAATAAGTTAAAAAGAGGTGATGATATGTTTGGACGAAGATAAAAATATGAGAAAGAAAAAAGAATTTTTTAGAAGTTAAAAATTTTAAATTTTTAAAATTTTTTTGAGAAGTCAAAAAAAGATGTAAATAAGCAATCCCAATCATTGCCATAATTTACCTATATGTGAAAAAATACCAAGCACCTGTGTGGCAAGTACGAATTGGGTTATATTTTTTTATTCTTTTTAGTTTATGTTATTAATAGGTTTTGTTTCAAAAATTATTATCATTTCTTAGATGGATGAGTTGGTCTTTGTTTTGTTTTTCTAGTTTGTGGTGGGTGGTTCGATTCTTTATTTTCCCATGTTTTTGCTATTTGTAGTTAGTAGTTCCTAGGGTGCACGTGTCGTGATTCTGTGACCGTTGTGGTGAGGTGTCTTTGGTTGGTGATGTTATTGTTTATTGTGTGTCATATTCTCTGCCATACTACCTCTTTACGAATTGTAGGTTTCTATTTTGGATTTTCCTCGTTTTTGTTTTTGTTAATTGTAAAAGTCAAAATTAGAGTTTTAAGTGTAATAGGGATAGTGTTGGGTGTACTCTGAATATGTAAACAAGTTCAGGGGTGCATTGTGTCAAGTACTCAATTCTTTTGTTGAGTTAGTTAGAAGGTTGTTAATGAAGTATCAAAAGGATAAGGTGATCTTAGATCAGATTAATAAAAAAATTCTCTTCTTGAATTCTCTTATCAAGTGTTCATCATTTCTAGTCGAAATCGTGTGTTCTTGTGTTTGATTTCATAACAATTTGTTCAGAGCCTGGTTGTTGGCTCAATTGAGAAGAACATATCTCAATTGGTGATTGGTGATCGATCGAGGGTTATGATGGTATCGACCAAGTTTGAGATTGAGAAATTCGACGGTAAGAATGATTTCGGGTTGTAGCGATTAAAGATGAAAGCATTACTCGTTCATCAACGAGTGGTAAATGCTTTTGCGGGAGAATCGAAATTGCCGAACACTTTGTCTGATAAAGAGAAGATAGAGATGCTTGAACAGGCACACAGTTCAATCATCCTCAATCTTGGTGATCGGGTGCTGAGGGAGGTCTCGAAGGAAACTACGGCTGCCGGAGTATGGTCAACTTTGGATGGATTGTACATGACAAAATCCTTGGCAAATCGGTTGTACCTCAAGAAGAGGTTGTATACATTCTAGATGGCCTCTGGTAAGACAATTGAAGATCACACTGATGAGTTTAACAAATTAGTGTTGGATCTTGAAAATATAGAGGTAGAACTTGACGATGAAGACCAAGTCATTATATTCTTAACATCACTGCCACATTCATATGAGCATTTTTTCGACACTCTTATGTATGGTAGAGATACTCTATCAATGGATGAAGTTCTTGTTGCTCTCAATTCGAAGGAATTGAAGAAAAGAACCGATTACAAAGAGGAAGGGGTAGACGGGTTGATGGTAAGAGGAAGGCCTGATCAAAGGAACTTTAAACCAAGAAGCACGTCTAAGTCTAGACCTAAGTTCAAGCGAAGATGCTATGTGTGTGGTTCTGAGAAGCATCTCTAGAGGGATTGCCCCGAGTGGAAGAAGAAAATAAGTGAAACAAGTGGATCTAAAGCCCATTCATAGCACAGTACCCAAGATGACCTCTCAGAAGGATATGAGAGTGCAGATACTAATGGTGTCCTATAAAGGTAGTAGAGAACAATGGGTTATGGATTCTGGCTGCTCCTACCACATGACACCTATAAAAGAGTTCTTTAAGGAACTCAGGTATGAAGATCTGGGAAAGGTGAGACTGGGTGATGATAGGCCATGTAAAATTATTGGTCTAGGCACAGTCACAATCAAGATGTATAATGGTATAGAGGTGGACTTATGTGATGTAAGATACATTCCAAGTCTAAAGAGAAGCTTGTTGTCACTAGGTTTGTTTGAGAAAGCAGGCTATCATGTGAGTTTGAAGGATTGAAAAGCCAAAGTAGTTAAGGGATCCATGGTGGTATTATATGGTAAAAGGAGAGACAATAACATCTATTTACTAGATGGTCAAGGAGTAAGTTGCCCTCTTGTTGCAGCCACAACTACCAACAATAGGTCAGCTGCCTTGCTTTAGCACCAGAGACTTAGACACATAAGTGCACAGGGGTTGGCCGAGTTGAAGAAACAACGTGCCATTGATCAACTCAACAATTGTGATTTTGGATTCTGTGAATCATGTATCATAGGGAAACATAATAGAGTCAAGTTTACAAGGTGAAAACATGTCACCAAAGATGTATTAGAGTATATACATTCAGACTTGTGGGGACTTGCTAAAGTTGAGTCTCTAGGAGGTGTCGGGTACTTTATGAGTTTAATTGATGAATTCTCAAGAAGAGTATGGGTAATTATCCTTAAAAGGAAGAGTGATGCCTTTGTGAAGTTTAAGGAATGGAAGATACTTGTTGAGACTCAAACTGACCGGAATCTCAAGAAGCTTAGAACTGATAATGGGTTGGAATTTTGTAGTAATGAATTTAATCATTATTGTAAAACACGAGGTAGCAAGACATTTAACAGTACCAGTCACTCCCCAGCAAAATGGCATGGCTGAAAGGATGAACCGAACATTTCTTGAAAAAGTAAGGTGTATGTTATCTGGTTCTGGCTTACCCAAGAGGTTCTGGGCAGAAGCAGTTACCACTGCTGGTTATCTAGTTAATAGGTCTCCATCATCAGCTTTGAGTATGAAGACTCCTATGGAAGTTTGGTCTGGATGTAAGCTTGATTATAGTGGTCTTAGAACATTTGGAGCTTTAGCATATGCATATGTGAGTCAAGGGAAGTTGGAGCCTAGGGCGTGTAAATGTGTATTCTTAGCTAGATGAGGTTAAAGGGTATAGACTATGGAAGCTTGAAGGTGAAAGATCAAGGGTGATAGTGAGTAGGGATGTGATAAGACATTCTATACAAAGACATTGAAGGAAGAAAGGTTGAAGTTGATAGTGACTCAAAGGGAGTTCCAATTGAGGTGGAGCAATCTGAGTCTTGTGATCTTAACAAGGATTAGGATTGTTCTACTAGGGAAGAATATAAGGCTGATGATTATCAACTAGCTAGAAATAGGCCCAGGAGACAGGTTGTACCTCCTCTGAGATATCGAGAAGGTAGTGATTTGTCTGTTGTGGCATTTATGACTGCTGAAGAGGAAAGCATCTATGAGCTTATATCTTATTCAGAAGCTACCACTGCAAAAGAAAGCTTGAGGTGGTATAAGGCTATGTGTAACATCTTGTATTTTTGTGTTAATCGAAAGTTAGCTTTGTTAATTCTTGTAAGGGGCATTATTGCCATATATGAAACTTATAGGTTACTTATGTTTAAGTCTTGGTTTGTCTTTAAATTTTAATGTAAAAGTTAATAACCTAGCTATTAAATTAAGCTATAATAATAATTGTAATGATAATAACAAAGATAATAATTATAATAATAATAATAATAATAATAATAATAATAATAATAATAATAATAATAATAATAATAATAATAATAATAATAATAATAATAATAAAAATACAAGTAATAATAAAAATAATAATAATAAAGTTAATAATAATATTGATAATAATAATTATTATTTAAAGTTACTAATTCTAAAAAGATTTGAACTTAAAGTTAAATTAAGTTAAGGGGGTGTTTAGTCATTTTGGAAACTTTAAAAGAAAAGTAATTACATAAAATGATAACCCTTAAAACTACAGGGACCAATAGTGTAAAATCATAAAAACCACCCCATATCCTTGTCCGGCCCCGTATTTCCGGCCGCCGGTCTCGGTCAACTCTCCAGCGAGGCCGAAAACCAAATAAAATTGCCCAATTTCGAACCCAAACACGCCCAACCGGTTCACGATCGTGTTTTGAATTCAATTATGATCTTTAATGGAGTTAAACAAGTGTTATGAACTCCAAACAAATCGTGTAACCGAAGGTTTTAATCATAGAGTCATCCGTGCACTAAAAACCAATAATAACCCAATTAATTGAACCTAAACAATCGTTTAACTATCTCTAATCGATTACCATTTCCAATTTCACCTGAAAACACACAAAACTTCGCATTCGATTTTCGTTTCATCGCGAACCTGTAGCCTGATCGAACTCCACCTTCTATACAACTTCATTACAAATTGACAGAGGGCTTTCGTTTTCCATTTTCTAAAGAAGCTAAGCCTGCAAGTAATTGGGTTATCATCAAACAAATCACCTTGGAGCAACTCTCCACAGTCGCGGCTTATTCCTCGTCTCGTTCTCATCGATTTAAACTTCAATCTAGGTAATTAGTTATGCAAATAGACTCGAAATTGCTTGGGGATTAAAAGCCCCAACATTGATTTCGCTATCTTAAACGAATTGAGGTTTAATTTTGGGATTTGTCAAATTAGGGTTCATATGATTTGGGGGTGTTGCTTGAGTTATGTTTTTAAGAAATTAAAACGGAGATAAACCGCGGCTAAGGCCTTTGGATCACTGGTAAAACACACCTCTCCTACACAGAAGGTCCCCGGTTCGAATCCGGGGAACCTCATATATTTTTTTAGGCTTTTAGCCTTTAAAATAAATTCAGAAAAATTCTTAAAAATTATAAAAAATTATTTTATGAACTTTGCTTATTTTAAAAGACATTTAATTAAATTCTGTAAATTTATTTCTCAAAAAAATACTTTCATATTTTTATTAAAAACTCTAAACTAATGTTATAATTAGCTTATTTTTATGGACTTTAAATAATAGTTTAAATCACTAAATTATTAATTGTTCAACCGTTATCTAATATATATTATTGTTTAAATGATGATTATTTTTAAAAAATTATCAAAGTTTATTCAAACTTACAATTAAATTTTATTACAAAAGATTTCTTTTACTTTTCTTTATACTAAAATGTTCAAATAGTATATTTCATTTTTCATTGGATTAAAACATAATCAATTCGTCTTATGTAATTTAGATAATAAAATCCCCCAAATACCAAATTAAAACCCTAGTCCTCTTTAATTCGTTAAACTTATTAATAAACTTAAATCTTGTAATATATATATTTAAGTGCCTTGTGACGATTTACGTTGGAACGACGACTATTATTTTTCTTATTATTCATCGATTATATACTTATTGATCAAGTGAGTATTTCTATACCCCTGTTGCATATTTTCACACTTTGGGATGAAACATGTTACCTTATAATCGTTGTACTTGTAAAACGTTTGATTCTTGTAAACTTATGACAATTCACTTGTATGTTGTGGTTAGTTGATCTTAGTAATTACCATGTATTGACGATTATGTACAATCATTAACTATTGATAGCCTGGCGACGTCATAGATCTATGGGCTTGACAAGCCTGCTTGGTTAATCCAAGTACACTTAGCTAATCGTATAAACTTGTAAAGGTGAGAACTTGTAAACTGTCAAGGTTTGATTGTGCATTCTGTCTTACATCCCTAGTTACTTTGTTCACTAAATTATAACATGAATTGCCATCTTTTATATACTTATGTATTAAAAACTATGGAAATCTCACCAACTTTATGTTGACCTTTTTATTTTTAACATGTTTCAGGAAACGCGCAAGTTTGATAGCCATCTTTGAAGCTTATTCACACCTAGGAATGGACCTAGTTAAATAAATGGATGGAATGAAATATTTCTTTTATGCACGTTAATTTCTTTATTTGAGACTTATGCTTGTAATGTTATATTTGAAACTTATGATTATAATATTTGGATTAAATAATAGCGTTATGTGGTTGTGAACAATCTTAACCCTCACATCTCGACGATTCCGCCGTCAAGGTTGGGGTGTGACACTATGGAAAAAGAAATGGAATCTTTGTACAAGAATGGTACTTGGGAGTTGACCGATAAACCCAAGGATCAGAAATTAGTGTCTTGTAAGTGGTTATTCAAGCTTAAAGAAGGCATTTCTAAAGGTGAACCATTAAGATACAAGGCCAAGCTTGTGGCTAAAGGATTCACCACAGAAGGCTGGAGTTGATTATAATGAGATATTTTCCCAGTGGTCAAACACTCCTCTACAAGAGTAATATTGTCTTTAGCTGCTTCAATGGATTTAGAGTTGCATCAGCTTTTCTACATAGGAAGATAGATGAAATGATATATATGAAGCAACTAGAGGGATTTGAAGTCAAGGGTCAAGAAGACAAAGTGTGCCTCTTGAAGAAATCATTGTATGGGTTGAAGCAATCCCCCAGACAATGGTACAAGTGGTTTGATGAACATATGGTTACTCATGGGTTTCAACATAGTAACTATGATAGTTGTGTATACTATAAAGAGTATAAAAGAGGTTGTTTTGTTTATATCTTGTTGTATGTTGATGATATATTGGTGGCTTGTCAAGATATGGAGGAAGTTAAAGCTACTAAGCTGATGTTGAAGTCTGAGTTTGAGATGAAGGACTTAGGGGAAGCTAAAAAGATATTGGGTACGGAAATCAAGAGGGACCGAAAGCATAAGGTACTGAAGTTGTCTCAAAGCTCATACTTACATCGGGTGTTATCTAACCTGTTGTTGTACCTATTGCTCCTCGTTTCAAGTTGTCTAGTAGTGATTCACCCAAGACAGATGATGAACCTCAATACATGATGAATATCCCATATGCTAATGTAGTATTTGATGGTTTGCACTAGACCTGACATTGGATTTGCAGTGAGTCTAGTTAGTAGATATTTGTCTAATCCTGGAAGAGCACATTGGGCAGCTATAAAATGGATTTTGAGATATCTGATACGTACTAAGCATTATGGTTTAGTCTTTGGTTATCATGATGAAAAGAAAGAGGGTATTGTAGTTGGATATGCAGATTTAGATTTTGCAAAGGTCCTTCATAGAGGTAGATCAATTACAGGATATGCTTTCAAAGTTCTTGGTAATCTAGTCGGTTGGAAAGCTCGGTTACAACATATTGTAGCATTGTCCGTGACTGAAGCTGAATATATAGCTTTAACAGAAGCTGTTAAGGAAGGTTTGTGGTTGAGTGGTTTTGTCACTGAGTTAGGGCTTCTAGCAGGTGGTTCAACTGTGTTTTGTGATAATGAGGGTGCAGTGCAGTTGTCTAAAAATAGCATGTTTCATGAACGAACAAAGCATATCAATGTGAAACTTCATTTTATTAGAGAAGTGGTCAATGAAGGAAAGGTCAAAGTTTGTGATATTTGTACTTAAGAAAATCTTGTAGATATGTTTACAAAGTCTTTACTCAGTGCAAAGTTTCTCTTTTGTTTAGATGCTTTGGGTGTTGGATGAATGTTAGATTTTGATTTTAAGGTGGAGATTATTAATTGTAAAAGTCAAAATTAGAGTTCTAAGTGTAATAGGGATAGTATTGGGTGTACTCTGCATATGTAAACAAGTTCAGGGGTGTATTGTGTCAAGTACTCAATTCTTTTGTTGAGTTAGTTAGAAGGTTGTTAATGAAGTATCAAAGGGATCAGGTGATCTTAGATTAGATTAATAGAAAAATTCTCTTCTTGAATTCTCTTATCAAGTGTTCATCATTTATAGTCGAAATCATGTGTTCTTGTGTTTGATTTCATAACAGTTTTGATTTTGTTGTTGCTTATCGTCTTTTTTCTATTGTGGTCGGTAGCTTATCTTGGCCTTTGCATGTGGAATTTCGCTAATTCTATGCTTGGGTTTCACTTTTGACAGGTTCTTCTTCTAACATTTTCACTTCGGTTTCGTCGATCGCCTCTTCATCCTAGGGCTTGCATAACAGGTGCGTTGTACGATCGTTGTGGCGGTTCTTACGATGTTGTATTGTTACATACCGGTTGTTTTAGTGATTTTAAGCGTTTGTGATGTTTTGTGTTTGAGTTAATTCTGTCTGAGTTTTGTTTTAATTTCGGTTGTTTCACTGCGTCCTCAGATGTTTGTTAAATGTTCTTGTGTTTGAGATGATTCTTGATGTTTTGTGATGTGCTTCGTATGTATGTTTTCGGTTATGTATGGGGTTGTGGGGTTTCCTAGTTTTATTAGCACATTTTGTGTTTTGCTGGCCTTTTTTAGGGGTGTTTATCCGTGTTGGTGTATCGAGCAAATATACGTCATATTATACAACTTTGTCTAGGCCTTTTGTGTGTTTTTTTACCTTAAGGTCTAATAGATTTGATATACACTTATATCAATTGATCAATTGTTGTTGATAAAGTATGAGAATGTTATGTTGTGAGGTTATTGTTCCTGTGTTTTTGAAGATTGGGTATATATTGGCTAGGCCTTTTAAATAGTTAAGACTAAAGGAATAGACCATTATGAACATATCCAAACAGAGATCAATTTTAATTATTTCACCTTATCAATATTTTGTCAGCACCAATGTAACATTGAGCAAAATTGATATTTTAGTTATTTTATACCATTACAACCCAGTAGATGGGCTTTAACTACAATGGGTATTATCTCCAATAATAATAGAAATGGGGTGTGGCCAGGCGGTAACGAGTCTTGGGTAATTTGTTCCCGGATTACATGTGTGGATTAATGAAGTGTCTTGTTCCCAAGGTGGAGGTCGACACGGAGGCCACTTAGTCACCCAACACGCCAATTCCCAAAACACCACCAACATCATCAACAGCTCAAAGGTTACATCCCAACCAGCAAACAAAAATAACATTATTCCAAAAAAATAGATTATACAACTATACTAATTTGCTACATTGCATCTCATTTAGTTTTATAATAACCTTTGAAATAACAGGTTCATCAGCAGGCAAGAAACCAAAAACCGAATAGAAAGATCGATGAAATGCCTTTTGAAGATGCCATGAATACTAACATCTTCTGCATGTACCATCTTTTGCAGTGTCACAAAGACACAATCAAAGGCAACTTGAAGAACTAGGAATCTATCCTTTTGAGGCAACCTGAAGGACCGAGAATCTATCCTTTTGAATGGAGACACGCAAAGGCAATGATATGTCTTTTGGGATTGCCAGCAATGAAAATCCTTCTACAAACTTGAAAACTAATTAACTTGTATTTTCAAAAATGACTAACGTCACTATGTTCAGTAAAAGACAAAAAAACTTTTGTACAGAACTATGTCACAAATACATGCAAGGCCTTATGTATAGAATCAGTGATGATGGTAGTCACCTTTGCATTTATCAGTTTGTTTCTGCAAGAGAGGTAAACTGAAAATTATAACCACTTTATATCTGGTCTAGAGTTAGTTCAGCCCAAAAGTAGACCGTGCATGTTTGAACTTATATTCTTGGCATCAATGTGGATCTGCGAAAAAGGCGGAAACTAAATTCGCGCAACATGTGCGAACTGGTCACACACTAGTTTAAAATAAAAAAATAATTATATTATCGGAATAATGTGGTTAATGGTAATATCGGCTTTTCAAATGATATTTTCTTTACAATCTCAAACTTTTATTAATTGGGTTGTTAGTGAAGGTCAGAAACATCTATTGAAATGAGCGGTTTTAGTAACACCGTTATCGTCTCCATCTGTTTCATTTACCGCTGTTTCTACTCCATTAACTCAAATAAGACAGCCCTTGTTAGAATGGTTTCATGCACCCTTTAGAATTTAATAAACTGCTTTGACAGGAGTTGCTTCTCCCTCAAACAAACCAAACAAGAAAAATCTGCTCCTGCGATAAGTAATTTCTCACTAAAGCCTATTTCTCAAACCGAAATGTTAAAAGCTAATGATGAAGGGAAAGATGCGTGAAAAAAGTTGATACAAGATGCATGCTTCACAGTACTTCAAAAAATATGATAAAAGTTGTATGCATGGTCATTTAAAAGTTCATACATCCAAAAATTAAATAAAAACTACATGCAAAACTTTACAATACATCCAAACTTTAAAGAAACCTAAACACCACATTGAATATATACAAACATATTAATCATATAAAAATTAAAAGGACAATAACAATAATTTTTAACACACATAAAAGAAAAAAACTAATAATGATATCTCATTCCACAAGCGGGTCTTCTACGAATTCTTGTCGGTCGTGCGCATCTTTGTATGGCTTGGTCGGGGATACCAATATCTGGTTTAGATTCTTCGTGTTGAGAACTCGATGGGTATTGAGTCATGTTGTGACTCACCCACGGGCCCAAGTCTAACTCAATTAGTGATAAATTATTGTATTACGACCGCACTTGATCAGGAATTCTAGTATATTGAACATTGTTGAATAGTTAAGAGTGGTTTAGGGATATCCCATGAATCATGTTCCTTAGGGGTGTGTAGTTAAAAAGTAAGGTTAAATCCATAAAGGAATTTAAGATGAGTAGCTAAAACTTGGAAAAGCTTCACCTAAATTATGAACTTTAGGTCAGTAACATTTAGACAGACATCCAGAGTTGAGATCTTCCTCCGTGATCTTGAAATCCAGTAGGCCTGACATCCTAAATGTACCTCGCGTAGTTCACATGTTGAACAGTATGGCGATTGAACCATTCTATGTAATTATGTTTTATCGTAGTCAGGTTACTGAATTTTCCATTCACAACATCTTCCTCTCAACTATTCCAGAGTTCCACATACCCTCCCGACACGACCAAGGTCATGGAGAGACTGAAGTGCGCCACGTGACAATGGAAAATGACGGGGGATGGGTTGAACAAATCCAAATAGTCTCATAACACTTTCAACTGGATGATACTTTACAACATCCCAACAAATTAAATAACAATATGATCTCCAACTACAGATGGTAGACCTACATATCTAGAGTAGATGTCGCAACACACCCTCATAAGGTTTTGTAGTCAAACTAAGAATAAAAATTAATAATTTATATAGTTTTTTATTTTCCAATCGTACAAATAATATATTAATAGAAAATATCTCCCTCTCTTGTAGTGATTGTGAAGTAGTATGGTGAGCTGTAATTGCATACACAAAAGTTTATACGTTACTAATATGATATTATCACCTTAAAAAAAGAAAAAAACAAAACATAATATTTAAGCAACACATTACTAATAAATTAACTAAAAACAACTGTTAATAAATACATTGCAACATATGGTTTTTGAAAATCAATATTGTGGTCTCCCAGCCTTAGTGCAGTCGGTAAAATCTAGGTTCATGCCTATATTCATAGAAGGTACATGGGACCGCCCGTGATTTTCATCACTAGAATGGTCCCCTACATAAGTTTCTATACAACAAGGCAAGGGTGGTATTGCCCCAACTTTCACCGGCACCAATTGGTAGATCTTGTAGATTATTTAATAAACTAGAATTAAGCTCCACGTGTTGTGGTAGAGCGTAAAACTATGCCAAATAACACCAATGACACGCAACCACTAACGACCATCAACACTGAAGTTACGTTAATGTGAAGAAATTAGACTAATACGTAAATTAGACTAATACGTAAAACATAGAAAAATATAACTAAGTCGATTTAAGACCCCCGTGTTACAACGAACCTATCAAATTGAACACAAACGCACATTCGGGTGTGTTAACTTGCAAAATGTAGAATGAATGTAAATCAAAACATTAAAATGTTAAAGCGCATATACATGTTGTGTCATGTTAGTTTGCAAAACTTGAAACGAAACGTAAAATGAAAATTGTGAAAGATGAAAAGTATAGGAGACCAAAGTTGAAAATATGAAAGTTGTGAGATTAAATTGCAAAAGATGAAAAATTTTGGGTTAAAAGTAAAAAACAATCAAATTTTGAGAGGTTACATTGCTAAAATGAAGAACTTTGGATTAAAAGTGAAAAAATCAAAGTTTTTTTGGTAATCCCCTAAGCATAAGATACAACATCATTATGCATACAAATGTTGCAAATTAGTATGGTATAAATATAACGAAACACGTGCATTATTTTTATGAGCAAATATACATGTTGCACATAGTATAGAAAAAAAATATCATGCACACTTGATGTAGTTTTCTTGTCCTGCCTGATCATCTAAAGTGTTAACTTTTATATGTTGTTATATAGTATTTATTTTTACACAATTTCATTTGAAATCAGTTTCTTCTAGTGTAAAACCTAAGTAATTTTTACACAATGCAATACGTTGTTCAATGGTAAAATAGTATTTGTAGCCGGTTACTGCAATGCCCTCAATGGGTAACCAACATAAATGTTGACATCTTGTAATATTATCGTAGCCTCACCAAAAGGTAGGTGAAATGTGTTTGTCTCCGGATGCCACCTTTTGACGAGTGCCTTGATCAAGGCACAGTTAAGTTTCATATACCACATACTAACACCCTCTCTCCCGACAAGTTTGATGTAATATAGAACATTAAGTGTAAAATGAATTTCGCTGTCACAAAGACTATGACAAAAAGTGTCATTCTCACGTTTAAATTTCACGGGGCACTCTTCCCCCACATTTGGATTAAGGAACAATTGTCTATCATGATGCTTTATTTCGAGATACAAAACAAAGTCATTCTTTGGACCCAGGTGCAAGTTTAAATTCAATGTGAATAACAAAAGTGTGTGAAAGAAACTTTAGGCGTGAAGAGTGTAAGAAATAAAGTGTGTAAGTTTAGTGTGAAGAGCGGAAGAAATAGAGTGTGAGTTATATATATTTGTTGGTGGAAATTTAATTACTATTAATATTATAGTTAATAGTTTTTTGTAAAATAGTATTAAAAATTAAACATTACATGAAAAAATATAATAAAGAAACATGATTTTTAGTATGGGTGTGCATGGGCCATTTTGGTTCGGTTTTAGCCTAAATCAAAACTAAAAACCGATATTTCGGTATCTAGGTTTTTATAACCGTTTGGTTTCGATTTTTGCGGTTTTTGGTTTTCATTTCGCTTTCGGTTTTACCATTTGGGCTTCAAGTTCTTTTAGAAAAAAATTGATTCAAATTAATGAATATAAACTAAAAAGTTTAGGCTTTAATCATTTTGTTGAAATTTAAATATAATCTACATATTATTATAAATTACTTGACATTAAAATGAATTTCAATTTATAAAATACAATAACAAAAAGTTCAATAAAATATTTTAATCTACCAATCCAAACAAAGAAGTTTAAAGATTATTCTTAAATTTTAAATATTCAAAAAAACAGATAATATAAGTTAAGATCTGCAGAGTATTTGTTTTTTGGAATACTTTTCATTAATAAAGGTCTGCACGAGATCTGCATTGTGCAGACTTGACACAACCGCTTCTAAAGTCTTCTAAAGTCTACAGATGATTAACACCATCACCCACCACCACCCATGTCCACCACCACCGTCCTCTACCACCACGATCCGCCTCCACCACTGTTCGCCTCCACCACCGTCCGCCACCACCACCCACCATCTACCATCACCACCACTGTCCAGCACCGCCGTATACCACAACCAGTTGATTTTAGAAGTGTGCAGATGTTAAAAAACAGACAATCTTTTTTTGCAGACATCAGATGTTTGATTCACATCTTCTCCTGCAGATGTCTACAAATGTGGTCCGCAAGCTATAAACATTTTGTTGCAGAAAAAACAAATAACACCTTAAGTAATAGGCTAATCATGTTTATAAGTGTATGAATACACCTCTAAATTTAAAAGTTTGCTTTGTATGGTTTTGGCTCGCTTTTTATTACAAGCAACACCGAAACCAAACTAAAAAAATCGGTTTTAAAAAACCATCAAACCAAACCATCTGTTTCTTATTGGTTTCGGTTTTTTTAGTTCGGTTACGTAAGTTATTTAGGTTACGATTCGGTTATTATGGTTTCTTGCACACCCTTAATTTTTATAATAATTATTATTAAATACAAATACTTATTGTAAAATAATATTTCATAGAACATAATAAAGAAACATGTTTTTTAAAACAATTATTAATAAATAATAAATAATATACAATTTGTTGTTGGGTGGGTCGGTGGAAGTTGTTATAATATTACGTTTAAGCATTTAAGTTTAATTAAATTGTTATACGGTTTAAAAAACTATTACAAATTAATATAAAATATTAAATAATTAGAGAAAAAACTATTCTTTTGTACCTATATATACATACGTAAAGAATGAAAGTGTGTTATATACATTTTGTTCCAGAGCCAATGGATCCTCGCTTTCAAAATAAATCTGCAAAGTGTAGCGGTGAAAAACTGGTTATAGCAACCAGTGATCCGGTAAAAACCGAGAGTATGTTGAAAAACACATAAAAACTATGAGACTCACCTGTCCAAAAATAAGTTATTGTAGTTGATATTCAAGAGCTACTAAAAGATTAACAATATTCAAGAGTTGACATTCAACAAATTGAACTCTGATCATTCTCATATAGTAAAAAATACCACACATATATATAAGATAAAATAATAAAATAATAATAATTTCTAATCCAAGCTCCATCAAATAAGCTTGCCTTAACTGATTCTTCAAAAACACAATGGAGACCTTCAATGACCGGAATGACTAGAAAAGGAGACAAGAGAGCTCCTTGCCTTCTTTCCTTTTTCGATTTGAATTTTGTCGTGGGACTTCCATTAGTTAAAATCGACGAAGGGGGTCAAGTCCAAACAAGATTATATACAATCAATTCGTCTATCCTCAAAACTCACGATTCTCATAACCAAATAAACATACCTCCACGATAATGAATCACATGCCTTGGCAAAATCAACTTTAAAATTCATCAACGTATTTATTCGTTTTTATACCAATCAATCCATTTATTTAAAATAGAGTATCATCAAGTGTTTGATGACCTTTACAAAAGCCAATAATTCAATACTAAACCACCAAGTCAACTAGTGAAACAATCTACTAACAAATTAGTTTTTTTTATATTGTAATTCAACTAGGCTAATCAGTCTAAAATTTAAAAAAAAACGAGAATATGACCTTTGGGATCAATGTAATACAAGAAGAGTTGACCCTTTCGATATTTGACCAACATGAAAAATTCCCACCACAAACTCCAAAGCAACATAATGAAAAAGATCCCAATGCTGCTTAACATGAATCGAAAAACCCATAAGGCCAGGGGATTTATATCTCCCGCAAGCCCACATTGTATATTTAAATTGTAGTGAAAATAGGGAAAATCACTAGTGACGCATTGTGAATCAAATTTAACCACTTAATCATCAACCCGTTAGCTATAATAGGAACCTATTTGAATTTCTTAAATCGTTCGAATGGTAATTATATAAAAATCTTTTAATAGCATTTGGGTCATTGTATATTGTATAGTTTTAATGTTCGTATTATTTGAACTATAATTAGAGTTGGTTTTGATATACTTTGGGTGCTTATCAGAGTATAACACTTAGTGAAAAATATTAAACTAGTAACACTATAACATGTATAATGAGTGTGTAACTTTTAATTAAGCTAGCTCTAGTGACCTTGTGTACGGAGTAGAAATAAGTTTTATAAAAGTCAGTTGTGTGTTACACCTAGCCTTACAAGCATCAATTTTTATCAAGGCTCATCATGTGTTGTGACCTTAGTTATATTACTTATACCTTAAAAAGTATGATGAACATCATTTAAGCATAGCGTACAACTTTTTAATACATAATGTATATGGTTTTTCGTGGCAAAAAGAAAATTTTTGTTAAACTTAAGAGTTTTCTTATTTCTCACTTATTTTATACTTAAGATTTTTCTTATTTCTCACTTCTTTTATGATTCATTAGTGTTTTATTATTTTAATATTATTCTTATATACCTTACAAAACAAAATATCAAATTATATATGTATAGATTACAAGTCTTCAATGCATGTTACCTATTTTGACTTTTATATCTTTTACGCTTTAACTCCTTAAAAATGACACATGTACATTTAATTCCCTTAACTGCAAAAAAAGTTTTTTTACTTTTCTTTAAATCAATTTATAGCACCACCCTAACAAGACATGCTTATATTAATCAATGATTCGACGTGAAAATTTTTAATGTTTTTTGTAATTTAAGTTTTAAATACCGTGAAAGGTAACGCCGCAACAAACGAGTTTGTGATTGTTTTCTTTTTGATATAACATTCAAACGGTATCAATGATGTTTTGTTTTTCTTACCTTTGACATTAGACCCGCGGTAACATTTTGATGTTATTTTTTTTCACGGTCTCTTCGCAATGTGATACTTAACGCAGCTAATACCTTAGAAGGTATATTCAACATGATTTATGCACATAGTACATGTTACAATGCGATGATGGTTTGATACTTTTATCAAACTTTAGTTTGTTTTTCAAACCAAGTTTTATTTATTATGTTTTAGCTATTTGAAGTTCAGCAATACATACGCTTTATACCCTATACTTATTCACTTATACCTTTTCTCTTTTTATAACTTTATAAAATTTAATGTCCTATATATTTCAAATATACCATTGTGAATAAATTATTTTTATCTATGCTTTGATTTAAATTCCATTAAAAACGAAGTTGTGAGTCATAAAGTACAAGTTATCAAAGCATAAACGTACAAGTTGTAAAAACTGATTCAATGTTTTGATTTACTATAGTTTTTCCTTTTCTCCCTGCAAATTTTAAGATATAAAGTTTTATAAAATTCAAAATTTATGAATTATGATTTTTATCAACATTTGTTCTGTCCATTGCTATGTGCTTATTTTATCAACGTTTTGACGTGAATTGTTTAAAAAACTTCGTGTTTTTACATTAAGTTCTGAATATTATCAATGCATTCACTAAACCCAAGAGCTTGTGATAGTTTTGACTGTTTTTATATAAAGTTTCAAATTATCAGTAACGTCCTGGTGTCATTATATAAAGTTATATTTGTTATCAACATCTCGTTTTACAAACAAGTTCACCGCATTAATTTTTTCATGGTTTATACTCTCGTCGCAACACAAGGGCTTAATACCGGGTGAGAGGAAAACTAGACCCGGCTAAACGGCGTTGGGAGAAAGAAAGGGATAGAGCTCTGAAATAGTTAACTCAGAGCTGGGCTTAATACTAGATGTTTCTATTTATACATAAATCTAACAACATAAAACTCAAGTTGGTATAAGAAGACTTTCAACAAAAGTGAAGTCCAAGTAAAAAACAATATTTGAGCATTATTGCAGACTTGTAGATCAACTACAAGTTGACTTTGCAAGGTCAATGATTTTGAGATCTAATGTGTACCTCACAAAATTGAAGTCTTATTTCATTACTCATAACACAAAGACAAACATATGAAGATAATATTTAGATAGGAATGTTATAAATCTTATCCACATTTAGATAAAAAAACAACATTCTGGAATTACACTAGTAAGTATCAAGATATATACAATGTTATAAAAATCATAAAATCAAAAATTTAAGAGTTGTGAAACTCTTTATATCTACATCGGTCTTCTACGAATGAGGAATATGTATTCATATTTATATATTAGAATTAGAATAGTCCAAGCTTTAAAAATAGAAATTACAATAACGGATATATATATTTTTAGCTTATAATCAACATGTCTTGACTCTTGACTGTCAGGTTACACAATAGAACTTGTTATTTAATTGTTTTTTATTTTGTAAAATAATCGTATAATCCATAAATTTTGTTTAAATCATTGTATGTATCACAAAATGCAGCATTTAACCTCTTTGATTGTGATACCACATGCATACTATTTCTATGTGGGACCTAACTACATATTTCAATCAACTTAAACCTAAGAACCTCCAAACCACAATAGATAAAAAGCAACACCTGAATCTAAACAATCAAACATACAACCTATACTAATAACCCAAATTAATCCATTACCAAATAACAATGTTCACAAACAAAAACATGACTGATATTATATGTAAATACTAGCGTCAAATAATAGGATGAATGTGCGTGAAGTGTGTGGTTGCTTTGTGATACTAAAGAAGAATAATGGTATAGGATGTCGATAAGGAAACCAATGTTGTGTGGCTTCCTTTTGTTTTCTTAAATTACGTTCAGGTGAATTCTAGAAGTACATATCATTTATCTTCTTCATTCTTATACTCATATTACTTCGCCACCTGCACAATCGTTTCTACTTCACCACCACAACCAACTGCTTTTTTCTTACCATAAGGTCACTCTCTTATATGCATTCATAATTTCATCAAAATATATATTGTTTTCCATATAGTTAAAATGGCTCCAAACCCATAAGGCTCCAAGCCATTAACGGATGCCAAACACAACTTTTCCCATATTATTGCATTAATAGGAGCTCCCAACACGAATTAACCACTACACTTGATTTAATATTGACTTTAGTGAAATGATTTTAATCTACATGACATTTACATGTATATTATACTAACTAGCTTTAGTAAACCCGTGTATTACATGGGTTGAAAAAATAAAATATTAAATATAATAAAATATTATGAAGTATAAAACAATATTCTAAAATAAGATATGACTAAAATTATGTATGAGTAATAATTATAAGTAATAAAATAATGATATCAATTTTTTATCTTTTTTTTTAGATTGTTTTCCAAAAAAAACATTTTTTTAAACAAACCGTATTGAAAAAGCCAATTTATATTTCTTATTATAACTCATAATTTTAATTAATTATAGTTTATAAAATATTAACTTTTTAAAAACACCAATTTAAAATATTTCATATTTTAAAAAAAGTTTGATGTTTTAGAAAAATACTTATTTTATAAAAAATTTATTTTCTATAAATAACATTAATAAAAAGACATGTTTCTTAATTTATTAAAAAATATTTTTAATCTAAAAAAGAATTAATTTATTTGATTTTTATTTGTAACATCTTGAAATTTCGTTAACTAAGTATTAACTTTGCTTAATATCGTAAAGGCCATTGTTGCCATATACGAAACTTATGGGCCATTTGCGCTTATTGTCTTAATTGTTTTAATTATTTAACTTGAAAGTTTATGATGTTAATTATTACTTAACAAATAATTAATGTTCTTAATAATACCAAATTATAATAATCATACTAATAATAATACTAATAATATTTTTACTAATAATAATAATAATTTATAAGAATTAATAAAATTAAAAATGTATAAAACTTGATTTAAAAGTTTAGGGGGTTATAATGCTAAGTTTGAAACTTCAACAGAAAGTTGGAACATGAAATAACAAAAAATACAAACCTCAAGGACTGTTTGTGTAAATAAATAAAACCCAACCCATATGCCCCCTTTTAACCCGCACTTCCGGCAGCCGAGCTCCGGCCATCCTCCGGCCGAGCTCCGGCGATCTCCAGATACTAGTTTCGGTTCAAATTACACCTTCAAAACGTTCCAACCGGTTCGTAGTGTCGATTCGAACCCATTAAAGGACATTAAGGGGCTGTTTGGCAACTTCTGAATGATTAAGTGCTGAACCAATAAGAGGTCTGAATCATTAAGTGCTGAATCATTAAGAGGTCTGAACCATTAAGAGCTAGTATATAATTTAACTATTCAAAGACAAATGTCTGACCAATTTAGATAATATGTCTTAACCATTCAGCATTAGACCTCTTAACCATTCAGCATCAGTATGATGCTTAACCATTCAGAGGTAAATCTCTTAACCATTCAGACATGTGCTCGCGAAACAAACAGTCTGAACCATTAAGTGCTGAACCATTCAGACATCTGAACCATTAAGAGGCTGATTAAGAGGCTGCCAAACAGCCCCTAAATGGACTTTAACATCTGATGCGAGTAGGAACAAAGTCGGGTAACGGTCGACCATCAAACCCGCAACGTACGACCATTAAAACCTGATAATTATCAAATTAAACGATCCTGCACGATCTTCTACCTATTCCTAAACGCGTACTACTTTCAATTCCACCTGACAAACCCAATTTCATAGTAAACGCATAGCCCACTTCATCGCCCCTGTCACACAATCGAAGTCGAACTTCCGAGCCCTTTTGTACAAAATTGGTTGAGGATTTTTACTTGGAATCACCATCCGAAGCTTCCTGAAAAGTTAATTTGATTATGAATAACGTTTGCACCATGAATCAACCATCACATCGTCGCGAACTCGTTGCACCGTATCTCATCGAACCGACTTAATCCAAGTAAGTTATTTACACAAGTATGATCGGTTTTGCTTAGGGATCAAAAGCCCTAGGTTGGATTCCATCAACATTCACGAATCGAGGTTCAATTGGATGAAATCAAAACTAGGGTTTATATGGTTTTGGGGGATTTACTAGATTATGTTTATAAGAATTAAAAACAAGGATATCTCGCGGCTGTATGCCTTGGTTCACCGGTTCCATGTCTAACTTCCAACTTGGAGGTCCCGGGTTCGACCCCGGGTAACCTCACTATTTTTTTTACAAGCTTTTCAGCCTATACAAGTTATATAAAAATTTCTAAAAATTCTAAAAATCTATTTTATAAATTCTTGTTATTTTAAAGGCTAATCAATTATTTTCTGGAAATTTATTTTTATATAATAACCTAATATGTTATTTTATCTTGTTAAAAACAAAGAATATAATTAGTTAATTATCTTGTTAAATAGAATTAAAATATTGTTTATCTTGTAAAATCATTACATGTTCAAACATAGAATTGGATATTTTTTTGGTTTTAGTTTATTTTAAATAATAAAACATTGATCCAAATGCTTTCCTTTAAATAAAAAAAAGCTTAATTATTTTTCTATGATCATTTAACCTTTATATATTTAAATGGTTTTTTTTAAAATAGTTGAATAATTATTAGTCTTGAAACAATAAATCTTTGTAATATTAATAGGCATCATATTAATTAAAGTTTTATCATAAAAATTATAGAAATTATATATCTTATAATTTCACAAAATATTTACAAACATTATTCTTCTTATAAAGTATATTAACTAAAGGTTTAGATTAATAATTTGTTATTAATCAAAATATTATTCCAACTAATTTTAAAGCTTTATTTATATTGAACCCTATCAATATTCGTACTTTAAATTCATTTCTAAAATACTTAAATGTATATAATTCCTCTAATGGAATTAAAAATGTAAAATAATTACTTTGTAAATTGTTACTTATCAAAAACCTCTTAAAACTATTGAAACCCTAATCATTATTTGAATGTTAATCATATTATTAATCTACATCTTCTATGAAATATTTAGGTGCCTTGTAATGAATACTTGGGATTACTTTGGATCATCCTTTAAATCTTTATTTGACATCTTGTAATGCTTATATCAATGTGAGTATTTCCATACCCCTTTTTGTTTATTTTCACACTTTGGGGTGAAACATGTTAACTTATACTTTGCACTTGTAAACTTATTTGAGACTTGTAAACTTATGGCAATTCACCTTGTAAAGTTGTGGTTAGTTGAACTTTTGTGGTTACCATGTTATGGCGTTATATGTACAATCATTAACTATTGCTAGCCCAGCGAAGTCATAGATCTATGGGTAAGACAAGCCTGCTTGGTTGATCCAAGTACACTTAGCTGATCGTATATACTTTTAACGTTTGAGACTTGTAAAACTATTGTCAAGGTTTGATTGTTGCATTGTTCATAACATCCCTAATCACTTTATTCACTAACTTATGACTTGAATTGCCATCTTTTATATACTTATGTATTGAAAACTATGGAATGCTCACCAACATTTTTATGTTGACTCTTTATTTTTAACATGTTTCAGGAATACCCCAAGTTTGATTTCTTCACTTTGAAGCTTGCGCATCTAGGAATGGACCTAGATAATTAAATAAAATGGAATGACTTATTACATTCTATGTTATGCTTTTATTTCCTTTGAGACTTATGTTTGTAATGTGACAATTGAAACTTATGTTTAAATTATATTTGGATTATTAATAGCGTTATGTGGCTGTGAACGATCTTGACTCTCACTCCTCGACGTTTCCGCCGTCAAGGTTGGGGTGTGACATTATTAATTTAGGTAATTATATAAGAGGAGAGAGACGGAAAAAACAAACTTAGGAGACCTAGAAACGTGCCAAGTATCCCCAAGTTACTATTTTAGTATTATATATAGATTATATCAATGCTTCTATGCATAATGGTGTTGCACTTTATGCATAGGGGGGTTTTAAAAAAAAATGATTTTTCACTTTAACATAAAGTTTTTTATTTTTTACAATTTAACTTCTTAATTTTAACTTTCTTTACTTCTAACCCAAAACTCTTCATCTCTTAGCAATTAATCTTACAACTTTTACATTTTCAAAATTTTTCCCCTATACTTTTTATATTTCGCAAATCTTCGTTTTACGTGTCGTTCTAAGTTTTGCAAGTTAACACGACACATGCATGTGTGATTCAACTTTTTTTATGTTTCGATTTACGTTTCGTTCTAAATTTAGCAAGTTAACACAACACAATGTGCATGCGTAATTCAATATTTTTAAGTCTGTTTTTCCTTTTTCAAGGGTTCGTCACAACGCACGGATCTTAAATCGACTTAGTTATATTTTTCTACGTTTTACGTTTTAGTCTAAGTTCTTTGTATTAACAAATCGCAACTTCAGTATTGATGGTCGTTAGCAGTGGTGTGACATTGGTGTTATTTGGCATGATTTTTCGCCTCCACCGCAACGTGAGGAGCTTGTTTCTAGTTATAACACTAATTATCAACTTAATTATGCATTATGGTTTGTACCTTATGTATTATAATTTTTATCTCATTTTGTTTTTTCTTTATTTTTTATTTTTAACCCTATAGTTTTCATCTTTTACATTTAAACCTAATACCTTTTTTTTATTTTTAACTTTGGTCTTAATACTTGTTATATGTTGCAATTTTTATGTTCTACGTCTTGGACTGAAATTTCCGACATAACATACATGCATATGCATATGTGGTTTAAGGTTTTTACCTCTATTTTTTATGTTTCAAGACCATGTTGTGTAACACTTCGTTCTGATTTATACACATTAACACGTCACAACGCACATGCATGATTTAAAGTTTTTACCTCTATTTTTTGTTAGGTTTTATTTATTTCGTTTTACGAGTTTTTTTGGTGTTCGTTGTCTATAGCAACAACCCTTATTTAATACATAAGAGTATTCACAGCCCGTTCTCTATAATTCTGTGAGTACGTTCTCTATATTATAGAGAATGGTTATTAGTGGTCGTGAGTGGATGATAGAGAACATATTACTGTCCATCTCTATATTTGGTAAAACACTGTTCATCTCTATTAATTTTTTAATATTTGTTGAAAGTGGTTATGAGTAGATGGGAGAGAAAATATAATAATAAAGTATAAAAAATATTATTTTATTGAAAAGAAAAGAGAAAAAATAGTAACTTTTAATGTAATTATAAAGATTGAGATGAAAAATGGGTTGTAAATACTGTAAAGACCAATTAAAATTTGTGTTTGTGGTTCACCAAAGTTCTATACTTCTATTGTTCAGTATTAGGCGAAGCCCATACAATTTATTTCTAGGTCGTTATGGGTCAACCAAAATATTTAAGGGTTAGGGTCAAACAAGCCCATACAATTCAACTGCAACAACAGACACCACCTGCAACTGCCACTGTCTCTTTTTCCGATCACAACCACCGCCTTACAACACCCCTTCCACCGTCACCGGAGTCTTCAATTCAAACCCTGATAACATCAACACCCTCAATAACTTTACCTATTCATAATTTACAGAAGCAGACTACAACTTGAACCCTAGCCTTCGTGATTTTGATTGTGACCTCCAATATTCCTAACAAAGGTAATCTCTTGCCCTTGTTTATTTATAAATTGTTATGAAAATAGTTATAATTCATCTTTATTTCTGGGATTTTGTTTAGATTCGTTTATGCCAGGAGGTGTTTAGTTCTTTGCTAGTTTGTAGTTTGCCCCAATTTTGGTTATTAAATTGCTATAGCTTAAATCTTTTGAATTTCTAGGGAGAAAATGGTTTGTTGTCTTTTCTTTCTTTGTTTATGTTGCTACTATATCTGTATTTAAGTATTGCTGCAGTAATGAAGAAAGATATGACAGTTAGCAAACTGTAGTCCTCAGTGTTTTTTCGATTCTAATAACATGATAACACCAACATTATGTTTCTTCAACCGGTTGTTTGGAATGTATATAGTTGGATTACGCAACTTTACTAACTAGAGATTCATATTATATTACTCAAACGACAGGAGGTTGATATACATTAAGTTATTGCAATAAACAAAACCAGTTATTGGCTTAAACATATCCATTTAAAATTATACAAAGATATTCCTCTTTTCTTCAGAATAATCCTCTATATGTTGGAGTCCAGTAGTAGTCTGATCCACTGTTTTCATGGTATACTTGATGAATACACTACACATGAACCAAACCTAGACCTCTACTCTATTTTAAATCGTGCCCATGAATCATTAAGCATTGCTTTAGGAATTTGAACTTTTAAGAATATAAGACAATGTATATTAATAAATCAGTGTTCGAATTAAACCTCAATGTTGGAGTCGGATTTAATTCTAATTTTTATGTACAAAGGCTGATGTTCTGTATTAGATTGAAATCCAAGTACATATCAACCTTTTATGTTCTGTATTTATTATGATTTGATACTTTAAAAACATAAGAACACCAAACAAATTTGAGTATGCATAACCTGTTGTAGACTTACCATGATGTTTTTTTTTGCTTTTCCTGTAATTATTTTAATCTTTGAGTCTATTTTGACCCAAATCCATCCTGAAGAACCCATATTGACCCAAGTCATCCTAGCCTTATTTTTAAAATGGTCCATCCTGACCTAAACCCCATCTTGACCCAAACCCATCCTGGCCTAACAACTAACCCAATCCAACCCGCCCATTTTATCACCTCTGCTCAGTATCATCTTAGGGAATTATTTTTTGGTGTTTGCTTGTGTTAGCTGGGTCGTTCAGTATAACTCTAAGGAATTATTTCTTTGTGTTTGATTGTTTTAGTTGGTTGCTTGGTCAAATTATCCCATTTTAAATCTCGAGATATTGTAGAGTTGTAACGGTTTTATTGCATAGGGTTTGATAACTGCTTTATTGCTTGTATACTAATTAACCCAACCCCCACCTTGAACGAAGAGTTTAAGCAGTTTCAGACATGGAGAGAACTCCAGCAGCTTTTGCCATGGATTGGAGCATACAACTTGACAAAGCCCTACGCTCAAACAACTCTGGTCAGCCCCCTTTACTCTCTTCACTATCATTTGTTAAATTCTCATGCTTTCATCTATAATCATCAATGTTGTTTGAAATTGAAAAGGAGTTTACTGCAATTTCAAACACCTAACTTTGTTATGCTCATGTTACTTTTTCGTTAGTTGATTTTGAAAGTGAAAGAATGACATGTGTGAAGGAGTATGATGAGGATGATCGCTCATTGGATGCATTTCTTAGGGTTTTTTATCGCTTTAGCAAGATTGTTATTGGTGACACTAATCCTGTAGAGAAAATCAGGAAGTAAATCTGTTTTACTGTTCTTCAAACACACTTCTTTCCAGCTTTGAAATGGATATCTTTCTATCTCCGTGTCCAATTCACTTATCAAATCTATATCTTGAACAAAGAACAAATCATCAATGAGATGTTTATGAGATTTGTTTAGAGTTGATATTCAGAATTATTAGGGCCTTTTATAAGGGTTATTTATGAACCTTTTTATCCCACAAGTTTAAAAAGATTATCATCAAATCTTTTGTTTTTAGGGAAACGTATAGAAGCCTTTCAAGAAATTGGGGCCAGGCTGGAGTGGTGGAGCAAGGAACCTGAGCTTTCTATGGCTGAATATGACATGTTTGGCTTAGTCCCAGGTGAGGATAAGCTATTTGCTAATGCCATCCTTCTGCGGCTTGCTGACACATTTGTGTCCGGTGACAAACACACCAAACATTGTGTTGTAAAGATTTTCTTGTCTGAGTTGAAGCACAGGAAAAATAAAAGTTTCAATAAAAAAAGCAAAGGATTTCTCTCAAAGGACAGGGTACCAAACCACTTGGAACTTTTGAGGAGAATAAAGTTGTGTTTTAACTCCGGTGACGAGGAAGTTAGAGCGATGTCGTTAGTACTTTTTGGCTGCTGGTCTGATTTTGCTAAAGACAATGCCGAGATTCGATATCTTATCTTGTCTTGTCTTGTATCAAGCCATGTTCTAGAGGTAAAATGATATTATCATTGTTGATTCTATAACAAAAATAAAAAAGATAGGATGCATGATTACTGGTTATGTAAATCTTTTTTAGGTCAAGGCCTCATTATTTGCTGCTGGATGCTTTTGTGAGTTTTCAGATGACTTTGCTTGTGTATTCCGGGAGATGTTAGTTAAAGTGGTTTCATCAACTGACATGCCTATTGCTGGTAGGCTAGCAGGAGTTCGTGCTTTCGCAAATTTAGGAAGATCTTCAGCACTATCTAGTAGCGCTTACGAGGTTTCATATGTTTTTACCTTTTTTTTTGAAGATTAGCATGATACACAAACTTTTCTTTGATATGATTGTTAGCTATATGACATTTTTAATATGCTCCAAAACTCACAGTTAGCTCAATGCAGGAAGGGATAAAGCTGATTTTAGGTTCAGTTGAAGACGATATTGTGACAATGATGTTGATTTCACTCTCAATAATTGCTACCAGATCATCACACTTGATTTCTAGGCAGGTATTACTCTGTTCCTCATAAGATTTTACGTGTCTTATAACTCCAATAAACATTTGGACAAGTCAGAAGAATTTGATGCGTCAATCTGAAATATGTTAAGTAGATTTTTGATTAGTCGGTAAGGTACTAAGGTTAATGTACATGTCACTTCCTGGTTCAGGTAGATCTGCTCCTAACATTTTTAAGCCAATACAAGTCATTGTCACTAAGAGCAACTTCATTAAGATGTCTAAATATTATTTTATCAAGAAGTCGCTTTCGTTTTTCTCCACCTACAGAGCTGATGAGTGCAATGTTAAACATGCTAAATGGAGAACTTCCACCAGTGATGCAGAATGATGCTATTCATATTTTGTATGAGGTTGGTATGGTGTTTTTAGTCTTTGAATATGTCACAAATATTTGTTGGAGGTGTTAGTTTGACCCATTAATTATGAACGGATCGGGTGAGGTTATTTTTTTAGTTTAAAAGGAAACGGGCCAGACAAATCGAATGAATCAAGCGAGTAAATAGTCAGCTAAAGTGTATGTTTTTAAGATTGATCTAAATAAATCAGATTATTAGTATTGAAATTTGAAAGAACTTAATTTTGATCAAAAAGTGTATTGGTTCAACCTCGTCTGACATGTTTCGACGTGTACAAGAACTTGCCTCTTTAAGACGCGTTACTCGACCTGCTCATTTTCTACCTCCATACGTCATTGTTGTCATTGATATATAATAAAAGAAATATATACTGTAGTAATCATTTCTTATGTATTTGAGGCAATTTGCAGATCCTGATGTCCAAGGTGTTAAGCTTCAATCCTTTAGAAATAAATGAATGTTTCACCAAGATTTTAACCATTGTCGAGATCTTAGTGCAATCTTCAATGATATCAAATAGACTCTTTGCCATGGATTTTCTAGCAGACACATCTGTGAAGTTCACTAGAAAAATAGCCATGAAAGATGATGAAAATGATACTCTGGCATCCCAAACGATTTCTTTTCTCATGGAGCGTGTCACCTTGCTGACAAACTTGGTTTTAGATCTTAACCAACCCAACTTAGAAATGGAGCAAGAGATCTTGAGCTTATTTAAAACTATTAATTTTCATCTACACAAATGCCCTGGTCTTGATGAATTTGCTTTAAATAAGCTCCATCTTTTTATCAAATGCCTACTGAATAAGGATCATGGAACAATCGGGTCAAAGCTTATGGTTTGTGTATCCAAAGTGATCAGTTTGTGTCTAAAAAACATGGTGAAATATGGAACTTTGAGTAGCCAGATCCAGATTGTTGTGAGGCTATTGATTAGAGATGTCTGTGGATGCAGTTATTTTGATTACTATGTGCACATTATCTACTATCTTCTATTAAGAAAAGAAATTGAAGAATGCAATTCTGATCATGCATACATGATTGAAAATGAAATTCTTGCTCTTGAGAAAGCAAAGAAACTTATGGAAGTGAAAGACTATTGGTCTGCTTACAAAGCTGGAAAATATGCGTGTTTACAGGGGGCATGGTTTACAGCTGCTTTTATTTTTGGAGAATTAATAGCCATTGTTAATTCTGATTCCTGCCATCAATGGTTAACATCTTTGACTTTATTTTCATATTCAGAGATGAAAATCCTGTACTGGAGTTTACCAAAAGAACGGTCAACTTTGTTAAATTGGTTAGTCAGTAACAGATCTTCTTTACCTATAATAGGAGTTTTGGGTGAATCAAGCAGAACGGCAGATCACGAGATTGAAAATCTTGATGAGGTTCGTAAGATTCTTCAGGTTTCAAAGGAAATGCTGTTAGCCGATGATGTCACACCAAGTGGCCAACACTACTTCCAGATTCAGTTTTTGTCTCTAAAGGCAGATGTTATAGAAATTGTAGTTCATGTCTTTAAGCTCTTGGGCACTGATTCATTTAGCAAAGGGCAAAACAGAGATATGCATCATGGTGCATCATTGGTTCAACCACTTATGCAACTTTCAATGCGTTTAATGAAACTAGTGCGTGAGTATGATCTAGTTGCCATATCATATATGGGCATGGACCCCTCAAGTGCGGTCATCATTTCTGCTTATGCGTTAAGTTGTTCAGTTTTGGCCTTTATTACTGGATTTTCTCTTTTCTTTCAATTCGAAAATGTTAAATCACACAGTAAGTTTCATGCTACGCTTATACATGACCTTGTAACTCGGCTTTGGCATATAGACCAGGAGACCTGCAAAGAGCTTTTGTTGCTATTAAAGACCTGTAATGGTCAACCTAAGAGCTCACTTGGCCAACTATCCAAAACTCAGAGGTTGGAAAATACATATGAGGTAACAAGTATTGTAAAGATTTGTCGTTTTGCGGTCAAGGGAATTGTTGACTTACAAAATTCAACAAAAAGAATGCGTGAAAATGATGATGAGATTCGACTGCAAATAGTTAATGATGGATTGGACCTACAGCTAGATGTTTTAAAGAACTGGTTAGCTGTCTCCTCCATGACTCCAACGTATTTTTTCAGCATAAGGTATGTCAAATGATTACATCCTGTTATTTATTGATATCTGTAATTGAACAGAACATGTACATTTTCTAAGATGCTACAGCCACAGCCTCTTAATTTACAAATGGGTCGATTAGAAGAGAACATGTTAAACAGGTCAAAAAGTTGTCAAAGAAATGTACTTTTATGCATAAACCTACTAAATAATCTTATTTAAATAGTTAGTTTGTTAATGAATATGTATAATCTTATAATCATGTCCGGCACACTAATTATATAAAATACGGTGAAATTTTAGACCAAGAGTGTTCTAGGTCAACCCAACCTACCAAAGAAATACCTGTTAGCCAACCCACTTGACCCGCCTATTTTGCCAACTCTAATATTTGTTGATAGTGATGTAGCTCATCCCAGATGATACTGCTTTTTAGTTTAAACCATGTACTAATTAAGTTTACATACAATTTACAGGCCTCGTGTATCTTGTCAGCTGTTTGCCATGAACAGAGACTCTGGATATGGTGCAAAGATCTCTGTCCTGCCAGGATATCAACTGCATCTGGATCTATGTCTTCAACTAAATGACATTTCACCAGAAACTCAAGCTCGGATTACCAAACTTTATTGCATTCTTCAATGTAAAATGTCTTATCAACAACCTCATCAAAGTCAAAGTGGTAAAGGTCAAACAAAGATGAAGTATCATGATTGGGCAGATGATACCATTTTAGAATTAAACGACAAACTAGTCAGGTATGTGAACAAGTGTGAGAACCACAATCATGAGCTGATTGCAGAATCATTCGTCTGTTTTAGACCTAATCAAAAAGGTCAAGGATTCTCGACTTGCGTGCTTGATGTTTCTATGTTTCCTTTAGGCTCTTATGAAATTAAGTGGCATGCTGGTTGTATGGACATTGATGGTTGTTATTGGAGTCTGAATTCTTTGGATTCTGGTTTAGTTTTCACTGTACAAAATCTTGTTAAATAGGGTGATTCAGTCAAGTTCAAGTGTTCCAGCTTTTAGTGCAGAGATGATTCCATTCCATCAAAGTTTTCTTTCAAAGAGATTTTCAAGTCACATGTTGACAAAGACGTTGCCAAGAGACAAGTTTGAGTACTGCTGGCGTAAAGTGTTCATGATCGTGTTCGATGGCAAGCCTCTCATTGGGCGTAGGGGAGATTTGTTGGGGTTAATTGATCCAGCCCAACTGGCACTACCCTTAAGTCAGAGTATTTATTATTAATAAAAGAAAAAAGGTGAAGGATTTTAAACAGGGAAGCAAAAACTGAAGGGTTTTATCTTTTTCTCCGTCCAGGTTTGTGCAGTCTCATAAAAAGAAGCGATTCTCACAATTGAACCATTGAATCGAGCTGAATTTTTCAGAGATTGTTCGGGACTCATAGGTCTACATTCTGGATGATAGAGATGTGTTTCTGAGTTCCAGAAGACGTGCTACTATGTCCGTCTCAGTCTTTAAGTGTTCTTCTCAGCAACTACTACCTTTGAAGCCTAGTAAAATGAGTGGGAAGATATGGATGAAGGAACCAGTTGCTTCCCTCTATCGGTATACTACATAAAGCAACTATCGACTAAAGTGATGCCAACATAAAGATCAAATTATCAGGACAAATGTGTAGTATAATGCAAGCTCTCTACAATAGCACTAGTAGTATACATGATATATGCAAGTAGGAAATTGAAGAACATTAAAACAACTAGCCAAAACCTTTTCTAACCTTTCAAAGAGATTACAAGTCATGTGTTCTTTCTTTTGCACTAGCGATAACCGAAATCTGCCAACCCATAAACATAATGCAAAGGGAAAACAAGAGTGCAAAAGCTTAGGCACCCTTGGTGCTGTGCAACCACAAGTGAGGAACAGGGGCATCCCCTCTCCTCGAACCCTTTTGACTACTCATTTGAAATATCTTATTATGAAATTTGATCCTTATTTTATATATATATATATATATATATATATATATATATATATATATATATATATATATATATATATATATATATATATATATAGGATTGGGTTCATATGAAAACCCTTAGTAATTGTAAGAACCCTTTAACTCACTTATCCACCTTTGATTTAGCATCTATACTAAAATATTCTATTTGAATGGTTATTATTAAATCAGGGGTAATTTAGTAATTTTGGATTTGTACTTCTTTTGAATGTAAGATATCTATCACATCAATTACATCATTTCATCTCTATCTCTCTTCTTTAAACTACATCATATATCTCTCTCTCTCTTTAAACTCTATGGATCTGGGTTTTGTTTCATTTCACCAACAAGAAACCCCAACACAAACAAACCCCCTCCCCCAATTCTTATGGCCGGAATCGTCTTGATAGTCGTGTTCAGACAAAGAATATGTTAGATGACGATTGAGTAGCGACACCAACCCTTGGCAGCAACGTTATCACCGGATCTGAAACATTTCTTGCTCAAAATCTGGATCTAAAACATTTCAGATCACTACACCATCTTTCTGGATCTGAAACATGTCTTGGGTTTTGTTTGGACGTCGTGTTCATTCTTGATGCAGTCAAACAAGAACATTGACAACATTAGTAAATTCTTTCTCTTTGGTTATATGTATTTTTTTAAACTTTCTCTTGATGTGTAGATTAGCGATTTTGCCGATTGAAATTCGGGAATTAGAGTGATTTGTCTTTAGTGGTATTCATTTTGTTAAAATGTTGGTAATGCTCTTTTATGCAGATGGTGATTAATATGAAAAATGGTTTGAAAAATTGCAATTAATAGTAATATGAGTAATGGTTTGTATATGTAGTGTCCAGTTCAAGTATTTTTTGTTTTTTTCATTATAAATAGAACACAAGTCCCACATAGGTTTAGGTTTATTAGTGACATATATTTATTGTTTGTTTGATTTTGGGTTACGTTGAGGCATATATCTTTTTTTCATTTTATGTTATGTTAAGATCCGGGTACTTTTGATGCATTATGCATAATTTTAATATTTCATGTTTGGTGTTGTGTGTTGCACAAGATTAGTTTAAATATGTAGTTGGTGTTACACCTTACATTGGTAATTGTTGTAAATATGGTTTGAACAATGTAGCATTTTTTTTGTTTTATTACATTACAATAGTGTATTTTACAGTGATGTTTTTTTGTTACAGTTTGTAGTTTTGTTAATTTGATTTTATAACAATATTAAAATTTTGGTACAGTGATATAGTTACATAGTTTAATATAGTTTGGTTGTTAGGTTGTTAAAATCACATTGGTATGGTTACATGGTTTACTGATATTTGTTAGTTTACAGAGTGGTTTACATTACTTTTCATTGGTTTACAATAAATTACATTGATTTACTACGTAGAGTAGCATTGTAACATGATGTAATTACGTACGAGTGATTTTTTGAAATATTATAATAGAATTAAAGAAAAAAATATGATGAATCTAGTGGTACAATTTTTATAATAAAATTTATAAGGCACCTTGGATGCATTATATTAAGTTTCATTAAAAATTTATTTTTATTAGTTTTTATATATGTTTTTTTTTCAATTCAAGTCACTATGATGATTTACAATATGATATAACTCACACCTTGTTTTCTTTTATATAATTCATATGCAAGTTCAAGTAGATCATTTGACTTTGAAGGTTTTATGTAATAAAAATAGACTTTTGGTTTAGTTTTTTAGTTATTATTAATATAAACTTGTAATAAAAACTTGTAATTAACATAATGTAAATAAGTGTAACTAAGTATGTTGCACTGTGTTACATCACTGTAACATTGAAATTACATCTATACCATACATTTATTTACAACTTACAGTAATGTAACACGTAACATCCGAAACAAAAATTATTAAAATTTTCGAGACTATATTGGAATTAAAGAGAAAAATTAAATGAATTTAATGATGTAATTATTATAAAAATATAACAATCTATAAAAAAGTTATAGAAGTTATAAAAATAAAGGGGGTAATTTTTTTAAAATGGAGTGAAGTAAAAGATGGTAGGTGGTGACACTTGTCACCACTATATTAAATCTGAATTATTTGACTTTTTAGTGGTATATAAAATGTCTATATTACCCTTTTCTATTTAAAAAAATGTAAGACACATGGCTTCATCTCATGCCATAAGGTTTTAATCAAAGGTCCACATTTGGTTAAAGAGTTCTTACAATAATTATGGGTTCTCAATAGAACTTCACCCTATATATATATATATATATATATATATATATATATATATATATATATACTAGGTTAGTATCCCGTGTATTACACGGGTTGAATAAATAAAATAATTAGTAATAAAAATTTATGAATTATAAAACCATGTTTGAAGATAAAATATGATTTTGATTGCATATGAATAGCTATTTCAAGTAAATAAACAATATATAGCTTATAGACAGATAGATATATAGATAAATAGATAGTCTAGTTAAACGAATTATAGTTAATAATAAACACGAAAAGTTACAGTACGATATTTTAATATAAGATATGTAAAATTATATATACGTACTTGTTCAAGAGATAAAATAATTATACTATTTATAAATCTGTTATCTAAATAGTTTTATTTTTAAATATTTATTTTAAGATTTTATTATACAAATTTATTGTTTATAAAAATCTTGTTTATTAAAAACTCAAGTTTCTAATTATTCTGGTTGTTTTAATAAAACTACTTTTAGAAAATTCCATATTTTTTATAATTACTTTATAAAAGGACTTATTCAATGTTTTAGAAAATATATGAATTTTAATTTTCTTAATAAAAATTATTTTTAAAAACATAGTTTGATTTTAAAAAAATATAGATGAGAGAGAAAAATATATTAATTGACCAAATTAATTTTTATGAAGAGAGAGAAATTGATTGAGTGTTTAAATTACTTTAATACCCTTTTGGAGGGAAAATAAAGTGAGGATGTTTAAAAAAATGACAAGTGTCAAAAAGGTGGTTTAAAAATATGACATGTGGCAAAAGAAATCTTCTTTTATTAATATCTATAGATATATATATATATATATATATATACACACACACACACTCTTTTATTGCCTTTTATATAATTAGTATACAATTATATAAAACTATATACCATATATCATTAATAAAACTCAATATACTGTCACTACCAGTTAGTTGTAAAAAATACAAATCAAATGAAATTGTTTGATGTGAGCCTCGATTATATGTTTCTTGTTTGGAGAGGTTTGAGGAAGGTTGAAGGGGTGAGGGTAAGAGAAGATAGTGGAGGTGATCGGTGGTGCTAATGCCTCTTGCTATGCAATTGATTTAGCTGATGATAAAAAAAATGTATTTTTCACGCTATCTTATTAGATTTTCAAAATTAAAAATAAAGGTTTAAAAGGATACGTGAAAATATTAAACAAGTTACTCAAAGCTAAAATTTATATATTACACAACTTTATAAACCGTATCACAATAATATTATATCATTCTACATTGTCATAGCATTTACATACCTTGTGTATGCACAAATAACAAAATGACTTTACATCCTTACAAACCATATGCATTGAAAGAATATTTTTTTATCAGAACATTACAACAACTAGATTATTGACTTGCTTTGTCATGCAAATCCACCATACATACATATAAACATACTTGCCTATAAAAGCACTTATATTCTTAACAAAAGAAAAAAAAGTATATACATTTATAAACATACATGTTTATAATCTACCTTTCCCTTGTGTGATTCCTGTTGAAGCATATACTCGATGGGTGGGTGTGTACATACAAATTCAAGGTGCACTAATCGGTTTCTAATCTCAACCTGATTAGGGTTAGGTCAGAGTTGGTCAACAACATTTTCTGAACAAACTGGTTTTTAAGGGTGAAAAAATGATCGATTCGGATTTCAGTTTACACACACATGCAAAACCGATTTCATTCATAAACTTTAGTTCAGGTCCAAACATGTTTCAATCAAATCAATTTCAACCCAACTAGTTTCACTTCAAGTTAAAACTAGTTTCGGTTCACAAACTATTTTTTTAACGACAAAATTATTTATACTCCAAGTTAAATATACTTTACGCCTCAAGTAACCTTAAGAATGAGAGGCATACGTATTTGTCACTAGACTATACCTGTAGACTATGCTAGTGGTTGTTCACAAACTATTTTTTCCCACCATAGGTTTTAAGTTGGAAACCAACGGACTATACGGGGTAAATGAATATCTTAAATTAATAGTTATTAATTAATAATTAAAAATTACAAAATAATTGTTTGAGATAATATATGATTGAAATCACGTATAGTTAACCATTAAATAATAAAACAATAACAACATATAAAACTTTCATCTTTAAACAAATGTGTTTTTAAGCATTTTATTTTTTAAAAGATATTATTTTTTAAACAATGTCATTTCTTTTTGTATAAAAACTTCATATTCCATAAAATTTTAATTTTCAAAAATTTAACATTTTTGATAAAAAAATATTTTAATAATATAAAAAGAATATAAATAATACCATTAGCATTTAACATCATTATTAAATGCTTATCATACTAATAACATACAATAAAATTATATACGAAGATAGACATGTGTTCAAAACTTATTTTATACAAAATTACAGTAAACGTCCTTTATGTTTATCAAAAGTTGCAGATATCGTCATTTATCTTTAAAACGCTCACTCGCTGTCCTTTATGTATAGAAAACGTTACCCGTTACGTCCTTTCTCACGTGAATTGACTTAAGCCAAACAACTAACGGACGTTTGTTTAAGGGACGTAACGGGCAACGTTTTCTATACATAAAGGACAGAGAGCGAGCGTTTTAAAGATAAATGACAATATCTGCAACTTTCGATAAACATAAAGGACGTTTATTGTAATTTTGTCCTTATTTTACTTAGAGGCTGTTTGACAATTTATGAATGATTAAGTGTTAAACCAAAAAGAGGTCTGAACCATTAAGAGGTCTTAACCATTAAGAGCTAGTATATCACTTAACTATTCAAATGCAAATATCTAACAAATTCAAATAATAGGTCTTAATCATTTAGCGTTAGATCTCTTAACCATTCACTATTAGTATAATGCTTAACCATTAAAAGGCAAATGTCTGAACCATTCAAACATTTATTTGCAAAACAAACAATCTAAATCATTAAATATTAAATCATTCAGACATTTAAACAATCAAAAGTTTGATTCAAATGCTTCAAAACAAATCCTTACTTTATTAGAGAAACATGTTCGAATGGAGGGCATGTTTGGCAATGCTTTTTAAAACAACTTTTGACTTTTTGGAGGGGTGAAAAGACAAAAATACCCCTCAAAAAGTCACCAAAAGTTAAAACAAAAGTCACCAAAAATTTAAAAATTTTAATTTTTGGTGACTTTTGAAGGGGTATTTTTATCTTTTCACTCCTCCAAAATATCAAAAGTTGTTATAAAAAGCATTGCAAAACATGGTTGAAGTCCAAAACAATAGCGGTACGAGCCCACTTTACGTGATTACCATAGAAGCCCAGCCGTTGCGAGCCCGTATTTTTTTTATTTTTCCTTTTGCGGCTTTTGCCCTAATTTTAGGTTTTCAGTCGGTCTCAATCGGCGTATCATCGACGGCTCACCGGAATTTCAGCCGATTAATATTTGCATCACTCTCCGGCGGCTAATCCTTGCATCTCCATCAGGTAATCTTCATCTCCTTTGCTTCCTCCATGTGAATGTTTTACGATAATCATCGTATCTTCGTTTAGTTATATCTTCTTTGTGGCTTCAGTTTCCACTTTTAAGCATGTTATTATTGATCTCTGAATGATTAGAAGCAATAGTTGTTACTCCAGCAGTGCTAGGAACCAATGTTTTAGCAGTTTAGCATACAGTATATGTTGTTAAGAGACTTGATTTTGCATGATCAAAATTTGTGAATGTTTTAGCAGTTTAACTGTTTTTTTTACACTCTCATTTATTGCTTCTGTTTTTTTTTTACTTTTCAGCATGTTTATATGATCTTGGGAAGTTAGAAGTAATGATTGTTACTGGAAAATTTGACCTATTGGCTGCTGAAATAACAATGTTAGGAGCAATGTTTTAGAATATAATCTATGTTTTTTCTTTATAAGAGGTTGGAGTTCGCATTTTAAAATTTATGTGAATGTTTTAGCTTAGCATTTGTATGTTTCACCCAGTCTTTAATCTAGTAGATGAATTATATGCGATTTTTGTTTAACGCCTTCATTTATTGCATTAGTTTCCGCTTTCGTGCATGTTAATTATGATCTCGGAATGGTTAGAAATAATAGTCGTTACTCCAACATTTGATATGCTTTTACGAGGCTTGATTTTACATTTTTAAATTATGTGAATGTTTTAGCCTTCTAGGATAGTCTTTCGTATCTTTCATCCAAATCCTAATCTAGTAGATGAATTGAATGCAGTTGATGTTTAACATACTCATTTATTGCTTCTTTTTCCACTTTCTTTATTTCGACAGTTTGAACGTGTATTTCTGTTGTTGTTTGTCTGTTTATATCGTTTATAGTACAGTGACATGATTATATTTCAATTTTTAGTTCAGGTTACCTTTGTTTACGTGGTATAAATTAAAATTAGATATTTTATTATCTGCATGGTTAATTAATAAATATGTGTTATGTAAACAGTTTTGACATTTCATGTTATTTTGTTTAATAGTTGAACATTAAAACAATATAAAACCCTAATTTCATACTTCCACAGGAAGCCTGCCTCTGTTTCCTCTTTCAGCAGTGACGCCTAGCACACACTCTTCATCGACTAAATTTCAATACTCTGTAGTAAATCACATTCTTCAGTTCACTAAAATGGGTAAGGTTTCCTCTATTTGAATCTGTTTTAAGTTATGTTTTGATTTGTACATCATTCTTAGAGGCTTAGATTTTAGCTCCTTTGTTCAAATTAACCATCTTTTGTTAGTTCATGACTATGATCTGAGTTCAATCAACTCAAGTTCCAGTTAATTCGAGTATCAAATTTTCAAATTGTTTAATGTTTGTAGATTTAAGTGCTTTACTGATCTGTCTCTCTTATCATAGATAACATTGAGGAGGACATTCGTGCACTTCAGCTTGATTCATCTGGTAGGTTTCTTTGATATAATTTAATTGGTGGCATCTGTGTTTTTGTTGATTCTGTACTTTTTGTTCGGAAGACTGATTTGACAAAGTTTGTGTACTTGATTTTTGCTCCTTGTTAAAATTAATTAAGAAGTATTTCATAGTACTACTGAAAATGTTGAAAGTTTAAAGGGGTTTTGGGAACACTAAAAATTCTGTGATATTATTAAATTCTTTTGCTAAATGCTAGCTGAAGATAGTAACATGGTGCCTAATGAGAATGGTGGGGAGCCTGAAGAAGTAGTAGCTCCTGGTAACGTGGAAGAAGGTAAGAACTTAACGTAATATCGGTATATTTGCCACGTTTTATGATGAAATGAAGTTAATGTGCATTTTTACGTTACCATATGGTGGTCTATTGGGTATAATATTAGACAAAGTTGACGACCTAGAAATGATGAGCTTGATTTCACCTGTAGTGTTACTCATTCTTTTTGTTTCTTGAAGTCATTTCATTATTGCAAGGGCCAAAGGAATAAAAACTAACGAACTCATTATAGTACTCAATAATTTTTTTCAAGTGTTAATTCATACATGTCATGGGTAGACAACAGTTTCAGCATGTTTCAGGCGACTGTAGATCAATATATGTAATAACTTAGTTGCTGGAATTGTTCATTAAATGTTTTTATTTTTCTTATATGGTAGTGAGGACATCTCAAGATCTGTAACTGACTTTAAACTTTGTTAAAGTGAGTATGAACTATCAAAGATTTTATAGTTTTAGCATTCAAGAATCAAGATCCCCATATGTTTGCATCTTTCTTCTCTCCTCTTTTGTTGCCTTGTTTCTAAGCCTTTTTTTTCTTAGTAATGGTCTTTTGGGAATGTTCTTACTCATAGGTTGTTATGGTGTCACTGGTGTGTATATATTGAACTATAACGTTCAGATAGTCTTTCTGTTATGAGTGCAATGTAAAGAGCCATTACATTTTGTGTGTGCAGATTTGAGGGACGAGTCACATATTGCTCGCCACATGAAGGAGGCCGTTGACCCCCAATCAGATCCTTCTGAGCCAAAAGCTGTAGTTGAAGGTTTATTACCTGAAATAGTGTCTATACTCTATAGTTATTTTGTGATTTCTTAAAGAAACACATTCTTTTGATTGCAGTGAAAGAGCAAGAGCCTTCTGCTTCTGCTTCAGAACCTGTTGATGATGAGGTTGAAAAGAATAAGAAGCGACATTTGAATGTGGTATTCATCGGTCATGTTGGTGGGTTTGTCTTCTCTAAGTATCTCATTTTTGCAGGGTGTATGAACTGCATTTTAACTACTCAATATTGATCTGATTTTTTGGTGCTAATTTTGCCATAAGTTGGCCTATGGTATCAAATTTTTATTGTCATGTTTTCAATATCTCTTCGTACATTTTGCTTTTCATGGAAGTGGTTGATTTGCTAATTTAAAGTGTTGATGGAGTGCATATTAAAAATGTGATATTGTCCTGATAACTGATGGTGCATGCCTTCTTACTGTCACTATAAGTCATCTATGGTTGCATGAGCCCTCTTTCATGTTTGGTCACGACTTCACAAGCATCACTTAGTGAAATTATGTTTCTTCTTATATTAAATTTATAAAAATTGCTTAGGTTTATGGTCCATGTTTTAACCATTTAGGATAAAATGCATCTTGAGTTTTGTTATCTCAACTGTTTTATAGGATGATGCGCTAGGTTTAGATAAAACTATCTGAACATAATGACCCTTACAATTCATGACCTGATACCTTTTTGTTTTGTCATATGCGCTTAAGATGCTGGGAAGTCAACAATTGGAGGCCAGATTCTATACCTCAGTGGTCAAGTTGACGAGCGAACAATTCAGAAGTATGAGAAAGAAGCCAAGGATAAGAGTAGAGAGAGCTGGTAAGCCATTTCCTGGTCTTTGAATTTACCGCAGATTCTGGACTATATTTCTACTTCTGTATCTTATTTGTCGCGTACTGTTGTATGCTGTATTTTCACATGTTTTACTGTTTTTTGAATCCAAGTCAAATATTCTCAATTCTCTACATTCCCTACATGTCAAGTATAACTTCATATTTAGTGATGGTTTTTTGGGTCACGACTCATGAGCAGGATTTCGGTCATGACTCATGAAAGATTGCAAACTATTGACAAAACCATTCCAATTTCCCTTCCTAAATTTTCCCCCAATTCTTCCACCTTACTGGCTGCTGTGGTTTTAGTTTGACACACCCAGACGTTAAATATGTGGAAATTTAACGGAAAGTGAACAAATCAATACAATTAACGACGTTAACAAACTAGACATGATTTTATATTTTTATAGATTAATTGTCATAATGTGTCTGTTGTTGAGAGGTCGAACAACTCTAGTGATGATACTTGGGTAGTCCCTCATGTTTATAATCAAATTGTACTTTCTTTAGTGTAGGAAACGATTAGATAAATGAATGCATTTTAGAATCAGGGGATTGGCTTCTTTTTGTTTGGAGTCGAGGGTATCTCTGAAAGCAATCTCTCTTTCCCTAGGGATAGGGAAACATTCTATCATTCCTAGACCCTACATCCTACCCTCCTTAGACCCTACATCCTACCCTCCCCAGACACAAAATATGGTGGGATTTAGTGGGACGGTTGTGATTGTTGTTATAATAGATGATGTTTCTGGTTTTTTTGGGACTTCACCATGGTTTTGGATGAGCTACTTTGCTTTAAATTCCTTGTTATGTAAACTTCTACTTCATACCAGGTATATGGCATACATTATGGATACCAATGCAGAAGAGAGGGTAAAGGTACTGTTAATCTACTTCTTCATTTGAGACCCAAAGTTTTTTTATAAATTTTTATATGTTACTTTATTGCTGATTGATCTTGAAACTCTATTCTTGTTCTTGTTCTTGGTTGACCTATATTTTACCTCATTGCCAAATCGCTCATTGTAGGGTATTACAGTTGAAGTTGGGAGAGCACATTTTGAGACAGAAACTACACGATTTACTATATTGGATGCACCGGTAACTGTCTTTATTTTGATACTTTTGATGTAGTGAGATAGAAAGACTTACAATATCATCTTTATTTATAGTCATGAGAAACATGTAATTAATCAACTTTTGTTTTCGGTATTTCATAAAAGAAGCTTTCAGTGTTAGATGCCACCTGAGTAGACATAAAAAAAATTTAACAGCCAAACATGTTTCTCATTCTATAACATTCATAACATGTTTATTTCGATGGCTTTATGAAAAAATAAAATTACTAGTTATACTATCTTATGGGATGTCACAGTAGTATATTTCTCTTTCAAAGCTACTGATGAACTAAGATGGTTGTTTTATCATCTTTAAAGAGAACCACTTAACTTATGTGGTGGCACAAAATTAATATCTCTGATACCGTTCTGATGCACTTTTAATGGTTTTGTATATCTTTCAGGGACATAAAAGTTATGTACCTAATATGATCAGTGGTGCTTCTCAGGCTGATATAGGTGTACTGGTAAGCGTTTGTTTTGATGCAAACTTGTTATCTTGTATTGTTATTGCTTAATTACATGTTTGTTATCTTTCTCTTTCTCTCTCCCACTCTCTCACAACACACTCTCAGGTTATATCAGCTCGAAAAGGGGAATTTGAAACTGGATATGAAAGAGGTGGGCAAACTCGTGAACATGTTCAACTTGCAAAGACTTTGGGTGTTTCTAAGCTGCTGGTTGTTGTCAATAAAATGGATGATCCAACCGTTAACTGGACAAAAGAGAGGTGCTTTAGCCATTATTTATTAAGGCGTAACAGAACCCTAATTCTTATATTCACTGCAAGTCTGTGATCCTGTTCATTTTGTAGGTATGATGAAATTGAGTCAAAAATGGTTCCGTTTTTGAAGTCTTCAGGCTACAATGTAAAAAAAGGTATAAAATTATATATCTTTTTAAAATATTATTGTTTTGTTATTAATCTTGTCTTTGCTTTTGTTTCTGTATATGGATTTTCTTTTGGCTTTTACAAATCAATGAACCATTATAAGTTATCTTTTAATCTTGGGAGTACACAGATATTTTAGTTAACTTTGTTAAGAAATGTGAGATCATATTGCATCACATTGATTGCCAATTTTTAAAGATAATTTGTTAACATGAACTTATCGTTACCTGCATCTGTTTTATAACAGTCTATCCTTTTGTAAATGTTTGAGATGTGATTGAGAGTCACTATGCTTGCATGCCAAATAATAAACAAATACATTATCAAGTTATCAAATGGGTAAGTGTTTTATACTCAAGAATCATTTTAATTTTTAGAATGTGCTCACAATAAGTGTTGGCTAATCGAGATGTGCATGGGTCAACGGGTCACGGTTTTAGTGGTTTAAGTGAATAAATGGGTCAACACAAGAATCACTCATCCATGATCAGTTTTAGACGTGGGTTATGGGAAGACTTGGTAGCCTTAGTTTTGCTTATTATTAGGAATCTTAATTGCAAGTTTGCTACTTCATGTTTTCTTTGTTTTCTATTTAAAATTAGGTTTTTCAATTAAGTAGCAAGTCCTTTATTCTCTTGCATTTGTAACTTTCGTTTTCCACTAAATCAAAAGTTTTAGAACCAATTTTGGGTTCAAGTGATTGTGTGTGGAGTGCGCCTGAACCAATAGTAAGTTGCATAATGCTAACTGTATAGTTGTCTTATTGTTGTCACTTAGCTGTCATAGCATACGAAATTGACTATCGCACCTCCCTCATGATACTATCTCCCTAATGAAACCGTCTGTTTAGGTTTGTATAACTTGTCTGTAGTTATCGACTTCTCCATCATGTCAATAATGCCTTCGTCAATGACATCCTTGAGGAGGAGGTAACATGGAACAACGACCTAGGTTTATGGATTGGATTTGTATAAAAGTTGCATTTTTTGGATAATGTTCGTGGTTATAAGGTCGTTAAGAAAATTTGGTAATATTTTTTACTCTCTAATGGTTGTAGACATTCAGTTTCTTCCGATATCTGGACTTCATGGTACCAACTTGCAAACAAGAATGGACAAAAATGTATGTCCATGGTGGACTGGTCAATGCCTCTTTGAAGCCCTTGATGCTGTTGAGGTTCCTCCACGAGATCCAAATGGTCCATTTAGGTATCACTTCCATTACTAGTTTCTCTTAAACTGTTTATGTCTTTGAAATGAATTGAAGGTATTATCCAACTGAATATATAATTACTAGGATGCCGATTATTGACAAGTTCAAAGACATGGGTACTGTTGTTATGGGGAAAGTTGAATCTGGTAGTGTACGTGAGGGCAATAATTTGCTCATTATGCCAAACAAGGTGCTTTTTACAAGGACTTTTCTTTTTCTTTTTCTTTTTTTTTTAATTCTGAATACCAATCTCTAAGAGGGCATAGTTGTAAATTGTACATGCAGGTTCAGGTGAAAGTTCTTGCCATATATTGTGATGAGGACAAAGTTAGGAGTGCCGGTCCTGGTGAGAATCTAAGAGTTCGATTATCTGGGATTGAAGAAGAAGACATACTTTCGGGTTTTGTTCTTTCCAACATCGGTATGTTTTCTTGCTAAGATCAACGTTAACACATATAGTGGCACTAATAATATCTCTAACAGTCTAGCATGGGTGCTCTTTATATGTTTGTTTCGTTCACATGATAATGTTATATGGGTAAAGTGTGTTATGTGTTGTCCCACTCATCTCATTTCGAGCCTTTTGATCCACACTAAATAATTATGAGTTTTGACCTGATCACATTCAATTCTTGTTATTTAACCCCACTGACCTGTACTCTTTGCCATGTAACTTGTTTTTCTTTGTTGTTTACTCACTCTTGCATGTCTTTTAATAAAGGGTTTAATGTCGGCTGTTTTCTATGCAGAAAAACCAATACCAGCAGTAAATGAGTTTGTCGCTCAGTTGCATGTCCTTGAATTGCTGGATAATGTATGGAACTAAATTATCCTTCTTCTTCAATCAATTATTAGGCTTCATTAGTTATTTCTCTGAATTTTGTTTTCTACTTTAGGCTATTTTCACTGCTGGTTACAAGGCTGTGTTGCACATTCATTCTGTTGTCGAGGAATGTGAGATTATTGAGCTGATGCAGCAAATTGATCCTAAAACTAGGAAACCTATGAAAAAGAAGGTGCTTTTTGTGAAAAATGGTGCTGTTGTTATATGTCGTATTCAGGTTAGTTTTCGTACTAAATGTTTCACATCGTTTCTTTTTACATTCTTTTGTTTCTTCTTTCTTTTTCCTAGAGGTGTCAGGCATGTTGTGTAAAGCCTAAAAGGCTAATCAAATTTTTGGTATGACCACAACAAGGGTAAATTCTGATACAGGTTGGGTTGACCTGAAACAGTTTTTTGTCCAAATTTCTAGATACTAATAAATAGTTATTGTGTCAACAATGATTATAATAATATTAAATGCTAATAATAATATCATTTTTTAATATGATTTGGGAGGGTGTATGCATTTAGAATATAAAGTTGCACTTTAAGTGACATTTACCTATTTAACTTGTATTTAATCTTTTTGTTATGCTAGATTCTTTTTTCCGTTGTATGGGCTCATAAGCAACTGAGTTGAACATATGCCACATCTACTTTTCCCCCTACATATCTATTTACTCTATCCCACCCGTATATATGGTCTTTTTGCTTTTCATGTCAATGTAGTGTTGGTAGTCACGGATATAACCACAAGAACAAACTTTTTTTTAAACAACTTCTGATGGTTGGCAATCAAATATCTTCCTCAGGTGTCTAATATGATATGCATCGAGAGATTCTCAGATTTTCAACAGCTTGGGCGGTTTACACTCCGCACGGAAGGTAAATTTGTTTTAAGTAGTATAAATTTAAAACTAAGCAAGTGTAACTTCTTATCTTTATACTCCTACCAACCGTAGAAATTTAACAAAAAAATAACCTTCTCTTCTACAGGAAAAACAGTTGCAATTGGTAAAGTTACAGATCTTCGTGCATAAACAATTTTGGGAGAAATGGTATATGTTAAGATTGATATCATTTCACGAGTCTAAATCAAAAGGAAGATTACAATTTGATCTTGTTTCAATTGTTATTATGATGCAGGAAAGCCCGGTTCTAGTAACAAGAAGCTACTTGGGAGTGAGTCTAGATGCAAAACGGGCGACGGTTCCTGATATGTTTTGGACTTCCAGTGATTTCAAGCTGAGCTATACAGACTAGATGGGTACATTACGACACTAGTGCGCTGGGATTTTGTTTTTAACTATCCTTTAGATACTGCCAAATCTGTTGATTTCCGATACATGGCATCTTGTTACTTATGACAATGTAATCATCACCTTGATCATGCTATAAATTTGTGTTGTGTGATTGCGTGACCGATCTTATGCATATTATTAAAACACTTAGAAACTGGTTTTCACCCACTCAACTTAAGTTTGACAATGTCATCATCACTTGATATGCTATATAATCATCCGAAATCAAACACTTCTATAAAGTTCAGTTTGCTTTGTATTTGATATACAAAATGACTGAAGAATAAATTAATTTTGCACTCATATATGCGATTATGCGAGAGTCAGGAGTCTCTTTGATAGTTGTGTTTTTGTACCATAGGATAAAGTTAACATTCACCCTCTCTTGACCCTACTATTGAGTGGTGATTTTACTAGGGTGTTTGTTTATCTATGTGATCATCATTGGAAATTTCTTATACAATCTTCGCCCATGAGGAGTCTACTCTCTAAGATCCCATGGATTGTATCAGCATGTGCCACATAGGGCCAGAACAATGGGCATCTGTCGATCATCATGATCGTACATACATCTACCATGCTGAGAGTGGTGATTCGGCTATCATTTGCTTAAATGCACAAACATTGTTGTGGAAGCATGACACGTGAGATGATGAGAGCCTGACTGGTTCCAACTGTGGTTATGGAAATGGTGCACGAGTCTTTGTGGCTGCAGTCACATCTTCATTGACTCGATCCATATGCTTTTTAAGTTTTAGCAGAATTTTAACAAACAAAATATGCAAGACTAGTTTTAACAAAGAAATGAATCGGACAATAACTACCATAACTTAATATGATTTCGACCAAGATCAAACAGCTATGCTATGACATTCAAAAAAACAATAGCTGAATGAGCCTGGATGCCTCTAACAGTTGAACTTCAGAGATCAAAATTGTTAGAAGACAATTAGACTAGATTTTTGACACCAAATATAATATAAAAAATATAAAACAAATTAATATTCCAGGGTTTACAGAAAGTGATATGAAGTCGAACCCAAAGAATAAAGAGGTTGTTCCCAATAACAACCGCGACTCGGTAATGTTTTTCCAGTTAGTATAGTAGTTAACTTGGCATAGAAAATGACTAAGAGAAATCAAAGCAAACTACCATATAAGAGTACTTATAATGAAAGATGTAAACTACAGCTAACTAATAATACAAAATAAAACAAAAAATACACTGCCCTAAAAGTAACTGTTGAATGGTACTCACAATCCGCAACTATTACAAGGTATGGATTTCTTTTCCGCAAATATCAATTTACCAAGAGTGGTAGTCTTTCCATGAACATGATGACATCTTTTGCAAAACAATACATGTAAACCAATTTAATAAAGAATACTATGCCCAAAATGTAAACACTTTGGTTTCAAAATAACTTAAAATAAATAGAAATGGAGAAACATATAAACACCACCCAACCTTCTCCCTGCATTCCTTCATACACAAACCTATGCATCTAATACTCAATTTTCTATCTAAATGTATACTTAATAATTCTAGCCCCAAAAACTATATAATCACCATTTCTTTATATTCTTTTTCCCGCCAATTTCAAATACTTGAAAAGAACCATATATAAAAGCAAGAGAATTTACTAATCAATAGCGGCTTTGTTCTTCCGGCCGCTCATTGGCTTTGGCAGGCCATCAAATATAGGTCTTGTGATGGCGGCGGTAGATAAAGCTTGAAGATCAGCAGTCAAATTCAACATGGATGTTGGCCAGATCGATGATGAGGATGTACCGTTATTATTACTGTTATTGTACGATTCGTGAAAGCTTGGTGAGCTTGAAGACTTTTTTACTCCACTAGAAGTGTCGGTGGTTGCTGACTCGCCTAGTTTTAAAGGCGGCATGTTTTGCAGTCCGTCGGCATCACTGACGGTTCGGCTAGCGGCTTTTGGTCTCAGTGCTAAGCCTTTTCCGGCAGCAGGTGAAAATGCAGTGGTGGTGTTGGTGGTCTCTGGTTTAAGCATTGTTTCTGGGGTGTGATTTTGGAGGTCGATTTCTGATCTACGCCTTCTCATTAATTTATCATACCATGTATCGGAATCGGTCTTTATACCGTTTGTAACGGGCGTTGTGTTGGTTATGGCGCCTGTTTCTGACAACTCGCAGGCTAAGCTTCTACATTTTCTGTGAAGACTGTGTGGTGAGTGGGAGCTTTCAGGTTGTTTAGGCTCGTTTTCTAAGCTGAAAGCACCTGCTTTTCTTTCAATAATACCATTCTGATTAGTTGGTTTAAGACCATAATAGTCTCGTAAAGCATCCATGGATGGTGAAACGGTTCGTGTGGAAGAAGATGATAACTTTACGGATTTGATCGAGTCAAACAAATCAGAATGTCTATGGTTGGGTGGTGTAATGTCGGACGGTTTTGGCCTGAAAGAAAATCGTAAGGTTAGCTCACTTGGTTCATAACACTAACTAATAAGTAATAACTATGAGATAATTTCCACTCAAATTGGACCCATTTACTTATAAATGGGTAGCGCATATGTTTTATCTCTAACGACCAAACAGGCAAATTAATAAGAAACAGCTTAAAAGGAAATTATTAAATGAGTAAATAGTCGCCATACATGTATTTTTTATGCACATATAATCTCCTAAATTATTTTAATTCCAAAACATTATATTATTATTGATATAATATCATTTTTGCAAATCATATATGACACGACAGTAATATTTTTAAAATTTTAAGAAGTTCTGATGAATAGTACCAGATCAAAGCCGATCTGACCCATTTCAAACTGTACGAAAAACTTAATTTGAATATGAACCTGTTTTGACCCGTTACGAACCCACCATGCCACCACATCTAGTCCAAACAGTAATTCAACTTAATAATGTTTGATGATATGACACAAAACTACAACTCACTTCACTGTCAGCAAATGAGCATAGTTGCAAAAGATGTGCATGCATCTATATTAAAGTGTGATCTAATCAACTGATCTGCTTCCTATTAATTACAAGATGAGATTTCCTTCCAAATTAACAGCAGGAAACAATCGCGCAATAATTAATCACAAGATCAACCTATGTATAAATATTCTCTTCATTTCAGTCCTTGAGTTTTGTTGTATTTCTCATGCCAAGAACATCTCATCGTCTATTATTATATTTATATATAACAGTAAGCTGTTAGTATTTCCAGGTGCAACTTTAGGCAAGCATGGACTCAACAGAATGACAAATGAAACTAAAACAACACTTCAAGACATAGTATCATTTCGGCCAACGATCCTCTTATTTAAATAGCTAACATAAAAGTATGCATTCTTTACTAAATTAGGTAGTATTTACGTGTTCTAAATAGTCCGTGTGCATTAACAAAATTCTGAAAAAATTTAAAGTAAACACTATGATACAATATTGTTCACGACTTTACAATATACTAAATTGGTATTCTGTACAATATACTAAAACGGGATTCTAAGACGTAGAAGTGTAAAAATGAACCAAATAATGGCACCTTCTGTCAACTATTTGTTAGTATGTTATGATGTGTAAAATCCATAACACAGAAGCAAGATTCAAACATGAGAATTGGATGGTTAAAAACAATTTCATAAATAGAATGTGATGTGTAGTACCCTTGAGTGTCATATCCGTTTGACATGATGGGAGAAGGCGGGTGCCTTCCTGGTAGGGGTATATGAAGTGTCTTGCGGGCAAACATTTGTAGATCAGTTGTCAGGCCGTTCATCCTTTTTACGTCAGCCACCTGTCATATAATGAAATGTAAAATACAGAATATATAAAATCAGCATGCTCAAATCTAAATGTAGAAATGAATATCTACAGAAACATAAATAACCTCAATATAGTTCTTCCTTTCCACTAAATGACTATTTCAATATATGATAAAACATTCATTCATATAATATCCTTTTAGTGTCATTCAGATATATAGATAATCTCATAATCCGTAGGACTTCAAGAATCCAAATATTTCCCTTTTCAGTGGTTCCAAAGTTTTAAGAGAGATTTGATAACCAAACTTCTATAACAAGTATGACAAAACGAACAATGTTGGTTGTAAATTAGTACTTCCTCAATTGGCTAGTGTCCTCAAATCAGTTGATGTCATCACCTAATATTGCAGACCGGTCATCATCTTAAGAAAACCAGCTATCCTTAGTCCTTGTCCCACAAATAGCTAAGAGCCAGAACTGAATAAGTTAAATGTTCCTAACATTCCATTCCTTTGTCTAAAATGATTTGATCAGAAGTCATTGTTAATTTGTATTATGGAGTGTTTAGGATTGCTTGTTTAGCTTATGCATATAAGCATAAACAGATAACCAGCTAGAGGTAAACATATTCTACCAAGAATAAGAATAATAAGTTCCAAATAAGCAATGGTTTTGAAACAACTGATTTCATCATAAGAAAGCAGATAACATAAGCACATTCCTTCATCGAAACATCAAAACAGGTTTAGCTGCTTATAATAAAGGGATAATTTTGTATATCGCCCTCAAAACTTGAATAATATCATATTTACCTGACAAAAAATGACATATCAAATATACCAATTCTTCATATCTTGACATAAATGCCCTTCTCTTCTTACTTAAGAATTTAGGTTATGAGAGCTTGAACTGTAAGGGTACAAATTATATTTAACAAAATAGGTAAATATGAAACATTTATGAAACGGGTATATTTGATACTAATGTTTTTGGTTCGGTAAATATGATATTATTTCAACTTTTTAGTATTATTTAAAAATTGCCCCTAAAAGATGCCATAAGCAGATAAACTGATTCTCTGAATTTGTAAATTAACATTAACTCAAAAACATCTCTTTACAGTCCTAAATGATGAAGTAGACTACCTTTTCATAACAGGAGAGACAAATTGTAGTTGGCAGTAGTACCTTTGTCAAACTGACAAGTTGGCATAAAATTAAAAAAATGCAAAAGCAACCAAAATGTCCTTTTTATTTCTTAACAACAGAAATAACATCAACCAATCATTTGTTCTTCAAAATGCAAAGTATTTCATCAATGAAAACAAGCTAAATGCATCATAAGATCATAAAGTTGCTAAATTCTTTGTTCTAGTCCCTTAACAAAATTATTGCTACAAAACACAGTCACATTTGGGTTTTTCTCTGAGTATGGACACTCTAGAAAAAGAATGTACCAGACACCCATAAATAACATAACACCCTTTATACAACACACATCCATCATAACAAGTACAAAAGGTTAAAAAAAATATTAACCCAAAGGACACACAACCAAATAAGCAATCTATCATATTCAATTTCTGGTAAACAAAAAAGCAAAAAAAATTACCTCAACGCCATACTTTATTGCGACACCAGCAAGCGTATCGAATTTCGTGACCGTATGCTCAATATACCCCACACCACCGTCACCGACACTCAAACCACCACCACCACCGCCACCACCGGACAACGGATTCTTCAACGAATAATACGACGAATCATCAGACAACAACTTCGACGGTGGCGTTGATTCCATCAACAACCCCCGATCTAACCGTTGATTCCAACAATTATCCCCACAGTTTCGCCTCTGCATCCGCAAACTCACCAACAATCACCATCGATCCACAGCTCCAATCGATTAATCGAACAACCGATTAAGCAAACCCTAAGGAAGAATGTTTGGTGCGCATTGGTGGAATAACGATGAGGATGAATCGATATGAACGAATATCGGATGATTATGAAGAATCGATTAAGGATTATGAAGAATAGATGATGAATTAGTGTTGTAGATCTGATGGATGTTGTGGTGTGATGATGATGATGATGAAATGCGCGTACGGAAACGTGTTGGAGAAAAAGTGAAGGAATGAGAGGTATGAAGAGGAAGATGATCAATTGGCCTTCAAATAAGGCACGTTGGATGTTGGTGAAAGACTTGTATTATTATAAGAATATAAGTAGTAAAATATAATTGTTAAATAAATATAATAATATTTTAAACTTTTTATAAGTTTAAGTTTGGGTACAAAAATCGATAGGCAGATGGTAATGTTTAATAGCTTAGTGGTAAGAGTCAAATATTTATTTAAGAAAGATCAAGGTTTAAATTCTAACATGAGATAAATTAAGATTTGATGTAATTTAAAAGTATGAGTAGATTAGTGCGTGAACCAGTCTAGAAATATAAAATATATGAATATTAGTAAATTTGAATAGTGTAAAGTTATATTAAGCGTTATTCCTCTTTTAACTCTATGAAACTATCTGTAATGGAGAGTCGGTTGACCGTGTGTTTTGGGGATGCTCGTTTGCGCTACAGTGTGGTCGAAGATTTTAGCATGGTGTTGTGTCCACTTGGGGGTGTATTCGTCTATACGGGAGCTCTTGGTAGCCCCGTTATCTAGAAAAGGATCGGTAAAGTTTAAGAGGGCAAAATATTTGGTGTTTATGGCTGCCATTTAGTTGATCTGGAGGGCCGGAAACGATCTCATATTCAACTCAAAGCATGTGTATACAATGCTGCTAGTTGATGAAGTGAAATATCTATCCTTCTCGTGGTTGAAACATGGAGTTGGTATTCATGATCTAGAAAGGAATAAATTATGTAATTTTAATATTGTTAACTTTTCTTTATAATCGGGTGTTTTTGGTCCCAGCTTTTTGCTGGTGTCCTTGGTTTATTTTAATATAATATTATGTCGTTCCAAAAAAAATAAAGAGAACACATTTGCCTATTTTTCGTGTGTCTTGTTAGCCACTAAAGCCAACTTGACGCTTGAAAGAGTTTATAGATAAAGAAGACTGGTTGAAAGAATATGTTAGGTGACATAAAAGCAATGGATATGCAGGGTGAAGCTAGAATGTGGATGTCCATGTGCGTTGAACAAGCTAGCATGATTGCGTATACAAGGTAGTAGATCAAATAAGTTGTGGATGTTTTCAGTGAACTAGTCATTTGTTGAAGCTTGCATTTAATGGCGTGAGAAACATCGAGCAAGACTTATTGGTGGTGGTGACGTAGGATATGAAAGGGTTTTGATACATGCCTTTAATAGTTTAAACTGGACCGATAAAATCTATGAATTCAACCTTAATTAAGTCTTACTCACACCTCAATCGAATAGAGAGAGAAATAATAGGTTGGTGGTTGCTCATACTAGGACCATTGGTGATTGCTCATGTCTTGTCTATTCTCCATTGGTCACTGAAATTCTAATGAAGATGGTATTGGGGGTGGGAGTGGGTAAACGTTAGAAAAGTTTGAACTCACATTTGCAAGGTACTCATATTCATTATTTTTCTCTATAGCCAAAGACATACTTGACTACCACATACATCAAGCCAATTAGTAACACATGCTCCTTGATAATTTGGGACTTTGTTAATAACATAGCTAAAATGGTTATCTTAACAACATAATAACTCTTTTAATATGCGTCTACTTTAAGGATCAAATGTGTTACTAGTGGAAAAACAGTTGGAATCGTACACAATTTCACAAAAAAAATGAAATTTAACCTTAGCACATGGACATTTGTGTGGTTTACTCTTTCAAGTAACAAACTAGAATGATGGTGAATTTTGTATGATCAAGTTATGTTGGTAATTAGAAGTTACAAAGTGACTAAACAGAAAATAATAATAAACACTAAATAAGTGGGAGACTGTAGAGTTTGTATCTTTTTATGATGAGTTATGATTTTTAGGGCTTAGGAACCTTAAGGTTTTAAGGGGTGAAGCCCCTTGAAATGAAAAAGGGTTCCAAGAGGCACCATCACCATGTTGGGGGTTCAAAGGGTAACACACACGACAGGTTTTAAGGGGCAAAGCCCTTGGCTTAGGTCAAGCTGAACATTGTATCAATTGATGATCATGACAATTTTGTACACTAGTAGCAAATTTGTACATTAGAAGTAACGTTGTATATCATAGATAATGACACTATTGATAGATGATCTATTTTAACCGATTGTTGATATCAACTAATGATAGTTACTACTAATGGTTTATACTTTTGTAATTGTCATCAACTAACATTGATAACTGCTAACAATTTGACAGCTACTTGAAACGTTACAATGGCTCACCAAACCATTACAATGCTTCGACGCATATATAAAGGATTCATCTTGTCAATTTTTAGTTATCAAAATCAATCGAATTCTAGTACAATTCTTATACAGAATTTCATACTTGTTCTTGAAACATTTGATCTTATCTAATTATAGATTTTAAATTACCATTAAAATAACCTTTATATTATAAGTAATTCACATGATTTAAGAGAGTATTCACGAACTTCAAACAACAAAACCTACATTAACGTTCTCTAAGAGGGAAAAAGAAGCTAGTTTTCAAGTGTTGAGCCTAGAAAATATCACTTATCCCTATAATATATGCAGACTAGGTTGAAGAGATCTCGAATCTTAATCTTCCGCTTGAAGAAACTAACCCAGAAAATCCTATTAAGACACCTAATGTTTATATAGATGAACAAAGAGAGATGAGATATTATTCCTTACTTTTAGAACAACCTAAATGAGACGTTGATTGAACAAATGACCCTCCATACAACTCATGAATTAAGAATTCTCACAACATGGTTTACTCGACATGAAATAGGCGTCAATAAAACTTTTAAAATAACCTTTCACAAAATTCCCAACTAATAGTAAAATTATCAACTAATCAGAATGCTTGATTATTAGACCACTGTATTTGATACGACAAATACATCATGAGACTTGTATTAAAAAAATAATATGAACAAATCAAATTTAGCTAAATTCGAGTAATGCCCGTATTTTGCATTTACAATTTACCCCTCTTTGAAAATTGATCATTAACCGGTAGTCACAGAATGTGCTTGGTTATGTATTCGCAGCATCATTCGAAAAGATGGTATAGAACCATTAGATAGATTTTAGGTTTATCGAATCCTCAATAATACTGATCAAAGACGTGTGGTAATGTGTAGGTGTTGGTGGTGTAACCGAGTCAAATCAGCTTGTGAGCTACTTGGAATCGGTTTGCTAAAAGCTCGAATTGTGCTGAACTCAAACGAAGTTGAGCTCATATGCTAATGTAATTAATGCGTTCAAGCCCAAGCTCCACATAATGAACCTGATTTGGATCGCGAGCCTAAATGATACTTTTGTTTATATAATCGAATTCGATCTATTAAATACTCCTTAGAAACCTCGTGTTACATAGGTTACATAAAGGCAAATCTTAAATATTTACTAATAAGGATTTACATATTACATGTTTTAACATATCACATAGTCTTGTAATACAAATTCTAAGAAACATTATAATAGCAAATTTTTAAAATTGTTTCTATAAAAAGAATAAAAGAAATGTTTAATTCATAAAAGTGTTTAATATACAAATCAAACTTATTTTTATAATAAAAAATATTTATAAAAGAAATTATAGAAATCATTATTATTTAATAGGAGACTAGAGAAGGGAAATACGAAATTATAAAAACAATTAAAGAAATACGTATAATTAATAGGAGAAGGACGCGAGGGAAAAAAATTCTTAGGATATATAAGAGAGTGGCATGTGTCCCCTAATATTTTTATTTATTAAGTATAGATATTTATGTATATAAGGAAATAATCATGTGAGAACTAGTTTTAATGTGAGAATTTGAAAACTCGTTCCATTTTTTCTTTAAACGCTTATAACTTTTTCATACGTTATTATTATTTTTTTAAAAATTACTCTATAAAATTAAGAATTGTTTTATCTTTAATTTGAGTATTATATTCCTATATTACATATATGTTGCATATATGTAGTATAACAAACCACATATATACAACACATTATATTATATGTATGTTGTATCATTATATTACATATATGTAGTATTGACGTGTAATTTTTTTTCTGTTTTTAATATAGCAATATTATACTAAAATTAAAGATAAATTTTTTTAATTAACAGTGTATTTTTTTTCAAAAATAATAACATATAAAATTAAAGACTAAAAAATTTCTGATTAATGGTGCAATTTTTTTTCAAAAGTAATAACGTATTAAAAAGTTATGAACATTTAAATTTCAAATGGTGAAATAAATTAAAATGAGTTTTCATGTAAACATGTATCTAAATAATAGTTATTATATATGAAATTATGAGTTAAATAATTATATAACATATGTTATGTTATATAAAAAATGTACATATGTATATAATTAATTATAAAAATATAAAATAAAATAATTAAATAATAAACAAACTGAACTCGAGCTTTAAAAGTCAAAGTCTAAACAAACTGATCTCAAGCTTTTCTGTATTAAAACGAGACAAACTCAATTACTCAAGACTAGAGAAACTCAGGCTCAACTATCATCATTTATACACCTATAGGTGTTGAGATACATGCTATTTGTTTTCACGAAATGAATGATATTCGTCCTCATTTATAAACACTACATGTCAATTGATAGTTGTCGACAGCCAAATTGTCTATAAATATGAGTAGATGAAATTATTAAATTTTATTTTTTTTAACTTAAACGCCCCACCCAAGGAATTTGCGTGAACATAATAAATTTTGTAAAACAATTATACCGTGTGAAATTTGTGTGAAGGGGACCAAAACCTTTAACGACGTTGACATAACATAGCTATATGGCTTATAGGCATGTGACTTCATAAACTATGTCTCTAATAGTGTTAAGAGTCAAAAGGATAAAAATCTAAATGTTAATCCATAGATGTCCTTTTTTATTTTCAAATTATTTTCGAATTTTGTGGATTAGTATTTCCATCCAAGATGAGAAAAAAAGTTAATCACTCCTACTATTTTTAGATCATGTCATAGTTTAATCATTTAGTGGTCTTATTTTGATATACAATTTCACTTGTAATCATTAAGACCATCTCTGATGGTCGTTTTTAATGGTTGTTTTTAAACCAATAACTGCATGGAGTGGTTTTTCATTATTTGAGGGCTACGTTTTTAGAGTAGAAGTTTATAATCATGAACATCAAAAATGAAAGTGAGGTGGAGCCAACATGTTTTTTTAATTATATTAAATATACATAAAGATAGAGAGATAATTAAAAAGATGGTGATGATGCGTCATTGTTTTTTTTTTTTTGGTGTTTTTGAGTTTTGTTATTGTGGAGGTTTTTGATGTTTTGAAGGAATGATTGATTTTATGACGTATCAGCTGACTAGATTTGTTTGTTGTTGTTTTTATGTTTCTATGTTGTGGATGCTGTAAGGGTATTTTTGTTATTGCTAACTTTCTATGTTATATACATTTGGTATTGTCATACATGTCTAATATCAGTCTATCACAAAACAATCTTTCTATTCATTAGTATAGATTCACTTTAGAAAATTCGTATTTTACAAGGATTGAATTAAAATATTAAATTAATATTTAAAAAGTATAAAAATATTATTTAAGTTACGTATAGTCAACTAACTTAAGTAATAAAGTAATAACAATATTTGTTTAAACTTTTGTCTTTAAAGACGTTTTGTTAAAAAAATGTTTTTTGAACATTTCGAAGTTTTGTAAACGTCTTTCAAAAAAAGCTTTTTGTATTAAAAATCATATTTATTTATTGTCAAAAAATTATATTTTTAATAAAAATATGTTTTATAATTTAAAAAGAATATATATAATATCTTTTAACTTTTAATATGATCAATTAAATAGTTAATTATTTTATGTTAATGACATGTGACAAGAAGTGTGTGTAAAGAAGACATGTGATTAAATTTTATTTTATTTTATTAGTATAGATAATTGTTATTGTTGTGATTGTTACCAGGGGCGTCTCAACGTTTTTAGAGGCCTAAAGCGAAGATAAAATCGAAGGTCTTTTAAAACTTTATCTTTAAAAACTCTCATATTTTGAAGCACAAGCACTAGTTGATTCATGATTCCGAAATAAGTTAATTCAAAGCAAATCCTAATCGATTCAATGATTTTATATTCTAATATACTATAACAAGTAAAAAACTAAAACAAATAAACAATTAACAATTTACAAATCAAATAAAAAGAAGCATATACAAAACTAAAATAAATTTAGAACAATTATCAATTAACAACTTGTCTTTAGGACAAAGAATTCAAGAAAAACAATTAGCAATACATTAAGCAAGTTACCTTATTTAGGGAAAGAATCAATCAATTAGAGAACTCGTTTAACCTAGTACCTAATCATGAGTCCGTTACTCCACTAGATGTCCAGATGAAATCGAAGTTTAAAGGCTTCCTAATTGCAACGAAATCAAAGAAGCAAATCGTGACTCCATCGGATGAAATTAAAGAAGCAAATGAAGGTTGGGGGGGGGTTCTTATTTGTGACTCCAGTGAAGAAATTGAAGTTTTGGGTGGCTGGGTTCGTTTGGGGCAAGCAAAATCATAAGCGAATCATGGGTGTGCGCTTGTTCATCTTAACCATTTGGCTTTGTTCGTCTCTTCGTTTCAACTCCCCCAACTCAAACCCCCAATCAGGAATTCACCAATAGCCTGTGTTGAAGATCTACGACTTGCCAACCTAGGTTTCCTTCTTTCTTTCATTCATTTTTTTTAAAATTTAGTTTATTTTGAGCTTAGACCGAGAATGGACTATACAATAAAATTTATTTTTTGATGGTCTTTTAGAATGAGTGGGCCTAAAGCTCTAGCTTATTTTTTTAAGCTGTTGAGCCGCCCCTGATTGTTACGTGTGTGATTATGTGTTAATTTAGAGGAAATGTAATATAACGATATCTTAAATATAAGGAAAGAGTAAACCTTTTTCCTTTCTAAGATATGAGAAAAGAAAAAAATATTATATATAAATCAATATCATGCCATACAGTTATAAGAAAAAAATATTAACAAATTTGTTAAACTTACTTTTGTCAACAAAAAACTTCATCAAAGGTTCTAGAGATTTGCTTTTGGCTCAATAATTTGCTCACGTGAAAACGAGTGAACACAAATAAGTGAAAATTGTGTGTTTTCAAATCTTTCCATTTATGTTCATTTCTTTATATTTCAAACAAGATGTCCTAAAGAAGGATAGTACTTTCTTTTCAAAGTTGAATAAAAAAAATTACAAGTAATGTAGACAAATTGGTTAGGGATGATGATACCGCCAACACCATCATTGTTGCCGTCGTTGTCACTATTATTGTGCATTCACTTAATAAGGGTGTAGTTATTGGGACATTCAAAAAATTATAAATCAATACCCCAAATTTTTATACGGTCATATAGGGGGGGTTGTATAGCCTTACACGAGACGTATAATCTCTCTGATAGCCCTTGAATTTTTTCTCGTAGTCAGTGTTGAATTTTGCATACGCGTCGTATAGCCCTATATGTATCGTATAGTGGACGTACAAGGCCATATGAGACGTATAGCCCTCTGACACCCCCCCTAAATGTTTGTCATTTCCAATGTCTTCGCTCTATACACCGCGTATAGTTCAATATGAGGAGTTAATGTTGAGTGTCTGTATATTAGTACCCATTTATAATTACTTTAGACAAAATATTATTTGAATGTTAACAACCAGAATGTATTTACGATATATTTTGGATGAAGCTTACTTGTATAAAATCACGCAATTATTTGGTAAATTACCGTTGGTCTTGTTTACAGAGTTTATACAAACACCATCTATTATTTATACGTACGTATGTATGTATTATATATAAGGTGATCATCATTACATAACTAAATTATTACTAGAACAAAACGATCAAACATATATCCTTAAATGTTTTTATTATCAATGTTTATACTTTTCAAATGTTATGCTTCTTACATACACATACATAGATTATGTATAAAAGTACCATCAAACTTATTTTATTTTATGCTTTTTTAAAAACTACACGTATGAAGGTAATATAACTTACACACGTAATCTACACGTATATAAATTAGTAGGTTAATACCCCGTGTATTACACAGGTTGAATAAGTAAAAATATTAAATAGTTAATAATAAAAATTATGAATTATCAAACCATGCTTGAAGATAAAATATGATTATAATTACGTATAAATAGTTAATTTAAGTAAAATAAATAGAAATGTATTTTTTAAACTTTTGTTTTACAATGTGTCATGTATTATTAATCATAGATAGATAGATAGACAAACATATATATAGTCTAGAAACCCATTAAATTAATTAAACGGATTATAGTTAGTAACAAACATAAAGAATTAAAGTATGATATTTTAATATAAGATATAATTAAAATTATATATAAGTAATAATTCTAGAAATAAATATTTATATTATTTTTTAAATTCTCTTATCTAAATAGTTTTTTTAAATAATTCAGTTTAAGAATTTTTTATCAAAAATATATTTTATATAAAAATCTTGTTTATTGAAAACTATGCTTTGTAATTATTCTGGTTGTTTTAAAAAAACTGCTATTAGAAAATTTCAGCTTTTTAATAATTTTTTAAAAAGGACCTATTTAAAATATATTTTGTTTCAAAAAGGTTTAGTGTTTTAGAAAATTTTGATATTATAAATTTTTTTATTAATAATATTTCAATTAAAAGATGTGATTTTTAGTTTCTTAATAAAATCTATTTTTAAAATGATAGCTTGATTTTAAAAAATTTAAATAAGAGAGAGAAATGTTGCAATTAATAAAATTGATTTTTAATAAAAGGAATAAATTAGTTTGAGTGTTTAAATTACTATAATATTCTTTTGGAGGGAAAAATAATATGAAGATGTTTAGAAGAATGACATGTAACAAAAAGATGGGTTTAAAAAATGACAAGTGACAAAATAAATATTTTTTATTAGATACAATAGATATACATAAACGAACAATCAAACTAGTTTATCTATATAGTTTAAGATGGCTTAAGGGAACATATAATTGTCATTAGGTATACAGAAATACAAAAGAAATCATGACCATTAAATTCTAGAGTACGAATACAATATTATATTGAAAGTTGGTTTTCAATTTGAGGATGAAGGAGGATAGTGACTTGGTTATTGGTGTCGGTTCTTTTTGAAATATATTTTGATGTTATTTAGTGGTTCGTAAATTTCGGATTTCTAGTGCGACAAAGTAAAATAAGCACCTTAAAATATAAATTTATATATGGCAAGGCCCAAATGTAGGATCTGAGTGTAAAATTATTGGGTACAAATTAATGAGATGCGAATGATTTGATGTAATTAACAGATGATGATTAAGATCATTAGGCATAAGATTTTTAAAATTTTAAAGTTAATTTGGTTAATCGGGCCCCTCTAATATAATATTAAGCTTAAAATGTTTATAAGTTATTAGATTCTTCTAAACCATATAATTACTAATAAGTTTATAATATTTTTTAATATGTTAGTACCGTAAATGAAAGAAAATAGAAAATTAAGCCCCCTGAAAGTTTGGGCATGTGCGATCGTCCACCAAGCCCACCCTCATGGATCGGCAATGGATGTGAACCGATTTATTGTGAGAATTTCTCAAGAAAATGATTTTGAGCTTGTATATGTTCTTGGTCGGATAAAAGCATAAAAATAAAGAGGAGTTTCTAGAAAAAAGTTTCAATTGAAGATGACAAGTAGAGGCAATGCATAAGTGCATAATTCGCACGAGAGAAAATGAAAGACCTTGGATTAACACTAGTAATAAACAAGGAGTTTGGTGAAAATAACAAGAAATTGTTAAATAACATAATAAAACACAGAGGTACGTTCCATGTATAGATATTCAAGTATGATAAATTGATAACCTTTCTAGTTTTCAAACTGATCAAATTATGTGCCCGCACCCAAGCTAAGGTTTTATGTTCAAATGTGTTTATTTAATCACCATGACTCTTATTCGAGTAATATGATATTTAAACACTATATGAGGTTGAGGATGATTCACGTCTCTTGTTCAACAAGATGTCTATTACAAAAGGATGCTCGACAAGTTACCATATACCATCGCTCTGAAGCATGTGTGCTTAAGACCGATGGTTGGTGTGAATCACACTTGTTTGTATGCCATTAGAAGGTAGTGAGATGTTACTAAATATCCACCATTGTATATGTTGATATATATTCAATCTTGAGTGAAAGGTTGTAGATCTATGTGCTCAAGACACAACTTACAATAACACTACTAGCTAGTGACATATGAGCATGTAGGTCACACGTCGAGAAGTATTATAACTATTATCAATATCATAATCAAATATGATTTGCACGTTAACAAATGGAATTATTGATGGAAGTGCTTATATAAATTTGTTTACATAAAATCATTGATAAGTGTAGAAAGTGATATAAAACGTTAATTTAAAGACCGATGGTTGAAATTATAGTGCTCATTATTCGAATCAGATTTGAATAACCTGAAATTTGAATCAAATAAGCACCCATAAATGAGATTTATGGAATTATAGATGTGTGCGATTTTCACTCGTGAAAGAAAGGATTTGGAGGAGTAAATTGGTATATTCTATCACTAGGTTAGTACCCAGTGTATTACACGGATTGAATAAATAAAATATTAAATAATTAGTAATGAAAAGATAATAATTATAAAAGATATGACTGAAATTGCATATGAGTAATAATATAAGTAATATCATTATTTTAAACTTTTATTTTAAACCCTAATTGCATTTTTAATAAACATTTTATTGCAAAACAAACCGTTTTAAAAAATATCAATATTAAAAATTTTCTTATTATAACTCCTAATTTTAGTTATTTTGTTTTATAAAAAATCATTTAAAAAAACCATTTTAAAATACTTCATATTTTTAAACATGTTTGTTGTTTTAGAAAATTTTCTTATTTTTAAAATTTTGTTTATTTAGAAGTTACATTTATAAAAGCATTTTTTTCTTAATTTATTGAAAAACAATTTTTAATCTCAAAAGAAATTAAATAATATTATAAGTATTTAAGGTAATTGTTTAATAGGAGAGAGAAACGAAAAAATTAAAATTAAATGGTCTAGAATTGTGCCAAGTGACATTTTAAAACCTTCTTTTATTATAATAGATAGATTGTTGGTTTGTCTCAAGTTTTTTTAAACGTAAACAACTTGACATTATATATTTAAATTACACCATTATATCTATTATTTTATTATCTTTAATTTGAATATAATATGCCATATAAATTTTATAAAAAATGGTTTAATGCAAGTCATTGTACAGTGTGATAACGTGCATAGTTATGTTATGTGGTTACAAAATATAGGTTGCTTAATTACCAACATATATGTCATAATTATAGATATATGATGCGTAATAATTAACTATTTGTCCATGACCCTCATGTCACGTGTCACATTGTGATGGTTTGATATGTTTAGCACGTTACTATTACTTTTATACAATGACCTATCTTTATATATATTTTCGGTCCCAATTTTAGTACGAAATAAACTAACTAACGGGAATTTGTTTTTTGATTTAACACGACTTAAGGCAATATTTAAGTATCATTCAGTACATAGAAGAAAAGAAAAAGAAATCATGACTACCAAAATGTAAAGTACGTACACAATATTATAATGAATAATCGGCTTCCGTAAGTTTTGACGGGTGTTACGGGGGCATGATTTCAATTAAAATTATATTGAAGCATACTTAGATTAAGCATGTTGTCAGAATTTTAGAAAACATTACGTTGTTATGATAAATAAAAAATAAAAAATACGTTATATTTGATCCATGTGTTTTGGCTACGCGTTACGAGTTACGACGGCTTTATTTAAATTAAATTTATATAAAAAACATAGGTAGGAATAAGTACGTCAGATTAAATGAACTTAAGTTTAGGAATTAATCTGAACTTAAGTTTAGGAATGGATGAAGTGACAAAATAGATGGAAAACCTTAATTTTTTCCTCAAACTATAGTGTGATGAATTTGATATGATAGATGTCATGTGAATGTTGTAAGCCTGTAAGTGTACAAATCTTACGTGAAAGGTAAGAATAGATACGGGAAAATTGGATTTTAATAGTTCAAACTATTGATTATTGGTTAATATTAATTCCAACTAACAGTTTAACTAGTGCTAATCCTAACTTTCGTTTTTGTTATTATAACAGTCTCAGTCTGACTTTTCTTTTACTCCGTTAATTTTTATGATGTGACACGTGACGTTGCTCTTGATGTGGCATGTGACATGCCGTACTACATGGCTAAAATATAAAATATAAATACATCATTCAATTTTTGTGTCTCTTTATCTCCAAACTACTCCAGCGACAAAAAAAGTTATGTTGAATAACTTCAAAAAATGATCTTTTATAAAAAAAATTGAGTAATATATTTATATTTCTAATTATTGCTATGTTATACATCACGTCAAGAGGCACACCATATAATACGTAATAAAAAACTAACAATGTTAACAAAAAGCTAGACTGAGACTGTTATTAGTAATAAAATCAAATGTTGAGATTCGTACTGGTCAAAGTGTTAGTTGGGATTAATATTGGCCAATAGTTAATAGTTTGGATTATTAAAATCTAATTTTCCTAAATATAATGTGAATATAAAAACTCAAAGTAATTTTAATTTTAAATTAACACTTAGCATCATAAGGAAATCTATAATTCTAACTAGATATTACAAATAATTCTAGTTGTTATTTGTTATATTTGATCTTGACATTTGTTAGTGTATAATTGTGTAATGTGTTAATCATAATGATTTGCGATTATAAGTTTAGAAGAATACATATATCATTCAAATGATTAATTTTTGTAAATTTAAGCAAGGGAAGATGTGTTCAAAGCCCTAGGTGTTGGTAAGGGTAAATGAGAAGCTTTTTCAGAAAATATAGAGGTTTGGTTAATATAAATTTATTTTCTTTCTTTTTCATCATATGATGTATAACTTTTTTGAACAACACCAAATCTCCATATCATAACAAGGAGTTTGTAACTTTAGTTACAAGATACAATAAAAGCAAATAAAGGGAATAATACCAGCCCAACTAAGATAAATTATATATATTTTATTTTATGGTTAATCCATTTCAATGAAGACACCTTAACATCTTTCACCTTTAAAGGATAGCAAATATCCGTTCTAAAACTAAAGTGTTTATCGCCTTTCAAATTCACCAAATAAACAAGTAAACAAGAGCATGGTTCAACTTGTTTCGTATACCGAAACTGAGCAGTTGTTTATTAATGGAAGAACATTTGATATACTATATTGGACGGTGAACATAAAGCCATTTCGAAATCATTCTCCTAATTCCGTCATACGTTATGTAAATATACTTTGCATTGGTCTCGTTTGATGACATTTTGGATTCAGACGAGAGATTTGACCTATATATCTACTTCACATTGATATTATGTTCTCGTTCTCTATATCTACTAGACCTTTAGGTGTAACTACCCATGTGGTTTTGACAATGTATCTCACAATGAAGTAGAAGTGGAGAAAGCTCGTTATTCTGGTTGGGGTCTTAAGTGTACTGGTGGATGGATTATCTCCATAACCATATCCATAGGTGGTGGAAGGAGTTTGAGTTGGAGACGAAGAACATTTTTTGATATAGACAGAAACACTATAATGTTTAATTGATGACAACAATAGAGAAAGTTTATAACATCTTCATCACACGCTATGGAAACAAGCACATCTAAACATCAACAACAATTGATACATCAAACTCACTATTTTCTTGAACAATTCATCGATTTTCACCGCCAGTTCTATAAATCACAAGAAAATATCATTTTGTCAGTCCACAATCCAAATTCTCTCGACACATCAAACTTACTTACTTGGAAATGAAACGAACAGAAAAACATCAATTTAAGTAAAAACACTATTTTTTCCATCGACAGTCCAATCGAGCAACCAACATGGCTCTTGAGTTTCATTCGAATGGAGATGAAGTAAATTTGTTAGCAATGATGTTGATGGTGTAGCATTGATCACACAAAATTACTAGAGAGGGAAAGGGCTAGGGCATCCAATGAGGAAAATGCAAGCATGACCGAGAGATAAGGAGAATATGACGTAGCATTGTGTAAGAGAAGTGAAGAATAATTTATTTTTTTATTTTTTTATTTTTCCTAAGTAAAGAATATAATAGTTATCATTAACATCTTAATAGATCATCAAATGTTAAATAAACAGGGAGAACCAGAAGTGTAATATAATAGTTATCGTTAACATCCACTGCAAAGACCAATAGTGTGACGGTTTGACGAACAGTTGAGATCAAATGACCAATGATGTAATTTTTAAAGAGTTGAAACCAATATTGCAATATGAACAATACAACAGGGACCAATCGTGTAATAACTCTAATACCAATGATTCTTAACTCAACTAGTTAATATGCGGTACCCATGATATGTAAATATAAGAAGAACATAGGTTCAAGTCTCACTCTGAGCAAAACTATTCAGAGTTAAATCTAGGGATGAGCTCGGTACCGTACCTGTACCGAACCGGTACCGGTACCGAAAGTACCCGGTCCCGAATTTTATAAAAAACGAGTACCGGTACCGGTACCGATTTTGGTATATGGGTACAGGTATCGGTACCGGTACGGTACCAGTATTTCGGTACCTAATACCTCTTTGGTACATGTTACATCCACAACATTATTTTTTAGGCTTGTTGCATGAATCATGTTTAGTTACGGTACCTAGTACCTGTTTTTGTGCCCGTTACCCAGTACATGTTTGGTACCCAATACCTCTAAAAGTTTATAATAACTAAACAAAAATAAAATATCAAAAAATGATTCACATGTCCAATAAAAATAATACATAGATTTGACCATGTATTCGAAATATAAATTGTTTTTGCTTCATAGTGAGGAGTTTTACCCAAAAATAATAAACACCAATACAATCAATACCAATACCAAAAGTTTTAAAATACCAAAGAAAGATAATCTTCGATTTGATCACTATGTTGTTCCTATTTTTCAAAATAGACTATTCGCATTTAGGTATTATCGGGTACCATACGGGACTTTTGGGTAAAGTACCGGTACCGGCGAGTACCGATCCCGAAATATAAGAAAATCAAGTACCGGTACCTTATACATATTTTCGGTACCAGCTGGGTACCGGTACCGGTACGGTATGGGTACCCGTACGGGTATTGGGCACCAAATGCTTATCCCTAGTTAAATCAATAAGTTTTCTCAACAACGAGTTTTTTCCTGAGTGAATTGAGGGTGCGGTCCCAGTTAAAAGACCAAGAAATAAACCCAATTAATATAACACTTGTCCTTCAAAATAGTTCGCAAATTTACCGAAAATATATAAACATAAATCCCAAACAAATTGCTATTATTTAATAGTTTACAACATTTAGACAGAATAATAATATCTTTTAGAACACATCTTGTTAGGTTACAAAATGATTGCGTGCCGACCGTGATTTCACTGTAACAAATGCAGTCGATAATCAACTCCATTTCAATTCAATAATATTATCGAATCACAAGCTCTTCTTCTGTTATAGCATCATCATCGTCTTCATAAGCAAACTCACCTTCATGCTGTTGTAACAGCCGGTGGGATCTCAATCATACTGTATCTTGTTCAATTCATCAATCAATTTCAACACCAACACCCTTTTCGCTCTTGAAACCCTGATTTTTCGCAGTTTTGAGTTTGGTTATGGAGAGATCTGGTAGTCAGGAGTTGAGTGGCATCAGTAAGGGTTCTGAGGCCTTATCAGGTGGCTGATTGTTTCTTGTGTTGTTAGGTTTTGTTGTTTGTTTAAATTGGTAGTTGCTGTTTGATTGTGTTTGTGTTTAGGGTTTGATTTGAGTGTGATTATGGTTTGAATGAGTTGTTAGGACCTACATCTTAAGATTGATGAAATTGTGTTTGTCTAGCATCAATAAGGTTCTTTACTTCTTTATCAGGTGAGCTGATTGTTTATTGTATTTGTAACTTTTGTTTTTTGTTTGAATTGGTAGCTACTGTTTGATTGTGTTTGTATTTAGGGTTTGATTTGAATATAATTGTGGTTTGAATGATATACTATTACCTACATCATAAGACTGATAAAATTGTTTTAGTCTAGTTCTTTTTTGTGTAATTAAGTTTTGTTGTTTGTTAGTCACTAGTTGCTGTTGATTGAGCTCGTATTTAGGGTTTAATTTGAATGTAATTCTGGTTTGAATGATTTACTAGCACCTGCATCTTAAGATTGATAAACTTGTTCTATACAAGGCTTCAGGGTTGTTTCTCAAGTGAGCTGATTCTTTCTTGTATAACTTTTGTTGTTTGTTAGTGGGTAGTTGCAGTTTGATCACATTTGTATTTAGGGTTTAGTTGGAATATGATTATGGTTTGATTAATTTACTATTACCTACATCTTAAGATTCATGATATTGTGTTAGTTGATCAACAGAAACTATGTGCATCGAACTACTGGGAAAGCATAGTACATCAGGTGCTGTTGAACATAAATTAGCAGGTTTTTAGTACAGAGTGTTTGTGTGTGCGTGTGATAATGTTATCTAGGGTTTGGTTAATTCTTCATTTTGTTGTTTCAAGTATTTATTTTCTGTGCCTGATAAACTTTTCGAACTGTTGTGCAGATGATAGACTCTTTGATGCTTCGCAATATGCTTTCTTTGGTCGACCTGCTACAGACAAGGTTGACTTTGGGTGTTTAGAAGAAGATGATTATAAACCTTCAGCTGGTAGTGCTGATGATGAATACCATTTGTTTGACCGAGAAGCGGTAGAGTTTTAGTTCCCTAGAAAATTTATTGTTTGTTATCATGCCTGTAAACTAAACGATGTGATAGTTTGTCACACAAAAAATCTATTTGAACTTTATGCCCCTATTTTACAAGTAAGGGCATAATTTGTAAACGAGTTGAAATGAATCGAACAATGATGAATGGAATTAGGCTCGATTTGTTAAAACTATAATTTGGATACAGCTTGATTTTGGACTAATTTTTTGTTACTATAATTGGTTTCTATCCCCAAAGAGTTGCAATGCTTAATTTAGTTTGCATGATTTGATTTGTATTATTAATGCAGCTTAAATTAGAATTTGAGTTTTTAATACACCTAAATTATAGATCACAGAATGCATATTTCAAGTTGGTGATGGATAAATGTACAATAACTTAATTAAACTACAGGTTTTAAATAGATATGGAAGTATAGTTTTTTAGATGTTGGTTTGTGTGTGTGTTTTACCATTACGGGGATGATAAAAATGTGGGGGTCAAATAGAATAGATGGCAAAAACATTGTTGTATACAAACATAAAAAAACTGAATTTTTACTGGTTAAAAAAGATTGGCACTTGATGGTTCATTTGTCCTTTATTCTGATATTAACTTGGCATGTGGATTTTTAATGTGAAACTGGATTCTTTTACGTGCAGGGCACTGATTAGTGATTTTTTGTGGTATAAATATATTATCAGTGTTTTCTTGTATATTCACATTTTCTGTTTTCTGTTTGTTTATTTGTTTTCGTTTATTGCTTTTAAATCTAAATGCCTGGGATCCAATATCAGAAATTGAAGGAAAATTGGGTTAATTGCTGCTCTACTTGTTGATCAATTTGCATTCTAGACTCCTAAAGTTTTTACAATAGCTTTGACTTCATTAATTCACTTCTTGAACTTGCAGTGATAATTTTATTCTGTCTTTTTTCTACAGGAACCAGGTGTAGGCTCTTTATCTGATGTAGATGATCTGTCAACTATATTTTCGAAGGTAAGCGCAGTAATTTTTAGAGTTTTAGGATGTGCTACGACTCTCACATTAAGACTTCTTATATTTTTACCCCTCAAGTTTCATTCAACACTTTTACTGTGTGTGGGTTTGGCAGTTAAACAGATCAGTTAGCGGACCTAGACATCCTGGAGTTATCGGCGATCGAGGGTCAGGATCTATTTCAAGAGAAAGTGAGTACACATTTTCTTCTGAACATCTGATTGTAGGTGTTCGAGATATACTTGTTATTTTTAAGGCTCATATTTATATTTTCAGGTTCATCTGCATCTGACTGGGTGCAAGACAGAGATTTACCTGAGTGGTTAGATCAACACATCTCTGACACAGAAAGCAGTCATGTAAGTAGGAGATGGTCTTCACAATCACATCTAATAGATTCTAAACCGCTGTACCGAGCGTCATCATACCCTCATGAAAAAAACCAATTTTTCTCTGAGCCTGTACTGGCACCCAGCTCATCATTGCCTTCATATTCTCCTGGTAGCCATCAACATTCCCTTCTAAACCGTCCATCTGGCATTGGTAGTACCCAGATACCCTTTTCAGAACCAAATCTCTCACCATTAGGTGGGCTCCCTCATTCTTCTCGCTTTAGTGGAAACCGTACCCAAGTGCTCCATTCGGGCTTAACACAATTTACTCAAGCCCAAAACCAACTGGCTAACCACATGTTGCATGTGGATCATGCTGGACTACTGAATAATACAATTCAACAGAAGTTGCTTCAAAACGGGCTCTTATCACCACATTTTATGTCACCACATTCTCTACGGTTCAGCCCGTTTGCACTTCAGCCGCCATACTTATATGACGCCCTCCCTTCTCACACGTTGCATTTGAACAGATATGGGTCGCTCGATTTACGGGATCAGAAAACAAAACAAAAGAGTAAACATGGGTCACGTGTTTCTCGTCAGGGCTCTGATTGCAGCAACCAGAAGAGTGATAATAAATGCCGGATACAGTTCAGATCAAAATACATGACATCTGAAGAGATTGAAAGCATTCTTAACATGCAACATGCTGGAGCCCATAGCAATGATCCATATATTAATGATTATTATCATCAAGCCCGTCTTGCCAAGAATTCTCCTAAAAACCGTTTCCACCCAGCCCACCTTAAAGATACACAACGGGGTCGTAGTGGTTCAGATTCACAGCCTCATATTAATGTCGATTCACATGGAAGGGTTTCATTCTCTTTAATTCGTAGGCCCCAACCGCTTCTTGAAGTGGATCCCCCATCTGGTTTGGGTGATGGGGTGTCTGAACCTAAAAGATCTGAGAGACCATTGGAACAAGAACCGTTGCTTGCAGCTAGAATCATGATCGAAGATGGCCTTGGTGTACTTCTTGATGTTGACGACATTGACCGCTTCCTGCAGTCAACTCAGCCACAAGATGGCGGTTCTCAGGCGAGGCAGAGGCGGAAGATTCTTCTAGAAGGCCTGGCGGCTGCTCTTCAACTTGTTGACCCACTTGGTGCAAGTTCAAACAGTTATTCTGGACTGGTGGCTAAAGATGATATTGTATTTTTACGGGTTGCATCTCTTCCCAAAGGCCGGAAACTTATTTCTAAATATCTTCAACTTCTGTCACCGAGTAGTGAGCTGGCACGAATTGTATGCATGACTGTTTTTCGTCATTTGAGATTTCTATTTGGGGGACTTCCATCTGAAACTGAAGCATCCGAAACTGTCACTTCACTAGCAAAAACAGTGAAAACATGCATAAGCTCCATGGATCTCAATTCATTAAGTGCTTGTCTTGCTGCTGTAGTTTGTTCACAAGAACAACCGCCACTTCGCCCCCTTGGCAGTCCAGCTGGCGATGGTGCATCCGTCATCCTAAAATCAGTTCTGGAAAGAGCTACTCAGCTGTTAACCAGCACAAACTCAAATCTGCAGAACACAACACTCTGGCAAGCTTCATTTGATGCGTTTTTCGGGCTTTTGACTAAATACTGCTTAAGTAAATATGACAGTTTAGTGCAAGCTATGTATGCACAAGTGTCACCAAGCACAGAGATCGTGTTATCTGAAGCTGCGAAGGCGATTAGTAGAGAAATGCCTGTGGAACTTCTTCGGGCTAGTCTGCCTCATACAGATGATAGCCAGAGGAAGATGTTGGTTGACTTTAGTCAAAGGTCAATGCATGCTGGTGGATTCGGTGGTCATAAAGGTGATGGTGGTCGGGTTGCTCCTGAATCTGTAAGAGGATAAATGAAACGGGCGAATCAGTAAGAGGACAAGCTTTGTTGGTTGCTTAATCTGCAGTCTCATCTGCCAGTTAAAGGTGGTTTTATAAGGCCTATGGTGGCTGAAGTTTGTTCATGGATGGTTTATAAATATTGTGTGAACCAGCACCTTTTTTTTAGTTGGTTCGTGTCGAGTCGGGTCGGGTCGGGTTAGTTGGGTTGGGTCGGGTGGGGGTTGTTAAGGTAGTGTTTAAGTTCTTTTTAATATTCTGCTTTGTTGGAATATTTGCATGTACAGGTTCTGCAAGGTTGTTAAAAGTTCCTAATTTTGCACAAAAAGAATTTGCTGAACTAATTATTATGTTATTTAGAAGTTTGATGTAATAAAGTTTTAAAGTTTGATGTAATAAAGTTTCTAAACTAGTTTAAAATACGTGTTTATTTAAAAAATAATTCAGGTAATTATTTGTTACCTCAAAATTGGTAAATTTGTCAAATAAGACGGCACAAAACTATAAATTTTGACATCATATATGATTATATATGGTTGTAATGAATCACGAGTATAAGTGAGATTGAAAAGATCGTGTGCAATTAATATATGTATTATAGTTGTAATTTAAGCTTTCAAGGTTGTACCTTCAATAATGCTTATATATTTAACATATTAGTTTTAATATATTACTAATTATCAACTTATTTGTACATTATGGGTTGTATCTAAGCTTTAGTGGGTTGTATCTATTTTTTTAAATTTTTTACTCTCAATCCCAACAAGCCGCAACGTGTGCGTATGTTTTAACGTTTTTACGCTTATTTTTTCCCGTTTAGCAGCCCAATCGCAACGCGTGGGTCTTAGATAGACTTAGTTATTATTTTTAATGTTTTACGTTTCATGTGCGGGGGTTTAATGTTTTTACGTCAACTTTCCGTCCGGTTTTAATTTTCCCATTTTTTATTTTTTCTTAATACAAGTTTTTTCGATGTTGGTGGTCGCTGATGGTGGTGTAAAATTGGTGCTACTTGACACGATTAAACGTCCCCCGCCGCAACGCGGGGGCTTAATACTAGTTTGATAATAAAAGCCGAGTTACAAGGGTTATAACTTATAAGCGTATGGAAATCATGTATGTGCGGAGTATAAGTTTAAAACATGCGCATATCATTCACATAGTATATAAAAATCAAAACGTCAAAAAGAATGAAATAAGAAAGGCTAAAAATTAAGGTTACAAGTAATGTTTTCAGAACCGGATCGGATAGCGACCCGGTCGCCTTACTGGTTGGACCGGTCGGACCAAATTTAAGAACCGGATAATATCATAATTATATATACGTATCTTAGATATATAGTTATATATAAATCAATATAAATATTTTATGTGTAGCTTATAGTTATATATAAAAACTAAACAATAATCTTACGTTCAACACTCCAATTCATAGTTCGAACCATCCGTTAAATTCATTAAAATACAAAAAACTAAAAAATAAAAATCCAGTCCAACCTGGTTCCCGGTCTGACTACCGAACCGGTTGCCGGTTCCTTGAAAACAAAACGATTACGGGTGGAACAGACTGGTCCGACCTCTGAATCCCGGTCCGACCGGCCGGTCCGATCCGAGTCTGAAAACACTGGTTACAAGCTTGATAGGATAAAGTGAAAAATACCAAGGGCCTAAGAGGATAAAGTGAAAGTTAAGGAGCTTACAAGCCTCAGAGATATACAATGGTTACAAACTTAAGGGTTACAAGCCTGAGATGATAAAACGGTTATGAACTTGCAGGTTACAAATCTTAGAGGATAAAGTTCAAATATTATGTCGTGTGTAAATAACTAAATCCAACACCTACAGAGAAATCAACCTCAATATATCCTAAAACATTTGCCTATGCTGGCAAGTTGCCAACAACAATGTCAAAACAAAAACACATCTAACTCACCAAGAATCTAAGAGAAATACAAGGTTAAAGAAACATACACATCTGGCTTAATATATCTCGATACACAACCTTTTTACAATAGAATAACTGTTTACATACGCTGATTCTAACTTCTGGTTCTCAGACGAACCTCACATTAGCATGACATTAGTGTGATAAATGATCGTTAAGATATTGATACAACAGATTTTGTAAGATAACTGCTTGGACTTGGGTTTCTCTCTAGCTTTCAAGCTTGTCGTGCCGATTGTTTTGGTCCGGAACATGATTGATTTCGTCAAGTGCACTGTACTTGCATATAGGGTTGATGATTGGGTAAAACAGTTGGAGTGGATCATGAGCTTATGCGTGTCTTGATCCATCATCATGCAATTGTGTGGTTCGCACACTTGGTTCTTCCTATTAACGGGAAAAGAATGGAATGTTATGTTTACTTAAGAATTAACCGATTAAGGTTATGTTTTGTTCTAATGGGTGATATGGGTAAACTATAAAACAACATAAACGACTCAAATAGGCCAAACAAGTTGATAGTAGCCCAAATTGTATTCAATTATCAGAGACTCGATTATTATTCAATTATCGTATATTCATATTTGACGATGTAAATAATCAAAACAAAATATGGACAAGACGTGTTTTGGCCAAAATTATACGTTCTGATCCAAACTCATTTTGACTCGTTACCCAGCCCACCTGACCGGCCCATTTTGCATCTTTAAATTAACACAATAAAAAAGGTTGTGAGGCACCAACCCGAATGCCATATGTGAAACCTGGTGTCCGAAAGAAGTCCATTTGTCCCTGAAAGCAAGAATTCTGGACTGCTATTATATCACAAGATCGAAAATTGTCACTATAATTACATACTCAAGAATAATATACCAAGTTATGAAGGGTTGACGGGGCCCCATAGTAGCTCTCATGATTTGGTGCTATTGAATTCAACTGTCCCTATATAAAGAAAATAAAAATAAAAATTGTACATAATACGTGATATTAAATAGAATATCAGAGCCAAATCATGATAATGAAATCAAATTACTTACCAGTCCCTGAATAGCTTGTTGATTTCCATAAAAATTCTCTCTTGATGGTGCCATCAAGTTAAGCTGAACCTGAATAAACCACATAGGAACATTTAATCATAGATACTACAAAATTTAAAGATTTTATAAATACGGTTAAATAATAAACGATCCCTACCATTCCTTGCATACTTTGTTGCTGGCCAAAATAACCATCCAGAGTTACTGACCGTGAGCTCAACTTGTCCTGTAACAGCGGGCATGATAGAGAACGAACTTAATAATAAACTATGATATTTAAGGAGAATATAAGCTGTGAGAAGTCAATTTGTGTATTATTATAAATTCAACAATAAACATGAATATATTAGTAGATTAATTTGTAATAATAGACTAACAGTGACCAAAACTCTAGATAAATACATCATATTGATCTAACCAAATTGTTATTTGTTTTTATAGCTAACAATTGCCAGATGCCAACTGTAAAATGCTGTTCCCATCATGACTTTTTCCTAATGCTCCTTTGTATAATGTAAATCCTGAATTTGGTTGTACACCTTATGTACCGATCTCATTGTCCCTTTGTTAAGTATATATAAGACACTTTATTATTCATTACAAACTAGTAATAATAGTATTAATATTTTAACAAGTCCAGATACTCTTGGTCGGGTACTTGAATAAATAGGCACTTCAGAACTTTTACAAGGCGTGAATTTAATTTAATATTGCTGCCAAGAAAAAAATACATCACCAAGATTTCAAATTTTATATGGATTTGGCATGAGAGGGTGAAAAACGACATATTCTAGTAAAAATCGCCCCTCTTAAGACAGTCCGGCAAAAAGCATATTTTATGGTCCACGTGTCTTTTTGTCGAGTGCAATATCAACTGAAAATTACACACCCTATCCACTTGTCCTTATTTGATTGACTCTTAATGGTCAACGTTTAGAATTTATATATTTTGGTCGATGTTTACTTTGGTAAAAGGTTGGTCAACAATGTCCATTATGATGATTTTCCTTTATTTCAGTCACCAATTTGACTAGCCAAACTTAAGGCAACCCAAAACAATCCATTCATAAGTAAATGGGTTATAAATACCACCTATAGGCATGATTATCATATTTGCTCCATCAAGAGAAATGTTACAAAGGTCGGACTATTTTAGCCTCCACATTTATATTTATCTTCTCATGGATATCCTTATTATTAACATCACGGTACCTATTAAAAGCGGTTTCCTCCAATAACTAAAACTAAATCTATTTTAGCATTTATATAATTACACACTTAATATCTCCGTACCACTAAATAAAGTTTAGGCTGATAAATGAGTCAATATATACATCAAGGAAGCAATGTAAGATTTAGATAGAAGAATACCAGCTGCTGCAAGCTGTCCTGTGCTCCAACGGTCATAACATCCTGCTCGGAGCTAATCTATAATTAAAAAAGATTCATATTATTAGCATAAAATCAGGGTAAAAACAGGATAGAAGATTATATTAATAACTAAAACAACCTTCTTTTTCTTCATAGGATTCTTTTTTTTATTTGTTCGCATGTTTCTGCTTTGATTATCATCTTCAATTCTTGAAAAACCTGGAGCGGTAGAGGTTCCAGGTTCAATAAGGTTCTTATTGGAGTTATTTACACACACACAATTTGCAAAAACTTCTTCAAGTGAACGGATTGCCAAATTGTAGCTCTCTTGAGACAGTGATCCTTCTTCGCTCAGTTTAATTGCTCTTTGACATAAATCATTGTATCTCTGAACCCTATATTGCACCAACTCACATCCTTCTGAAATTAACCCCCGACTTTTTACGTCTTTTGTCCACCGCTTTAGAATATATTGAGACGGAATCACAGAAAGACCACAAATTTGAAGAACAATCAATGCATGTCTACAGAGATAACCCTTGAATTCAAACAAACGACAAGTACACGATACTTCAGAAGATGATTCATTATAATAAACAGTGAAGTCCAAATCCTTTTCAAATTCAGAAACTCTATAAGTAATGATCATATCCGAGTGTGCTTCTTTTTAGGCAAACAAGCAGACGCACCCAAAACCTCACTTTGAAATTTCTTGAAAACCGCATGTGTGTATATACTCGACACATGTTTTTCAAAAGGTGATGGTGATTTTAACGCAGGCGGCTTATTCCATGTATCAGAATCCCCTTTTGCTTCCTCTTCATATCGATCTTGAACGATACTTTCATATTGTTTAACAAATTCTTGCACACTTGTTTTCTTATGTACATATTTGTCAAAAAAACAGTTTACACTCTCGGACCGTTGAAGCGTCGACATTCCTGCCAAGAAAACATCCCTCATATGAACCGGGACCCACTGCTTACGTGTTTCGTATAATGAATTCATCCAATCACTATCTTTGAGCCCGAGGCTATCTACCAATTCGAACCATCTTTTATCAAATTGCTCATCCGTCCAAGATCTATAAATGCAGTTTTCAAACTTTTCCATTAAATTATCATGCTTTAAAGCTTCAGAAATCCTGCCACAAATATTCCATAAACAAAAGCAATGTTTCGAAGACGGAAACACCTGTGAAACAGCAGATTCTAAATTCTCTTCTTTATCAGTAATCACAAACTTTGGAGCTTGCCCACCCATTGCGGTTAGCCACGTCTGCATAACCCAAGAATAAGTAGAAATACTCTCATCAGAAAGCAACGCACACCCAAGCAGCATGAACTGATAATGTTGATTGACCCCAATAACAAGAGCAAGTGGCATTCTATATTTATTTCTGATATAAGTAGTATCGAATGATACAACGTCACAGAAGTTGACATAATCATATCGGGATTTTGCATCAGCCCATATCATGTTTTTCAACCGTAGATCTTCACCAACATCTATTGCATAAAAGAAGTTTGGATTGATACTCTGCATCTGTGCAAAAAAATGGCATAAAATATTCACCTCGCCTGCTTCTAATGCCATATTACGGGATTTATTGAATAGATTATTTGAATCATTTTTCAAACCAACAACATTTTTATACTCGGCAAACTGTCTTGCCATTGCAGCATACATCTTTCTTGTTTGTTCACTAACAGCTTGTGCAGGTAAGAGTTCATGATTATGATCTTTTTCAAATCTATGGATAATCCATTTTCCATCGGGTCGTCTTTTTACATGCATGCTTGCTTTACAATCTGTTTTTGAGCATGATCTTCTACCAGATGATGCATTTTCTGGGTCCTGATTGGTTCCTTGTCTACTGCGGGGCCGGTTAAATGATTTATCATGCTCACGTTTAGTACCGTATCTAGAACATGCAAATTTTGCATCGATGAACTCACGTGATGTTTTTGAACGACGGCTATTTTGAATCGCAGTACTGAAGCCCATAGATCTTGCATATTCTTGATAAAAGGAATATGCTTCCCCATGTGATTCAAATTCCATACCAGATAAAGGCTCAAGATTTATATCATCTTTAAAATCTACCATGTCAACTGATGGAGAATTTACCATAATATCTCGGCCCAAAACATCTTCATTGTGAAGTTTATGTTCACCATCAATCAAATTGCTTAATTGTTTAGCCTCTTCTTTCTCTTCCTTTTCATGGTCTCCAGAAGGGAGCCTAAGATCAATATCCATGGCAAGAATTTAGGTTTTCCAGTTAATTCTTCTGCTTCTTACCTACAGAAACAACAAATATTAGCAAATAAAAAACAATTTGAAAATTTCATCCGACTTTTTAACTAACCACATATTGTTGAGTCTTTAAGCTGACTGCCACTTACCAAAAATTTTCAAATAATACTGTCAAATATCAATAATATTTATACTAACATCCATAGTTATAAGATAACCTACTAAGTTCTAACAATAGACTATATTCTACCTCGTGTAGTGAATCATTGCATCAGATTTATGACCTTGACAACCTTTTTCTCAAAAAATGACTTTTTAAACTATATATAATATAAAATTATAAGATAACCAAAATTTACTAATAATAATGTCAAATATCTTTAATACTTCTACTGACATCATAATTATAAGAAAACCTTCTAAGAACAACAGACATCATTATACCGCTTGTGGTGAATCATTGCATCAGATTCATGACCCCGACAACCTTTTTCTCAAAAAGTGACAATTTAAAGAGCAGGATGACTATTTATAGAATTTAGAAACACATGCTCTAGTAATGAATATGATGTTTGTTCCAACAACATAGTATGCGGTCTAGAGAAACGATTATCATTAACCTCCTAACAGCATCTAAAAGAAACTAATGACAATCAGAATCAAAGACCCCATCAGTATAAATCAACATCAACGAAAATCAGAGTTCCCATTGAACATTAAATATGTTACACACACTTCCATCAGTATCCATATAATCACAATTGATTTAGAACTAAAAGCTTAGTCTGTTGATCAGCTAAACTCACAACCACAATCAGATGATTGAGTAAAACTGAAATCTTCAATTACTGAAAACATCATCCCAGAACCAAAATTCTAAAATTGCGAAGAACCCATGTCAATAGAACAGAAACCCAACCAAAATACTTACAAACTACATAAATCAATCAAAGAACATGAACTGCAAAAGAACAGAATCTTGACCTGTGGCACCCATTTCAGCTCAATCTTGAGCGAACCCACTTGCGTTACGAACAATCCCAAAAAACCCACTTCAGATTCGAAAGATTATCACACACAGAAGCAGAATCAAGAGATGAAACTACAAAATTCATGGTTTGTATGGTGGGTGGGGGTTGAAGATCGAAGGGGTTGAGGGAGATGTGTGTGTGTACCTGATGTGAGTAATGAGAATGAATCGATGGTGATGCTAAATTGATTTCGTTGCTTTGTGTTGAAGATCTGCTGGAAGATGGAAGATCCACGCGAGGGGGTTGAGCGAGTGGATTGACGATCTTTTTGGCCCCAAATTGAATTTTGGTGATTTAGGGTTTGTATTGAGGTTCACTCGCTTACATAATTTCTCAACTTGATGATCTGTGGCGCGTGACCCACCTGCGTTGGTAGATATATTGGGTGGGTATGATCCGTGGGTTCTCGATCGCGGGTCGGGTTGACCCGATATGTCTTATTACGTTCGTTAATGCTTCATGGTATGGTTTCGGGTCGGCCTGTTTGGGATGGAGATTTTGGGTGGCGTTGATGGGGAACGGTGTTTCGGCACTTCCAATTCCCTCAAGTCCCGGATCGGTATAGAAAATAAGATAAATTGGCTAACTCCCAATGATTTATTATAACAAAAAAAAAACTAACTCACAAACTTAGTTACAACTCACGCCGACATGAGTTTATATAATCTAGCTAATAGTTATCTATATATGACTCATAATATGATTTGAATATTATCTGTAATAATAAACCATAATCATCTAATCAAATAGATATAACAAACTAGATTTGAATATTAAACCAACTTGACCGACTTGTCAACTTAGGTCCCCGAACTTCAACGATTTATGAAACGGGTTAGAAATTACCACCAACATTCCCTTCATCTTGATCTTTCTTCTTGCGTTTAATAAACTTTTCTCTAGATCGGTACACAGGTTCTAGAGATCATAATCGCAAGCCTGATATTTGCTTATGTAGTCTTCTATCTTGATTCTTAAATTTGGTAATTATTGTTCTTGAAACCCTTTATTTTCCATCTAATTAGTTTGATTTTATGTTGTGTTTAGGAGCTAAAGCTATGCTCAAAGCTTGTATTTTAATCTTAGGAAATGTATAAATTTTAAAGGAATGTGTCATGATATAATTTATATTAAAAACTAAATTTTAGTTTTTATATCTACATGTATCTTTATAGAATAATAAAACTTCTAAGCTCCTCTTTTGTAAACATACATCTACATGTTTAAAGCTGATATAACATTCGTGAATGATTTTTAAGGATGTTTTTACATAGTTCATGTTTTACGATGTATATAAGATGTAATAGATAAAGTTTAAAAGCGTCATGATCTCGTGACGACTACTTTGTTATTCATTACCATTTTATGTTAGAGATGGACAAATTTTCAAATAATTCTGAACCATGAGTAGCAATTAACTTTGGTTTTACATTCATGTTGATATGATGGTAGCTCCATTAGTAGCAACTAGAAAGACCTCCAAGAGTGTAATGATAGTGTAATTATGTTTATTTGAGATAATAATCAAGTTCTCGGGCTCCTTGATTTGCGTCTTTCGGTATATGCAATAGATAACCAAAATATTGATAATAAATTATATCAACTAGGGCTGGCATAATAGATCAGACACAACACGATAAAACACGAACACGATAAGTGCTAACACGAACATGATAGATAACTAATCATGTCATTTTTTTCCAAACATGAACACAAACTTGTTTAAAACCATGTTACACGATAAGACCTGTTAAGAGACACGATAACAATCATATATTTTTCAGAAAAAAGGTTGCCAAAAGTGAATAAAAATATTAAATAATACACATTACTTACACATGATAATTCTTGGCATATTTGAAACAAAAAGTTCATAAAAGTGTTAATCAACCAATATCATAATTTAAACAGGTTCGTTAACAAGCGTAGTCCTGAGTGACAAGTTACTTGGTTAGTGGTATTGTGGTAGTCATATTTGATTGAAGTGGTTAGTCAAACGATAGAGCTTTTAAAGTTAATATAAACAATAATGACATATATCATAAATATATAAATATAAATAGGTTTAAATAAGTGTCTTAACAGGTTAATGATGCGGTTTGTCAAGTCTAATAAAAAACAATTTAATTTTGTGATCTTAGCTCACCTAAGTAGATAGGGAAGTAAGGTCGTCTCTACAAGGACTATGTGAAAAGTGAAAAGTTTGATTTACAGTTTGAAAACTAATTAAGAAGGAATTAAAAAGAAAACTAATTTAAAAAGTAAAACTGATTTGAAATTAGACTGGTTGTAAAACAATAATTGAAAAGGTAATCCTCTCCGGGTTCAGGTTTGCAACGAATGACTTATCCTAGACGTTTTGCGAATGATCACATAGACATAATCATTACTGGCTTAATTAGACCTAATGAGATTGAACGAGACGGTTGTAAATGAACTACTCAGATCATACCCAACTTACGTTACCCAACCCAATCCTAACCCTCGTGAAGTTTCCCGATGTAAAGAAATATAAAACATTCACAAAAGCCGGAACATGGGTTTCAATCAACATAAATATTTTAGAAGTTCTAATTAACAAATAAAGTCACTTTGCTTAAGATGCCTAGTTTAACAATGACCCAATTGAACACGAAAGAACAAGTCAAACGTGAACAATTATACCACCGGAGAATATCACGGATGGTTTAGCCGAACATGACAATGAAAATCAACACGAAAAACGAAGGAAAACATTGTTCTAAACATTAAAGAATCAAACTGAATGATAAAAATAAGTTCTTGCGCCTTGAAATCGCGTCCTTCGGGATCGTTCTTGATCGTTTTTGGGACTTGGAGACGGCTGGGAAATAGTGGTTTCTCAAAACCTAAATTTCCCGTATTTTTATAAAATTTCAGCATACCCTGCACTGTAGGGTATCTGACCATCGTAAGTTACGATAGGGGCTTTCTTCTCAATTTTTGCATTGCTGAACCGCAGGTCATCATTCCGCCATGTGGTCCCTGTGTTTTAGAAAAGTTTAAATTTATTTTATAATTTCAGTTAGATTAAATTTCGATTTTGGTCCCTGTGTTTTAACCCTTTCAGTCTAAAAAGTATTCTTTGATCATATCATGCCATGTGGTTTCATTTTTATTAAGATTTGGATCCCTGTTAGTGACACTAACTCTGTTAGTTTTTACAATTAGATATAAGGGTACTTTGATCATTTTACATTTGCAGGACTATTTATGAAAATTATATTAAATTAGGATAATTGTTGTAATTTTTTAAAACAATAAAAAAAACCTAAATATAATATAACACATGCATCTCCAGATCTCCCAACCCACCCACCCCACCCTAACACAACTACTGCAAGTGTGGTAATGTCACAGGCAAGCAGTGGCGCAAGCGGTGAGGGCAGTGGTTGTTCGAAGATGAGGAAAAAGACACTGGGGATGGTGGTTGTCCGGCGATGGGTTTGTTCGAAAATGAGGAAGAAGATGATGGCAATTGTGGTTGTCCGGTGGTGGTGTAAGGTGTGCGACGATGGTTGTCCGACGGTGGTGCCGACGACGAAGACAGTGATTGTCTAACTTAGGGTTTTTAGATTTATAATGAGGTAGAAGATGATGAAAATGGTGGTTGTCTGGTGATGGTGGCTTTCCGTGATGGTGCCGAGTGTCCGACGAACACCACCACCATCGCCACCAAACAACACCACCGCCACAACGAGATTTGACTCATTCCAAACTAGATCAACACCACCATCGTCATCCCTATCGCCGCCACCGCCAAGCTCCCATTGCTATGGGTGTTTCTTGCATATTTGAGATTGTATTTTGAGTGTTTAAACTAGGTTTAGTGATTTGGGAAATCTTTGGTGTTAGTTTGTGAAAAGAGGAACATGGTGGTGGTTTATGAATTTTGAAGAAGATGAATGGGTATTCAAAATTTTATTTTTTTTTCTATTATTTTTAAGTAAATTACACAAAGACCCCTTAATTATTAAATAGTTACATTAATTTACATAAACAGTGCTTTATGTGTAAAATGAACAAAATACTCTTTCACTTAATTTAAAAAATTAACAGAGTCAGCGTCATGAACGAAAATCATTACAAAATGCAAACGCCGAGCCTTGACATGTCCAAAGATTCTCTTTTGAACTGAAAGGGTTAAACAGATCTAACCTCAGAGACCAAAACCGAAATTTACTATTTCTGTTATATAGTTACTCTTAATGTACACGTCTTTTTAGCTAGTGACATTAGTGAATTACTCATTTACCCGTGTAGAATTTTGTTGGTTCAAATACTTACAACTGTAAGATAAGATAACACTAGGAGTAAAAAAAATTGTTGTTAATACAGATTTTACAAAACTGTTCATAAAAATAATAAATAGTTAAATAATAGATTCTTCACCTCTCTAGATCTCCACACTAGATTTTAATAGCGGTTGCAAACTCTAATAAACAAAAAAGTTTACTAGACTCACTAACCAGCCCACGACATCCATGCTACAAGGACAAGTGTAACACCCGCCTCTCATACCATCAATATTGCCTGATTTTCCCACGAGGAGCAGAGAGCTCACCCATCCCTACATTGCTCTCACCTAAGCACGCTTAACTGTGAAGTTCTCCTCCTATCCATAGTCAATACGCCCAAAACCAGTTGTTGAGATTAGAGCCAAGATATTTCTTATGAACCAAGAATCTCTCCTGTCCACGCCCGATGTGTGATATATGTAGGGTGTCACAATCACCCCCCTTTGGACTCATTGTCTTCGATAAACTCAAGAAGTCACCATCCTCGTTGAGGTATGTCCCACCATCCCGAACGGCACAGGAGCGACTCTAATACCATTCTGTAACACCCGGCCTCTCATACCACCAATTCGCCCAAAACGCGTTGTTGATATTAGAGGCAAGACTGTCCTTATGAACCAGGAATCTCTCATGTCCGCGGCTGATGTGGGATATATGTAGGGTGTCAGAGCAAGACGCAACTCATTGAATGCTCGGGCGTGGGTAGCTAGATCCTGCTTCGTACTATACTCAACCCCACGCTTATCCGATCCTAATCATTGTTGGTGGCTTTGGTAACAACTTGACAACCATAGGGATCGAACCAAGGATTCCTTTAAATAAGCCTAGGATCTTACCACCACACTATCTAGCATAGGGGTGTGCAAAAAAACCAAAAACGGATCAGTATCCGTAACCCGAAAAAACCGAATCGAATTATGAATTTGGTTTTCGGTTCGGTTTGTAACCGTAACTGAATAGGGAATTCGGTTTTCGATTCGGGTAATTTTTGAATTCGGTTTGTTCGGCTTATTTGATTTAACCGAATTCAATATGTTATAATTTATATAATTTTTTATAATTTTAAGTTTAGCCCGACTTCTCAAAGCCTATATTTTCAAGTTGGTCGAATAACTAAGATTTTATATGCTATCCCAACTTCAATTATTAAAACTTAGTCTCAAATCTTATTTCTTAAATAGTCAAAGTCAACTATTTATATTTATAAAACGATATTGTTAACAATTTAATAATTTAATTATTTGATATACATCTTTTACAAAAGATATATGGAGAATGATTCTCATACAAGTAATATAAAGTTAACAACGTTTAAACAAATAAACAAATGATGTTTTCGGTTGAATTTGGTTTTTTTGGTTTTTAACCGAAACCGAACCGAATTGAATTCAGTTGAATTCGGTTCGATTAGCCATATTTCCAATGCGGTTCAGTTCGGTTTTTGGTTATGTCTAAAAAATATAAAACCGAACAAACCGAACAAATCAATAACCGAACCGATGAACACCCCTAATCTCTCCGACCCGGTTGCAAACTATAATAATAAGAAAAATGGAGCCATTTTATTTTCCAATTGATCACGTGATTTTTATAACCTTAATAGCCCAAGAAGCTCAGATGAATGTTCAACAGGTCCATCAAAATGTTTAATAGACCAACCAAGTTAGTTTTGTAATCCAACAGTCGCCTTTGGCCCAAGTATTAATGGGTCAATAGTTTCCTTAGCACCAATTACTTTTTGGGTTATACTCTTTGTCATGTCATGGTTCCTCACAATTTTAGAGTAAATATTTTACCATTTGAACTTCTCTTCGATATAGGAATGAGATCGGTATTGTATTGATACTGAACCGATGTCATACGTTAAAATGTAGAAGCAAGAAATGAGTGAAAGTACAACGGAGTACCGTTGTTGTATTTCACTACTTGAACTCCTCGTGATTTCTTTTGTTTAATACCAAAACCAAAAACATGAAAACCGAATATTGATAGATGTGTCTTATTACATGGTCGTTTCACGGTCTAGTTATGTTTTGTTTTGAACATAATTATGTGCCGCAACATTAACTATAATTTTAGGAAGTGACAAACCAAACTGGCTGGATTGGGTGGCCCGGTCGATTTGACTACTTTTAGTTGTCTAATCGTACGATTTTGACGATTTGATGTTATGAACTATTTTTTTTATGGAAAATTTGTTAGTTTGTATTGTAATTTTCGAAATGATAAAATTCGATTCTCAAATATACAAAATATACATAACTACACATGTCAAATAAAAAATAAATTAAAAGGTTTATCACCCGGTACACTCGATACATATTACACAACTGCCTCCAAGTTTCATATTATTGGTTGAACCATCAAGTCATCAAAACATTAAAACCAAACCCTACAAATCTCAAACCGTCATAATCGACAAGCTTGTTCTGGTTTGATAGTTTAATCAATTACAACAGTTCAGAACACCCTTTTCATGTTATGCTAACCCCTATAATTGAAATAAGTGTTTGGTGACAATGTATATCCTTTGTTTCGTCCAATCACTTAATGGTTTAGGGACAATGTCTTTCCAATATTGGTTACAATCTTAGTTTTAAATGGTGTTCTATATTTTTTGGACTTACACAATGGACGTAACGTTCAAAATGTCTAGCATTTAATAACACTTCAAGGGTTCAACTAAATGACGTTAGCACATTGGAGTACAAGACAAAGGTCGGATAGGTTAATTCGTTATTTGAATCGCACTCGAGCAACCCAAAAATTGAATCAAACAAAATCGAATAACGAATTTGAATTTAGGTTTTGAATATTCCAATCGAGTTATTGTTCAGATCAAACTCAATCCTGGGAATTTCAAACTGAATCAACCTAATTATTTGTATTTGGATGAATTTTTATTTTTTATAAATATTATATGAATATTTTTTGTTTTATAATGATTTTTATTTATTTTAACTACTAGTTAGAAACTCTATGTATTACACTGAGTTGCATAAATGCAAATTATATACTTAGTAGTAACTTTTATTTTTATTTTGTTTGATGATATGATTTATAACAATAAATATTATTTAATGGTTGAGATACGAAAAACAAAACATTATAGGAACAATTAGATAAATTTGTTTAATTAAGGGATATATAGATGAAGAAAAAACAACCGAAAAGGCGCAAGAAAATGATACGTGTCGCCTAAGGTTTTTATTTATTAGGTATAGAATTTTTCTCAATGTTTAAGTTATCCGAATCAACTAGAATTTGATTTGCCAATGAGTCCTAGATCAGGTGGTTTAGGAGGAGGCATTTTATGACTTTCCAAAGTGAAAGTAATGGGTTGGAGTCTCACTAGGTGCAATATGTTCCAAGTGGGCCAAGGGTTTTACCACAGTGGGCCTTTGGGTGGTGGGTTTCCCTTGGAATGGTGGGCGAGCCTGGTCACCAACGTTGTCTGTGTTCGCGGGCGTGGGTGGCCTTTCGCCAATGGGTTTACCCGGGGTGATCGGGCTTAATAATTATTCGTTGGCCGTTCAAAAAAAATTAGAATTTGATTTTAACTTTTCGAATCCGCATCCAATTCAAAATTTTCAATTCAACTGGTTAAAGTAGGTTCAGATCAATCTATACTTATTAATAAAACAATATCTTTAGTGTCACGTGTCGTTTTCTTAAGCCTCCATTATTTTAATTTCCCGCCTAAAGATGTATCTATCCTTATTATTAGTCATAATTCATTTGAATAAAATTAATTATTACTATAATTACAAAGTAAGTTTTATTTCCTTAAATAGTATATATAGAATATTTATTTATCATAATAGGTGTTTAAGTAAGTGTTTTTTTCCCTCAATATAATGTTATTTATTAAATTTATTTCACTTAAAATAATATTATTTAAAAATAGTCAAGTAAAAAGGTTAATAAAATTGTAAAACCATTTGATTCATATGTCGTAATTAATAACAGAAAGTTTTTTGAAATATTTTGGTTTATTTTAATTCACTCAAACTTAACTTTAAATCGCATTTTTACTGAGAAAAAGTTGATTTTTTTCACTAGAATTTTGTTATAATTTCACATAAAAGTAGGCACATTTGTTTTTTTAATTCTTTTTAAAAATATGTATTTTTTAAAAATGCTTTTAAGTAGCTTAAAAGATATAATAAGAAAAACTATTTTTTTTAAAATACATTCTTTAAAAATGTTTTGTATAAATATCATGACGAAACAAAAAAAAGTTAATAGTTTATTTTTATTTTATTTTACGAATTATAAATGTAATCCTCAATTACCGATGGCATATACGTTGCTAATATACTTCTAGCAACAATTAAGGGATAACGAGTCACGCCATCTTGTGAGCCCGAGCTCGAACAAGCTCGAACTCATTTTACGACTCATTTAATAAATGGTTTTGAGCCCGAGCTTCATATGTCGAGATCGAGCCGGCTCGCAATACGAAACTAACGTTGTATGTATATGATGTTTATTTTTATCTTTAATGTACATACTTATATAAATGATTATTACTATATATTAATTTATGTTTAAAACAATTATCTAATATATATCGTTATTAAAAAAATACATAAACCATTTAGTTTTATAAAAAGATCTTTTCTATATAAAAACAAGTATTCTATAAATAGACGTTAAAAATAATGATGAAAGAGTATTAAGAATCACAAAGATAGTCCAAACTTTTGTGTAATCATTGCGTGTTTGGTTTCTGATACCGATTCAAGCTCTATGTTACATTATCTCGAGTTACAAGTAGACATGAATTAAAATCAGAGAAGATTGCAAAAATAGTCCCTATGGTTTGATCTATTGCAAGTTTGGTCCCTAGATTTTAAAATTGCAAATTTAGTCCAAACATTTGAAAGTTCGTTGCAAATTTAGTCCCCACCGTTAGTGTCCGTTAGTTTTTAACGATCTGGGGACTAAATATGCAATATGATCAAACCATAGGGACTAATTGTGCAATTTGCTTAAAAAATTATAAAAAATTCGAAAATCAAATGTTTTTTAAAAGAAATTAAAATCAAACATAATAAATTCAAATAAACATCAATAATATATTTTAATATTTTTTTAAACAATAAAATAAAGGTTAAAAAATCAAATCAATTTCAAAGCTATATTAAAAGTAAAAATAAAGCGTATGTGAAAAGAGAAAGCGAGAAGTATTGAAAAAGAAGTATGTGATTAAAGTAAAAAATTAAATAAAAACCAAATAAAAACAAAAAATACAATCGAATAAATATTTATAAAATTCAAAATAAATATTAAAAAAATCATATTAAAGTTAAAAAATAAAAAAACGGCTCGATTTTATTTTTTGTTTTTTGGATTTATACTTTCACAAGGTTTTTGTATTATTTGATTTAAACATGACATATGAATTTCATCAAAATAGTTATAATAAAATATATTTAAGCATACTTCTCATTTTCATTTTTATATGAATTTTATTATTAATTTTATTTACTTTTTAAATTTGGTTTAATTTTTTAACCTTTATCCTATTTTTAACGATTACTGAATTTCTTTATTAATGTTTATTTGAATCTTTTAAATTTTAAATTTTAAATTTTTATGTGTTTTCTTTTAATTTTTTGAGAAAATTACGCAATTGATAGTTTGACCATATTGCATATTTAGTCCCCAGATCGTTAAAAAGTAACAACACTAACAGTGGGGACTAAATGTGCAACAAACTTTTAAATGTTTGGACTAAATTTGTAATTTTTAAAATTTGAGGACCAAACTTACAATATGATCAAACCATAAGGACTATTTTTGCAATTTTCTTTTAAAATTATTAATATTAGACAAAGATAGTAAAATTACAAACAGAACATCAAATCTATATTTTTTTTAATTTCCGCCTAAATATGTATATGTTCTTAGTGTTAATCTAGGTTCATTTGATTAAAAGTCAACTTTTGATACATGAGATATTTAGGGAAATTTTAGAAATTAAACCCTAAATTAGAGCACATTTTTTTTGGAAATTAAATCATACCCGATATTTTTTTATTTTTTCAAATAATTCGTTAACAAAAACTATAAAAATCATTTATGAATTTTTTTATGTATGAAATCGATTCCTTGATTGTGTGTTTCTATTAAATACTCGGTTTATATTCGAATCTTGATGAAAGTTACGTGATTTTTTCATTGACTCCTCTTCAATTTGAATGAATTTATGAGTATCTTTTTTTGGGAAATGAAATCATATATGATTTTAAAATATTTCTCAACCATCCCAGTTTTATGACCATCGCGATTTGTCTTTATAAAGTCTAATAATATCGCATTTGAAAGACTTTATCAACGTTCTCATTTTGGCTTCGGTTTCATCAAGTTTTCTTCAACAAAATGTATTTTTTTGTTATATTTGAGCTTTCATCCTCTGCGATTATGATTTAACCTATCATTGTCTACAATTGTGTTTACTTTCAGTTTTTTGATTTAAAGGTAATAGATTTCAGCAATCAATCTGTGAAGAGGTATTACATGTTTCTACTTTTTAAACTTCTTTATTTCTTTTTATGTGTACTACCATATTATTATTATGTTTGATTGGAATTCATTTGATATGTGTGCAAATTATTTTGATGTGTCTGAAAGTAATATTAAAAATCGCATTGACTTTGACACCTTCAAACAAAATAATTTCTTTTAAATGTCAAAGAAGACAGTTCATGTTAGTAGTGTATTTTGCAAAAACAATAAACAAGAGACAAGGACAATCGCTATTCAAAGTTGGTTTATTTTTAAACATGAATCATGGTCAGCTCTATATTGTATTATCTCGAGTTAATAGCAGACAAAGATGAAAAGTATTAATATTAGATAATGATGGAAAAATCACCAACAAAACATCAAATGTTGTATACAAATAAAATTTCGAATGTTTATGAATTTAAAATATTGTTTTTCATATTCAATTTAATTTGTTTGTTACTTAAAGTTATTATTTATAAGTTTATTTCATTCCATATTATACATGATTTAGACGAATAAATATTAATAAAGAAAACCTACTAATATTAGATGTAGTTAATATTAAAAATTTTACATAAAAGTTGATCTACAAAGTATTATTAACTACATTATAACTTACAAAACTTTTTAAACAAAACAATATTTTTGGATTGAACCCGTATGTTATACAGGTTTTTAACCTAGTACAAGTAATATACAAGTATTTTTAATTATTTATATAACTTTGCTTCCGGTTGAAGCTAAAAATACGCAGGTGAAATCCAATATATTGTAAGATTTGCATACAGCTATGGTCAAACCTTTAAGTGCAAAGCTAGATGACCATAATTTTTTATTATTATCTAGTAATATAAAACTGGATATCTTCCTTATTTAGATCCTACATGCATGATAAACGGTCACCGACTATTGGTTAATAATCTGTCCAATGATTATTTAATTTGTTTTTTTGACAATATCTTGTAAATATCATTTGTTTTTTATTGTTATTGAATTTTTTAAAATTTTATGGCCGAACCTTGGCCTTTACTCACGGAAAAGGTAGCAAGGGCAAGAATTTCAAGCTTTCATTTACACCAAATATAATATTATATGTTAAATATATTAAGATAATTAATCATGTAGATACATATATGTATCATTAAAGCCAGTAATATGTAAGAGTAATTTATTTCAAAAACTAAAAAACATAATATATGATGTAAGTAGATACACTATAAAAACATTATGGCATATTTAAACTGATGTAGGAGCACATTATATTTGCTGGTGATTAGTGGTGAATAAAACTACAATCAAACATCCATGTATAGGATATTAAAATTAATCAATTATAGTGTACTCATGTATCGAGCATTAATGAATACAAATACAGTATCTTTTTACCTTAATTATTAAAATGTCACCATGCAACAAATCTTTATCAACCAACGGTGCTAAAGTGATTCTTGACATATATGTATATATGTGTTTTTGCTTAGTATCACTATATATATAATGTTTTCACATTTTCATAATATATAAAATAAAATAATTTGTATACTACAAAGTACAAATAGTTGTCGAAATATAATTTAGTTCTCGAATAATGCAAAATAAATTTGAAAACTTAAATGTATTGTATGTTATTTTTAAAGAGTCTGCAAACGTATCTATGGTCAAATATATGAATGTGGCAAATTAATGCATGAAGTTGATAGATTTGTCCTTTATTACATGGCACACAAATTGTAGGCCCCTGAATCATAAATGTTAATTTAAGCATAAACCTTGTAATTTAGGAGACATCAAATCGCTTAACAAATTTTATCTAGTGATTAAAGGAGCGTGTTGGATTATAGTGTCAATTTTTATTTCCCTTTTAAAGTTATATATTAAAAACGCTACGTTTATCAAATTACTAGAAAAGAGAGTATTATTCACGTAGTAGCTGAAAATCCCAAAAGAAAAAAAAAATATTTGTAATTGTTCGTCTTTAATCTTCAGGTGACTTTACAATGTACATCTTATTGTAATACGTCGGTCAATCTTTCGGTATTGTCCTGATTGATCTGCAGATATATAAGTTCTTTACTCGTGACTCTTTTTCCCTCAAATCTTTATATATGGATCATGGAAGGACACTACTACCTTCGTTGAGGGATCACCAATGGTTTGAATCCTCGCTGAAGGTCCTTTGATTTGTAATGCGTGCGTTTAAAATCTTTAATGCATTAGACCAACTCAAATTCTAATCTTTTTCTGTACGAATTTTAGTTGTCATGTATGAATCAATATGTAAGTTTGTACCCTGATACAAAAAGTAATAACATGCCAGTCTAAACTTCAAGTTAAACGTCGTATTAACGACGTTTGATATCAATCTAAAAGAGTATGACATTACGAGTCAACTTCTAAATCGATTAATCTACATTAAACATATGTTGTAAAGATTTTTAACCTTAGGTTTAAAATAAACTTATAACTTTTTTAATCAAAAAGAAAATATTCACAAGTTGAGTAGGGTCCCAAATAGATATTTCCAATGTTGATACCCATGAGAAAGAAACTTGCTACCTATACACATATGGTCAATAAACACCTTGTATAAATATACACACATACACACATGCTACATGTCCTTCAATCATTTCAATAACACTCACACAATGAACACCTCAAGGACATGTAGTTTTCTCCTCATATTTTCAACAACCATTCTCAGGTGGTGTGTGGCGGTTTCCGGACAACAGCCGCCAACGGGCGGGTCATTTCTCGAACAAATAGCCGATCGAGTGACCCGCCTTCCGGGGCAACCACCGGTGAGCTTTAGGCAGTATGCCGGATACGTTACGGTCAATGAAAGCCATGGTAGAGCATTGTTTTACTGGTTTTTTGAAGCTGAAGAAAGACCAGAGAAGAAGCCTCTCCTTCTATGGTTAAATGGAGGTAATAAATAATAATTTGACTTGAAGCAATAATATTGGAACTCATAATTTATTTAAATATTTTATTATATTGAATCAGATAAAATAATGTTATTATTACAATTTATTATTGTTGATCCCATATGAAAATATTTTATATGTGTGCGTATTATATGCTAAACTAAATAACCATAATAATAGCAAATGTATAGTACCTGAATTGGCTAATGATATTTAGATGTGATTAATGGTGTTTATTCTCATTGAGGTCGTGGGTTCGAGTTTTGCAATTGATACTAATCTATTTCTAGGAGTGGATTACATTTTTTTAGAAGAAAAAGTGAGATATGCATAATATTAATAGTAATAATTTTAAAGTTTGATTATATGTTTAACTAAAATGATTTATCACTTATATTAATTAATTTTAAGTAAATCATTTATATATGCGCTGGGAAGATAAAATGTATAATACGAGATAAATATTAGATGTTTATTCTCGACCGGACTCTTAAGTAAATCAATACAAATGAATGATAGACCTAATTTTCTTAAGATCTGATAACACGAGATAACATGAGATGTCATGTCTGTTATCTTCTTCGGTTGATGTAAATAAAAGGTAGACATAATTAAGTATTCTTATTTAAATATATATTATAACAGATATAATGATGTGATAATAATTATAATATGATGTGTTAACACAAATTTACTCAAATAATAAGTATTTGTATAAATTTCTTATGAATGTAAAATTGTAATTATGATCTATTACACAAAATAAGCAATTTCTATTAGTATTTTTTAATGTTTTCATTGACTTATTTATTTTTATTTATATTCACAAAGTAGGAATTGAGGGTTTATACAAAAGTTTGTTTAGAGTAGACATATCCAAAACTTCATTTGATTGATCATAAATTCGAACTTGTATTAAGTATACATATAACTAATAACTCATACGTTACAACTTTTAAAAATATATGTACTTAATAGAAAAAAAATTGTTACACCTTATAAATTTATTTGAATCTAAAAGTACCCGACAAGAGAGCCCTATACTCTATAATGCAAAGAATCAAGTACATCCAAAAAGTCATGTTCATGACTCGAAGCATTTGCATGTCTTTTTCAACAACAATCGTGTTATTTTATGAATTTGTTTACCTATCACATACTAATATTGTATTAACGTTCACTTAATAAACAAAAACATGGTTAAACAAGAGAAAACAAACATGCATACGTATTTTAACTCTCTAAGAAGTCTAGACCCGTAGTGAAGTGTGTTGTACTAAATCTAAGTTATTAAAAATTTCAAACTGTTTTGATTCATAAAATATGAAATTGTCATTGGCTGAACCTTAGGGGGATTTGAGGGGTATATTTGTTGGAAGTTAATCCTAATTAGTTCGAATGTGAAAATCTGAGAAAGTTGAAGTGCTAATTGCAAGAAAGTAGATTTTGGAGAAATTTTAGGAAGTATTTTAGTTTAAGTAAAAGTCTTTTATTTATTATTTAATTAGGATGCTTATCTAGTTATTTAGTTTGATTTATTTAATTATTTTGCAAGTTTATCTAGTTATTTAAATGTCTAGAAAGTAAGGATTTGAGTTTGAGTAGGTTAAGTTTTGTCTAGTATAAATAGGAGGTTAAGGTTAATGTAGTTGGCACTTCTTTGATTGTTTATTAATAAAGAATCGTAGTTTGGTTGCTGCAAAAGGGTTGCATCCTGTTATTGAAGTTTGCTTGTGGGCCTGATTCCAACAATATTGACCCCTATTGGTTATGTTTTTGAAAAGATTTAAAGTCAGTATTTTATACGTTAATCTTTAAAATTATCATAAAGATTGGTTTTATTGAATGTAAATAGAAGCTTAAATCCTAAGCCGTAAAAGATTTTCATAACTGTAAACTATGTTTTACAACGATAAGTATTTTTTTAGTTCTAAAAAATTTTGTGCATACTTTAAGAAGAAAGAGAAATATTATCTTATGATTAAAATTTTCACCTCACCATTCATCATGATAGAAATATACAAAAGCTTTGGTCCCCTCTTTATCTTATTGTGACCACTTTGCTTTATTCCTCCATTTTGGTATTTTGGTTATATTACATATGGTTTAAAAAAGAGAAAAAGATGAGGATCAATCACGCTTATTTGTTAGTATATGAGTTTCTAAACCAATAACGTTTGGTTGTAGAAGCACAAACTATGGCTTTTACTTTTAATGGCATGTGGTTATTAATATCCGGAATGTTATGGTTCGGTTTAAAGTAGTGAAACAACTCTGAATGTTCATTGGTTTGGTTTTTCAGTAGGTTTTTAAATCTCAATCGATCGTACAGGAATTTCTTATTGTACAAATTGGTTTGGTTTAAGATCTATACTCGAAAGTCGAAACCATGGGAAAAATACTGAATTAGATCATATAATTTTGGGTTATGTACATTTTTATATAGTACACGCCAATAATTATTTTAAATTGGACCATATTCATAATTGAGTTTTATTTAATAGTACAATATAAGGCATAAAGTCAGTCTTTCAAGTTTTGAGTGTTGGAACATATTATCGATTATTATTATTATAGTAGTTTATGTATTTTTCTTGTAAAGGTCAAGTAAAATCAAAAAACCAAACCAAAACCAAATTATTAGTAACAATTTCAAAGGTTTTATGTTAACAATTTCAGTTAATGTGCAAACTTATCCTTCTAATTATCACATCATGACACTTGAAACAATTTTAACATTTTCAAGGAAATTTAAAGTATAAAACAACATATAAATATAAATCACTTATTATTTTATCTATTGAAAACTATAATCATATTATTAGAAATTTTTTTGCTAATCATAACCTTTAGAAACTTTCTATATCTCTTTATGATTTTGTTTGTATTAGCATGATAAGCATGCAATGGCAGTGCGACGTCGTAATCACCTTTTAGTAATTCTTTTAAACTATTTGTCTAAGAAAGTGACGTTTCTTTATTAAAAGGCATTTTGACCCAATAAAAAAGGTTGTCAGCTTTTAGGCCCATACATTATTTGACCCAGAAGCCCCATTCTCATCATTGTTAATTATATTAACTTTGTCTATATTCTCTTGAGATTAACCAATGTTAGAATAGACCTTGTTTGGACAAATATAAAATAAACATGGTTTGAAATATAAAAATGTAGGTTAAAATCATAAATTTATCAGTTGTTAGTTGGTTATTGTCATGATAATGAGTATACTGGTAACAAGTTCTCATAAATATAAAAATATATTTACTATGTCAAATTTTGGCTAGTAAAAAGCTCAATACCAATGATTCTCACCGGTTAGTTCAAGTTTAAGAACTACATGGACCGGCTTGTCTGTCACCTAACTTGGTTTAACTGAAAACAAATATAAATGAAACTAGATAGATACAATAGTGGTTCCATTATTTTTTTACTGCTATCGTTATGTTTCAATTTTCGGATATCTGTCAACTAGATTTATAGGGTGTCGGGTGGGGTAACAGTCTCAGTTTAGTCCTATAAATCACAATGTTTAACCGTGATCATAAGATTTTGACTGGTTATTAACAAACTAGTAAAATATAAAAACCTATAAAGACAAAAAACAACCATAAAAAGGGAAATGCCGTTTTCAAGAGAAAAGTAGAGAGGTAAAAAATAAAAAAGGAAAATTAGAATGATGTTTGTCTCAATGTCTACTACATTATAAGTTTATAAATCTTGTTACATAAAATATTTATTTTTATGGTATTTTAAACTTATGTTATACATAATAATAATAATAATAATAATAATACAGGTCCGGGATGTTCTTCTATTGGATATGGTGGGATGGAGGAATTAGGACCATTTGTAGCTCAGAAGGGCACAACAAAGCTCCGTTTAAACAACTATGCATGGAACAAAGGTAAAACATATATAAATAAATGTTATTGTGCTTTCATAACATAATATATAAATATATTTTAGTAATTACAATATATAGTTTGATTAAAGTGTACAATATATTATTATAGATTTCTTATCTTACTTTTGCTATAGCTGCCAACTTGTTATTTCTCGAGTCCCCGGTTGGTGTCGGATTCTCATACACCAACACCAGCAGTGACATCAAGGAGCTCGGAGACAAAGTTACAGGTATATGTTACAATTCATGCGCATACATATATGTATACTTGCATTGACGGAACTAGATAGGTCTGGTGGATCTATTACTTCCAAGCGATGAAATTTTCTGTTACCTTCTTATTTCTATAGCTTCTATTACTGGTAGAATAATATATGTAACATTAGCAAAAAGAAACTTAGATCCGACACAGGTTTCGCGATATATATGCCGTAACACACATATATTATATTCATAAGACACACAAGTCTAACTAATGATTGACAGCCCAGGACTCGTACACATTTTTGCTCAAGTGGTTTAAAAGATTTCCACAGTACAAGTCCCGTGAGTTCTACATTGCTGGTGAAAGCTATGCAGGTAACATACATATATACACTTGCATCGCGCGTGCATACATTTCGTTCCTGATACTTTATCAGAAAAGAAAACATGATGTAGTTAATTATGCATTTACATACGCGCTAACACATGACAACGAATTTTACCAAGGGAATACTGTCAGGAAGTATCACCGTTAGATTACTAACAATTATGTATGTGTCACAACTGAGACGTTGAAGGATTACGACTCTAGCTTCACCGATAGATTTTTCCCTCGGTAATCCGTTGGTATATTAATTCTATATTAACAATATTTACATTTATGGAAATAAAAATAAAGTATAAATTGTGGAAATAATTTTTTATAAAAAGTACATACCTTTCGTCAGTATTAATCTCAACTTCCTGGGATTCTGATGTCTAGAATGCATTCGATCCATTTCCCCCTTTTCAACTTTTTTTTAAGTTTTACTATAATGCATCATTGAATTACAAATGGACATCATAGGCTATCGATGATACTCGTTTTTTTGGACACGCATAAGTCATTCTTCTAACGAGCTAACATACATGTATACTTAGGGCACTATGTTCCGCAACTAGCCGATCTAATATTCGACAAAAGCAAGACCGCTTCCGACCAAGATATGATCAATTTCAAGGGAATCATGGTTAGCTAGCATTCCCTCACCCCCAAACAATTTTAGTACCTTAGTCGAAATCATTTTTAGCGTACACATGTGAATGTCAATATGTAGATTGGGAACGCGTTGTTGGATGATGCAACTGATCAGACAGGAATGATAGATTACGCTTGGGATCACGCTGTGATATCAGATCGTGTGTATAACGATGTTAAAACCAAATGCAACTTTAGTAACCCAAAATCATCCGATGCATGTGATGTGGCATTGAATGAATACTTTGACGTTTACAAGATCATCGATATGTATAGCTTGTATGCACCCTCGTGTGTCGATACTACCTCTAATTCCACTCGACGCCCACTCATGGGTGGCAAAGTTTCCCCTCATACTTTCTCGAAGAATGTAAGTACTTATTTATGCATAAAGTGTTTTCATGATTGATTCGATTGATTTTGACAAAAAGTTCCGGGCCAAACAACTAACTATGGTTTCAAAAAGATGTAAAATCGAACCAGTTTGGTTGGTTGAGTCAACCAACCACTCAAACTGACCTAAAAGGGTTAGTTTAACAATTTGAACGATTTGAAAATTACTTTTAAATTGTGTTGGTGTATATTAAAATTTTATAAATAATAAAGATAAATCATGGACATATGCATATAACATTATAACTAGATATTTATTCATATTTTCTAGAGTTAATTACAGAAAGCATGGCACGTAAAACCAACAGGGTACGACCCGTGCCAGTCACAATATACCGACTCGTATATGAACAAGCCGAATGTTCAAGCCGCGCTCCACGCTAACACAACAAAAATTCCTTACCCGTGGTCGCATTGTAGGTAACTTTTCATCAAACCCCTTCCGCTCAATAAAAAAAACATGTTTTTTTTTGCTTGTTACGATACAGTTAACAAGCTAAGTACTTTAAACAGTGATGCTATAACGTATTGGAACGATGCACCGGATACTATGCTTCCGACCCTCAAAAAACTAGTCGACGGGGGTATTCGTGTTTGGGTTTTTAGCGGAGATACCGATGGAAGGATTCCGGTGACCTCTACGAGACTCTCATTGAGGAAACTTGGATTGAACATAACTGAAGATTGGTCTCCATGGTACAGTAGAAGTCAGGTAATTGATATTTTTACTATGATTAAAAAATGATAATCGTGATACCCGAATGCGTGGTCTAACGGATTCCATCATTAATTATATAAAAACATGAGTGACGTAGCTTAATCTATAGTATATAATAAAAGAGTAACTAATATGTCATACGGGCCATATGGCACTCTCATGTTGCTCCTCAAATTATTTTTCCCGCCTAAACTAATATATTATTTTAGTTAATTTTTTTATTTTAAGAAACTAAATTAATAGTAATAATTTATTTTGTTTTGGATTTAATTTTTTTATATAATCAACTTAGGTGTATAATCATATTTTTTAACTATACATATTTTTATAGCCAAATAAGATTCAATTTAAAAATAACTAAAAAGAAAAAAAATATTTATTGATATATTTATATATTTAGGTTCGCGTGATTTTAATACAACTGGTTTTTAATTTTACATGTGTCAATTGTATGTTATATTATTCAAACAAGTATTCGAAAATTTATAGCTTATAAATGTAATATTTTATTTTTCATTTTTATAGTAATATGCAACTTAATCATACCAAATATTTATACACTTATAAATTATGTTGTTTTTATATTTTCAACCCGTGTTTTACACGGGTTTACTAAAGCTAGTGTAATATGTAAGAGTGACCGAAAGTCATGAAACGTATAAAATTTCTCCTATCACTATATCCGCCGGCGCGGGGGGGGGGGGGGGGGGGGGGGGGGGGGGGGGTATTGGAAGTTTACATATTCTCCGTAAAAACTATTCCACCTAATAAGTCTAAAACATACATTTCTTATGAACTTGCAACCAAGGAGAGGTCTAGATGATTGTAGACACTTCAACACAAAAGACTTTTTATATTAAAAGAGTATCCAATTACATCGTTTTCTTACGGTTTAACCAATAGCTGTTGTAGAAATTATTCGATTACCTTAAGAAATATTATTACGCGGTTGAACCAAGAGAATAAGGAGATCACTCGCCTTGGATCATTACTTGAACATTTTAATTAGAAGTAGTTGAGAAAATAGCTTTATGATTACCCGAAACCAGCAAGTGTTGTTTGCCAATTTCTAAATGATTAAATGCTGAATTAATAAGAGGTCTGAACCATTAAGAGGTCTGAACGAAAAAGAGCTAGTATATCTCTTAACTAATCAATAGCAAATGTCTGACAAATTCAGATAAAAAGTCTTAACCATTTAGCATTAGACCTCTTAACCATTCAGCATTAGTGTAATGCTTAACCATTCAAAGACAAATGTTTGAACCATTCAGACATTACTCGCGAAACAAACAGTTTGAACCATTAAGTGTTGAACCATTCAGACATCTGAACTATTAAGATGTCAATTCAGATGCTGTCAAACAGCCCCGTGCAATAAACAATAACATTTATTTTGTTTGTTAACTATAGGTTGGTGGATGGACGATTGCATACGATGGATTGATGTTTGCCACAATTAGGGGAGCAGGACATCAAGTTCCTACTTTCAAACCCAAAGAAGCTCTTCAACTACTTAGACATTTTTTATCCAATCAAAAGCTGCCAGCTGGACCGTATTAGCAGTTGTGGGACCAACTGTAACAACTACATAATCTCAATTGATTCATAAGCCCACAAAATGCTCGTGGGTTACCAATAGCTCTTTCTGGAGTTTTACTAAATCTTTTTTTTCTGATTTTATTTTTTAGTTTGATGTTGATATTTATTTGGTATTTAATAAAAATAATTAAAATGAGTTAGTTTATGTTTTCTTTATTTCAACGGTGTCATCTCAAATTCAACTTTGTTAATGTGTATGATTTGGATTTTATGAATCGAGAAACTTATAGAAAACACCATTGACATTTATATCAACATGTACCATCATTTATCTTACGAGCACGCATAATGATTTTTACGTAGACAATTTGTAACAGGTTTCGTGTTTTATGATAACTTTTGTTTGTTTTAGTCGCTAACTCTAATCACATGACTTTCATGTGAAGCTTTTATAACTTAAAAGGATCATTTAATGTTAATAAATACGTTTATTTATTGTTTCTTTTTATTAATTCTTTAATTCTTATTGCTTGCTATTTAATATATATTTATTCAACATGTGTAATAAATAAGCTTTTAGTCTACTATATTATAAAGTTTCATAAAAGCAGTCAGGGCACCCGATGGGTAGTGTGAAAACACCACTCACACGTACCATGGTTCTAATGAATGATTGCTTCGTTGATACACCATAATACGATGAGGGATGTTTAGAGCGAGATTGCGGAAGTCGAGGAACTTATTTTTTTAAAGTTATTGCAAATATAAACACCAATTTAGAAAGGTTTCAAGTAAGTTTACACAGAAGGGCATGGTCGATAAATTATGGGAAGACAAAGAATGTGATGTACGTATGCATTATATAGCATAATATTATCTTAAAAGATGATGGAAATACAATATCTATGATGTGCATAATGATAATAGATCCTCCAGCCAATACATACCAATACATTTGATGATGACAATGTCATTTGAAAGTTATGAGACCAAAATACATATTTTAGACTTCAATATGATCTTGTGGAACACATTACAAGTCTAACAAACTTGAATATCCTAGATTCAGACGACGAATAATTAAATTGAATAGTTTAAAATTTTCTTTATTCATGTACTTTTTTATTTATGAAAGTTATGTTTTTAAATTCTAATGTTTGATGTTGCTAAATAAGTTAATTAATTTTTATTTTAAAAAAAATCTAGGATAATAGAGAGTTCGAAAGATGGTACCATAACACTTGTGGGTAGTTTTGGATTCAAATAAGATGACAACTTTTAACTTGGTGATGTTGAAGTTGCCTTTGATTAAAAAAGATATGCCCCTTCAACCCTAATAGTTTTATTTTAAATGCCCCAAAAGATGCGAATCAAACTTATAACGTGTATGAACGTACATATAAAACATATGGAGTTTTTTTGTCACACAATCTTGTTTTAAGTTTATATAAACATCTTTATTTCTATTTTCTACCAACTTCACACGTAAAAAACAAGCGTGATAAGAACCAGATATTTATCCAAATACACGACAGCTACTAAAAACGATAGCGAAGTGAGTTTTGTAGTGCTAATATGGACGGACCACTTGGAAACGATTGTTGTTATATCTGCCATATATGCTTCCATAGTCCTCATCAAGCTAATTGTTCTCTTTGTGTTTTACGGTAATGTGAGTCTTCATGAAATTAGTTTAGTAGTTTACCAAACTGAGCTAATTAGTACCAAATTATCAAGCATCATATTCCTAAATCTGACCATTATACTCTCACGATCATAAATTTCCAAGCATTAGACAACTAATTATGTTGTTTCACTGTCGCATTTATGACGCTCCTATTATCAGTCGTCATACTCTCATGGTCCATTTTCACAAACATTCTGCCATCACGGGAGTGCTCCCGAAATCATTTGTATTGTGTATCGTTGATTTTAGTAAAATAGTTATCTGGTTTGGTATAGGGGTGTGCCCACCCTTGCGGGTTGGAAGTCCGGACACCCATAAAAAAATATATCTTTTAATAGACACCCAATAAATTTTGCAACCAACCCGGCCTTCTGAAAAAGTGAAAAAGAACAAAGAAATAATAAAAATAGAAGATATATATAAGCCGCACATGAAATGGTGGTGTGAAAGAAGCTTGGAAGCAGCGGTGTACCTAGAAATTTTTTATGGGCGTGGAAAATTTGTGGTGTTGAGTTCTTTTATTATTGTTGTTGTTTTTATCATGTTTTTGAAGTTTGACAAATCTGATAAAGCATTAATGTTTGTTTATTTTTCATATAAAAATATCATTTTTAAAATTTAATTATGTACATTTTAGAAGCTAATATATAACATTATATTTAAGATAAATATTGAATTAATAAAATAGTAAGTGTACTTAAAGAGTTTTTGCATTATTTCATTTTTTACACGTTATAAATAAAATCAAACTTATATTCTAGTGTTTTAGAACCGAATCATACACTAAATCAGATGTCTTATCAGATAACATATTAAACTATTTAACAATTAAAAGTTAAAACTATATAAAAGTAGACTAAATATTACATTATAACTTAATAGTGATAATTAATTGATACTTAACAAGTGGGGATAAAGCAAATTATAAATGCTACTAGGTTATAACCACGTGTATTTGAATAAGAAATATACTAAATATTTATCAATATTTGTTTAAACACTAGGTTTTAATTAAATTTTAAATGTTTTTATTTTGTAAAAATGGTTCTATATAATATTTTTATTTTTTAAACGATCTATTTTAAAATATTATATAATATAAAACAATTTATGTTGTTTTTTTTTAAAAAAATCATAGTTTTAATAAATTTTGTTTCTGAAATATTGTATATTTAATCAAAATATTTAGTTTTTATTTAATAAAAATATTTTTTCAAAATTATTGATTTAAAAAGTAATTAAAAATATAATATAAAAGAGAAAAAGAGAAAATTTTAGAAATTAGTTATTTGATTTTAGAAAAAAGAATAAACAGTTTAGACGGGAAAGTGAGGGTGAGGAAGAATGTGATCATGACATATGTCGTCACATATAATCAATTATTAATATTAGATTTAATTAATTTAAAAAAAATCATTAGTTCAAGATAAGCAAAATATTTCGAATTTCAAATTTAAATTAATTATATATTTTCTATACCTAACCTACACATACACATAAAAGTATAATTCAGGACTACATGACTTCTTTTTAGAACTATATATCTGATTCACTCCTTTTCAAAATACCATCGCTTCTTCCTCCTTATCTAAAGCTTCTTTGTATATATTTTCATTCATGATTCCAAACATTATGTTTTCTATCTTTATTATTTCACTTTTTCTCTTATAATTTTATCTTGGGGCCGGTGTTAAAAATTTCTTAAATGTTGTTCGAGATGCAATTATATATATACTAAATGAAATATTTTTATAGGTGTCGGGTGATCCCCTACCCATAAGAGTAGATCCGCCCCTACTTGAAAGAAGAAAAAGAAAAAAAAGTAATAACTAAAGTGATGGAGAATAAAGATTGGACTTGTAGCTTATAGGTATAGGTTATATTATAATAATATCATAAAGTTGAATTCAATTAAAACTCTTTAACATATTTGATTTCATCTCCGTGTTAAAAAAATCACTTTTTATCTTAAAATTTGTATTTTCTTTAAATTGAATTTTTTCTAATTCATAATTTGCCACTTGCCTTCATTTTAATTATCTATCTGAAGTTTTTATATTATAATATACTGATTAACTACAAATCAATAATATAAATCATAAACAAGATATAATTTAATGTTTTGTCTAGCTTTTGTGTTATCATGACGTATCTTTATCATATATAATTGATTTGGTGTAATATATCATTTCCCATAAGTTTATCCACGGAGAACAATTGTACGTGTATTATGTATCTTTTTATTACGCATCAAATGGAGCAATGATATTTGTATAATGGATTTGGTTCGTTGCTGGTTTAGTATATTTGTATATAGTATATATATGTACATCAAAGGGAGCATTGATATCACATATATGTTTATAATAATATATATGCAGTAATAACAGTATATATACACAGTATGTTAGTATCATCATACTAGATGTGTAGTATACAACCTAACACAGAGTTGACGCTAACATGGATTCAAAATCTTTGATATCAAACAAGTTGTTTGCCTAAAATACCCATTGTGCTTTTTTAGGGATCAGTGTAGATGCATATGATTAACAAGCTTTTTAAGATTATGATCTTTAAAAATTAAAACCGCCAAACCAGGTCTTTACCTTGGATAAAGAACAACTGACGTATTTGAGATTATGTCTTTTTTCTTAACATATATATATATATATATATATATATATATATATATATATATATGTATATATATATGTATATATATATATGTATATATATATGTATATATATATGTATATATATATATGTATATATATATGTATATATATATGTATATATATATGTATATATATATATATGTATATATATATGTATATATATATATATGTATATATATGGAATGGATCAAATGAAAACTCATTTTTATGTGAGAATTCTAAAACCAATCTCAGCCACTAGTTTTTAATGACAAAATTATAATTAACAAAAACATATTAAAAAAATTATAAATCAAAAATAACATAAAAATAAAAAATATAAAACCACAAAAATATTTCTTTCATTTCCCTCTTTGATAAAAAAATAAAAAAATTATAAAAATAAAAAAAATCCCGTTTTTTCGAAATTCATTTTACATATGTGTAATAATGGATTTACACATGTGTAAATCCGATATTACACATGTGTATAACCAGATTTACACATGTGTAAATAACAGCTGGATAATTTTTTTTTAAAACAATATATTAATATGGTAGACGTTGGAAAGATGAAAAAATACTGAAATTAATTGTGATTTTTTAAAAAAAAATAATGTCGTGAAAAAAAGTTATGAACGTTTTAAAAAAAAGTGAAATTGACATGTGACTAAAATATGTGGTTAATATTGGTTCCTAGAGTTCTCACAAAAAAATGATAGTTCTCAAGATAACCCTCTAACCTTAAATCTAAAGCAATTGCATCCCATTTTTTTATTTTACAGTGAGTGTATTTTTTAAATTATAGGGGATGATTGTTAATGGATAAGGGAGAAAATATTAGTGTTCATCTATATATTTGGTAAAAACACTGTTCACCATTATAACATTTTTTTAATATTTTTTTAAAGTGATTGTGGATAAAGTGAGAGAGAAAAAAATAATATATAGGAAAAAATATAATTTAATTAAAAGAAGAGAAAGAAATAGCAAAATTTTATTGTAACTTATCTATAAAAATTAAAACTCCTATTATTTTAGATGAGGAAAGTGTTTTTTTATCTCAGTGGTTTCATCAAAATTACCATATGAATTCAAAAGTTTAAATTTTGCTATTTGCATCCAAATATTTCATTGAAAGTGTCAATTTAACCCATTTGACTATACCTAACTAACATTATTAACTTTTGTCCGTTAACTTTCCTACATTAATAGTATTTAGTAAAAAATATTACAAAATAATGAACCAACCCCATGCAAGGGGTTTATACGTAGAGTCTCTATTGGTAATTTTAATTATAAATTGACTACATAGTAGTCTTTTGTTGTGTTAATGTCTTTTGGTTTGGTAGTCATGTTACTTTTGCCCATTTTGTTAAATCCTATAATTATTTGTTTTAAAGTTTAATTATGGTCACGATGATTTATGTTTTTTGATTATCATTTGGGGACCGTAAATGTCATTGTTTATATTACTTTGATGATGATTTGTGTTTTATGGTTATGATTTAGACGGTTTGTGTCATATGACTTGTTCCTTTATTTATATTATTTATGGTGTATCTTTATAAAGTTAACAATAAGTCACTTTTAGGTAGTTATTCTTGTATTTTGTTTTATGTAACAAGTGGATTCAAATTGCAATAATGATTACCATAAGAGACTAAACGTATAAAACTTCTCATGTAGGGTTGGTTTTTTATATTGTACTTGTTTTGACTAAAATACCTCTACATGTAGAAAAGTTAACAGTGTTAGTTAAGTGAAGTTAAATGGATTCAAATAACAATTTTATAAAAACGTTAGATGCAATTGACAAAATTCAAACTTTTGAACAATGTATTCAGAACTGAATTGAATACGAGAACCGGATAAAATTATAATTGTTTTAAGTGAATTATAAAAAAAATACCAAAAAAATTAAATATATATAAAAAACCGTTCGACCAGTCCGGTTCTCGGTCCAACCGCAGGTTTGACCGACCCGACCCCCAGTTCAATACCAAACCGATTTTAAGCACCAAACAGGACCGACTTAGAATCCGATTCCACTATCTGTTTTTTCAAAACAATGCTTTTAAATTCAAATGAAAACATTTATAAAAAACCGGTCTGGTCTGGTTTTCAAATCAATACTTTTAAAAAACAAATAAATAAAAACACACTTTACTCATCGTAGAAAATTCAACATTATTGAAAAGATTTTTTTCTTATTTTTCAAAAACGGTAGCTGACAGCCACCAAAGAATGTAGACTTTTAAAAGCACATAAGAGTCATAACACAATCGCCTCCATCACATACAGTAATGGCGAAGAGTGAAAGTGTACGGAACGCAGAGAGATTGGTGGAGGTGATGATGAAGGGAAACGATGCATCTCACGATGCTGCTCACGCTTTTCGTGTTCGTGATCTCGCTCTTTCGCTTGCTCACGAAGAAGCCCTTTCTTCTTCTTCACCAATCTCACTAGAAATCGTATGTTTCCATCACCTCTAATCACATCGTTTATATGATCTTGATTGATTTAATCCAATTGATTGAAGAATAATATCACTCCTAGAGTGTGTTAGTTGTTGACGTTTGATTGCTGATAAAATTTCAGAGGTCTTAATATTGAAAAAGAAAAGGTTTTATCTATATTTTAGTTGAAATATATGTAATGGTCCATCAATTTTGTGATTTTAGGGAGACGTGAGAAAAGATAACGAATTGATTAAAGGTTAACTTATGGGATTCTTGTAAATTGTAATTATTTTAGATTGAATGAAGAGAGTGTTGTTGAGGAAAAAATGTGTTTGTGGAAAAGATAATGTGGTTAAGTATCTTGATTCGTGTTTAAGATAAGTTTTTAATGATTTTTCTATATTAAAAAAAGGAACGGTTGTTTTCCCTAAAAAAGGCTTCGCTTTCGTAGTTCGCTTTAGGCCCCAAAATACATTGAGCTGGTGATTAATGTTTGTTGTTTACTGTTTAGTCTGCGTCACTGCATGGATGACTTTTGGTGTTTTGATAATTCAACGCTGAAAATTGTTTAAGACCTAATGCACTATCTAAATTGAAAATTTTATGATGCAGAACTGAAAGTTCATTGTACTGTAGTTCTAATTTTGTTGCAAAGTGAAGTATTGATTTAGTGATTTTGCTAGAATCCTGAAAACATTATATAGTTTCCTGTTCATCTAAGAAACCCTATGAGTTGTTGGATGGTTAGATAGATAGGAGAATTGATGATAGACTTAAGTTTGTTTGGATAGCTAGCTTACTCATGCCCTTGATGTAATATGCTCAAGGTACTTAATGCTCTCTACACGAAAGGCACATTTAGTAAATTTTGCCAAGAGTGAATGTTGTTGCGTTGATTCAAACGCTAAGGAGAGGTGTTCTGAATGGGTTGGCCAGTTTAGGCTGTAGATGAGTATGTCATTACAGAACATTAGAAGGCAGGGCTTGAAAGTATGAACCATGAAGTTTTACGAGCTGTCTTATGTGTGTATATCAGCAGGATGCGGTCTTCTTTTTGGAAATATCCATGTTTCAGATTGGGTATCAGAATCGTGTTTTGATGGAAATTGAACTATCAGCAGTAGAGGACCCAGATTTGCCAGATCGTGAGTAGGATTTAGATCTAAAATGTATTTTGATGTCAACGGACATAGACAATTAGTGACTATAGATGAAGGTTTACACAAAGGGTAACCATGTAAATGAATCATAGAAGACTTGAACTAGAAACAAAGTTAAACAGTGACGTCTGGAGAAACTGTAACCAAAGAAAAAATAAAAATAAATCCCTTTTATAGTCTCGGTTTCACTTTAGATTGAGTCAATCTTGGCTCCAAAACCATTTTGAATGTTGCATTAGATCCACTAGGTCCCATTGATCGAGTGTGAACATCAATTGATGAAGTATCTACGTTGATCTTCGCTATACTTCTTGTGATTGCAATTGGTGGGATTTGGCCAACGTGAACTTTGGTTTCAAGATGCAGAAAGAAGTATTCTTCTTTATCTAAGTTAGAAGACACAAACCTTAGTTAATTCTTAATCTTTTGCATTCAGTGGTTTTGTAAATATTTGTTCAGAGTGCTGTGTTTTGGCCTTCTATAATAGATAGTTGTTGACAAGATGCATGAAGTCATGGTTTCCTATGCCTTGTTTGGGCCATCTAAAATTTGGTTAAATGACTTCATAATTTTATAGGGACCTCAGAACTTTTTATGGTAATGTGATGCAAAAGGAGTTGCTTGGATCAAACCTTTTCGGAAATTGTATACCCGTAATCAGAATAAATTTGAAAGTAGTACTTGTGACCTTAGAATGTCAATTTACCTTTGTTTGGGGTGGTGGGTTAAAAGCTTTATATTTACTTAGTTTGATAAATGTCACTACATGATTATACCGGGGATATTTCTTTATATTTGCTTTTGACTACAATTTTTTCTGATGTTACTGGTTTAAGATTGGTTAAGCATAAGAGTATTAATTATTAATGGTGTTTGATTGGTTTAATTTGTACAAGCTCATTTGTTTATCTTGGTTTTCTAATCTTGGTATATTTATGGATCATTCTTGATATCTATCGTACTACTGTTAAACCTTTTCGGAAATTGTATACCCGTAATCAGAATAAATTTGAAAGTAGTACTTGTGACCTTAGAATGTCAATTTACCTTTGTTTGGGGTGGTGGGTTAAAAGCTTTATATTTACTTAGTTTGATAAATGTCACTACATGATTATACCGGGGATATTTCTTTATAGTTGCCTTTGACTACAATTTTTTCTGATGTTACTGGTTTAAGATTGGTTAAGCATAAGAGTATTAATTATTAATGGTGTTTGATTGGTTTAATTAGTACAAGCTCATTTGTTTATCTTGGTTTTCTAATCTTGGTATATTTATGGATCATTCTTGATATCTATCTTACTACTGTTGCAGGTTGAGCTAGCTGCACTTCTTCATGATATAGGTGATTGCTTCTCCTTTTGTGGCTATGTTATTTACTATTTCTGAATTTGGATTTAAATAACCATCCCTCCTGTAAACTTTAATCATCAAAAGGAAAAAAAAAATCTCACTTTCAGAGCTGCATAATAATAGTATGTAATAGGTGTAAGTGACCAAAATAACGTCCTAAAATAACTTTAGTCTACTATTTTATATATGTTCTTGCCTTTGTTGATATTGATTATATTATTTCATATGCAGGAGACTACAAATACGTGAGGTAGGTTCTCCATTTGATTTCAACTGTGGCCACCTGCACAGCGTTGCCTCTTGTATCCTCAAGAAGATGGCTTCTTTCATTCAATTGCATATATATTCTGCTTTATCCTTTTTTGTGATTCAGGAATCCATCCGATGAGAAAATTGTAGAAAATTTTCTTGAAAAAGAGGGTATAGATACGGATAAAAGCATCAAGATATTATCTATTATAAAGGGAATGGGTAAGTTCCCTTTACTAAGATCCATTTTAATTTTTAGCCAGTGGTTATTTTATTTAATGCTTCATTCTTAAATGTGAAGGTTTCAAAGAGGAAGTAAGTGGAGTCACAAATGGTTCTCATACACCTGAGTTTGGTGTCGTGCAAGATGCTGACCGCCTTGATGCAATTGGTGCTATTGGTAGATTAACATCTTCCTGTTAATTATCAAAATAATTTATTTATGTTTATATATTATTATATCATCATCAACTTTGGTCCAGGTATTGCTCGTTGTTTTACTTTTGGTGGGAGTAGAAACCGAGTGCTTCATGATCCTAACGTTCAGCCTCGTTCTGATTTGTCCAAGGACCAATACATGAATAAAGATGAACAAACTACTGTGAATCACTTTCATGAAAAGCTCCTTAAACTTAAAGACTTGATGAAAACAAAGGTTTTTAATTTTTCATATTATTTTCAAATTTGCGCGCCCTATTGCATAATCGGTCACAACTCCTTATATGTATAATTTTTTTTATGAATTTCAGGCAGGGAAGGCAAGGGCTGAGAAAAGGCACAAATTCATGGAGGATTTTCTAAAAGAATTCTATCAAGAATGGGAAGGTAAAGCATGAATACCAGTACACCACCAACAAATCTGTTATTTATATTTTTTAACTTACAGTAAAATGCATCTCTATTTGTTTCTACCAATCATTTTCAGCATTTTGTGCAATACAATATTAAGTTATAAATATAAAAAAAATATAAAAAAATAATAAAGTAGAATACTTTAAAAAAACTCATAAATGCCACACATCTTCACTAGGATCTCTTAATACTTCATATTGTGATACACTTGGAGATCAGCCTCGCTACGCCTGCAAAGCTTCACTTTCAGCCCATGTTTCATGTACATAGTGAGTGCAAGCTTTGGTGCTACCGGATGATTTTCCACCACTGCAACTTTATAACGGTATAAGATCGAGGCAGCAGCAAATTTCATCTGGTAGTAAGCAAAGTCTTTACCCAAGCACAACCTCGGGCCACCATTGAAGGCGGTGAACTTGTAGGCTGATTCACTCATGAACCGCCCGTCCCTTAGCCATCTCTCTGGTCGGAACTCTCTGCAGTCTTTTCCCCATATCGCTTCCATTCTTCCCATTGCATAGATTGCATATACCACCTTTGTTCCTTTCTTTAACACCGTCCCATCGGGGAATACATCATCTTCAACAACCTGTATTTTGTATTGTTAAGGGAAGTCATGACTAGTTAGAATCACATTAAAATAATACAGTTGGCAAAACTGGTTTGTCAGGCATGGTGGGCAATGGGTCAAAACGGGTTCAGGTCATAACGACAATTTTGATATTGCTTGGGTTGACCTGAAACATTTTTTTTTAAATATCGTATATTTTATAATAAAATGATTTAGGAGGTTTGATCTATTAAGAGTTCACCTTTGTCAACTTTTGACCCGTTTAATCGTTTTTTTAGCTATTTCTTATTCTACCGACCCGTTAGAGATAAAAATAACCCAAATCAACTTGTTTATAACTAAATAGTGGGTCTAAAACTCTAAACTGCAAAAACAGATAGATTGTGCAGATATTAGTATATTACCTCCTTATGATCCACTGGTACTGAGGGGTATAATCTTAAGGACTCAGATAAAGCAGCATGTAGATACTCCATCTTCTTCACCTCTTCGGGTCTAAATACCAGATCCCGATTTTCGCCCTCATCTTCCCGTTCCCTCACAATCCGACATATCTCACACAGAATCTTTTCCTCCACTGTCGGGTTTCGATCAAGCAGCCAGAAAAACCAGCTCAACGCCACTGAAGAAGTGTCACGACCCGCGAGTATAAAGTTCACACAAATATCGCGTAAAAACTTGTCTGAAAACGGCTGTCCATCTTCATCTTTTAGTCCCATGAAGATGGTCAGCAAATCAGACCTTTGTTTCTTGTCATCATCAGACATCAAAAACACTTCTTTCTTCCTGGTTCTAATCACATCATCTGCAAAACTCTCGACTCCTTTAATCGAATGCTTCAGTTTCTTCTCAGAACCGACGTTAAAATGCCTCATGATCTTCCAAACAAGGGTCGGAGTGACAAACCGTAGTATAGTAGCTTCGGTTGCTGCTTCAAAAGCTTTAGCAAATGGTATCTCAGGTAGCCCGGGGCTCAGACACCCCGGGTCAACCCCAAAAGCTATCATGCAAACGTTATCAAACGTTAATCTCAACAGTATGTCCTGTAGATCAATCTCAACAGACTGATCTACAGACTCCTCTAACACGGGCAACAACCGCCTATGAACAAGCTCGAGCAACGACTCAGTAGTCATGTTCCTAAACTTCGACGAATGAAACTCGATACTCGCAGTTTTCCTCTGCTTCTGCCAAATCTCATCATCCGCATTAAAGATCCCATTCCCCAACAGATCCCGAAGAGCATGCCTGAAATACGGGCCTTTCGGGTACGCCTGAAACCTCGTCTTCAGCAGATGCTCAACGTTCCGCGGGTCAGAAGTGACCACACAGTTAAGATTCGTGAACCACGGCCCTTTAAACACGAACGTCCCGCTCTGCCTACAAAGAATCTGCGAAATCCACTCGTACATATCACCCCGAAGACCGAACACCAAAGATGGCAGCATCCCAACAAAAGGCCACACAGGCAGCCCGTTTCGCCTCCGTTGCCTTAAAGAATGTATGACAACGAACACCAGAAGCGCGACGACAAGCTCGACGACTTGAACATCGGGAAGGATGCTCCGACGGGTGACCGAAAGACTCGAAACCATGGTGGAGTTGAGGGTGGAGTGTGAAGGATGAAGGTTCATGTTGAAGATGTGTTTAAGAGGGAGGGGGGTCATGAGTTATAAGTGTTATTTCTTGTGCATGAGAATATTATTTGGTGAGCAGAAATGAAGGGTGGCGTGAGTACAAATGGAGTTTTATATTTTTGGAGAAAGAGTTGGTTGGTGTGGGGGTTAACCTAAGAAATAACACAAGTCTCAACAAAGGTAAACAACCACCATCTATATGTGCTTTTTGTCTTTTTTTTTTTTTTTAAATATGTTATGTAATTGTGTGTGTTTTATATGAGGTTTTAGAAGTTTCTTATGAGGTAAATTATTAGATACGGAAATTAGATGAGCAAGAAACTTAATGTCGGAATATAAGATTTGTTAATGTGTCAAATCGGTTTGATTAAGTAGGTTTGTATAATTAATGATGATCGGAGCGAGAATCATGTGTTTGATTGGTCCAGTTGTGTTACTAAACAATTTTTGTTTAGACCGGTGAACCGGACTACTCAGACCGGATTTTTAAATTTTTTTTTGGTTATCATGTGAGGTTGAAATTACTGATTAGTTTTATACTTCATGTTTTGTAGTTTATTGATTTATGTTTTTATAGTTGTATTTGTAAGAAAAATTAAAGTATTTTCTTATTTTGTTTTAAATTACATATATACAAACATACATATATTATATTTTTATTATATTTATAATCACATTTGGTTATCGGTCTAACTAGTGGACGAATAAGATGATATGGTCGTTATACGGTCTAGTTCTGAAAACATTGTGTGTACGAACTTGTTTGTTCATTTTTTGAAATCTGAAATAATTATTGTATATAATATTATTAAGATTTTTTTTAATTTGTATATGAAAATAGCAAATGATATTGCTTAAAATTGAAAATTTTAGGAGGCTACAAACAATGAAATATACATTGTTTTGAACCGGGGGTCGGACATGTTGAACCGGTTGTTTATATATATTTTTAGATCTTTTAGTATTTTCTTACATGTATTTATTAAGATAATTATAATTTAATAGGTTCTCATATCCAGTTCGACCGGTCGAACTGGTCCGACCAGCAGACCAGTAAGACGTTCGGTTCACTGTCCGATCCGGTTTTAAAAACATTAGAATATATCCTTTACTTTTGTTTTTTTAATTAACTTTGAGTTTAGAGTTTGAACGAACATATTGTCTACTGAATTTTCGGTAAAAAGTTCATTTATATTTGTTATTTGGTAAACAAAAGAAAATTAACCATAAAATTTTAATTTTTATTTATTTATTTATGTTCATGAATGTTCATTCATTTAGTAACAAATCATGATAAATTACAATTAACATGATTATAATTATTAAAACAGATACATCTCTACATCAATCAGTTTGATTGGTCCAGTTGTGCTATTTCAAATTTTTTTATTATCTTGTGATGTTAAAATTACTAACTGATTATAAACTTCATGCTTTATAATTTATTTATTTATGTTTTTAAAGTTGTATGTGTAAGAAAACATAAGTATTTTTCATATTTTGTTTTATATTACATATATATAAACATACATACATATATTAGATTTTTATAATATTTGTGATCACATCTGGTATTTTAATTCTGTCTGATCAGTGACCAGTGGATTAATAAGACGACTGAGTCGATGTATGGTCTGATTCTAAAAACATTGGGTACGACCTTTTTTTGTTCATTTCTTTTGAAAATTTTGAAATAATTATTGTATTTTAATATTATTAAGTTATTCTTTTTCATTTGTATATGAAAATATAGCAAACTGGTATTGCTTAAAATTGAATAACTTAGGAGGCTATAAAACAATGAAATATACGTTGGAAGAATTTTCACTTTTGATTTGTTTAATTAACTTAAAGTTTAGAGTTTAAACGAACATAATGTTATTTACTGAATTTTGATAGAAAGTTTATTTACATTTCTTATTTGATAAACATAAGAACATTAACAATATTATTTTTCTTTATATATTTATTTATGTTCGTGAATATTCGTTTATTAACAAACATGTCATGATCAATTATAATTAAGATGATTATAATTGTTATAATTATTAAAACAGATACATCTCTACATCAATCAGTTTTTAAATACGTTTCTCACCCATACATCATTTAATACAAGATGATTGTAGAGCCTTATGGAAATTGTTGCTCCACCCAATATTTGTTTATCTTGATCTTTCTTGAGAGACATGAACATAAGTTTGAAAATATTTAATGAAAAAATATATCAAATTCAACATTTCTTTTAATATTTACTACAAATTTAATTTCTTTCACCAACTCAATGTCGTACTACAGGATTTTTAGATGTCTTTGTCTGATGTGTATGATGATGGTTTCAAGATATAACGTGTTATAAAAATGTTTGACATTTGTAGTATAATCTAACAAGACGTCTTAAATGTCTTTTAAAAGACCCGGGTTTAAATATTATATTTTCAGGGTAAACATCTTGCGTGACCACTTCCATTCGTGCATAAATCTAGTCCATCAATTAACATGGTTGTAATTGTATGAATGTTTTTTTTTTGTAATTGAGTATGCTAAAAATAATTTATTAAAGAGTCACTATTGATCTCAAGGTGCAACCATGAATTAATTGTTTGGCCATGACTAATTTAATTAAACATGTTTAAGCTCGATTTCTCAAGTCAACAATAAGTTTACACAACCTTGGCTATTCAAAATAGATCATTTAAAGATAGGTGATGTGTGTATAAATTGAGGTTAAGATCACTTAAAAATAAATATAGTTTTATAAATTTTTGAAACAAGTTTTTATAAATGTGATCTCTACCTTGGCCAGAGAAAAGAAGTTGGTGATCCACTGATCCCTACCAAAAATTAATAAGAGAGAAACTAATTTTGATTACTACCAAGTTTAGTGAGACAAGAAGATATAACCCTTACCTTTTTTGGTGAAAAGTAGTTGTAAATATGATATGACCTCAATCTACTCAATCTAGTTAGAGAAACTTCTTTTTAGCAGTGTTTTTTAGACCGGATCGGACTGGCCGGTCCGACCGGTTCGACCGGGAATCGGTGCCGTGTCCGGTCCGGTCTGGTGTGATTCGCTTTAGTGGTCGAACCGGCCGGTTCGTCCAGAACCGCTGGTCGGACCGGTTCGGACCGGTTTTGGTTTTTTATTTTTTTTTATTTTAATGAGTAAAACCGGGGTGTTAAACCATAAATTGGTACGTCGGATATACAAATATAGTTAAGTTTTATATATAACTATAATATATATATATATATATATAAATCATATATAAATTACTTATATTTAATTACATATATAAATATAATTAAAATATAGTTAAATCCGGTCCAACCGGTCCGACCACCAAACCAGTAAGGCGTCCGGTTCGACGTCCGATCCGGTTCTGAAAACATTGCTTTTTAGTGAATCCAAACTTTTGTTGATGATCAAGTAGTAGACTTAAACTGATCTAGTTTTTTTAACGGCGTAAATTGACGTAGTTAACATGAAAGAGTAGACGTAAATTTGATTAGCTAGCATCTATACAGATCAATCATAAATATATGTTAATATATAAATCTTTGTATTATATGTTAATATTATTTTGACTTTAAACTATTTACTTACTAAAAACATATTTTTAAAAATTTCACGAGTTTTTACAAATACTAGAAAATAAAAAAAAAATTACCCACATTCTTTAAGGAGAAAAGAAAATTTTAGTTGCGTCATGTAAAAAAAAAAAAAATTAAAAGTAGATTTAAAGTGTACGTTGGTTTTAATGGTAAAAGGAAATTAACCCCACATTCTTTAAGGAGAAAAGAAAATGTGCCACATCAATCATAAATATATGCCGTGTTATGGTATACATTAAAATTTAGAATTTAACAGTTTTATACACTAAAATAGAAATTTGAAGTTTACTATAGAAGACATAATATACGTAGATTTGGATGTATTTTAATACGATTATCTTTTTATAAATAAAATTATCTAAATACCTTTTGAATTAGTTGTGTTTTCTATCCTACAAAACGTTTTTACAAAAATGTAAACTTAATTCCTGCTAAAAAAAACTCAAATTTATCATTGCTCAGAATACTCGGGACTCGAAGCTTGTTCTTTAGCTCACTCGCGTAGCTCGTTTATGTTAAACACAAAGTATAATGTTTCATTAGTTATAACGTATCCAAATAACAATCCGATCTAAATCGTTCTAAGGCAAGTTTTACATAATCTACACTTATTTGTTCGCTCGTTTATATCATGTAAAGTCTATTTATAACTTTTGAATTTATGTAGCACAATTTTTATATTAAAATATAGAAAAATAAACAAATTAACTCGACAAGTTACGAGTTGGCTCTAAGTTTATAATAGCTTAGGCTATATGTTGTGGGGGGCGTGAAGGAGGGGGCGCGACCCACGTGCCTGGCCACCCTGGTCGCGAGCACCACAACAGGGGGCGCGATGTGGATAGAGCCCCTCATTAATACACCTGGGTAGCGCCCCCATAACACTTAGAGGCTGTTTGGCAATTTTCGAATGATTAAGTACCGAACCAATAAGAGCTCTGAACGATTAAGTGCTGAACCATTAAGAGCTAGTATATCGCTTAACTATTAAAAGGCAAATGTCTAATCAATTCAGATAATAGTTCTTAACCATTCAGTATTAGACCTCTTAACCATTCAGTATTAGTATAATGCTTAACCATTCAGAGGCAAATGCCTGAACCATTCAGACATTTACTCACGAAACAAACAGTCTGAACCATTTAGTGCTGAACCATTCAGACATCTGAATCATTAAGATACTCATTCAGATGCTACCAAACAGCCCCTTAGTCTTAGTCTCGAATATCAAACTTGTTAAGAATAAACGAGCCAAACCGAACTAGTTGGTTTGGTTTCAATTTAAACCCGAGGCTGGACAAGTGTTGGCTCGGGTCGTTTGTTAAAAATCCAATTTCCAACTAATTTTGTCACACATACCAATGTCATCTAGTAAACCGAGTTACTTGTTATCCACATGAATTTAACATAGAGATGCGTATTTGTTATTCATATATGTATTTTATAGAGAGGTATGTATAACTTTTAATACAAAATAGTGGGTGAACAGGCTGTTGTAATTGAGTGATGTTGTAATGGACATTTGGTTTTAGTTACTTAGTACATTAGTTTTTCACTTGTAGTTTTTTATAACTAAGATTTAAAAAGAAATCGTCTAAACGTTTATTAAATTAAGCATGACGCAACTGTAAATTTTGATTTATTAGCACAACATATTTTTAAAAGTTGTAAGAGAAAAACAAAAATATATTTAAAGAAAACCAGACTTAAAAGTTTAAGCTCGATAATTAGATGAGCGTGCATCAGTAAAACTTAAGCTTCAACCTTGTTTAAGCTTGATCTAATTTAAACTCTTTTTTAAGTGATCTCGAATATAATGACTCAACTAGTCCACACTATTAGTTATAATAATACTATTTCTTTTTCCAAACCATATATATGTTTGTTTGTAAGTTTTGTCACTTAGACTCTTTAAGGATTGTTTCGTCACATGTCCCTCTCTTATAACATTCCTATTTAAATCTCTTAAATTTTGGATTTTCTAACTGTTTTACATATTTTTTTTCTTACAAAAGTTTAATTTAAATGAATGAAATTTCTATATGGAACAAATCTATCAATTAATATTAATTTTTGAATTTGAATTTTAAAATCGACATATTAAAATCTGTTGTAACGACTTTTCACTTGGGATTGTTATGTGTAATAATATGAATTATATAGATGACAAGTTCTTTTAATTTTATGCATTATATTGTTTTTTAATTTCGTGTTACACACGGGTATCTAACCTACTAAGGTTAATATATCAAGACCTTTCAAGACACTTCACTCAATACTTCAATTGTTTTATTTTCATTTTAAAACTAAACTCATATTTAATATGAAATATTAATTTTCGTACCTACTTTTTATTATGGGAACATCAATTTTAATCTCCCGGTTTATTTCGAACGGCATTCGTGTCCGCATGTCGTGCGTGGGCGACCCAAATTTTCCAGCCAGAAACCCGTTTTTACACCCCCCCTGCGCACGGGTAGGTCATGGTGTAAAAGGTATCATAAAGGCATTCAATACCTTTCACCTTGTTATCATATATAAACACATAATGGTTCATTTGTCACACCAATGTGGGACAAGGGTGTTAGAGAGACTCCCTTTCACACCCTTATTAGTTATTTCCAATAAATATTTAATTACATATATAAATATAATTAAAATATAGTTAAATCCGGTCCAACCGGTCTGACCACCAAACCAGTAAGGCGTCCGGTTCGACGTCCGATCCGGTTCTGAAAACATTGGTTTTTATGAATATAGTATTATCTGCAATGTTTGTCGTATTCCGAGCTAGTATATATTTATTGTATACTTTTATTTACCAAAATAGGTTTTTCAATTTCTCGAAGTGATGACATCATTGGGCCAAATAAAGCTAATATCAGTTTTATACCACTGTTGAACTTATTTTATATATATATATATATATATATATATATATATATATATATATATATATATATATATATATATATATATATATATATATATATATATATATATATATAGAGGGTAGGGTTATCTTGAGAACCACCCTTTTTAGTGAGAACTCTAGGAACCAATATCAACCACACATTTTAGTCACATGCAAGTCACATGCCACTTCCACCTTTTTTTTAAAACGTTCATAACTTTTTTTCATGACATTATTTTTTTATAAAAATTTCACCATTAATTTCATTATTTTTTTATCTTTCCAACGCCTACCATATTGATATATTTTTTTAAAAAAATTCGTCCACCCGTTATTTGCACATGTGTAAATTAGTCATTACATATGTGTAAATTCTGTTTTACACATGTGTAATTCCAAGAAACATATGTGTAAAATGACGTTCGTAAAAAACGAGTTTTTTTTTACTTTTTATAATTTTTTTATTTTTTTTAATGGTAGAGGGAAACGAGAGAAACACTTTTGTGTTTTTACTTCTTTTATTTTTTTATTATTTTTTATTTTATGATTTTTTTGATTATGTTGTTGTTAATTACAATTTTGCCATTGAAAACTAGTGGTTCACATTGGTTCCTAGAGTTCTCACAAAAAAAGGGAGTTCTCATTTGATCTCTCTCCTATATATATATATATATATATATATATATATATATATATATATATATATATATATATATTTGTTATATGGACACATATTAACTGTAACTCTGTAAGCCTAATAAAAGAACTTTGTTCATATATTCACTCAACTTATGAAGCAGCAACTGTGTGTTTAAAGTTGATTTTGATGTTTATACACTTTAAAAAATTGGTTCATGAAAAACACGCATGGGTTATTCAAATTTTAATACTCTTTTTTTTGTTTTATCTAAATTGACTTATGGACACAAAATGATAAGAAATTCAAATTTATTGATGTATTGTTGACAAGATGATAAACAATTTCACAATCATAATCTTTAACTAAATCAAGTCACATCATTCTACCCATATTAAGATAAAATATAGCAAATCAAATAACTACTTATATGAATAGTGCATTTAACATAACAAGGGTAATGCCTGTAGATTTTTTAGGAAAGTAGTCATAAATCATATAGATATAATACATCACTAAATGTATGTTGTTATGAATTTTTTTTAAATCCAGTCCATAATCCATGCTTTAGTCTTTATAACAGTTTCGCTTTAGCGAATATGTGCAGAGTTTGTTGGCTTAGCAATTAGCTTGATTAGTTTGCTATTAGTTTTTTGTATCTCGTGTTAGTAGATTGTGACTGTTGGTTGACTTTCTAGTTTCACTCATAAAAACGTTTTATCCTAAAACACCTTTAAAAATCTACTTTTAAAATCCATCTATTATCCGTTTTACACCTTTATAGAACGAGATCCCGTAGTATCACTAGATCAAGACACCAACAACTTAAGTTTTACTCGATGGTCAGAACTTTTTAATGCCCAAAATTCACCCTTCATGTGCCAATGAGCCCACACCCGTCAGATCTAAACTATTGGGCTGGACTCCTCAGAGGTGGGTTCCATCAATAGAAGATATTTTTCTTTGGTTAGTTGGTACAAGTATATAAACATTTTGCTTCATACTAACACTAAATACTAAGAGGTTGTTTGTCAATTTTCGAATGATTAAGTGTTGAACCAATAAGAGCTCTGAACTATTAAATGTTGAACCATTAAGAGGTATGAACCATTAAGAGTTAGTATATCGCTTAACTATTCAAAGACAAATGTCTGACCAATTCAGTAAGAGGTGTTAACCATTCACCATTCAGAAGTAAATGTCTGAACCATTCAGACATTTGCTCACGAAACAAACAGTCTGAACCATTAAGTGCTGAATTATTCAGACATTTGATCCATTAGAAGTCTGATTAAGAGGCTGTCAAACAGCCCCTAAGCTTGCAACTAACTTTTGAAAGGTTGTTTGATAGGCTAATTATTAAAAGACTACTTTTTAATGGTTTATATTATCTGAATGGTTAAGAGGTAACCTTACTTCTTAATCATTCAGAAACTATCAAGCATTAAGAAGTAATCTTATAATAACCATTAAGATGCTATCAAACTACCTATTAATGTTTGGACTAAATTTACAATCTTTAAAATTTGAGAATCAAACTTACAACATGATCAAATTTACATGGATCATTTTTGCAATTTTGTCTCTAAAGTACAAATGATAATCGAGTTGTTCAAAGTTCAAATTACCTTAATAACTAAAAAGAAAACAATTAAATTGCCAACTACGGTTCAAAATATGGTAAACCAAACACACTGGGTTGGGTCGGTCGGAGGGGTCATACTGTTTGGTTTGTGCAGTTTCAACTGGTTTTCTAAATTTAAAATCGTTGGTTTGTATTTATTTTGTTGAAAGTGAATACGGAATGAACACTATTTCAACAACAAATTGCAACAATTGAAGAATGAAATTGAATCAAGAATAAAAAAACAAAAGATCTAAGCTTCGATAATGAACAAGAGAATTACAAAGAGAAAATCCCCAAAACTCAGTCAAGTAACCACCAATTAACAGAATGCTTAATAGCTTAACAACCAACAAACATTACAATTGTACACAAACAGCCCTTCAGCTAAGAAAGTTGACAGAAAAGACCCTGTACTATTACAACCTGCTCAAACTAACATTGAATACTATATCTTCACAATTTTTCTCTAAAACGTTAAAAATAGTTTATAAATATTCATATGCATAAGTAATAACTGCATATTCTAAAAACAAAAAAGAAAAAATAGTAAACCGTCGGTTGGTACATGCTAGTTTCAAGTTATAAATCGTAATCGAATCATGTATATTTTACCCCATCCAAACTCGCCGATTTCAGGTGGGGTGTTTCAGTTCAGTTTCAGTGATTTATGAACTCCTTAATCAAAACAAAGATAGTAGTTTGTGGATGATAATCCATATAAAAATAACTTACCCATCAGAAATGATTAAACAAAATATGAAACTGAAAAATAACATTACATGTTAAACTGAAATACAGTAAATGTTTAAGTTTTAGAAACTAGTAACAGTAGACCAAATCACTTACGAATAATACAATTATACAAACAAATGCCAGTGACCCAACTTTTTTTAACATACTATTATTATTGTTTAAAAATAGAGAAAAATAGTAACAAATATGATGCAAAAATCCTATCCAACCACAATTGAAGGCTAGAATACCCGTCTCAAGTCGAAGTTTAGTTCAGTTCTTGATTATCAATCTTAAACAAATTTCAGTTCAGTTAATCAGGTCTCAACTTGGTCCAATGATCCCGAAACAGAAAACATATGTTTTTTTCAAACTTGAAACGACATCGCTTTAGGTTTATATTTTTCGGATTAAGATGCTTCAAAGTAGGTTTTCATTTCACGGTGTCCCTTTGAAACAGAACTAGTCAATATAAATGGTCTTATAGTCCTTTCTGAGCATATGCAGCCACTAAATGAGCGGTTAAAAGGTCATTTACTATGTGAACAGTGAAAGTATGTTACTATGTGAACATTTATGCATCCATGCTATATTGCTATTCAATACTCCTTATAATATCTCAAAATTTTCTTACCTTTTTAAGATCAGGCAGTAAATTTTGTTACCTTGACGGTTGGATCTCATATCCAGCAGTCTGGTGTTCCTCTTTTACATCAAAGTTCCACGCCCTGTGTCGGTCCAAGTTGCTTCCTGCCAACCAAGAACATGAAAACGAAATAATTAAATCCCATATAGACACACAATAGATCTGAGTAAGCCAGGCAAAACATGTGGTTCAGGTCCCATCGGCTAACTGGTCAAACTCAAATCAGGGTCAAAACAGATTGTTTTATACTTGTCAAAACAGGTCCTGACCAAAATGAACTCGGATTGAAACCAGGTCGTTTTGAAAAAAAAAAAAAAAGTATCTCACTAGCTATATATGTTTTATGGGGGCTAGCGGTGACAAAAGGTGACTGTGAAAGTGGCGGCGTGTCAGCGGCAACCAGTGGGGGACAGCAACGACGTGGGAGCAGGCAGTGGTGACGGTGGTTGAGTCCACGGTGACAGGTAAATGGTGGCAGCAAATTAATGGCAGTTGGTGGTGTTGACCCATTTGGGCCCATTTTAAATTATCATTTACAAGTTTCGTAGGATTTGCCCACTTGGACATGTTATAAGTTAACAAGTTTCATTGGAGTGACCCCTATATACATATTTTATAATTTTATAATAATAGTGACCCAGATCAATCAATTTAGCAAACAAAATTACCCAATCAATCCAGTTTTGAAGAATGCATCATGATTGCCGGGTGTAGGTGTGAGCAAACAAGTCAAAGAGGCCACAATAAGTAGACCTACCTCTTGGGGATGAACTTATCCTCCATTAATGTCTTTTCTAACCTTTACTCAAAAGGTGTGGCATGCCAAGAAACCTTCTGGTCCTATAAAGATAAATAGTTACAATTTATAATCCTCGTTTCATTAGTCATAAAGTCAACCAACTAAAGATTGGATTAAGAGAATTAACAAACTTAACCTCACTATACTTATTAGTTGTATTAGGGATTCCATTACCATCCCCCCATTCAGGTGTAAAAGGAGTGTCATCAGCATTCCAGTAAGCAGTAACAACCCCGGGTATAGGCCTATCCCCTGGAGTTTGACCATGGCAAATGGAAACCAAACTTTGGTCAGTGCAGACTTCATAGTTTGACTTAGGGGGTAGCCATGGTGACAAAGTGGGACCCACACTTAAACCCATTTCAGTTGCACTTGCTTGTAATTTCACTTGTGATTGGGGGCTTTCTTTGTCAGCCTGCTCAATGTATTCTTCTTCTATTGGTGTATCTAACTGAAAAAGTTTTTGAGTGTTCATCCCTGAGTACATATACTGAAATCTGATCCTTGGATTATTCCTATAGGCTAATTTGAGAGGGGTTGGGTTAGGTGATGGTTTTGAAATGAAGTGATTGAATGGTAACTCTGATGGCATCAAAGGTTCTTTAGTAATTTTAGGTGACAAGTTTTTTTGATGAAAATGAACATGAATCATGCTGGCTTTCAAAGCGAACAGATTTGTTATTGCATTGTGTGCTTGCAGCAGGTTCAATCCCACAGACTTCAGATGAGCTGCTAGAGACGCCATCTATGTTTTTTAAACTGAGATATGGAACATAAGGTTTTTAAGCTACTGTTAATTATATGAGAAGACCAAAATCGGTATAAAAGTTAAAAACCAACTTTTGAGCATTTGTTGGAGTATGAATTACCTGATTGACAAATCTGTTGAAAAATCTATATAATTCTCCCATTTCTCAAAAAGTTTGATTGGAGACCGCAAGTGATCAGGTTGCTTCTCAAATGCTTTTCCAATAGCAGCGTTTGGAAGCCATGAATGAAATGCTGATTCTGGATTGCCGTTATGAGGGTTTGCATCTTTTGATTTCTCAGTTTTCCGGATTTCAACCGGAGTTTGGGGTAAAGTGCCACAAGCCTTATGAGAATTTTTCCTGTAAAATTATACATATAACTGTTTTGAAAAATATGAAAATTAGATTTAAAAGCCATGACAAAAAAATTCATATAAGCAACTCAGATTCAACATCTGTGCATACTACTAGGAGAGTTGGAGTAAAGACATAAATCTTGTTTAAAGTTAATATCAGACCTTTAAGAAAAATTATTCATACATTGAGGTGTCTTTTGAAGTCAATATTTAACTTGCGTCTATAGGATTTTCGTTACTTTTAAATTTTAATCTTTCAGAGATCATAAACACTACAAAGATAAATAATTAAATTGTGCTATTACGGTGGTTAATCTTGCATCATGTAACATCAATAAAAAAACATTAATGAAATTGTTACCTCAGCCCTGAGTTCATCATCCAAGACTGGAGATCCTGTGACACCACATATCTCATCCTCGCATTCTGAGAAATCCCTATCTTCCACTGAATAACATACACACAATCAACACAAAATTCAGCAAGGAAAGTAGGAAACACACATATCTTCAACACATAATGCATTTACTTTCAAAAACTCATCTACAACGCAATAATTAAATCACAAAACTACATCAGAAAGATAAACCAAAAGCATAGTATCAATTCTACTAACAATAGCCTACTCCACTACGATATGATTATATGAACAATTAGATCTAACTTCATACTACTTTAAATAAAGCATCCGATGACATATAGAAAACCTACTTCAAAACTACCGATAATATGAACGATTAGGTTGTTCAGTGATCAACTACCTAACAGTGGGTTATGGTATGTATAATTCCATGACTTATTATTAAAGATCAATCCCTTTATATAGGGAAGACGAACAACCGAATCCCCACTAATGGTAGAGATTATTGATAAGTAGATAATTACAAATCATAACTAACTAATATTCGAATCTCTAAAGCTTATCGCTAATACTACCTTCAGAAGCTAGTACAGACCACACGCAATCGCTAGCTCGATAATCAACACGTTCCTAAACACCAAAAACAAAACCAAAACTCAAAAACAACAGCATGCTTCCGAAATGCTAATCTACTACATTGATTTCAAACCCTAACCTTGGAGATTGCAGTGATCGGTTGATGATGATCATCTCTGATTCTGAAACAGCACATAGTTCTGCGAATGAATTCTGCAAATTCACAAGAAAACAGTGAGACTAACATGTAGAATTGATTGGTGATGCAAATGAAGAACCCTAGGTAGAGATTTGTGTTGATTGAGTGAACGTTGGGTGTAAATGTATTTGGAGATTTGAAAGGGGGTAACCGACCAATAACGAGGGAACGAGCGATTTTAGTCATGTCCACAATTTCGTTTTTTCGTGGGTGCTTTGGTCGCTTTTCTTATAACCTACTTGTTTTTATAACATATTTTTGACTTGTTAGTAAAATTATTTGACAAAATAATGTAGCGTTTGGTATGAAAAAATATAATAAAATTTAATAGAATTGGAATTTAAATTTCATGGGCTATTACGTTTGGTGGTAGGAATTCGTTGGAATTGAAACTTGAATTTCATTCTTAACGTGTTTGTTTTCGAAAGATATTGAAGTTGGAATTGAAATTAATTCCCTCATATTCCTTCAAATTATGGATTTCAAAATCCTTCTAAAGTTTGAGGTATTTTAAATCCAACCGACCCCCGCCTCGCCACCGACCGTCACCTACCACCCTATCCCACCGCCAACTGACAATACTGACGACCCATGTTGACTGCCACCAACCCCGACCGCCTACAAACGTCCGTCTCCACCAATTGCGCCCGTGGCCGACTACGTTGCCAACCCGCGTTGGTTTTGGGCGCCCTTTGTTGATGGTGGCTCCAGGCATGATCGGTTGGTGGTGTCGGTAGGGTACGACCGGTTTTCGGCTTCAGGCGTGATTGGTTGGTGATGGCGGTGGGGTACGACCGGTTTTCGGTAACGGGCGTAGTTGGCGGTCGCGATCGATTGTCAGCGGTGATTGTGGCGGCGGTCAATGGTATATAGCGGCGATGATCGGTGGTTATGGAGGTGGTGACGGTTTGCAATGGGTGATAAATTTTAATTTTTTTATAAGTGTGTTGTCACTAAAAATGGATTTGGAATTAAAATTTTCTTTATAAATTATAGTTTCTTTGAATTCCAAATCCTTAAAAATATTAAATTACAAATACAATTCATTCTAATTCAATTCAAATTCCAATTCTAACAAATTACACAAACCAAACGTCCCCTAAAAGTATATTTCAAATTCACTTTTCATACAGGATAAAACAAAGGTTTCAAAAAGTAAGGAGATAATTACTTATTAACTTTTAAAAACTTCTTTTAGTCTAATTTTCTATAGTAAATTACAAATTTTATCTTTTAAGTATGTTTGAAATTATAGATCTTGCCCTTAAACTTTCATAATTACACTGAGCATCATTTATTTGAAAATTTATCACGCTTTATGTCCTTTCAACTAACAAAAGTTAAATTTTTCTGTTAGTTTTGTGTAAATGACCATTTTGTCCTTATTGCTTAAAGGACGAAATCTGTACTTTTTTACTACTCTTTTTTATCTTTATGTTTTCAATTTATTTATTTTTTTAATACACTTTTTTATTTTGTAATCTTAAATATTATTACTTAATTATTATTTTTGATATTTTTATAAAATATACTTTTATTAATGGTTTTTTTAATTTAATATATATATAAATTTTTATTTATAAAATTATTTATCTACTTTTCTAATTGTACGAATACAAATTAGAGGGTTAAAATAAAAAAAATTTCATGTTATATAATTTAGACTAGTAATCGGTATTATTTCACTGTTGTTTTTTTATTACCATTTTGGTTTTAAAAAAAATTAAAAATAGTTTGGCTTAGGGTATAAATATTTTAATACCATTTTGGTATAAAATTTTTAACTGTGCTAAATAGTTTGACTTATGGTATAAAGATTTTAATATCATTTTCGTAAAAAACTGTGATAAATAGTTTGGGTTATGGTTTATATTAAAAACCTATTACATTTAATAAAATTTATTTGTTTTCATTTCTTTGATTAGAATTATTACTTTTATCATTTTAAAATTATTTTAATTGTTTTATTTTATATACTTACTTTTTATTTACTCTTTTGTCATTTATTTGTAATTGACTTATGTTTTTACTCCTTCAAAGATTGTTGATTATTTTTGCAAACACTATTTAACTTTTTTTTAGAAACTTCATGTAGTCTCTTTTAATTTTTACAACCAAAACATTTTTTTATTATTTGTTTTAAATATCTGCGATCAATATTATGATCAATTTCTTTTATTTATCTGTTGAAAATTTTTGTTCGGTCTTTCACACGATTGAAGTATTTTTATTTCCATAGATTAAGTTTTGGATGCTAATTTTATTCAACAATCGTTAGTTTGGAGTTATGATTTTGTGATATTAGCTTTAAGTATGCTATCATTTTAACTAAAAATAAAATCTAAATGATTCATTTTTAATTCACACAAACTAAGAATTAAATATACTAAAAGTAAAAATTACACTAAAAAATCAAATAACACAAACAAAGAATTAAACGGATGATTGTAGATGTTAATTTCTTGGTAAATTAAGGGCTCTAATTAGCATCTTTATGTGTCGAGTCATCTTAATGGAACAAAATGAGTACTATAAACGTGATTAAAAAATATGATCACATCGATATGTCATTTAGGGTTTTAAAAAAATTAAAGATGAATGAGATGAATAATACATTATGATGGATTCTTTTAGATATAGCGGTTAGAAAGCTATATGTTTAAAAAATGACTTTATATTAAATAAAAACTATTTAATTAGAGTTAAAATAGTTTAATAAATATTAGTGGAATTTTATGTGTTACATAATATATATATATATATATATATATATATATATATATAAATAAAAATAGATAAATTAAATAATATATATTATATAAAATAAATAAGCTAAATAATCAATTAATAAAAATATTAAAAGAAAAAAAGGAATAGAATTGAAGAATAAAAAAAGAAACTTTAACACTTACAATAATAGTCCCTTATGAATAAAATGACAATAATACCCTTGACTTAACAGAATTATTTAACCTCAGTTAGTAAAAAGAACGTATTACGTAAAAACTTTTTATAAAAAAAGACATTGAGTGAAAGTCATTTTTCGAAAGGACCCATTCCATAATTTTCACCAAACATAAAGGATGAAATTTGTAATTTAGTCAATTTTCTATTATACCCCTCTATACCTCTTATTAACTCCTCTTATTTTTTGAAGTATGTTGTTTTTTTTTTTGTCATTTTACAAATTTTTAGTTTATTAGCAAATCCATACATTTTTTGAGGAACTCCTTTTAAGAAGTTATAAGTTAATAAGTCATTTTCAATCAAAATAATCAATGCCAAACATGGGCTTCGTTTTGTTTTAGACTTAAATAATAGTTTTAGGCACAAATCGGTTGTTTAACCTAATCAGTTATTTGTCCATTTGGTTAAAACCGGTTTATTGTAAAGATTGGTTTGGTTATTAACCGGTTTAAGAAGTTACTAAAACCTATGTGGTGCAATTGGTGCAGTTACTAACAGGTTTTTAATTGTTTAAAAATTATTGGTCAAATTTTGAGTGATTACAAAAGTTGGTTAAAAAGCGGTTAAGTGGTTCGATCTTAAGTAGGTTAAAGAAACTAGTTAAGAATATATTATATCATGAGTACGTAGAAGATGCCACTTAACTTGTTTACACTCTCAAATACATCATCATGATTTTAGTTTTAAAAACCTTACAAATTAGTACGTGTCAAAACTAGCAAGTTTATATAACTATGTGTTTCATAATTCATAGGACGACTACCGGTGTAAATATGCCATGTTTGTTGAAATATATAATCAATCCAAACTATGTTGTCAGCAATATCCATTTTTAAACAACCCAAAAAGTTATATATTAATTTGATAATCTCAAGTCAAAAGTTATATGAAATATATAAAGTGATACGTATCTCTATCTATTATATTCGACTATCTAAAAAGATATATAAAAGATGTTTGGGTCAAAAAAGGCAACTACTTTGTATTTGGTTCATCATTCTTGAGTTCTATTACTTATAGGTGGTTGGATGATACATGCATTGGAAGTTTGTATCAATGCATTTTATGTATTAGGGTTAATACTTAAGACACCTTTTTTATATTTTCAAAATCGTTCGGTTTAATTTTAGGGTATTAATTTTTTGAAGTTGATTAGTACTATGGTAGTATGGTACAATAAGATCTATGTAAAATGTGTGATTTTCAAGAGTTTATGATGAAAAATAAAAACAGTATTCAAATAAGCGACTTTTGCTAGAGGGAACCATCAATTGAAACTTAAAAGTTAAAAGATACTTAACTTTGAGACCTTTTTCATGACATAATATAGGTTAAGAGTAACCGTTATAATCATTAAAATAAAATAAATGATATAAATTATAAGTAAAATTAAATACAAATTAAAAGTTATGATTCTAAATCAATTAATTAATTAACTTAGATGTTGAAAATATGGATTCGAAATGTGTAACAACGTATGGACAAGCCGCCAAAAATTCATGTCATTTCAAAACCATATAATTCATTTACTATAAGATTTTCTTAGAACGATAAACACATCATGTATTAAGTATAAGGCTTGAACTCTCAATCTTATAAAAATATATACAATTAAATACACATAAAGATATCATTAAGCTACAGATCTTTTAGTTTCTTCTGGATGATGTCAATTTGTTGGTAATCATAAAAAATAAATAAACTAGACACAAAGTGGGGGAATTCTATCATATAATGGTTGAGTTATTGGTTAAGAACCATGCTATTATAGACTTTCTACAATAATCACAAACCACCATAGTTTTTTTAATGCAAGTTTCTTAGGGGTTGTTTGACAACTTCTGAATGATTAAGTGCTAAACCAATAAGAGGTCTGAACCATTAAGTGTTGAACCATTAAGAGGTCTGAACCATTAAGAGCTAGTATATCGTTTAATTATTCAAATGCAAATGTCTGACCAATTCAGATAAGAGGTCTTAACCATTCAGCATTAGACCTTTTAACCATTCAACACTAGTATAATACTTAACCATTCAGAGACAAATGTCTGAACCATTCAGACATTTGTTCGTGAAACAAACAGCCTGAACCATTAAGTGCTGAACCATTCAGACATCTAAACTATTAAGAAGCTGTCAAACAACCCCTTACTAAACTAGCAAGATGCTAACCATTAATTACGGTAGTGTCTGTTTAAATGACCCTAATCTTGTGTTTTCTTACTTCAACCTAAACTTATTTCATGGATCAAATGAGACTTAAACCCAATGTCATTTAAATAAAGGATATACATTTTTGTCACCTGATAAATACTAGTAACTATGTTAGTCATGCTACCTAACTAAAACCATTGTACACCTTCTACTTAGGATATATACGCTAATATAAGCGTTTGTTTTCTTTTTGTTTCATATTAGGAATTAGGTTATCGGGGACAATCCAATCCTTCTCCAACTCGCATTATCAATTTTTAATATCTGTATCTACATCTTGTAGGGTTTTTACACTCGACATCTTGGATAAAATAGAACTGTAGAAGTATCTTACCACTAGAAGGATTGAGAGCACGTGCATAACACTAGTGACGGATCTTGAAGACTCGTATACAACTAAAACGGGTAACTCGCTACATAAGTTTCGATCTAAACAAATTAGTGATAATTATGTAAGTAAGTATTAACAAGTAAAAAAATCCATTGATATTTTGTTTATTAATCTTAAAACGGTTAACTCACGTAACCTTTAAACTTATTTCTACATCTACACCAATGTTTATCATGAGATTAAAATCCTTAATCACTTGAAGAAGAACAACACCTCTATAACACAATCATATAAAAGATATTAATAACTATAAAGAATCAAAACCAATGTCGGTCTATTAAATATACATAAAAACGGTTATATTGAAACCTTCAATTGCGAACGGCTAACTTTATAAAAACACATCATGTAAAACGATGATATTAAATATAATTTTGAATAATATCAAACGATTAGTTTGGGGCCTATAGCGTGCGACTATGGTTTATTACTTATTTAATTTTCCATTTTAAATTAGCAACTCTTAATACCTTTTTAATGAAAAAATCACTTTAACTTGTTCCAATGTTTGTGAATTTTATAAATAATAATTTTTAAAAAATAACCGACCTAAAATAAAACATACATGAATCTTGATTACCATAGTGATTATGTTTTTCATATTTAACTTTAAGCAAGAGGTAATAATGAAAAAATATTCACTAAATAATCTAAGTGTATACATCAAAATTGCAGCTTAAAGAAATTCACTAAATTTAACTTTAACAAAAGTGCAGGTTAAAAAATGTTGATGGTTTTTAACTTTCGTGATCGACCAGGGTCCAGGTAGCGAAAAATAATTTAGGGACGAGTTTTGTGACGAGATAGTAGCAACAATTTTTAAGTCAAGATTCATTATTACCTTTTTTTTCAGTGAATTTGATGCCCAATATTTTGCTGATAGATTTTTTAAATAGAAAATTTTTAAAATGTCTTTTTGACCACATTTTTTTCTTAAAAGGTTTTTTTGGCAAAGTGATTCTCAAGAATGTATCCAGCGAACAAAGTCGCCTCCGACCATGAACAGTGTCGTCCGAATCCAAGATAAGCGGCTTGGATGAATACACGTGTCTAAATAGAGTTTTATGGACCTGTTTTTGTTCTTTCGAACGAACTTACGGTCGCCTGACTTTCGTCGTAACGACCCTGTTTATACACGTGACTTCATTTGAACCGCTCATCGTGGGTTCGAATGAACCTGTTTTACGGTCGGGACGCCAGTGTTGGGTGGGAACAATTTGAGGGATGAGCTAGTCAAATGGATGTTTTGAAAGAAAAGATTGGTTAAAGGGACATTTTGGGGATTTTCACTTTTTTAAACTATGATTCAACTATTTCTTTTAAATTCTTGTTAATAATAAACTATGATCCAACTATTTCTTTTAAATTCTTGTTAATAATCTGCAATGGGTATACTTTGCCACAATAACTGTAGCTAAACAGTTGAAATTACCTGTCAATAAGTAACGTTGTTTTCCATCATATATATTAGCGACCAACTTTTACCAGAACAAGATCCCGTTGGTTCGTCACAAATACCCTGGTGACTTCTTATGACGTAAACCGTGTCAAGTAACATTAATGTTATATCACCGTAGCGACCACCAACACCGGAAAAACTCATATTAAAAAAAATAAAAACGAAAAATTATAAAATCGAACGAAATGTAGACGTAAAAACGTTGAATCACACACGTGAAATATACAATATTAAAAACAAAGTTGATCTAAGACCTGTGCGTTGTGCCGGAACCGTTAAAGAGGAAAAATAAGCGTAAACGTTGAACCACGCGCACGTTGGTGTGTATTAACTCGTAAAACGAAAAATTATAAAATATGAAAAGTATATGAGACAAAGTTAAAAGTGAAAAAATATAGAGATTAAATTGTAAAAGATGTAAAAGTATTAGGGTTGAAAGAAAGTTTAAAAACAAAAAACCCAAAGGTACAACATATTAAACATAAGGTACAACACTTGATGCATAAAAAAGTTAGTAATTAGTATTATATACAATTTAAGGACGAGTTTTGAACACCCCCGTGTCGCAAATTAGTTACAAAGGTTTGTGCGCGGTCTCCAGTAGGTCTTTTTTTAATCATTTAAAAAACAAGCGTACTCGTAAAGTTACATTATAATCAAAATTTTGAGTTACAGAGTCGTCATGCTAATTTTCTTTGTATCGTTTCAATTTTATTGCAGGTTCCCTAAACTTAAAAAAATTGTAAGTTAAACTTTAAAGAACTACTTAAACAAATCCCAGATTCTTTAAGTTAAGCAGTCTAGTCAATAACCTCGATAGCAAATATATACAATTTACGTCAACCATCTTTGCTTCTTTGAACATCCTACTCTAATTAATCATCCAAAACAAGTTGACCAATTCTTGTATACAACTATAAAAACACATGGTGTTGCATACACCAAACCGCGCTTTTCGGATACACAAACGTGCAGATATCTCACGTTCTTGTGACCATGGGCGCGGTTGATCCACCACATTCGTCAGTATCTGTCGAGATGCAAGCATCAGAGCCCGAGTACAAGGGTAGCACCAGCACGGGGGGTGTCAAGAACCATGTGGTGGTTGATGTGGTGTTGAGGGTCGCGTTGTTTGCAACGGCCTTGGTCGCTATTATTGTTATGGTCACTTCTAAACAAACAGAACTAGTACCCGTCGCCCCAGGTGTCGCCATAAACATGGTTGCAAAATTTAACCAGTCCCCAGCTTTCATGTGAGTAATTAATATCAATTTTAACCAATGGATCCTTAGCCCAAACGCACTTGTATATATTGTTTTAACTGTTATACAATCATACGGAAAATGATTATATAATTGTATATATACGCATAATCATCTCTCTTTTCTCGTCCCACTATAACCTGTTAGCACTATGTATAAGTGTTTATAATGTTTCAAGTAATTAACTCAAAGTATATCCATCACAAACATTGTGGGCTAATTTTGCGACTGCTTTTTTTTTTTACAAAACTAAGCGATTGATTTATTGTGGTCGCAAAATTCCGTCACTAATACTCGATTATGTAGTAATGCAACTAAGAGGGCAAATGGCTTGGGTAATATTGTTCGGTATGATGCAGATACTACATCGCAGCACTATCCGTTGCTTGCTTATACAGCATAATCACTGGTGCGTTATCGGTCTTAGCTCTAGTGAAAATGAAACAAGGGCCGACGAAGCTAACGTTTCACTTTGCGATACTTGATGTCGTAAGTTCTTGAAATTTTTAAAAAAATAGCGACGAACAAATTTCGTCGCTAAAACTCATAGCTAGCGACGAATTTGTGGTAGTTGTTATAACTTGTAAGCAATGAACTAATTTGTAATATTGGGTATGGTACAGTTGCTGTTAAGTATCTTGGCGTCGGCAACAGGTGCAGCTGGAGCGGTAGGTTACATCGGATACAAAGGAAACTCGCATTCGCGATGGACCGAGGTTTGCAACGTGTTTGGTTCCTTCTGTGGTCATATCGCGGGGTCGCTAACAGTGTCGCTATTACCCTCCATAGCCCTTGTACTACTCGTTTGGCTTTCGCTTTTCGTGTTTTCGAAGAAGGTCACAATGAATTAGTCGTTGAAGTGGTCTGTTATATATCTAGTTTGAAGGTGTAAATGTTGTTGTGTGTGACACTTTGTTTTTGTGACGTTTGTTACTAATAAGATTAAATAAGAATAACGATCGATTAGTGATATTTATGTCACCGAAAAACTAGATTTACAAACGTACTCTTTAAATTTTCATTGCTAACAGTTATACCGACGGATTTTACTAGCACATCAAAGGCGTCACAATACTGAAAAATAATTATTGTGACAGTAAAACTGTCGCGATAGATCGTTAAAGGCAAATTACAATATTCGATATGATCTTATATTCGATTGCTAATTTTGCAACAATATATTCCATTGGTATTTTGCAAATGACAAACCACACTGTTTTTTATAAATGCATATAAATATGAAAATTAGAATATTTAAAAAGTGAAAACCAAACACAGGTAGCAATAAATTTTTGGCAGATTATATAAATTAAAATATAATTAACAGGACTAATATATGCTCATCCTAATTGTTAAAATTATGTTTCACTTGAATAAAATACAAAAATGTATAGAGGCGTTGAAATTAGAAAATATTTAGTCAACTAGTGCTTGTTTGATTGCATCTTCCTTTACAACTATGCTTGGTTGGTTAATGAATAATTTAAATTATTTTTTTTTACTACAAACTCGATCAACATTATGTTTGATTGGGCTAACAAGAGATTATAATTAAAATTTTCTACTACAATCATGTATTTCAAACTTTCCTTTGCTAATCACTAGTGTGAAGGTATTATGATTAGAATAAAGCCTTCACTACTAAAAGAAGAAATTAAATGAAATGCGACAAACATTTTTGTCGCAAATCTGTCGCAACAGGTGTTTTGCGACAAGGTAGAGTTTTTATTGTTGCAAAAATCCTAGGGCTGACAGTTTCTGACACGAACCTGTTAACACGACACGTCATGATACGAAGTTAACATGTTTCGTGTCATTAACAGGTCGACACGTTAAAGACACGATAAAAATCATGTCTTAACAGATCAAACACTTGTTAACCTGTTAACGCACATGTTAAGACCTGTTTATATTTTTAGCTTCTTAAATAATTAATATATATATATATATATATATATATATATATATATATATATATATATATATATATATATATATATATATATATATATATATATATGTCATTTTTTCATGTTTAATATAAAATTCTTATCCCTTGCCCAACCGCTTCAATTGTATACGACTATCACAGTACCACCGACCGAGTCTCCGGCCTCCGCCTGAGCTCTCTTCATACTCCGTGTATTTCCTCTTTAACCTATGTTATCGGTCAAAATAAACTTTTTTATTGACTTTTGTTTCAAATATGTCAAGATTATCATGCTAAAGATTATGGTAATTCAGGATTTTGATAGACTTCACTCAATTTTTGTTTCACTAAACGTGTGATTTTTATCGTGTCTTTTAACATGTCTTATCGTGTAACTTGTTTCGCGCTCTAAACAGGTTCGTGTTCGGTCAGGAAAAAATGACACGACTAGTTATCGTGTCGTGTTCGTGTCTTATCGTGTTCGCGTCTTATCGTGTCGTGTCTGATTTGTCATGCCAGCCCTAAAAAATCCTTGTTGAAAATTATTTGTGACAACCTTTTGAATTCTGACGGACCTTCACTACAGGTTTGCAACACCGTTTTGCGACAAGGTATCGACAACCTTGTGACAAATTTTAATTATTATTTTAATCTTTTATTAAAAGCAACAACTTTGCGACAGACCAATTATATCACTAATTATTTTCTATTTTTGCAATAAATTTGTTTATATATGTTACAATAATGCCATTGTCACAAAAAATAGTTGCAAAAACCAGAGTTTTCTAATAATGTAAAAACCGAGTTGAAACATAGTTTCATCATATTTTGGGTAGCCACAAAATAACCTTCCATTGGGACCTCTAGAGCTTTTTCACAATCACGAAGTATGTACTTTGATGAGGTTACGGTGCTTTCAACTTTGGCTTGGACGAGAAATTGAAGACCGCTTGAAAAGCGCTCTCTCAATCCGAACTCATGTGACAAATCGAGTGGAAAAATTAATTTACGATTCATTGTGTTGAAAAAAAGTTATATGAAAATAAGTTATAGAGTAGAAGATATGACAGAGTATAGATTCATATTTTGGTGCAAAAATGGAATATAAATGAGCTATATATTCTTTACTTAACTTGTTTTATAATGATTAACGGTCCATTGAACATTTCACAATGTTCAAAATATTAAAATGTGCTCGGGTTGTGGTAGCCGAAATCCCTACCCGAGTTGGGAAATCAAAATACAGGCGGCGGTGTTGTCGATCAATTCAAGATATACTCAAGAGGTCTTGTCGAGAGGGCCTCGAATACCCTAAAAGAATAACTAAAAAGCTCAGTATTTTCCTCTTCGTCACAAAATCATATGCTTCTTCTCCGTCCACCGGATAAAAAGATAAAATCAAATTTATATAAATTAACTAGCTTTAAACCGGTGTATTACATGTGTTGAATAAAAAATATTAAATAGAATGTAAATTTATTAATTATAAATCGATATTGTATAATAAGATATGATTAAAATGTATCTTATACTAAATAAAATAAATATTTTATTTCAAAACAAACGTTTTAACATGTCATACTTAAAAACTTATTATAACTCTCAATTTTAATTATTTTTGTTTATAAAAAAATTTACTTTTAAAAAACACCAATCATAAAATATTTTATATTTTTAAAAAGGTTTTATGTTCTATTTTTTTTAATTTTATGAAAAATTCTTTCCTTAGAGATAATATTAGTAAAAAGATCTTTTTTTTAATTTATTAGAAAACATTTTTAATTTAAAAAAATTAAATAATATTATTAGTAATTAATATGATTATTAAATAAGAGAGAGAAACGGAAAAAAATTGGTAAGAAAGAATATAATGATGACATGTGTTTCTTGTAGATACTTTTTTATTAGAGTAAAAAGATTGTGATATATGATTCCAAATATATCAGATAAATATGTGAGTCGCCGTTAAAAATAAATAAACCGAAACATAGTATTAAATAATAAACGTTTTGAACGGTATGCAAGTGACATGGCGCGGAGTAATAGCTATAGCTATGGTGACACAACAAACGTTAACCATGAAATACCCGCCGGCGACCATCGTCTCTCTCCACATCCCTACATTTTCTTCATCTTTTTCTCTCTCAAAATCAACCCTAGGGTTTAGTTCATTCATCTTCTCATTCATCTTTTGGAAATTCCTCCAAGCTTTCGTCATTTTCAATAACAATCACCTTCTCTAGCCATCGACAAAGCGCTCGTGGAGAATTTTCGGAGTTGAATGAAGAAATCTGTTTTTGTTCGATTCGATTCGATTCGATTCGACGTGTGCGGTGATTTGATTTGATTTGATTTGATTTGATCTGATCCGGTGGTTGAAGCGACAATCAGGTGAAATTCGTGTCTGTGAATGACAGTTTGTATGAAACGAAAGTACGAAACCGATACGATTTGGTACGTCGGAGGGAATCGCTTTATAGAGATTTGTTATTTGTGTGATTGTTCATGCGTGAGTTAGGTTAATTTGAATTGAAGAATAACTGTGTGTATGAAACGGCGATACAGTTTGTTAATTTGGCTGGAGGAATTTTGTTCTAGAGGATTGTTATTTGCGTGATTGTTCATGCGTGATTTAGAGCTTGATCAGGAGGAAAGAATAAAGAGCGTTGACGATATTCAACGTATGTTGTGTTTTTTCCCCGTGATTTGATCTGATCGGGTGATTGAAGCGGCAAGCAGGTGAAATTAACTGTTTGTATGAAACGGAATTGGTACAATTTGGTTGGAGGGAATTTATTTTTAGAGGATTGTTGTTTGTGTGATTGTTCATGTGTGGTTTAGGTTAGATGGTGAATTTGAAGTGACAATTAGGTGAAATTCGTATTCAGGTCTGCAAATTACGGTTTGTATGAAACTGAATCGATAGAATTTGGTCGGAGGGAGTTGTTTTCTGGAGGATTGTTATTTGTGTGATTGTTCATGCGTGATTTAGAGCTTGATTAAGAAGAAAGAATAAAGTACATTGACGATATTGTATGTTTGTGGCTGGTCCCCTGCTTTAAGTTTGGTAGAAATTCCAGTTAGTGGGACCTAGGGTTAGAGGTTATTGATTCGTTGATTTTTTTTAGTAAGAGTTAAAACTGCTCTATCTACGAGCTTGAATTCAAGGAATTAAGCTATTGTATCAATAACGTTGGTTAAAACATTATAGTTCGTTGAATCGGGGCTGTAGATTACTGTTTTATGGATTCAGCTGGAAAGTCTAGGAATAGAGATAGTAGTATGGGATCTGATGGGATTCCTGAAAATGGTGGAGCAGTTGGTCGTAAAAACTTTGATCAGGTTGACGATGATGATTCACCATATGCTGTTCATAGACCTATGGATGAGAATAAAGATTCAGATGCTTCAAGGGGCTGGGATGATATCTCCGTCTACAATGCCAAGAAGGTAACCTTGATCACAATTATATTGTGTGCTGTCTTGTGCATGATGCACTTGAACATACGCAACAACAATCATTTCGATTTTTTGTTTTGAGATCCTAATGTCCCTTTATTGTTTTAGCTGAGCTTATCTATATATCTAATGTTGCGATATTTGTGGTTGTACTAATAACTCAGAAGAATTATGCTTGGTTTCAAGCCCCGGATGGAAATTGGGAACTGGCGAAGATTATATCTGTAACAGGGACTGAATCACTCATTGCATTTTCTGAAACAAAAGTAAGCTAAATCATATAGGTCTTATATAATTGATTTTGTATGGAAGTTCAAGCAATGATTTTTTGATGTTTGACTTTTAATGTAGGTAGTAAAGGTGCAATCTGATTGCCTGTTACCAGCAAATCCGGAAATCCTTGATGGGATAGATGATCTCATTCAATTAAGTTACTTGAGCGAACCCTCAGTCTTGTACAATCTACAATATAGATATGATCGAGACATGATCTATGTAATAATCTTTAACTGTCTAATGATTAACATTAAAGCTGGGATCTCGAAACTTGTATTACTGTTTTGCTAACATATTTCTTGGTGTTCTAGTCAAAAGCAGGACCTGTGTTAGTTGCCATCAATCCGTTTAAGACGATTCCATTGTATGGGGATGACTACATTCAAGCATATAAGAGGAGAAAGATCGATAGCCCTCATGTATATGCCATTGCTGATACTGCTATCCGGGAAATGATTAGAGGTTGTTTGGATTTTCCTGTGAAGTTCTATTATTGGATTTTAAGTTTTGTGTTTTATTCATGCTTGTCTCTCTCTTTAATTGTATTTTTTGCCGTTTTGTAGATGAAGTAAACCAATCTATTGTGATAAGGTGAGTTCAACTATCCTAATTGAATAGTTTTCTCTTTTGTTTCCACTTTTTGTATTTATGTTATGTTATGCATCTAATTTGTACCTTTTTGTTTCTGTCTAGTGGCGAAAGTGGAGCTGGGAAAACTGAAACAGCAAAGATAGCAATGCAATATTTAGCTGCAGTTAGAGGCGGTACTGGAATAGAATATGAAATATTGAAAACTAATCCAATTCTGGAGGGCTTCGGGAATGCAAAAACATCAAGAAATGACAACTCAAGTCGTTTTGTAAGTATTCTATTTTTAAATATTTTTTATGTTTACAAATGTATGAAAAGAAGGATCTTTATAGGAGCATGAAGCTGTAATCTTTATAAAATTTGTATACGTTCTCATGATAAGTGCATATGTCAGGGAAAACTAATTGCAATCCACTTCAGTGAAATTGGAAGAATATCAGGTGCCAGCATCCAAACATGTATGATGCCACATTTCTCTGATACCATCACAAGAAAATACCAAGTTTCTTTGCTAGTTTTTCTAAGATAGTACTGATTGCTTTTTGTGACTCTGTGATTTTTCCTTTGTTGCAGTTCTTCTTGAGAAGGTAAAGTTATGATCTTCTAGCTAGTTATCCTACATCTTTAATATTAGAATTTACAAGCCTCTTACCTGATCTGTTTATGATCAGTCAAGAGTTGTTCAGTGCACAGAAGGTGAAAGGTCATATCATTCATTTTATCAGCTTTGTGCAGGAGCTCCACCTTCTCTTAGAGGTAATAATATCATCTATTTAGAATTCAAATCTTTAATCCAGCGAATTCTCAAAGTCTACACATTGTTTTACAGGAGTCCGTAATTTTTGCAGTATTTATAATAAACACCATAAATTTTTTTATAAGATCTGTAAAATTTGAATATGAAAACTAGAAGTGAATTTGATCCATTTACTTAGAAATGTATCAATATAGATTGTATTTTATCTCTGAAGGGGCAACTTGGTAAATGTTAATGACCTGGCTAAAAATGATAAGGATTAAGGGTTGAATAGGTAAAAAGTTGGCCAAATGAATTTAAACAAGTACAGCTCCTAAATTGTCTTTTTATTTCAATATCATGATTTTTTATCATATTTTATACATCAATTGTTTATAAAGCTTAAAAATACACTAAAAACTTGAAATGTAGGACCAATCAGTCTGTTTTGGAAAATTCACTCGTTTTTTTCTTGAATCTTATTGACCCGATTCTTCTGATCCCTCTATTATGTGAAAACTAAAATATACATATGCGAAGGAAATTCAGTGCAATGTTCATAAGGTTTATGGATTATTTTTCTAAACTTGGCATTCCCTTTTCAGTTAGTTCTGTCACATACCTTCCTGTGTACTTTTTAACAGAGAAACTAAACTTGAAGAGTGTGCATGAGTACAAATATTTGCAGCAAAGCAATTGCTATACGATTCCTGGGGTAAATGATGCTGAAGAATTTGGTATTGTAGTGGTAATATATCCTTTCATCTCTATATGACCTAAATTTAATGATCAATGTGCCATTTCACTTTTATGTAATAGATCAGATGATTCCATTTTTTTCTTTATTCTTTTCTTTTTTTCAGGAAGCTCTGGATATTGTTCATGTTAGCAAAGAGGACCAAGAAAATGTTTTTTCAATGCTTGCAGCAGTGTTGTGGCTGGGAAATGTAACCTTTGCAAGTGTTGATGATAACAACCATGTGGAACCTGTGATTGATGAAGGTAATTTTAATTTCTAATTTGTAAGATCGAAAAAACTAGACAACCCATAACAACACTCTTTCATTCTCGTTACTTCTATTATGCAAAACTTTTGATTTTACATCAAGCAAATATTAGTCAATGGCATGATGATGCCATATATTCTTGACGTGTTAAATAAAATTTTGGTTTACAGCTCTTCTAACCGTTGCTAAGTTGCTTGGGTGTGAGGCTGAGCAACTACAGACGGCGTTATCCACTCGGAAAATGACTGTTAGTAATGAACATATAATTCAAAAGCTAACCCTAACTCAGGTAATATAATATTAGATACAGTAACCGTTTGATAATAAGAACAATCAATATTTTATCACTGAAAAATCTTCATGTTTCAGGCTATTGACTCAAGGGATGCATTGGCAAAATCAATATATTCCTGTTTGTTTGATTGGTTGGTAGAACAAATCAACAAATCACTTTCAGCAGGGAAACGTCAAAGTGGAAGATCTATCAGCATTCTTGATATTTATGGATTTGAATCATTCGATGTCAGTCCTACAATTCCTTGTTTCATCTTCATTTATTCTTTTATATACATATCCTTTTGTGTAATTAAAAGGGTATACTTTCCTTATTTTGACATTTCCAGGTAAATAGTTTAGAGCAATTCTGCATTAATTATGCAAATGAGAGATTGCAGCAACACTTTAATCATCATTTATTCAAGCTAGAACAGGAGGTAATCATGTTTAGATCACAAATATATGTTAGGTGTCAAATTATCAATTATTATATATGTAAGTGCTAACCATCTGCTGAAATCTGGTGTTGACCTTTTAGGAATATATCCAAGATGGTATTGACTGGGCAAAGGTTGACTTTGAGGACAACCAAGCTTGTCTCAGTCTTTTTGAGAAGGTTCTTAAGATTTCCTGTAATCCATCTCAGTTTTCACATGGAAATTTGGTTTTTGAATGTATTATATATGTTAGTTTATGTTGTGCACATTATCCAATGATTTTTGTTCTTCACAGAAACCATTGGGATTACTAACTCTATTAGATGAAGAAACCACTTTTCCAAATGGCACAGATATGTCATTTGCCAACAAGTTAAAGCAACACTTAAGTTCTAATCCATGTTTTAAAGGAGAACGAGGCAAAGCATTCACAGTTCGTCATTATGCTGGGGATGTATGCAATCTTTCTAACTTATCCTTTTGAGTGTTTGTGAGTGCTTTTCTTATATAGAAGCATTCACAGTTGGTGTTTGTTTGTGTGTGATTTTCATTTATACCTCTCAGGTTACATATGACACAACTGGGTTTTTGGAGAAAAATCGTGATTTATTGCATATGGTTTCCATTCAACTTCTGTCTTCTTGCAAATGCAAACTTCCTCAGATTTTTGCTTCAAATATGCTTTCTCTGTCCGAGAAACCTGCAACCGGTTCACTAAATAAATTAGGTGGAGTGGATTCCCAGAAGCTTAGTGTCATGTTAAAGTTTAAGGTACGTCCTCGAACTTTTCTAAACTTATACTCCATATGTTTTTAGAATTTGTGTGTGGTTACTTAAATCAGTTTACTTTTCAACGGGTCGACTCAAATTATGTTTTATATCTAACATGTCAACGGGTTGAAATTTGGAAGTCTTGAAATTTTTTAAAGGATAAGATCTTCTAAAGGACCTAAACCCTTTTACTATCCAAATAAACCCTTTCTAGTCATATTTGACGCACAATTGTTTTGTTTGGGTTTATCCAACCCAATCTGACCCATTTCAACTCGTTACTCAATCGCCCTTCCTGCCAATTTCGTCTACTGTAGCGTGTCAACTGAAAGTTGTGTTGTTTTTCATTGTATTAGGGCCAATTATTCCAATTAATGCAACGTTTGGGGAACACTACGTCACACTTCATACGTTGCATTAAGCCCAATAACTCACACTCGCCTGGAATTTACGACCAACAACTTGTACTCCAGCAGCTAAAATGTTGTGGTGTGTTAGAAGTTGTTCGAATATCAAGATCTGGATATCCTACAAGAATGACCCATCAAAAATTTGCAAGACGGTAAAAATCAAACTTTTTATGGTTTAGTTAGTTCTTCAATAACATCTAGTGCATTCTTTTAATCATTTATATATTTTTAATAATCCTGCATTAGGTATGGTTTTCTTCTTCTTGATCATATTGCATCACAAGATCCATTAAGTGCATCTGTTGCCATCCTTCAACAATTCGGTATTCTTCCCGAAATGTATCAAGTTGGCTACACAAAGTTGTTCTTTCGAACCGGACAGGTAGGCTAATATTCTGACAAAATAAAGTAGTATGATACATAATTAAATAACCGGTCCCACTCAAGCAGAGTGTTCGTGGGTTTCCATGAGTTCCCCGAACGGGTTCCCATGATTACGAAAAAACACAATTAAATGAATATTTCTGTCAATATATTCAGATTGGTAAGCTTGAGGATACACGAAACCGTACTCTGAATGGCATATTACGTGTTCAAAGCTGCTTTAGAGGTCACAAAGCTCGTCTTCTTCTCAGGGAAATGAAACGAAGAATTCACAATCTTCAATCATGTATGCCTTTTACTTTTATTCCAAAAAACTTAATTGGATTATATAATCAATAGATTAACTGCAATTTGGTAATTGCATTTTCTTACAGTTATTCGAGGCCAAAAAGATAGAAAGGAGTTTGCAGTCTTGCTACACAGACATAGATCAGCAGTGCGTATACAAAAGTGGATTAAGGCAAGGAATGTCAGGAAAGAGTTCAGAAAATTTTATGATGCAGTAGATGTAATACAAGCCGGTAATTTCTTTGTATCATTTTCTTTTACCCGTAAAAAATTATCTATTGCATTATATGAATATAAAAATATGTTATTACAACTAATAATCTACTGTTGTGCAAATTGCATTTAATATTATAAAAAACATGTTATTAGAAATAATCATCTGATATCGTGCAGAAAAAACAACTCAGAATGTTATATACATGTAAAATACATTATGGATCACTTTTAGCTTGGTTGACATATTTTCTAGGGGTTATAATCGTGTTAGGTTGGTGGGTTGAATTAATAAATCTGAACATACCTATATATTTATTTGTGTCAAAGACATCAACCCTAGACCGAACATACTTAAAATCGTGTAATCCATTTATCTAAACTAGTTAAATGGGTTGACGTTTTGTAAACGGGTCTATTTAATTAAACGACTAAATAGGTTAACAAGTCAATAAACACAACCTGTTTAATAAACGTGATAGACATGACAACTCAAACCAGATTATTTGTGTGCCGGTTTTTCCCCTATATTGTTTTCCTTTTAGCTAAATGCAATTATCCAACATCTTCATTCTGTTATGGCCTAAACTTCTAAATTATATTAGCAAATATAAAATTACACTCTCTGTTCAGTTAAATAAAATTCAAATCAATAAATGAGATTTAACCTCTATCCAGTTATTCGCGGATGGCTAGTCCGGAGATGTACAGGGGACATTGGACTGATACAGTTTGGTTCTGCAAAGGTACTTTTCTTCTTCTCAATCAATGGCAACAAATCTGTTCAATGTTATACACAATCATCAGTCATTACCTGTGCATATTGTTATAGGACGAAGTACTGGTGAACTCATCATATCTCGCAGACCTACAACGACGAGTTCTCAAATCCGAGATTGGTTTACGAGAGAAAGAAGAAGAAAAGGAGATGCTCCTACAACGCATCCAACAATACGACAACCGTTGGGCGGACTACGAGCAGAAAATGAAGTCCTTGGAAGAATCATGGCAGAAACAGATGAACTCACTTCAATCAAGCCTAACCTTAGCAAAACAAAGCCTCACAACCATCGACGAAAACTCAGATCCACAACTCAACCTAACCAACAATGACAGGTTCAACGACAACAATTCAAACGGTGCAGCAGCAGCCAGCAGCAATGAAATGACATCCGGGCTGAGCTTGATCAGCCGGTTAGCCGAGGAGTTTGAGCAGAGAAGCCATGTGTTCGGAGACGATGCGCAGTTTCTGGTCGAGGTTAAGTCGGGTCAAGTCGAGGCGAATTTGAACCCGGAACAGGAACTTAGTAGGTTGAAGCAGAGTTTTGAAGGATGGAAGAAGGATTTTGGCGCCAGATTGAGGGAGACAAAGGTAATTTTGAATAAATTAAGCAGTGAAGATAGTGGTAGTGAGAAGGTTAAAAAGAATTGGTGGGGGAGGCTTAACAGCTCAAGGATTAATTGAATTCTCTATTTTGCCCTTCATGTGGGTTTTCATTGATTTTGCCTGCAAATTGCAGTTACATGTATGGTGTTTCTGCAGTTGAAATAGGAATAAAGGAAAATATATGTTACAGTTATAAATAACAGTTAACAGCACAAAACAAACTTTTTAGATTCTAGTGTCTTTGTGTGTTTTTAGGTTATTCGTTCTCATCATTTATATTGTTTTTGTTTTCTAAGTATGAGTTTTTGTTACTGTTAGTATCAATTGTGATAGTTAGAGGGCTATTCTTGTAATTGTTCAATAGATAATTAGATGGTTGTTGTTGTAATTGTTCAATAGATAGAGGGTCGTTTGATAACATCCAACTAACAATTAGTTGTTCGTTAGTTAATGGTATTCGAATAAGCAGCACTAAATGAATGAGAAGCTAACGAAGTGTGGAGATCATTCATTCTTTTTTTATTATTCTATGTTTTTTTAGCATTAGTATCGGAGCTTAAGGATAACTATGATGTCGAAAAATACTTCACCATAGAACATGGTACAGGAAGAGATGATGACCAGAGTTAATCAAAGTTGGAAAAGACAATTAAAGACCACACAACAACTATTATATTAGATTCAACGGCAGATAAGGCGGAGCAAAACTTTGTTAACCTTCGTTAGGTTTTTGAAAGTTTGGCTTTAAATTCAAACAATCAAAAATTCAAAAGTAGATTTCAAATGGAGCAACTACATAACTTGTACCGTCTATGTAGTCAAACACATTTTAATTTAGAGATGGTAGATAGATCTACAAACATGGAAACATAGAAACTAATCTAGGTGTAGAAACTTTGAAATTTTAGATCACATAATTAGATATTTAAAGTCATTCATGAACAAGCAGCAGAGAAGATGAAATATGTGTGTAGTTGTAGTGAGGATGAAGGTGTTAACATTTAACAATGGTTTTGGTTGGTGGTGATTAGAAGAGATGGAGAATATACAGAGAACTCGTATTCATTCGAAAAGGGGAATGAGTTGTGTTACCAACAAGAAGGATAACTTGAAGAGTATAAACAACCATAAGAGAAAAGAAAATGGATGTAACAATAATATAGATAAACTAAGAGGGGGTCGATGACATTAGAAAAGAGATAAGGAGGGTGGATTGACGAAAGATAGAACATAGACGAAAAAAAGTAAGACATATAAAGTTTTCATTTTTAAAAACTCTTACGTCACATTCCTCGTCTCTGGCATGTATTTATTTTGTTATTTATTTATGTTTCTTCTATTTACAATCTTAATTACCAACTAGAGATTAACCCACGCGCGTTGCCGCGTGTTTTTTTTTAGTTTTCTAATGGACGCAAGTGTTAATTACTTTATGTGATAAACTTCATATATATTTCACGATAACATATGCAAAAACATTTTGTACCTTTTTTTAAGATTAGAAAATTATATATATACGTTATAGTTTTAACAAAACCACCAACACACCCTTTTTTTCTAAAAACATCCTAAACTAAAGCACAAAAAATAAAAGTTAAAACATGTTAGTAGATGTATTATTATGAAAGAACGATGGACAATAACTTCATATTTTATATAAAAAAAAATTAACTCTAAACATAAGACTATACAATATTTATAGTAAATATATTAACTAAAAACACCCTTTGAATTTTGCTACTCAGGTATGATACCTAGAAGGCAAGCTCAAGAGAAAGCTAAAATTAAGTCCTATGGCTCATATCATAATATAACCTACAATGCATATAGTACAACCTTACATTTACAGGCATTGTTCTCTTTCTTCCACCAAATTCCCCATATCATAGTATAACCTACAATGCACATAGTACAACCTTACATTTGCAGACATTGTTCTCTTTCTTCCACCAAATTCCCCATTCCACCATCGATTTATTCTCCGTAATTCCTCTTGAGGTAGGAGGAGGAGATAGTGCGGGTTCTACAACGCGGTTTTTGGGATGCTTTGCACCGGTGGGATCGTGGTTCGCCGTTGGGAGGGAGATCGTGTGCATATGATGAATTGGTGGAAGTCAAACCCGACATCCCTCAAGAACAGCCGCGGCGAAGGGTATGTGCGTTTCATCAATCATTATGGAACTATATCTTGTTCAATGTTGCTTCGTAATGGCGGCCAAGAGTTGGATTTCTATGACGTCGACTTGGTCGATAGGTATAACCTCCCGATGTTGGTCATTTCGAGAGACGGTAAGAGCAAAGGTTGAAGCTCTTTTGATTGTTTAGTTGACTTGAACTGTGCTTGCCCCGCCACGCTGCAAGTTCAAGTCGGAGTCGGAGAGTGGTGGCGTGCACGAGCGCGTGTGAGGCTTTTTATGAAGAAACTTAGGGGCTGTTTGACAACATCTGAATGATTAAGTGCTGAACCAATAAGAGGTTTGAATCATTAATAGGTCTGAACCATTAAGAGCTAGTATATAATTTAACTATTCAAAGACAAATGTCTGACCAATTCAGATACTAAGTCTTAACCATTCAGCATTAGACCTCTTAACCATTCAGCATCAATATAATGCTTAACCATTCAGAGGTAAATCTCTTAACCATTCAGACATGTGCTCACGAAACAAACAGTCTGAACCATTAAGTGCTGAATCATTCAGACATCTGAACCATTAAGAGGCTGATTAAGAGGCTGTCAAACAGCCCCTTACCCACCCTTCCATCATCACCCCCACCGTGACACTCCAGCAAGCTACTAATAGCTAAAGAGATCTACTGGTTGTGACAGCAGGGGCTATTTCGTATATAAATGAAATCTGGTGGTCAATGTACGAAATTGCAAATGGTGACTGTAGTCACCGACCTAGTGGTTTAATAGATATTATAATTAAAGACCATGAGGGTGGATTGATGAGATCGAAAAAAAAAACAAGACACATAAAAACTTTCATATTTAAAAACTCTAACACCTCATTCCTTGTCTATGTCTTGTATTTATTTATTTTTTGTTGATTATTTATATTTCTTCTATTTGTAGTCTTAATTACCAATTAAAGACAAGAAGGGTGGATTGATGAAAAACTGAAGAGAGATGAAAAGAAAGTATGACACATAAAAACTTTCATTTTGAAAACCTCTTATGTTTCATTCCTCATACTTTAGCTATATTTAATTTTTTTGTTATTTATTTATGTTTCCATTTACAATCTTAATTATCAATTATTTTGTTTCATCGTCTTTTTCTTTTAAATACCAATTAAATGAGTAAAAATTCAAACATGGATTGATTCTTATAAACTTAACAAAAAGTGGGACATATTTAGAGGGTCGAACCTTAATACTCACCCAAAATGAATTTAAAACGCATACACCATCATAAAAAACATTTTGTATTAAAACCTAATGTTTATTTGCATAAAATAGTCGTTTATAATAGCATTTAAGGTTTTGTATACCTTCTTACTCATTAACCTCTAGACATATTGATCAAAGAAAACCTTCAATTCTTGCAACTTTTTAAAGTTAATATATATAAGGTTTCACCCAAACTTTTCTACGTCTTTTTCTTTTCTATATAATTTGCCTTAAGAAAATCACAGAGGGTGCAATTTCCAGCATGACATGACCAGGTTTAAGATTGACATATCTAACTTTTATAAAACGGGCCATGTTCACATTCACATATCTAATTAAACGGCTTTATTCAGGTTGACGTCTTTAACCCGTTTATTTAAACAGATCGAATTGCCATCCAGTTTAGTGAAACAAAACAAGTCAATCCACTAAGCCAATTTATGACTTGTTTAGCTTTTTTATTTTTACAACCTACCAATCTGATTAATACGGTTACAACTAGAAAAATACCACCAAACTGTATAACTCATTTAGATAAAACGGGTTAACTAGTCGTGTTCAGTTCGCATGATTTTAGGTGTGTGAGGTTTAGGGTTATTATTTTGGACACAAAATTAAGGTTAAACAATTCAACCCGTCAATCCGACACGATTAAAATCATTAGAAAACTAGTAGCACATAATTGGCATATTAAATAAGACAAATAGTACCTGAGCAAGCATGACTGACAACTTAATAAACTAGACCGATTGAACAAGACAAAACAATGCTAACATTATTGCTTCCATAAATAGTAAGCTTGTGAACTAAAACCATAAAAACATTGCTTGAACGCCAATTCATACAAAGTGATTTGACTTTAGTTTTTAAATTCACAACCGATTAATTTAACATGTTAAACATGATTTGAAATTTCAGGTAATGCTTTATAAACTCTACCAAAACCTCATTGTCCAATAAGACTATCACCTTTGAAATTCTAGTTGCTCCTGTTAGTGGTGAATATTCAACCATTAGCGACAAATTAATAACAATGATATTTCGCCGCTAAAACTAACAGTGACAAGACACATCACACATCTTTTGTAATAGAAAACCTTGTAGTGCCTGCCAAACAACTAACAAGATGATCACAAATACAAAACATTTCTTTGGACAACTTACTCATGCAACAAAACCCCATAGGCAACAAAGAAACAAGTTTTTATCAAGATAACAAAACCAAACAAAATATTTTCTCTTACGGGTTCATCACATGTTTAAGCAAAACACACAAAAAGACGTAAAAAAGTTCAACGATACAAAGATCAAACATGAAACATATGGTGTACGTAAAGAGTGAATCCAACTTAGGTAAGAGATTTTAAGAAAAAACTTTAGTTAGAAAAATATAACATAAATGGAATCTAAAGAAGGACAAAGAAACATCTAGAGAAAGATTTGGCAACCACCGGATATTACAAGAACCCTAACTACAATACACTGTTGTAGAAAAACATTGATTATATATGAAATAACATATTTTCAAGAATGCCTACCAGATGATGAAGAGCGGGAAGCATCATAGCTTTTTGTAATAATTAATTGACAAACACGACCGACAGTTTTTGTTTTTGGAAAAATATTTGATACAACATCAAATTGGTCTAACTTGCTTCCATTGTTGAATTCAGTAAAAAAATTAAAATACAAACAAAAATGAAGAGAAGAACGCTCCTAAGGGAGCTCCTACTTTGCGAAGGAAAGATAATGGATAAAACATGCATGAAGAATAAATAGCAGAGTCTTTGAATATGAGAAACTCTTGTAGCTTCTTATACATTTTTTTCATTTTAAGAAATCTAATGAAACATATAAATGAGAGAAAACCCCAAATCTATTTCTAAAATTCAAAGATGAAGGTGCCAATATAGACGTTGATAGGATACTCCAACATGCATCATTATTCATATAAGTGTAGTTATTTATTTCATAGGTGATACAGATTAGATATTTTTAGTAAAAAAAAGCTAATAAATGTTATAATAGACTAGAAGCTTGTGTAATACATATGTTGATAAACACATATTATATGCTTAGTAGTACAGATTTAGAAGCAGCAAAAAGTGAACCAGGAAAAATAAATAATACAAATAAAGATTTAAAATTAAAACAAAGAACCATAAACAAACTTTTTTATTAAGTTAAAAAATAGAGTAAATTATCATTTGCATCCCTGACGTTTCTTAATTTTAACCACTTGCAACCCCGCGGTTTCAAAATTGCCATCCGGCCCCTGACGTTTCATTTTTATTTCCATTTGAGTCCAACACACTGACGACGTTAGATTTTTCCGTTAGTTTTTGTGAAATGACAAAAATACCCTTATTTATTAAACAAAATTCCCCCATTCACACCCTCACCCCTTTTATACTTTATCTTCTTCATCTTCTCCCTCTTTATGTCCACCACCACTGCCACCGCAACCACCTCTGTCATGGCACCACCGCCGTCGTCGCCGTACCACCACCACCCCAGCCGTCGCCGCACCACCAACGCCACCTCCACGACCAGAAGAACCACCACCATTCCTATCTCTTCTCTTCTCTTCTTGTGTGTGTGTGTGCGTGATCGGTAAACCACAACCACCAAGAAGTGAAATTGTTGTTCTAGAGAACCAGATCTAGTGGTGGAAGGGTGAAACACGGTGGTGGCCAAGGGTGTTTTAGGGGCTGCGACGGTGATGATAGGGGCTACGGTGGTGGTGATAGGGTGGCTACGATGGTGGGGATGGGGGTTGTGGCGGTAGTGATGGGGCTGCTATGGTAGTGATGGGGCTACGGTGGTGGTGATAGTGGTTGCGGTGGTGGTAATGGGCGGCTTTGGAGGTGTGGTGATAGGGGTTGCGGTGGTGGTGATGGGTGGCTGCGGTGGTGGTGATGGGGGGCTGTGGCGGTAGTGATGGGGCTGCGGTGGTAGTGATGGGGCTACGGTGGCGGTGATAGTGGTTGTGGTGGTGATAATGGGCTGATGTGGTGGTAGTGGTGATAGGGGTTGCGGTGGTGGTGATAGGTGGCTACGGTGGTGGTAATGAGGGGCTGTGGCGGTAGTGATGGGGCTGCCGTGGTAGTGATGGAGCTACTATGGTGGTGATAGTGGCTGTGGTGGTGGTGATAGGGGTTGCAGTGGTGGTGAAGGGGACTACGGTTGTGGTGATGGGTGGCTGTTACGGTGTGAAGGTGGTGATGGGCAGTTGTCATGGTGATGACCGGGTGGTTGTGGTGGTGGTGATTGAAGAAGATAATGTTGATGGATGAGACTCACAAGGTTTTTTTATTTTATTATTTAATTTTAAGGGTAGTTTCGTCTTTTTAATAGTAAGTTTAACAGAAACATTAACAGTGTTAATCATTTGAACTCAAATAGAGATAAAAATGAAACGTATAGACTCAAATGAAGATAACGTGAAACGTTAGGGGGTAGATGACAATTTTGAAACCACAGGGATGCAACTGGTCAAAATGAACAAACGTTAAGGATGCAAATGATAATTTACTCTAAAAAATAAAATAAAATAATAGAATTCATTATTAATTACAGTTCGACAATGATGATATTTTATTGTCTTTACGTGTTTCTTAATATAACATCTAATATAATATTTAAAACGATATAATTGCATTGATGTATAATTAAAGATGAATAAATTAAAACAACAAAAACAAAATACAAAAACAAAAACAAAAACAAAAACAAAAACATTGAACTCAAGTTTTGAACTACATTGTTCATGCGGTATCTCAACAACTGACGATGTCAATGCTGATCTCCAACTTAAAGATCAAGATCCATTCAAAGGGGGTAAATCATCAGAATCATACACTCTGCAATTAACCCCCAAATCGATTCTACTAAAGACAGCATATCATCTGCAATTGATCATCTTTGAAAACAGGGGCTAGGGTTTTTGAAGGTAGACCTATGTTGAAGAATCACAACGGTAATAACCTTCTTTATGACTGCTAATGAAAACCCTTTATCTTCGTTAAGAGTTATTTCTACAGACATAACTGTAAATGTATGTATGCATTGTTCGGTAATCAGTGTTATTTTTTTGGGAAACTGTTAACGAATCATCGTGTTTAGTAGAAATTGATGATGTTCATGCGTTGCTTTGGTGAAATTGTGTCTGTTCCTTACCTAAATGTTGTTTCTTGTGAAACTGTTTACAAATCATCGTGTTTAGTAGAACTTGATGGTGTATATGTGGTGTTTTGGTGAAAATGTGTCAGTCCTTTACCTAATTTAAGAAATATCGTTTACATTTTTGAATCTTTTTTGTTCTTGTTGCTTATTTTTATGATTTGTGGAGTACCCTTTTGATATACGTTGTTGATCATGCAAACCCTCTTTTAGTTAGGTTGAATCTACTTTGAAATGTTGGTTTTCTTTGAATTGTTTGATTAGCAGTTGATTTTGATGGTATCTTTTCGTTGATTTTCTGATGCAAAATATTGGGGCTCTGATTTGTAATTTATGATGTGTTGATCTCAGAAAAGGGAATTAGCTATTGATTTGTAGTGCCTCGAATGGAGCCGATAGATATTAGCTCGACAGACAGTGAATCCAGCGATTGGGATGTTGAAGTATATAAAGCATTGGACGATTCACCTGTAAGGGATTCAGCTATTTCGGTGTCTGATTCTACGGTTCTTCCTACGTTTGCATCTTCATCTGGCACAAATTATGCAGGTAAATAGAATCTCTATTAGTCGGTCTCACGATGCTATCTAACTATTTTATTTTATTTTATAACTTAAATAGGTCTTTATCCACATTCCAGGTCAATACGGTTCAAGACAACTGACTCTGCCTCCTACAAGAGGACCGGATATAAATGGGCATTCGTCTTATTCCAATCATAATTTGGATGACGAGATTCAAATTATATCCAGTTCAAGTAGCAGTTTTGGAAGTAAGTACACCAAACTATTTTCAAAAGAATGGTAATTTGGATATATAAATGATATTTTTGGTACAAAATTTGATAATTAGTTACTCCCAACAGATTCTAAAAGAATGCTTCCACCATCTCTTCAGCCATCTTCTTCTAGTTCTAGGCCAAGTATTCCACTAATAGGTGTAGGCACCAGTCGACTTCCTGAAGCATATCGTAAATCTTTTGCAAATGCATGGCAAAATCATGCAAAGGCTCATATGGAAGACACTTTTAGTAGGGCCAGTAATGATTTGATGAAGGACAACCACCATGGAAGTAGGGTTCTACCACCATCAATGAGACCCCACATGCCTGTTCCGACTCCACAATATGTTGGTCCGCCTGATATTTCTCGCCCTTCAGGGGCGGTTGATGAACAAACCGTTGGTGATGAGAGGCTTATTTATCAAGTAGCATTACAGGTATCAAATGCTCCTATTATTATAATATAATACAAACAGGGAAAGAAATTATTGGTGCATGTTGTTTTAGCCATAGTAGCTAGAATGGTCAACTCAATATATGCTAAATAAGAGTTAGAGATTTTGTTTGGAGATTAGTGTTCTATGAAGTGATAACATGTGATGTTTAAGGGAGGTGTTTAGATGTGTGCTATTAAAATGACTACATGATATGGAATAATCATAATCAGACAATCAGCTGTAACAAAACGAGCTGTTGGAGACAGTGTGAAGATGTTCTTCTAGTGTTCGAAGTTGCAGTAATCGATAATTAAATGTTTGAGTTTTTGGAGAATTGATTATTTAAGGACTCAATATGGCAAATATGGCCAAAAAAAGACATTCTATATATTGTTGTTTTTTGTTTATTTGAGCCTAGAAGAAGGCTTGTTTCCCAAATTTGTACACTTATTTTATTTTAATATCATGATCAACTCTGAAGTAGTTATGGTTCTATTTCAGGATCTTAATCAACCTGCAACTGAAGCAAATCTGCCTGATGGTCTCTTGTCGGTCTCTCTATTAAGGCACCAGGTTATCTATTCATCTAATTACAAAGCTCCCTCTTTACTTTTTGTGTGCTGTGTACATTTATTTTCTTCGGTCCCATGTGCTTTGGTTATGTTCATCTAGAAAATTGCATTGGCTTGGATGGTCCAAAAGGAAAAGAGTGTCGCATGTTCTGGTGGAATCTTAGCTGATGATCAGGTTAGTAGCTTGTGAAGTGTAAATTAAAGATGTCAACATTGACCCATCTATAATTTGAATGGGTCTATTTGGGTTATGTTTGATCTCTAGTGGGTTAAAGTTAATTTACTTGATTGAAAACGAATTGGGTCTAAAGGGCTGAATGGGTCAAAAGTCATCCAGAAATGTATACCAGTATTGAGTTAATCTTTCAATTAGCTCAAAGTTTTGGTTTTACTTAAGTGGGTTGGTTTGTTATTAAGAACATTAAATATAGATGCTACAGGATTGTTTCCTAATTTTGGTTTTTTCTTATTTAATTTTGCTTGAGGTTAAGTTAGATTATTATGAATAGGGATAGTTTCTCAATATGTTTTTTGTATCTCTTTTGAATGTACGTCTTTCTTCTTGTTCTTGTTCGTTTTTTTGGGTTGTTTCTAGTTCACTTGGTTCAGATCCAATTGACTTTAATTGGTATGAGAGCATGGTGTTAAGTTAAACCACTATACAAATCTTCAGAAGGAAGATCCGATCAATTTCAAGTAGTCGCTATCCTTGAAGGGGCCGGGGTGTGATCGTTTTTGTTGTCCGTGAATGAATCAGAATCGAAGGGCTGTTTCTGTCAACGATCATTGGGGTGTTTTTTTCGGCAACTAAATAAGAAGACAAGAAGGTTGTTCCAATGGCAACTTTGGCGAATCAAATTGTTCCTCACGGAGCAGTGCCCTGTACACCAATGTGACCTTGCGGTGCATTGTTTTGACCGCCACTAATCACATGATACGGGTATCAAAATTGTGGCAATATTCAACGTTCATGGAGTTTGGAAGCAATCAGTGTTGTAAAAATCGCTAGGCGCTAGTCGGGTGGTGAGGTGCCGACTAGCGATTAAGCAGATTGAAACTTTTATATTATAATTTTCAATTTTATATATAAATACACAATGTATTTTTAACAAAAATGTTCAGTTTTATATATGTATATATAAACACATATTTGGCCGGAATTTCCAAGTTTAAGCAGGAATTTCCAAAATTTGGCCGGATGTTTTAAGTTCAACGGAAGGTTGCCAGAATCTCGCTGGAACCCTACCGGAATCTCGTTTGGATCACAGATTTTTTGGCCGATTAAGACCGCCTTGGGTCCGGTTAGGTCCGCTTTTGACCGACTAGGTCTGATGTTGACCGAATAGGTCCGAACACCGATGTTTGCCCCCCGATTAGATGAAATCACCAAGGTTGCACCCCGATTTCCAATTAGTCGCCGACTAGCGCCGATTTTTACAACACTTGAAGCAATCGAGCCCGATGTTAATGTTGATCCGAAAAAAAGAAAAAGCTTGCAATCGCTTATTTATATCAGGCGATACCCGAAGAGCTTGTCTTGCAGGTTGCACAGTTCGAGCAAGCCATTCTAGGATGCCTTCAAGGCCCGGTTCGTTGGTGTTGATCAGGTTCAACAGGCCTGCTTGGGTTCATTGCAAACTGAATTTGAGGCCTTGAAGATGAAGGAAATAGAAACAATCTAGGACTTTGCTGATTAAATCAATGCAATTGTATCCGAAGCAAATAACCTTGGGGCTGTTATCGATGACAAGAAATTAGTTGGAAAATTTCTTAGTTGAGTCCGTGATCGGTTTTTACCCATTGTGGCTTCTATTGAACAAATTCTTGATTTGGATACCATTTTGTTTCAAGAAGCTATTGTCAGGCTAAATGCGTTTAAAGATACGATCAAACCTTGTGGAAAGTCTCAAGGATCCGATGGTGATTAGTTACTACTCTCTTACGGAGTCGTAAGACTGGCAAGCCAGGGAAAGGGACCAATACCAAACGGGAAATGATCGGGACCATGGATCTTAGGGGAGATGGTAGGAGCTGAGGGAGAGGTTGGGGTCGCTCAAATGGTCGCGAAAAAGGTCATGAACACCGTCAGATTTCGAATTAACAACATAAACAAGGCAAGGATCAATCTAAAATACAATGTTTCTGTTGTGATGCATTTGGCACCACTTATCCGAATGTCCAACAAGTAGTTTGGATGAAACTACAAACTTGGTTTAAAAAGACTATTTACATGGAAACCGAGAAGGAAGTTGTCTTCTTGAATGACACACAACGTTATGTGATTGATCTGGTTGAAGCTTACACTCGGTTCCTTGATAATGGTGTAAGCAATCACATGACAGGTAACTGAACTGTTTTCTAACCTTGATTTGAATATAGTTGGCAAGGTGCGGTTTAGGGGATGGTTCGGTGTTGACATTTAAGGAAAAGACAATATTATCTTGGTGTGTAAGAATGGTGATTAGCGGATTGTGGCGGATGTTTATTACATTTCACACCTAAGGAATAACATCCTTAGTCTTGGCCAATTTACTGAAGTTAGATGTTTGATCTTGATAAGAGATCAATATCTATGGATGCATGAAGCCGGTGGAATGATGCTCATGAAGGTACAAAGATCTCCAAACCGTTTGCACAAGATTGATTTGAAGATAACTACATTGGTTTGTTTGCATGCAAACGTCAATGACATGGCGTGGTTAAGTCATGAACATTTGGGAATTGGTACTTCGACTCGTTGAAGATTTTGGCATCAAAGGAGATTGTACTTGGCGTAGCACACATCAAACACCCTAAATAGGTTTGTTATTCTTGTTTATTGGGAAAGCAAACTTGTTTAGCTTTTGCTGATCATTTCATCTATCGTGCTACAAGAGCGTTGGAACTAGTTTATGCAGATGTATGCGATCCTTTTTCCCTAGTAGCTCAAGGTGAAAACAAGTACATGCTCCTTATTGTGGATGACCACAACCAATACATGTGGGCTTTCTTGATCAAGACTACGATGAAGTCTTTGAATGTTTTCAAAAATTCAAGAAACTAATGGAGTTGGAACTTGCAACAGGATGGAAGATTTTGAGGACGGATAATGGAGGCGAGTTCACCTCACATGCTTTTGAAGTTGTGATCAAGAGGGGATTCACATTAATTTCAACTCCATATACCCCACAACAAAATGGGATTGTGGAATGAAGGAACATGTTCGTGTTGGGGATGACCCAAACCAAAGTATTCTAAAGGCTATGGAGCTACCATGAAGTTTATGTGATGAAGGCATAATGCACTTTATCTATTTTTTTAACCGGGTGCATAAGGCGTACGAAGCTTTAAAGGGTCGAAAGCCAAGCTTAGATCAATGTAAGGTTTCCGGATGTGTGTCACGTCAAAGTTCCATCTAATCAATGGAAAGAAGCAATGCATCAAGAGATACTCTCGTTTGAAAATCAACACCTGAAAGTTGATGAAATTACCACTCGGTCATTGAGCCATTGGGCTGAAATGGATATTTAAGGTCAAAAGGGATGCTAATGGAGTCGTCACAAAGCATAAGGCACGTCTTGTAGCCAAAGGTTATTTGCAACAATTTGAGATTGATTTTGAAGAGGTTTCAGCCCTGGTAGTAAGGATGGAAACCGTGAGTCTTGTAGCAGTATAGTTTTGTAATCACATTTTACACACTAGTTATTTATAATTTTATAAATATAACAAAAAGTGTTTATGTGTCAGGCTAAACCAACCTGTTTCGACCCATACTGGATATCTACCTGTTTTGACTTGTTAACCATCTTGCTTGGCCCACCCATTTTCTACTACTAACTATAATTTGTTGGAAAACTTATTTACCAGCATCATTGATCTGCCATATATGATTTGAAATTTTATATGCTATTTATTGAGAATCTCACGTAGACATCTTTTGATCTACCAGCATCATTACTTTGTCATATCTGATCTATAATTATATATGTTAATTATTCAGAATCCCACGTAGACATCTTTTGCTCTATCTCCAGTTTTTGATCTACAGGGCCTTGGAAAAACCATATCAACGATCGCACTTATCCAGAATCAGAGATTTTCATCAAAATCTAAGTCAGATTACTCTTGCGATTCAAAAGTTGAAGCTTTAAATTTAGATGATGATGATGTCAAACCCACAGTAGTTGTAGATAAAGACAAAAGTGATGATTTGAAGTTAATAACTGAAGCTGGTAGCACAACACAGCGATTAAGTAACCGAAAACCTACAGCCGGATCACTGGTTGTTTGTCCTGCAAGTGTGCTAAGACAATGGGCCCGCGAGCTTGATGAAAAAGTTGCAGAAGAAGCTAAGCTTGAAGTTCTAGTCTATCATGGTGGCAATAGGACCAAGGATCCTGCTGAGCTAGCAAGTTATGATGTAGTCCTTACAACATATGCCATTGTGGCAAAAGAAGTCCCGACTAAAGTTTTTGATGATGAAGATGAAGATGATCAAAAAAATGGGGATAGGTATGGATTGAGTTCTGAATTTGCTAATAAGAAAAGAAAGGGAGGTATTTCTGGTAAGAAAAAGAAAGGTAAAAAGGGAATTGACGGTTCTGCCATTGATTGTAGCGGTACTCTTGCAAAGGTGAATTGGTTGAGGGTGATACTAGATGAAGCTCAAACGATTAAAAATAGCAGAACACAGATGTCTAAATCGTGTTGTGGTCTTAGAGCTAAAAAACGATGGTGCTTATCTGGAACACCTATACAGAACAATATTGATGAACTGTTCAGTTATTTCAGATTTCTGAGATGTGATCCATACGCCAATTATAAATCTTTTTGTAATCAAATAAAGGTCCCAATATCAAGAAACTCAATGCAGGGTTATAGGAAACTTCAAGCTGTGCTTAAGGCAATAATGCTTCGTCGAACTAAAGGTACAATTTATATATACTTTTCAAAGTCAGGACGACATGTCAAAAAGTGAGAATGATAACTCCTTTTTTATTCAAATATTTAATTTGATCTGTGTGTAAGTGAAACTGCTTAAATTGTGACTCTTTGATTGTTTAATGGGGTATGTGGCTTGTTACTTAATACTCTCACTGTCAATCATCTTCCTCTGTTCAAGCTTGGTTTCTAGGTTTTATTTGTTCTCCATGCATAATTGCTACTTGCATGATCTAATCAGTTTTTGTTTTTCTGGGCAGCCACTTTGATCGATGGTAAGCCTATTATCAACTTACCCCCTAAAACAATAGAGCTGAGCACGGTTGACTTCTCAACCGAAGAACGAGCTTTCTATGTCAAGCTTGAAGCTGAATCACGGTCACGATTTAAGGTACTTTTGTTTTTTCTACTTAATATAGGTCCTTATTTTGTTATCGCCTCGATGTCTTGGTATTATGAGTTTGTATTCTACACTTTTCTAGTATGGAAATCAAGCAAATCAACTTACCAAACACAAACCAAACTATTACTATCATAAAAGAGTGACGGTTGATTTTCATATTTAGGGCAACCTGCAAGAAAATGCAACGTACTTCTCACTTTCGACTGATATGTGGAAGTTGGAATACACTTTTTTATAATCCTTTAAGTTTTAATCCTACATGCTTGCCATGTCTCACCCCATTATGTAGTTTGTTGCATTAAATGGTTAAAACAAAATGGTATGTTGCGTTAAATGGTTACAAAAAGTTTGTTACACGTTCCAGTAAAAAGTGAATTGTATATATTCAACCCTATATTTTTTGAGATATCCAAATCATTATTCCAAATTACAAATGCTCAACAATCAAGTCAGAACTAAGAATAGTGCCAAACACAACAGTGGCCATCTGCATGAACTTGAGTGTTGTATTAAACACTATTCTATGAAATCAGTTCCAAAAATTTGATAGCAAACGAGTTTGATAACTAACCTGAGTTTTGAAAGTAACAAACAATTAAACTACTCAACTAAATCTGACCTAAAGCCGAACAATTATACAAGAACAACAAAATACTATCGCAAATAGAAAACAAAACCCAACAGCGGCCGCCGGTTCCGTAGATGAGCGGCAACAGATAGTTGGTCGATGGCGGCAAAGCGGAATCCTGTCGGTGGAGCCGCGGCGGCTTTCTGTTGACCTTGAGGTTGCGAGTGGTGGCCGGTGGTGATCGGAAAACCTTAGCAGTGTCGGCCGTTGTTCATAAATAGCTTTATGCCTTTTAACCATATGGCTTGCCAAGTGGTAGCCATTGCCGTCATGAATAATCAGGGCAAAGCCACCGTGCTTTGTTTTTACTACTACATCTGACTAATAGCCCATTGCACGGTGGTGACCGGCCACACATTTAAAGGCATAAAGCTATTGGTGGACAATTGGTCGGCTGTTGAGCTAGTGAAGAATCCAGTGTTTCACAGATGAAGCTAACACATGGACACGAAGTGTCATTTTATACGTGTATCAGACAATTAATGTTAGGTCATATGAAAGGTCTTATGTTATTAGACAATAGGTCATATGAAAGCTCTTATGTTAAGTAATATGAAAGGTTCCCTGTACTCTATTTATACCTTTTGTTGTTACTTTGTAAATCATAATACACAATATACAATCATACAACAATACAACCATTGATTACCATGTTTAACTTTGTGAATGTGTTGAAAAGAATTTGGTGAATGTTTAACATGTAAGTGGTGAGGAACAAGCTATAGATACATAATTAAGCTCTACCTAGACCCAAGTTTGCTGAAATGAGAGAAAAGTTGGGAGTTGAAGAACTTGCTGGAAAGGAGAACTAGAATCAGGGGTGAATGTTAATTGATTCCGAATATGGGTAGAAAATCACCAAGTTGGTTTAAATAAATTGAGTTTGATTTAGTTTTGGTTTATTTCTTGGACTTTGTTTGTTTTGTTTAAGTTTAGGAGTTTGAGACTTATAAGTTTTCTTGTCTTTCAAGGTTGGAGTCTAGTGTAAATACGGTGGGGCCAATGTAATCTTTTGTGTCTGTTTTTCATTCAATAAATAAAAGAGTCGCATGTCAAGGTTGACATCAAAAATCGCCTGTCACCAATTGTTCACTAACATATCTTGGTTTATTTGTAATTTACTTTGAATCTCAATTCTTAAGTACTCTTGTGCAGGAGTATGCAGCTGCAGGCACTGTTAATAAAAATTATGCAAATATCCTTTTGATGCTTTTGCGGCTTCGCCAAGCTTGTGACCACCCGCTGCTTGTTAAGGGATTTAGCTCTGAATCTATCAGTAGACTTTCTACGAGAATGGCGAAAAATCTCCCAAAGGATATGCAAGTCAATTTGTTAAATCTTTTGGAAAATCTCAACATATGTTGCTTGTGTAGTGTGAGTTCCGTCGACTTCCAACATAATAATCTGGAATTTTTAGATCGATTTATTGATCATGTCTCTAATCTTTATTCGTCTTACTAAAAAATCCACCCATTTTATATAGGTTTGATAAGACAAAAGTTTTAGGGATTAAACTACAAAAAATGGAAGTTGAGGGACACGATTCATAAACCGGTAAAATTTGGTTGATGTTATTCCAACATTAACCTTTTATATATTGTTACAATGTAACAACCTATTTATATAAACTCATAATTTTTTTTATCCCTATTTAAAAAAATCATATAATATTCCATCAATTAATTTTTCATCGTAATAAAACTATTAGATCATACTCTAATTAGCTAATAGTTAAAGGATATTTTATGTAAATATACACGTAATACAAATTTTATACCCTAATTTGGCATACAATATAATCATTTTACAATCGTAGTATTCTCTGAATATTCTTCTTGCTTTAACTTGGTATCAGAACGACTCAGGCTTTATTACCGCCGTTCCGCTGCATCAACATCGAACCGGTGTCATCTTTGCTACAACCAGCGCGTCCTCATCCAACCATCGTTGCTACAACCAGCTCCATAATTTTATAGTGATTCATCACTGGTACACTAGTTCTCTTCAACGCCGCTATAATCAACTCCCCCATCCTCGACAAACACACATGGTCATCATAGGTGTTTGATCGATCTAGCCTTCATCGTCGTCTATTGCCATCATCATTCATCGCTAATTGAGATTTATTTCTTCTGTGTGCTCAAAATGATTGAAAGTTTTTTCATCTGTAGTTTACCTTACACGAAAGTTCATTGATTCATGCAATATCTTTACACGGAACTCTTACTTTTGCACACAAGTCTCACTATCACACGCAAGCCTTACTTTTGCTCTCAAGACAATTTCGTGCGCAACTCTTTACATTCGCACGCGACACAGTTAGGCGCGAAAGTCTGTTTTTTTTATGCAAGTTAATTTCGTGTTAAACTTCCCCGTAGTCACAAAACTAAGGCCATTTTAACAGCTTTTACTTCAATGGAGAAAGCATAACACAACTCACATAAGTTTGCTAAGTTTGTTGTTATTCTCTCACTAACAAACTACGCTTACTAGGAAAACAATGATTGATCATCTTTGATTACAAACAACCTTTTTAGCTATGTTGATGGATCTATACCATGCCCAGTTTGTTACCATCTCTGTTTGATAGAGCTTCAAGGCCTAAGTTTAATCCATATTACTTTACATGGGATTCTTTTCACACGCCTATGCTCCATATAATGCTTCCAAAGAATATGCGTTTAAGACACAACTTCTTCAACTTCAAATGAAAGGAGATGAAACACCCCTTGTTTACGTGCTCAAGAGTATGCATCAGCTCTTGCCGACATTGGTGAACATGTAAAAGACAAGAATCTTGTTCTATTTGTCATCTACTAGTTGCGTGAAGAATACAACGGTCTGCAATCCACAATTTTGGCACACTCATCTCTAATGACATTCCATGAGCTTTATGGTGCTCTCATCAATCATGACTAACGTTCTTCATGTTCCTCAAATTCAAAAAATTCTCCTAATGGTTCAATTGTTATGTAGATATACATTTCTTTTTATAATTTCACTCTACTTATTTTTGTTCTAAAGGACAAGTCTATAGGCATATCCCCTCACCGGTTTAAGTGAACAAGGTCTGTACTCTGTATTCTCTTCGTCTTCCTTAATTTTAATCTCTTAATTAGACTGCGTACTTTGCTATACTGACATCATCCATTGTTTGGTACAGGAGACTTGGTCATCCAAATTAACGTCTTTTCTACTCTATGCTTTCTAGTTTTTCTCTTCCGATTACTACAAAGTTATCCTTAATATATTGTGATGTTTACGGTTGTGCGCCCGCGTTATCATCTAGTGGAAATTGTTACTTTATGTTATGTGTTGATTTCTTTTACCGTTATATGTGGATTCTTCCCTTGTTAAACAAATTTGATGTTTATGCAACTTTATAAACCTTAGTAACTATGGTTGAACATCAATTTAATACAAAAATTAAAATTGTTCTGACTGATAAGAGTGGTCAATTCGCTCTTTTTCACAATTATTCACCTTCTCTGGTATGATTTACCAGTTATCTTATCCACAAAACAGTGAACAAATTGGTTTGAACGCTGACATCTTCATGTCAAAGTTGAAACTCGTCGGTCTTTCGTACCTTAAAGATGGATTTTTGCATCTTTCTTGTATAGAATCCTCCTCATCATTCCCTTATATGCCTTGATTTGTCCACAGATCATATCTATATTGTGAGATATTTTCAATTCAACAAGGACCATTTACCTTGCACCATCCAAATCTCTCCTCCTATTCCACACTCCAACACATACACTTCCTTCTCTGTCTTTTCGATGCCACCATCTGACCCCATTAGACCATCCTCTCCAACTCAAACTCCTTTCTCACCATCACTCATTCCACCATCTCCTTACACTCATAATCCATCATCATCCACATCATCAAACAATTCTCCCTCACCTCCTTTTCACCTCCTCGTTCCCATCCTCTCAATTTATGTCCCAACCGATAACCGTGTGTTTACTACCTTCTGATAAGGATCTATGGGTCGACCCATCTGTAATGGGGCAGACCCAACGGGGTTAGTGGGTAACTTTTGAATTAGTCAAAAGGAGATAGTGGGATAAAGAGTTAGTGGGGTAGTTAGTTAGGTTTTTGTTTTACTATGTATTCATGTATACGTTTAAAAGTAGGGGGATAGAGAGTTAGTATCCGAATTGTTCTTTTGTAATTGGAGTTTCACCCTACTCGAATTGGGTTGTTCTTGTTCGTAATTTCTAGTGAATCAAAGCTTGTCGATTCCGGTGTCTATCAATTGGTTCCTTTGTCGGGGATAGATACGATGGAGCAGACTCGAAATAACCAAAACGAGAGTAGTGGCTCTCACCCTGATCCCATAGCCGCTCAATTCGCAACAATTGCAGCCTAGTTAGAATTATTCGAGTCGCTCAAAGAAGATGTAGCAGCTTTGAAGTCCCAGCGGGAGAAGTCCAGTGGTGGTTCCGGGCATTATGAGGATGGAGAATCATCGAGGAGGCGGAATCAACACAGTCCTAACACCAAAATCGTATTTCCAACGGAGTCTTTCTCTCCGTCAAAGGGACTCTCCCTTTCTTGAACAAGCACGGCGCTACCAGGACAAAATCCTAGCAGAAGCCACTCTTCAATGGGGGTGATCCTAGGGGGTGGATTCTTAAAGCCGAAAAGTACTTTAAGTACCATAACGTTGCTGAAGAAGACAAAAGTGGATGTCGTAGCGATGCATCTTGAATGTGAAGCGTTGGATCTGGCTTTCTTCCGATCATTTGTTACCTTACTGGGAGGATTTGGTTCAAGCTCTGCACAAAAATTTTGGGCCAGCGGAGTTCCAAAATCCAGACGAGTTTCTATGTAGTATCAAGCAAACCGGTACTTTACAAGAGTACTGCCAGAAATTCGCAAAAAGATCGGCGCGGGTGAATTACTGGTCGGACCATTGCCTGTTAGGAGTATTCTTAAATGGGCTCAAGGAAGAATTGAAGCCAGATGTGCGAATTCATAAACCACGCACCGCTTCTACGAGCTTGGCCATGGAGTACGAAACAAAGATGGGAACAAGAGTAGGACAAAACATTACCGAGCTTTTGGACAGCAAGGTCCGTGTCTCAGCCAGCAAGCCTGTGGTAACCCCTTTACCAGCCCCAAACAACCGCATTTCTGAGTCGGAGAAGTAGTCTCGGTTGCTTAAATGAGATTGCTTTCGTTGCAGGGAGAAATATGGGCCGGGTCATCGTTGTAAAACAGGCAGCTTTCAGCTTTTGTTGGCCCGTGATGAAGCTGGTTGTGCTGAGGACAAAAAAGCCAAAGAGCAGTCTCGATCCGGAGGAATTGGCAGAAATCAGCCTTCACGCGTTGCTGGGTAAGCCTCCTACTCCGACTATGACTCTTCACGGTGTCATTCGCTCCTCCAAAGTCTTGGTTCTGATTGACAGCGGGTCAACCCATAATTTTGTGGCTGATACACCAGTTGAAAACGCCAATATGGCCACACAAAATGTAGCCCCTTTTGGTGTGTGAATTGGCAATGGGGATGTCATTAAATGTAACCAAGTTTGCAAGAATGTTAATGTGCAGCTGGATGATGTTCAAATCATACAAGACTTCTACCCATTTTCTCTAGGGGGAGCATATGTAGTTCTTGGCATTAAATGGCTGGCCACTTTGAATACCGTTCAAGCAAACTGGAGCAAAATGTTTTTGGTGTTCTCCATCAATGGTCAAGTTATACAAGCTGCAAGGAGTGGAACTGCAAGGAGTGGAACATGGTGTTCGAAATTCAGCTACATTTCACCACCTTACCATTGAACCATTCAAGGACCGGTGAACACTGCTGTAGGTCACTTTCCTCCTACCCGACTTGAGGACAAGTCGTTTCTCCGGGCCAAAGAATTGATAAGTATCTATGGGTCGACCCATCTGTTATGGGGCAGACCCAACAGGGTTAGTGGGTAACTTTTGAATTAGTCAAAAGGAGATAGTGAGATCAAGGGTTAGTGGGGTAGTTAGTTAGGTTTTTGTTTTACTATTTATTCATGTTTACGTTTAGAAGCAGGGGGATAAAGAGTTAGTATCTGACTTGTTCTTTGTAATTAGAGTTTCACCGTACTCGAATTGGGTTGTTCTTGTTTGTAATTTCTAGTGAATCAAAGCTTGCCGATTCCGGTATCTATCAACTTCTGCCAGTCATGCTACCACTAATTTCCTCTCACCTTTACCCACTTCCCACTTCTTTTAGCATTGCCAGCCATCACCCAGAGTGGCGTCAAGCCATGTCTCTGAGAATTTTTAGCATTTATCAAAAATGGTACTTAGTTATTAGTTTCACGGGCTTCACGACACTATTGGTTTTTTATCGTAAGTGGGTTTACAGGTTATGAAGGATCACATTGGTGTCATCACTCGTTATAAGGCTAGTCTTGTGGCGAAGGGTTTTTGTCAACAACGTGTAGTTGAGTTCAATGAAATAGTTAGCCCTATTATCAAGTCCACAACAATCCGTGTGGTCCTTTCTCTTGTTGTTATACAACGATACTTCATCAACTGGATGTTCAAATTACATTTCTACATGTTGATCTTACGGAGATTGTTTATCTCAAGCAGCGATAAGGTTTTGTTGAACCCAAACATCCAGATCATGTTTCTTATTGCCCAAATCTATATATGGTCTCGAACATGCATCGCTGGCTTGGTTTTATCGTTTGTCACATGCTCTTCACACGTAATGGCTTCAGGACCGATCCCTCCCTGTTTATCTTCAAGTCTAGGAATACTCGTTGGGTCTGTTTGGTATGGGGTAATGGAATGAAATGGATGTGAGAATGAAATGAATCATTACATTCCATTTTTTAGTTTGGTTACCCTCTAGGAATGGAATGAATCATTACTTTGTGGTGTTTGTTAGGTAGGAAAACATGAAAGAATGAAATGTAAAAGTGATTATGGTGGTGATGGCGGGCGGTGGTGGTGGCCGGTGGTTGTTGGCGGCGGCGGTGGCCTGTGGTTGTTGGCGGCGGTGGGGGCGGCTGTTGGTGGCAGGGGTGGTGGTTGTGGTGGGTGGGTGGGTGGGTGGTGTTGGTGACTCATGATGGAAGAAGAAATGGGATGAAAAAAAACAAGGGGTGGATGGAATGAATTTGAGCGAATGGAATCAACTATGTAATGGTTCATTCCATTACATTCACCAACCAAACACGTCTTTTTTCATTCACCCTCAATGGTTCATTCCATTCCGCCCCTTATTCCTGCGTACCAAACGCTACCTTATATCATCCTAGTCTATGTTGATGACAATATTGTCACTGCTAGCAATCTGGTAGCAGTAGACAGAGTTATCCATAAACTTGGCAAAAGACATTGCTCTCAAGGATTTTGGCAACCTTGATTGCTTTATGGTTCTTGAAGTTGTTCCACAAGGACGAAATATTCTTCTATCTCAAAGAAAATATGTCTTTGACATTCTTCAAAGAGTTAGACTAGCAGACTCTACACTAGTAACATCTTTATGAGCTCCTCACTAGTCTTATCTCTCAAGGATAGTCCTCTGTTTTTGGATCATGTCAAATATTGCTCGATAGTTGGCACTCTCCAATATGTCACATTGTCCAGACCTAATATTACATTTGTTGTTAACAAAGTGTGCTAATATATGCATGCCCCATATAACAATCAATGGTCTACAAGTAAATGCATTCTAACGCATTCTCAGGTATTACGGGGCACCATTTGTCATGGATTCAGGCTTTCATTGACATTCACCGACAAGGATCCTTGTCTATTCACTCAGGCTGATTGGACTGGGCTGCAGATGACTGTCGGTCTACAGGGGCTTAGCTATCTACTTAGGCTCCAATCTTATCTCTTGGATCGCACGAAAGCCCTAGACGAATTCTACTCACTCTTTGGTGTGAGAATTTGAGTGCTACCTATCTTACAGTCAATCTATTCTTTCATGCTTGAACAAAACACGTTGAAATTGATTTTCCCTTTGTTTATGAAAAAGTAGCACATGGAAAACTTCGTATCCAGTTCATTTAAATAGATGATCAAAGCGCATGCATCCTCAAAAAGCCGTTGCCAACTCAAACATTCATATTCTTACGTTCCAAGCTATACGTCGCTCCCCACTCTTTGCTTTCGGGGGAATATTAGATCACATTGTTAATTAGCTAATAGTTGAGGATGATTTATGTAAATATACAAGTCTATAAATACCCATGTAATACCCTAATTTGAAATACAACACAATCATTTCACAATCATAACATACTCTAAATATTCTTATTGCTCCGACTAGAACTATTAACAATAATAAGTGTAAGATAAAAAGTGGTTGAAAAAGGCAAAGTAGACGGCCGAGTATGTAATTTTAGATTTTTATTTTCCCTACAGTACCAATTCTTTTTTAGCAGTTGGTATGAAATTGATTATTAAAAAATTGATTCTTTCTAAATAAACAAATCATTGGAATTGAAACAATTTATCAAAACACTAAAAACTGGTTACTGACTTGATAAATTACAGGATCCACCAGAAGATCCAGTGGTTACCCTCTGTGCACATGTATTCTGCTATCAGTGTGTATCTGAATACTTAACAGGGGATGACAATACTTGTCCGTCTCCAAAATGTAAAAGCCGAATTGGTGCTGATCTGATATTTAACAAAGCCACATTAAGTAATTCCATCTCTGATGACGGTAGCTCAAGTTCATCAAGAATTGATGAAAAATCTATTGTTCTTCAGCAAGATTATAGTTCTTCCAAGATTAAAGCTGCAATTGAGATTATTCTATCCAACTGCAGATCAAAGAGTTCATATTTAGTTGGATCCAATGGTGACGCGTCTTCTAGTTCAGGCCTTGAAGGACCAATAAAAGCAATTGTGTTTTCCCAGTGGACAAGAATGTTGGATCTTTTTGAGATGTCACTTAATCAGTATTTGATTGAATACAGGAGGCTTGATGGTTCCATGTCTTTACCTTTAAGGGACCGTGCTGTTAAAGAATTCAACACGGATCCTGAGGTTGACCTCATACTCTTTGTAGTTTTAAATTTTAATCAGTTTACGTGATTCTAGAGGTGGCAAATTGGGTGGGTGGATTGGGTGATAGTCAGGAGGATAACTTTTTGGTATGGGTCGAAATGGATCAGGTTGGTTCAGGTTAGGGAAAGGCTTATATATGGTAATTACCTAAGATGACTAGGCACAATGTTAGAAAAAGTCAACAAGGTTAGTTGGCATTGTCACTGCTAACTAGCCACTTACCTGGTTAAAACACTTTATAACAAACTTTTTGAAAGTTGGTTGCTTTAATATTCTTTTTGAACTAGATGGTTTTTATCGCCTAAAAGATTAGTGCCAAATATGATTTTAAGTAAATTATATCATTACTAAACTAACACTTATTTTTCTTGTAAAAGTATTCAGTAGGATTTATCCACTAAAAATACACTTTGGGCAACTTCTGACCTGTTTTCTTTTAAGCTAACATATATCTTTTTTGACCCGCTAGAGATAAAACTTAACCCTAGTTCCCCTACCTGACCAATTCGAAGGTAATTTGACCCGTCCCCCTCGATATGTTGAGCCTAATATCCAGGACATCAGTGCTTTAACTATATAATCAAGAAATGAAATATGTTGCAGGTGCTTGTTATGTTGATGTCACTGAAAGCTGGAAATCTTGGTCTGAACATGGTGGCTGCATCTCATGTTATTCTTTTAGATCTTTGGTGGAATCCAACTACCGAAGATCAAGCCATTGACCGAGCTCATAGAATTGGTCAAACTCGTCCTGTTACAGTGTCAAGACTAACCATTAAGGACACCGTTGAGGACAGAATTCTTGCCCTTCAGGTTTGTACTTCTCGGTAAATTGTAGTTTTACTATTTTGGCATATTAGCAGTTTAAATTTTTCCACCTCATCACTTGATTTAAATTTTTCTTGCGAGTGCAGGAAGAGAAGAGGAAAATGGTTGCTTCGGCTTTTGGTGAAGATCAAAGCGGAACTTCAACCGCTCGGTTAACCGCTGAAGATCTCAGATATTTGTTCATGGGGGCACATTGAGACATTTTTTAGCTAGGTGGTTAGTTGGGCATTTTTGTTTAGATCAAGTGCTAAGCCCTGTAAATAGTGGTAGTTACAATTGCTTTTTGTAGAGGAGGTTAGTCTTGAATGTTTGTTTTAATGTAGAACTAGTGATTAACCTTCCGCACGTTGCAGCGGAAACATGACTTGTTTACTAAAATCTTGACATAAATCTGCGCGTTGCGGCGTAGGTATTGATAATATCCTAAACATTATATCAAAAAATGAAATTTGTAAAAGTCATGTGTCAATAGCTGATAGTGCTATTAGCCTGATTTGAACTTGGGTCCAAAAAATCTTGAGAAAACGCTCACCCCAAGATTTGAACTTGCGTCATTAGTGGGAGAGGGTAAAGACCCACTCACCTAAGATTCAACTTGTTTACTATACTGGTGTCGCCAATCCCACCAATCAAGTGGCGGGCTCTGATTGGTGCCCTCAATCCCACCAATAAAAGACAAGTACTATTCATGAAACATTTTGAATTCATATATAGTTAATGTTGTGACCAAATAACTGTCTTCGAGGCTTAAGTTAAAGTAAGGGATCATATCGGGTCGGTTTAACTCATTTTAGCTTTGTTCTGGTTGTAAAACAGTGTCTTATAACTAGTCTTGTACTAATCCAGAGAGTTTGTATTTATGAACTACAAAATCATATTTATTAATTTTTTGTATGATTATACAATATATTTGGTTTCGAAGTGTGCAATGGGTATGAGATTTACTTTGAGTAATTATGGAGGTACCAACTAATGCTCTGATTGTCTTAAAATTGCAAAATTCTGTAACTCATATTTAGTCTCATACATAATCAACAGTCGAAATGTTATGTGTTTTAGGTTTTTCCATCGAATTTAGGTTTTTATACCATCCTTTGACAAACAGATTCAATTTCAAGGTATGAAATTTGTCTCACACAATTAGTCTGAGCAACAAATATGGGATGTATAGATCAAATGGGCTTTAGCATCCACTAGGCTAGTATCTTGTGCTTTATTTCTCTTGTTTTATGTAACAGTCGTATCTAAACCAACTCAGAGTGGTGATCCATATAGTGGTGGTTTGGTGGATTCACACCAAGCTAGTCTTTTGAGAATAAATTTTCCTGTGTTCATACACAATTATTTTGTAACACCTTAGGGGTGGGAGTAATTCTAGGTTCCATAGGTTCTCTGGGTTGTCACATTAGATTTTTTCTATTTTCCTCAGTTTTTTTTTTGTTTTGCACGGAGTCGTATTAAATTTTCCTTAGTTTTCACATATGACCCACACATAATCTAGAAAAGAAGAGAAAGGGGACGGTGAAGCCAAGTGCATATTCACTGGGTTGGAATTTTTTGTTTTCATATCGGGTTTCGGGAGTGGTGTTCCCACTCGGGGCATGGTTTTCTTCATCCTCCCCTAGTTCCCACTCCGTGGCTATTAATTATTCTTATTCTTTTAAGTTGATAAATATTCTAAAAAGCTCATAAAATATATCTACTTTACAAAATCTTTTTTACGAACATAATACTTTTTTTAAACATGTGTCGGTACAAAATTAGTTATTTGATTGCATTTTCTATATTTGAAAATTAGTAGATCTAATCAGTTTATAAACTGATTCTTGTGAGATTGAAGAATACTTTTAAATATGAATAAATTTTGGTAAAAACGAAAAGAAATTGTACACACGCGTCAAATTTATAATTATCTCTTATGGTGAATGAAACAACAATAATTCTTTCAGATTATGTAGGCATTAGATGTGTGAATTGAGTTTTAATAATTCTAACCTCATATCTGAACGTAAAAATAGATCCCCTATCTATTAGGTTTGCAGACATCTTTGTGGGTATCGGGTATATCTTTTGTAATCTTATGTAATTAAAGTATTACGAATATTAGCTACCTGATAGTTGATATTAAATTCACTCTAAAACCACTTCAAATATCAAATACTAAACTACACTTCTAACAGTTTTATATTTTTAGTAAGAGAAAATTGCATAAATGATACCTAACGTTTGACCATATTGCAAGTTTGGTCTTCAAATTTTAAAAAGTGCAAATTTAGTCCAAACATTTGGTAAATAGTTGCAAATTTAGTCCCCACCATCAATGTCAGATAGTTTTTAAAGATGTGGGGACTAAACTTGCAATATGATCAAACCAAAAGGACCATTTGTGCAACATATATTTATAATTAAACAAAATCATAAAATAATATAAAAAATCCAATAATAATTTTAAAAGTCAAATAAAAAGATAAAAAATGAAATTAAAAATAATATTAAATGAAAAGAAAAGTGAAAAAATCTCTTAGTTGGATTTTTAAATAACAAAAATGAAAAATGTATTGGTTTTGATGTAAATTGTACATATGATCAAGTCATGTCAAACGTTTTTATAACAATATTTATTAAGTGATTTTTTAAACTTTGATTTAAATTTTAATTTTTTATAATCAGTTTGTTTTTAATATTTTTATATGATTTTTTAATCTTTTATTGGATTTTTTAATTTTATTTTTTGATCCTTTTAATTATATATATAAGTTGCACAAATTGTCCCCGTGGTTTGATCATATTGCAAGTTTAGTCCCCACATCGTTAAAAACTAACTGACACTAACGGTGGGGACTAAATTTGTAACTATCTACCAAATGTTTGGACTAAATTTGCAATTTCTAAAACTTTAGGGATCAAACTTGCAATATGATTAATGTTGGGGACCATTTATGCAATTATCTTTTAGTAATGATAACTTTATAACAACCTTATAATTATATTTACTATATTTTAAGATTATATGATATTTTAATATTTTACACATACCTGTCACACTAGTTCATATGTTAGCTGATATTAATTCACATGTGATCTTCCACCATGACTTTTACTAGCTTTTATATACGCGTATGTGGATGTATAACCAGGGGCGAAGCATAAGGGAGACCGGGGGCTCTTTTTTTCGTCGGTAGTGTTAAATTTTAGTCCGGTGGTGTAATTTTTGACCCGCTAGTGTAAATTTTTATATAAATACCGAGTTCGCCCCTTCTAAAGAATATTAATTTCGCCCCCCCTCTTCGTACGATAACGTTCAAGCTCCGCCACTGTGTATAACTCGGTATAAGTGAACATGATTATTGTTAATTTTGTATGTAAATTCACACAAATGTAATTATATGTTTTTGTTTAGCACCATTTTAGATGTACCTTCTACGCCCAAGTACCATATTCCAACATGCTTACTTGCAGTTAATCTACCATAACATATAAACATGCTAAATTGGTCAAAACAAGAACCTTAAGGGGCCGTTTGGTTCGCATAATATTTTGCAGAGGAATTGGAATTGGAATTGGAATTGAAATTGGAATTTTGTTAAAAATGATAACGTGTTTGGTTGGTCAATTTTAAGTGAAATTGGAATTTTAATTTTGAACATTCCATTAGATTATAAAACATTTCATGAGTAAGTGGAAGAAATGTGAATTCCAATGAATGAGGGAAAATTTCCAATTCTAATTCCATCGGTTGACCAACCAAACATGATTTTGGATGAAAATTTTCCAATTCCAATTTCTGAGAATTCTGTGAACCAAACGGGGCCTAAGTATTTAATTATGAATAAAACATAATACTTTAAAAGTGAATTACATGGATAGTTTATGTCACAATGGCTAAATGCGATTTTGCTCATTTTTTTTGAAAATTATATCAACATTCCTCATCCAGTCATAAGACATTTGTTTTTTTTTCACTATACAACGTTAAAAGACCGACTGAGTTTCTATAACTATTTTACCTACACAATCTCCATATTTCACATCATAAAACGACATCACAAAACTTAAAGTTGGTTAACTGGGATGTGACAATGTGTAGCTTTTGGTGATATGGTTGGTTGGGTCATCTTAATTGAACCCTTAGGGAGTTCAAATTTTTTTTGGGGTTATAGATAATTAGTTTAACACTTTAGAAGATTAATTATAATAAAATAAATGATCAAACATGTTATAAGTAAGTGAGCACCGACACGTAGTCATAACTAAAAAAACAAAGCTATGTTTGGTATTACCAGACGACTTTCAAAACTTTTCTCATGAGCAAAATTGTTAAAACTACAATTTATAATTTGTGCAAATGCAAAATAATAACATGGTACGTGTTATCCGATGTCAGATGCCGTATAGTGAATTTATCTTTAAGTCAAATGATATTTTACTTCTAACTACACAATTAAATCACATTAACCCTTTTAAAGGGGTTCTAACTCTTGATCTTAAGGATAGTTAAAACACGCTAATGTAGGGGTGATCGTTTTGATATTGACCACTGATCCCATGCCATACCGAACCAGTTCCGACCACACAAAAAACAATATCATTACCAGTACTCAGTTTCGCCTAATTTTTGTATTGGTGCTAGGTGGCATCGGTATATACTGAAAAGTATAGAGTACCAAAAGTTTTTAACTAATTTAATATGATTGTTGAGATATTTTCAATGTTTAATATTCCAAGTTCATGATTACAAATGTTGTTTATGTAATTTTGATATATATTTTAGGGGTTATTGGATTTTAATAATCACAACTTTCATTTATTGGTCAAGATTATCTCAACTCGAAAAATGTTTAAAGAAGCTCCTAACTTTGAGTTTATTTTCCTTCAATAATCTCTTACTAACTGAGAGTTAACGCCCGTTAGGTTTCTTTTTATGAAATGGGGCTAACTTTGAGCCATTTTTCAACTCTGCTGCCGCCCAACCTCTATTAGGTCCTTTTTTCAGTGTCTAGCATCCATCATCACTTGAAATCTACCTTTAACGAGTCAAGTGGTTCAAATCAAAAGGTGAAATTTGACGGGTTTTAGGTTGCAAAAGTTTCAAATTGATGGACCCGATAGTTGATTTCAACTTTCTGCTTAGTGTTTTGGCCATATAGGTCATCCACGTCATCAAAATACTAACGGTGTTAACTTTCGGTCAGTAAGAGATCGTTGTAGGAAAATAAGCTCAAAGTTGAGAGTGTCCATAAACATTTGTTGGGTTGGGATTAATCCCGGTCAATATATAAAAGTTGGGATTAATAAAATCCAATAACCCTATATTTATGCTTTTGGTATTATAAGTTCTTAAATTGGTGTTCAAGATTAACGTAACAACATATTATTAGTTAAAAAAAACGAAAACATCAAAGGTCTACGAAACCGGTAAAGTATAAAAAAAGCCGGTACTGAACCGATAGATTCGGTATGATACTCGGTACTCACTTTTTCACAAATTCAGTATTGGTAGATTTATTACCTTCACTGAAACAGTATTGATCTTATCCTAGACTTTACCTTTAGACTTATTTCTTAGACAATGTATAGTGGTTATTAGTTAAAAATGTCTCTTAACTATCATACAGACAAAACGAGTTCATTAAAACCCCTTATATTCAAGTGTAGACAAAGTTGTGTTTAGAGCTCGAGCTTAATGTCACATAGGTTTGAAGCTTTCATTAATTATCACACAATAATATTTATAATTCACTTATGTTCGTATCATCATTATTAACGCTTTTTCTCCTTATCCACTATGTATAGTCTTAACCTTATCAAATACAATTACCTATATAAATTTGACCATTTTAAAAAACATCAGTCTATTTCAAAATTTTAAATAATTTTAGGTTTAGCAAGTCACCTCTACCGCCGCAGCCCACCCCTGCACTCCTACCACCGCCACCACCGCCACCGCCACCGCCACCGCCACCGCCACCGCCACCACCACCACCACCACCACCACCCTCCGGTGTCATTCATATTGAACCTACAACAGAACACCACCATCAAAAGAGTACCCCAATAACGATAAAACACTAACCTATTTCATGATCCAATTATCGAAGCAAAAATCTCATCATTTCATGTTTCTATCGAAGAATCAACCCTAAACCCTATGTGTTCTCCTTCCATCAGGTTCACTTCTCTTCGTAATTTGGTATTACGTCCCCTAAATCTCCGATTCAGATCACTTTCATCTCTTTCTCAATTAACTTGCTCCGATCAATCAGACTCATCATCAGATGACAATAATATCATTTCATTCTGTCATCATGTTGAGAAGCTTGATAGGTTTACAGTTACTGAAACATTGCATAGGTTAAGCAGAGAGCCTAGGGCTGCACTGTCATTCATCAATCAGTTGAAGGAATCTGGCTTTGAACATGATGTTGTAACTTTCATGGCTGTTGTTAGATTGTTGTGTGATTATGGTATGGATATGAAGTTGTATTACATGTTGATGGATGTTATTCAGGATAGAGAGGGAGAGGGTTATTGTTTTGAAATTTCTGATTTGTTTGGAGTGTTGTTAGAGGAGATTAAGGTTTATGGAACGAAGAGTTTGATGAAAGCGGTGGATGTGTTGGTTAAGGTGTATGCGAGTGTTGGGAGGTTTGATGAGGGTATTGATATGTTGTACAGGGTTAGAAGGGGTGGTGTTGTGTTATCGACACGCACGTGTAATTATTTGTTGAACCAGTTGATTAGTTGGGACAAGTTGGATATGTTTGAGTCGGTTTATAAACAGTTGACGCGAAAAGGATTTGTTCCCGATGTGTACAGTTATGGGATTCTAATTAAGGGGTTTTGTAGAAAGGGTTGTTTGGTAGAAGCTTTTGATGTGTTTAGACAAATGAGGGAGGCTGGAACGGAACCTGATGCCATCGCTTTTGGTACTTATATTGACGGGCTTTGTTCAAATGGAGAAGCTGATCTGGCTTTTCAGTTTGTAAAAGGTTTACGGGAGTCGGATTTACCAGTCAATGTTTATGCTTATACTTCCATTATTAGACGTTTTGTTAAAGAGTTGAAGCTAGAAGAAGCAGAAAGTGTCTTGCTTGACATGAAGAATGCCAAAATTTCACCTGATGTAATCTGCTATTGTGTATTAATTCAAGGGTATTGTGAGAAAAGAGACCTCTTTAAGGCGCTTGCTCTTCATGAGGAGATGGAATCAAGTGGTATTAAAACCGATTGTGTGATTGTGAGTGCAATCATGCAATGCTTGTGTGGTTTGGGTATGCTAGCTGAAGCTGTATATAGATTTATTTATTATAGGGACTCAGGAGTCTTTCTTGATGAAATCTCATTTAATATCGCGATTGATGCTTTATGTAAACTAGGGGAAATGGATGATGCTATGATCTTGTTAGGAGAAATGAAAGGTAAGAAAATGAATCCTGATGTTATGCATTATACCACTTTGATCAATGGGTATTGTCTGAAAGGAGAACCTTGGAATGCGTTTAAAATTTTTGAGGACATGAACGAGAATGGATTGGAACCGGATATTGTCACTTTCAATGTGCTTGCTGGTGGGTTTTCAAGATGTGGGCTTTTTGAGGAAACAATCCGTCTTCTAGATAACATGTGGGCCCGTGGTTTAGAGCCCACGAGTGTTACGCATAGTTTAGTCATTGAGGGATTATGCAAGGGTGGAAAGGTGAAAGAAGCTGAACTCTATTTCAGTAATTTAGAACAGAAAAACTTGGATCATTATGCTGCAATGATGAGCGGGTACTGTGAAGCGAACAGTACTATTAAAGCTTTTGAACTTTGGTCGTCAGAACACGAGCTTGTTATGAAAAGGGCTTCTTGCTTTAAGCTTTTTAGTTGTCTTTGTGCGGAAGGTGAAACTGAAAAAGCTTTAGAACTATTTAAAGAACTTGAGGCATCAAATAATGGTTCTTGTAAGATATTGTACAGTGAACTCATATCTTTACATACTCGTGTTGGAGATATCAGGATGGCTAGGTGGTTTTTTGATAAAATGATTCAGAAAGGACTAACGCCAGATGCTGTTACCTACACGATGATGTTAAATGGTTATTGTAGGATGAACCGCTTGAAGGAAGCATATCATCTATTTAATGACATGAAAGAGAGGGGTATTAAACCTGATATCATTACCTATACGGTTTTGCTTCATGGAAGGGGTAAACGGGAGGATGTGTCAAGCATTTCAAATGAAATTAAAGAAATGGGTTTAACTCCTGACGTTATTTTCTACACAGTTATGATTGACAAAAATTGCAAATCTGAAAACTTACAGGAGGCAGTGAACCTGTTCAATGAAATGATCGACAAAGGTCTTCGACCTAATACTGTGACATACACTGCTCTTGTATGTGGCTATTGCTCTATGGGATATAGGCAGAATGCTGTAACACTTGTTGATGACATGATATTAAAGGGGATCGAACCGAACTCACGGACAATGGTAGCACTAAAAACCATAAAGGCCAAGAAGTTGAAATTTAGTCGTTAATGTATCTTTTCATTGGTTTGAGTATAAGTATGCTCGTCTAAGCCAATCTTAGCAGTTAGCACACCTGAAGATAAAATATGCATATAAAATCAACAGTCCAGCCAAGCAGCTGATTGGTTCACCTTGCTCATAGGCCACAATCATGGTAATTCCGACTTCTTATGAAAATGATCTGTGTTTTAGTACCTGGTTCTCTAATAGTAGTTTGCTATTGACTAAAAAAATGAAACTTTGGCATAGGAAAAAGGCCTATCAACATAAAACATTGTTTTTGCTTGGATAGCCTTGTATTGTGACAAAGTGACTGAACATTTGCTGCGGAAGCAAGTAATGAAAGGTAATAGCCTCTTCTATTTGTTCTTGTATGATAAGTTTCAATGTTTGTTTCTTCAAGAGTATCGATAGTGCTGTGTTATAAAATCTTATCTTGGTTTACCAGTTTCCCAATTAACAAACATTATAATGCATTGTTTATGTATTTGTTAGCATAATATCTGTTTTGTTTGTGTAATAAATAGTTCCATGGACTTACTTGCCTTATGCTTCTTTAGTAAAACATATGACATTCTCTAGTAGACGCTCATAGTCGTTATGGATTATGTCAAGCTGTCATATGATATAACTGCATTCGAGGTGCTAGAGGGGGTTTTAGGGACCCAAAGGCCCTCCGTGCGGTCAAATTTTCATTTTAGTAGGTATCTGACATTAACGCTTTCTTGTAATTTTAACCCCCCTCCACAAAACAAAAGTTTGTCGCGAGTGGAATAGTCATTGTGAAAGTAAAAAAACAATTCTAGTGAACGATAATGGAAGGCTTGCTCCTCTTTACTCCTTGTTGTGTAACAAACATGATTAAGGAATATGGGTTTTAACGTGAGGTTACTTTTCCATAATGCAGTAGGTTGCAGGATTTTAGCATATATTCTCTAATAAAAGTATATTTATTTACTTTTATATCTTTATATATAACTGTGTAACTTGATTTGTTAACTTTCAGGCAAAGAGAACCCAGAAACAGATTATGAATCTGTTTTGAAATTCTTGATACGTCGAAGGAAAAAGAATGGAGACAAAGTATCATCTTCTTCTCCGGCTATGCTGCCGGAGATGACAAACAAACCACAGTCACCACCATCGAAACACCTCCATTCTCCTTACAACTCCATAATGTCACCACCTAAACACAGAACCAGCAACCAGTCTTCATCTCGGGAAGCATCGAGTATTCGTGTTCTCGACAAACTATCGGACCGCAATACTCACTCCGCCGCCGCCACGGAGCTCGAGGCCATCACCAAAGCCTGACTCACGACTCAGTTCCTCCGTTCCTCTCATCCATCTCCGGCAACGACTCCTCCGAGAAGTCTCCTGTAAGTAATACTCATTATTGAGAAGAGGTTCCATTAATCGTTAAGTAATGCTGATAGAAAAATTAAATGTCTTTAAATCTTACAAAATGACATTAAATTTTACAGATTAGTGAGGTACAATCATGATTGATAAGATAAGAAGGACAATTGCAAAAACAATGTATCTGAGATCGAGTTAACAAATTCAATGGTTAATAACAAAATGATTACCCACTTACATAGATGTTACAGCCTTCTATCATGTACCAACCTTTCTCTATATACTAACTTAGTAGAGAGGAGCCAATTTGCTTTAGCCCTTTTAGGAGACAATATCTTGCCTAATGCTTTAAGCATAGATACATATATGCACTGGATTCAATGAACAACTCAACATCATGCATATTGCTATTACTGTAGTGCAAAGTCATCATCGTGTCCCTATTTAAAGCCTGTGTAATTAAAAGATTGTATCTATTTCCCCAAGCTTACTCGTTGGTCTCTGTTTCAATGGTTCCTGTAGCTAAAAACATTATCCCACCTTGACATCCTCAAGAAAATACCATCTCCGCAAGACTTTTTGTGGCGGTGTCGTTGTGCTTATTCAGTCGCTGGAGCAGGGGCGGTGGGAGCAGTAGCCGAAAGGACGCAGTGTCAGTTCAGTAGTAGAGAAGAATAAGAGAGGTGGGTATTTAACGATTCATTGATAAATAAGAGTAAGTATAATTGTATCAAAACTAATCTCCATCGGCATCATGATCGGCTTGCTTGCCTTGTTGCTACCGTCTCCATTTTCCTTTTATCTTACTTGATTTTTTTTAAAAGAAAGTTATACAATTGGTTCTTATAGTTTGATCATATTGCAGTTTTAGTCCTCATATCATTAAAAACTAACTGACATTAACGGTAAGGACTAAAGTTGCAACCATCTCCCAAAAGTTTGGACTAAATTTGTAATTTTTAAAACTTGAGGACTAAATTTGTAATATGATCAAACCAAAGGACTATTTTTGTAATTTTCTCTTGTTTAAATAACTATAGGTTTTGGGTTTATAATAATTTACAAAACACACGTCAACTAGTTCATAATAGGTTTACGTTTTGAGAGTTAAAATTGATTTTTTTTGGGGGTTGATATCAAAGTTTCTAGAGTGTCGGTGTCAAATTTCATAGGGTCGGAGTTAAAATTTAATTGGATTCGGTGTTAAAATTTCTTGGGGTCGGTGGGGATTCGAACATATGTATATTAAAAAGATAAAAATTTCATGATGTGCAGATGATCTTTATAGGAATTATATAGGAACATCTATGTTTGTATGATAACTTTCTTTCTCTTCTTCCTAATGTTCTTGTTGTGGGACACTTTGTACGTACATATTATATTTCTTTTTATCCTGACGCCCTCATGTCGTCACATCCTTTATCTTTTTCTTGGTGTCTTCGTCACATCTTAGCTCGCGTCCTAGGGAATACACTATCTGTTGAGAATTTCTAGAAATTAGTCTTCTATGTTTGTTTGAGAAAGCTAACATTTTGTCCAAACTAAATGCTTAGCATCGACAAGTAAAATAATCTCAAAAAAGTAGTTTAGGAGTACCTTTTTAAGTTCCATAAATGTGTTGTTATAATTTAGAGTAAACTTACAGTAGTTTGTAATTAAATAAGTTTTAAATAAAAGTTTGTGGTGTTACCAAGTAGTTGCAAAAAAGCAGTCGTAAACCTGTAAAAAAAGCCTCAATTTTGTCACTAAGAAGAGCGGGTCGCAAACCAATCACAAGTCAAGTAATCGCCAACTAGTTGTGGAAGTCTTTGATCGCAAACCCATTGCAAATCAAGCCTCTTAAACTGGTCGCTATATTCTCAGCGACGAGAGCAGTTGCTAGTTTTGTGCAAAATTTTATTGCATGCTGCAAACTGTAGCAAAATGAGAATCCGATGGAAGTTTTGCCTCCACCAATACCCATGCTTCAAGTAGCGAGTCCAATAAAACCACATTCTTGACATCCAATTGACATATATATCATCGATAATTACACAACTGCAATGGCACATATTTTCAATCATCACAGATAATTTTGACACCCGTCTACACCTTTTCCATTGACTAAATGACTAAATCCTCTTGTAAAATACAAGCCTTGAAATTTTCAACCTCACCTATATGTTCTTACACATTGATAAATCAAGAGGTCAATTCTTATAAAACTAACATGTATGTCTTTTAGCAGCCGGCAGGCCAGCATGATTAAGTGCAAGTAAACCTATTTTAATCATTAAGAAAATAGATTTAGCCTTCAAAATGCTCTATTATATTATATTATATCAACTTCAAACTCCGTAGTGTCTTAAATCATTGGCATATGCAAAGCTTTACTAGAGTTGAAAAGTAGTTTATAAATCTTAGCTAAAGGACAGACTTTATCATTGTTATCGATCTTAAGTACTATAAACCATGGCTTAATAGTGTGATAATTGTGTTGGTTATTATTTATATAAAACTGGTAGGATTTGAACGTGTATTCTGACAGCTTGGTTTTGAATAAAATTTACATCGAGAAAGTAGGTAGAAATAAGCATGCTGCAACAATGTATTCAGAATTAGGAAAACATTTACGTTGTTGTAAAAAAATTAAAATATACTATATATAACTTGAGTTGGATTTGAATAAAATTTATATCGAAACGAGATAAAATAAGCATGTCATAACGGTATATTTGGAATTTGTTAAAAGATATAAGAGAAAAACAATGTATGTTAAAAATTAGTTATAAATTTTATATAATAGTAATTTTGAAAAGTTGAACTTTGTGTTTCAAGAAGTTATACTAATTTATCATAATAACTTAGTAAATGTGTCAATACATATTATTTCTTAGGATTTGTTATGTTATTTATTGTAATGATCTTTATTAGGAGTTATGATTTGATTGTGTTTCTTTGAATTATTGTATTTTGATTAGTTTTCTTTTATGGTTGTTTTCACCATATCTCTATATATAGTTGATTAGCAATACATTAAAATGAAAGCATGTTTTGGTCCATGCTTTTGATAGAGATCAATCACTGCTTTTCCAAATTAGTACATAATTACATAAAGTTGGAGCAATCCTTTACAAGTGAAATTATAACAGAAAATATTATTTGTATGCATTAAAATCAAAAAAATTCATTAAGAAATAAGCAAAAACATGCTGCCTCTACTCTTTACTAAATGCTACATAAACCAATTATACACTTCTCTACCCTTATCTACCATTAGCAATTGGTAATACAGTATGTTTGTTTATGCTATCAAAAGTAACTGAGATTGTGTTAGTTGTATCTGGGTATTCGTAGTCTTCGATCGGTTCTCTAAGCAAACATTCGGTTTCTTCATTGTTTGGAGTACTTTGGACCCACGGATGCTTGCGTACGATTGATGCCAATATCCCTTCTAACTCTATAGCCACTTCCTTCATTGTAGGCCTATCGTCTCCTTTAAGGCGTAGGCACCGTTCAGCAAGTCTTGAAACTTGGATAATTTCAGTAGGAACTTCGTTTAGCTGCAAGCGTTCGTCAAGAACGCTTAACAGTTCCCCGTCTTGTAGAGAAGATAGAAAATACATAGCTAGATTTCTCTCTTTCTCTGGCCTGTCAAAGCTAAGAGCCATCTTTCCAGTTAAAAGTTCCACCAGCACGACCCCAAAGCTATAAACATCACTTTTATCTGTTAACTGACTCGTGTGCAGGTATTCAGGATCTAAGTAACCTATTGTTCCTTGCACTATCGTGGCCAACTCAATTTGATCCATTGGAACGAGCCTAGATGCTCCAAAATCCGCCACTTTTGCTACGTAATTGTCATCCAAAAGTATATTCATTGGTTTGACATCACGATGAATGATTGGGACCGAGGCTTCAGAGTGTAGATATGAAAGGGCTCCAGCCGTCTCCGTTGCTATTCTGAGGCGAATGTCCCATGTAATAGCTAGTGACATGCTTTCGTTATGGATGTGATCAGACAATGTGCCGTTTGAAATGAACTCATAAACCAATAACGGAACTTCTGTTTCTAGACAACACCCGATCAGCTTCACTACGTTTCTATGATTAATTTGGGAAAGGATAATAACTTCATTGATGAATTGCTCTATTTGCGCTTTAGTTTGATCTAGCAATTTTGACTTCTTTATCGCGACTATTCTGTCATCGGATAAAACTCCTTTATACACAGTGCCATATCCACCCTTGCCAATAATCCTACCCTCGTCAAAGTTGTTGGTCGCGACTTTAAGCTCTTCTATGGTGAAAACTCTCGCTTGGTCATGTGAACCACGACTCCCAGAAATCCGTTGCTGCAGCATTAATCCACCATTTTGCCTAAAAAACTTTTCTCTAAGCTTCATACCCTTTCGCTTCTTGACTCCCACGTACACCCACATGACAGACACGAGCAAAAATGTCGTAGCCGCTAATGTACCTACAACGATAAGCATTAGCTTATATCTAGCACAATGATTCAGTTTGTCATAGCGCGTTTAATTTGATAGCAGATGGAGTCTACTCACATATGGTAATCGTTATAACGAGTGATTGATCTAAAGTGCAACCTGATTCGCCTTTCTTCCCGTTCCCAGAGTACCCTTTTCGACACTTACACTCGTAACTTCCTTCGGTATCTTCACACACATGTTGACAGTCATTAAGTTCTGGTCTTTCACACTCATTAATATCTGCACAACAGCAAAATGTCAAACATTTCTTATGTTACTTCTGCATTCACTTTCAACAAAAATATGAAATTATTAACACTTACTCTTGCATTCAGTTTCAACATAAGGGTTGCCTTCATAACCTTTGCGACAACTACAGCGATACCCAGGGCCCGTATAATTCTTATCACATTCACTATTCCCCTTGCATAGGAAATTATCAGTGTCTTTACTCGCTATGTCACACGTAGAGTTCCCAATCGCCCAATCAAGCAACATAGGCATCTTCACATTTTTAAAATCGCGCAGATTGCTAGCCGTAAAGTTGAACTTCTCGTCGCTTACGACAAAAGCATGACTACAAGGGTTGAAGCCTAATATACCGGAATGATTGTTGTAGCTACTTACCGACAAGCTAAAAGAACTCATTCCTTCAGGGATAGCCACTTTGCAACACCCTATACCAGCACACGACCCGTTTGTTACCCCGCGGTTGCTACCACATCTAGAAATGCACCCAGTGCCGTCAGACTCATTCCTCCTCAATCCTTCAATATACGCGTGTGTGTCACATCCTATCGCGACAAACCTGTTCTTCGTTGAGATTCTAAACGTCGTCAACTCCAAAGATGGTTCGTTGTTTGTATTTCCACCTGAGCTGGTGTAGCAATCATGGGCTACAAACATCATAATCTCCATCTCACCCGAGCTCAACGATATGTCAGTAACAGCAAGGTTGCCGTAAAAAGGCGTGTGTTCATCAAGCGATCGGTTACAAGCTATATGAAACTGCGAGTTGTAGTAGCATCCTTCTTCGGAACCAAAGGGGAAAGGGATGGTCATGTTGCCGCATGAACGTTCGCATTGTGACCCCTTTTGAGCACTTGTTGGCCCCAAATTTGAAATGAGTACTAGTGCTAGTAGAGCTTGTAGATGCATGGTGTCTGTGTGCGCGCGCGCGTGTGCGAGTTGCTGATATTGGGTAGAGGTTTATAAGAACAATGTTGGAATTGGTCCCTTCATTGTTCGGAGAAACCAAGTGGAACATATGGTTGAAAAGGTCATTAGATGTTTGGCTTTTGTTGGTACAAAATTGTGACAATGAGATGATGAGAATCTTATATGGTGATATACTTTTATATGTTTATTATAATCATTATAAGTTGTATAATTGAAAAGTCTTTAACTTATATTTTTATAGCTTAAATAGGACGTCAAACTAATGAAGTTATTAATTAAATGTCTTTAGACGATTTGGTATTGAATACAACTTATATTGAAGCGACGTAGTACGTTAATAATATGTCGTAATAATATATTTAGAGTTTAAGAAAACATTACATTGTTATAAAGAAACTAGAAGTATATTATATTTGTCCCGTGGATTTTGGCCGTGCATTGTGGGTGCTTGGTTTTGAATATAATTTATGTCAAAACGTAGGTAGAAATAAACACGTCGTGACTGTGTGTTTGGAATAAAAAAAACATGACCTTGTTATGAAAAAAAATTAAAACTATATTATATCAATGGTTGATATATAAAGATACTTCTATTAATAAAGAGTTATTAAAGGACATCTTCATATGTAACATGATATTGTATATTTTCTTAACAAAATTTCAAATAATTTACAACATCAAACTCAAACGAAGATATGAATGTGAGAAAGAACAAATTTTGGACAATATTATCATACAAATCTCAAATAAGTGTGGGTCACTTAACTTGTTTTGTATGATATATACCCTTTCGTTAGAAAGTCAATCCAATTACACTAAAGCAATTAACATATAATTTATGTATTCACCGATAAACGCAAGTAAACCAAATAATACATTGCTAGGAACTATAGTGTATCAACCACAGGATACATATATCACCAATGATTCAATGAATACACTATACGTTTAGTTATATACACCATTACAAATTATAGTGTAACTCATAGTAATAAACTACTAAGTACTAATACATTATATCAACGCCATCGGGTATAAATAATGTCATTAAGTAGATCCAATGACAATAGAATAATTCTTAAAGTTTTAGTAGTATAACTTCATATATGTACTCATAGATATTATAATTTATACAAGTTTAATTGCAAATGTGATTGGGCGTGTTATTCAAGCTTGGTTGTGGGTGTCAGGAAATGAATTGAAATTGGAATTTAGTTTCATTCCCGATATCTTTTGACAATTCTCTTAAACTAGTATTAAGACCCCCGCGTTACGGCGGGGGAGTAAAACCATACAGAGTAACACCAATAAACTTGTATCAAAAAATAAATAATAAATAAATAATAAAACTGAACAAAAAGTAAACATAAAAATATAAATCATTAAAAACAATAACTAAGTCGACCTGGGACCCACACATTGCGACGGGACCGTTAAAAGAGGAAAAAATAGACGCAACAACGATGAACCACGTACATACGTTACGACGTGTTAGCTTTAGAATTTTAGATCGAAATGTAAAACGAAAATTTTATAAAAGATGAATTTTATGGGGGAAGAAACTTAAAAGTGAAAATTTTAAGGGTTAAATTGTAAAGTATAAAAAAGTATTAAGTTTAGAAGATAAGAATTAAAGAAAGAAAAAGAAAACAAAAGATATGTACAATATTTAAAACATCTGGTACAACAATCAATGCAATAGTAAGTTGATAATTAGTATATAATAAATTTCTTCATGTTAAAGAATTCAAAAATCCTTCCAACATGCGAAAGAATTAAGCCAAAGTATATGAAATCTTTGAGCACTCGCCATCAAAGCGTCTGACACCTCAAAAACATTCATCCCACCAGTCTCTTCTTGCTTCCACCCTAACCATATATGTTGTCAGCGTCATCTTGCAAGTGCCCCCAAACCCATCCCCACACTAGCCACCCCGACCACACACCATCGCACCACGCCAACGACCATCATCAACCCGACTATCCCAAGCAGCTCAACGCAGAAGATTGTTGCGGCATCAAACGGTAGGGGGGGGGGGGCACCAAATAAGATGTGGTGGTGATAGTGGAGAAGGAGGTAGAGATGGTGATGGTGGCGAATAGTAAGTTTTTGTGGTGGCGGTGCCTAAGGCGGCGGGGCAAGGGTATTGGGTGGGGGGTTGAAATTAGCTACGAGGTGTCATCGATGACAGTGTAATCAGTAGGGATACGCATTATGATAGATTTCAAATCTTTTATTATTGTTTTTTTTCACTCAAACTCATTATAAACGTTGGTTCAATATCTCTTCATTGTATCGTCAAATTGCTTGTTTGTAGTCTTCTAATATCATATTATGAAAAATTACGCAAGCGTGCATTACGTTCCTTATTTTGCTTGGCGACAAAGCTCGTGCCAAATAATGCACGGTAAGTAAACGTTCTAGTTCTTTCAGACATCTTAAAGTATTCGTCTTGTGCATCGCTAGCGGTGTCATATCCAATCTAATGATTTGCACCCTGCACGTTTGTAAAGCGGTAAAGTCAAGCCTCTTACTCGCATCATACCTTTGTTGGAGTCATGAAATCTCTCTCTCCAAATTTTGAATTGTTCATCGAATAGTCCGCGGTGCTTCAAAGACAAGCAATTCATCAACATATGTGGGCCTTTCAATAAATAGTCACTTACCAAATGATCAATAGCCGCTTTAAAAATTCCAGTTTAGACGAGCTTTTCGAATCCTTGGACATACACTCACAAATCAATGTATTAAACTTGAGCCACGACTAACACCATTTAAAAAAATTCTCATCAGACTTGTGCTTTAATATAGCGTGTAGTCTGTTCATGAGAGAGGATATGATTGCCCTCTCACCACCACCACGTCAGACCTCACCACCACGTCACCACCCCTCACACCCACGAGCGCCATGTTGCAACGCCCCACACCACCCCTCATCAAAATCACATCAGAAAAACTCACGTCGTATCACGAACCCACCACCTAACATCCTTTTTTATAATCCCATGAGTCCATGACCTACATTTTCACAAAAAGCTCTAACACAAAATCAACTCATATACCCACACGATCTCTTCTATATTCCTTCACCACCAATAACTCTACAGAGAGATGAATGATGGCGGCAACACAAACAACCAATTACAGCTTCACATGTCGGCACTATTCAACCTACCAATCAATCTTCTACACATGTTTGCTTGCTGAAATCCGTACACAATAAGGTGATTTCATCATCTGTTCATTCGAATTGCGAACAACACGATTTCATTTTCACCTCTGATTCGATGATTCTACAGCTTCTTTCTTTCGTGAAATCGGATTGATTTGAGGTTAGTATCGATGATTTCAATGGATGCATTGATTTTTGTTCATTTTGAGTGTTGTATGTCTTGTATCCATCCGATTTGCGAACCTAGGGTTTCGATGCTACATGGCTTCAAATTGTCTTAGAGTTCATACTCGTTTGCAGAATTGAGGATTGTATGAATTTGCAATAGTGTAGTGCGTAATGGATAGGGGTTTTCACCGTCAGTTATCTTCTGGTGTGAATCAACAAGCGATATCGTTCCAATTTAGCCCTAAAGAGGATCAATCTGAGATTAATATGATGGGGGATTTGTATGGAGTCAACAGAGTAGGTAGCATACCACGTGCAGGGAATTCTAGTAGTGTAAACAATACTTCAGGATTTACGGAAGTTGGGAATTCTTGTGAGTCTCGTTTTGTTAATTCGGTGCCGGAGATGAAGCCTCGAGCAGGGTTAGCTGCTGAGTGGTCTGTTGAAGAACAATATAAGTTAGAGGAAGCACTTGCAAAGTATGTATTTTGCTTGAGTTTTTGTATTTGTTTAGTTGTTTTCTCGCCTAATGTTCTTTGTTTGAACTTGTTTTTGAAGTTGTAAACAATGTGTTCTTGATTTATATGTACTTGATGTTGTTGAATACATGTAGATATGCTGATGAATCTGGTATCATAAAGTACGTCAAGATTGCTGCCACATTGCGTAATAAGACTGTTCGTGATGTCGCAATCAGGTGTAGGTGGATGGCGGTGAGCTTCCCACTCTTTGTTTTTGATGTTTTGATTTCATGTTATTGATTAGAACTTGTATCTTCAGTCTCGAACGTTATAAAGTTACTTGCTTGAATGTTTACTGTTATGGGATATTTGGCAGGGAAAACGAAGGAAACACGAGGAACTGAATTTGTGGAAGAAGTCTAAGGATAAGAAGGTAGACTATCAAAGTATATTTGAAATGACTTAAGTTGAAATTTCTATACACTATATAATGAATCCGAGGTAGTAACCAACTAACCAAGTCTAACTGTGAAAATCAGGAAACTTTGTTTTATCCTGCTTGAATTAGAATAATGTTGTAACCCGGGTTGGTCTACTTTATTTTAAATGATATTTAGAAACACACGTATGAATGGTTGTTATACATTAGCATTTTATAGGATAATCGAGGGCTTTGATATGGTCAGGTACTCGGCCCCAATTACCTGAGATGATTTTTCCAAGATCTCAAGATAGTAATTAAGAACTTGCTTGTAAGAACTAATGTCTAATACTCTGTTACATTGTGATTAAATACACTCTCTCTCTCTCGATTTGCAATGTATTACTAGTACAACACTCATCATTCAACATGTCATATTTATTCAGGATAAATTGATGGAATCATCCTCAAAACCAAGCGTACCTTCAATATCAACAATTAATGTGGCTCCACTTTCATTGTCAATGAATCATTCAGTCAGGGTTGATGGTGTTCATTTTGAAGGTCAGTGTTCATTCCCGTCAATGATAATGAAAGGAAAGTAGGATATTTTTAGTATGACAGTAAATAGTTGTTGCACTTGAGTAGTTAATCTTGCTTATCTCATATATTCATTGACATTTATGATGGTGTATACTTTCATTAACACAATGACGTTTTGCTCCATTCATTGAAGCAGCATTGCAAGGCTCAATAAGACATCGGTTGGAACAGAACCACCATGTTCTTGGTCAGATCTCAACTAATATCTCTGCACTAAAGGCAAGTAATTGTTCCAACTCTTTTCCTTTCATCTTCATGCAATTTTATGAAATTGGTTCCTTAAATTTGTGTAATACTTGTTTCCAATTGTAAATATGAGTCTTAATACTTTCATGCTTCTACTGATAATTTTAACGTATTTTGAGTTTTATAATAGTGATAGTTATCATTAAAAAATGTTTGAAAGTATGTTTTCTTTTGTGCTATGAACCCTATATATTAGAACCTTTAAATGTATGTTACCTATTGCAATTGCTAGATGATGTGTCTATTCTCTTATGTATGTGTGTGCTTAAAATTTTTTCCAATGAAAAGTAATGACAAAACGGATTGTAGTTTTGAATTTTGTATGATTGAGTAGTCTTCTGATAGTAGCTGATGCTTTACAACATCAATCAACAGCTGCAGGACAATGTTGATCTTTTTAGGCAGATGAAGAACAATGTTACTGCCATCTTAAACGAGTACGTGAAATATTCATAAAACGTGTTATAGCTCTTGTTCATATTAGAGGTGGCAAATGAATGGGTCAGGGAGTTGGGTAACTGGTCATAACAGGTTTGTGTCAAAATGGGTAACCTTTTGCAGTTGAAATAAGTCAGGTTGACCCGATAGACTTCTTTCCCAATTTTTCAAATTTATGCCTAGAAAAGTAGGGTCTTTAATATGATTTGGAAAACTATATGTAAATGGGTCGAAATTATATCGAAGTTATTTTTGCTTTCGGATAAGAATTTGTCTTCATTTTTTGCAGCATGAGATGGATGCCTGGGCCCCCACTGCCCGTATCACTAAATGAGGATCTTGCTAACACCATTCTCTCCATTAAAACTCAGGTCATTTTCTTTTCAAGCTTATATATATGCATCCATAGTCAAATACTGATATTGTTTTGTGTTTGATAACCGACAGACAATGATGTTCAACCCATCAGCTGGGAGGATGAATATGAAACAAGAACCAGGGTGTTGGTGACTGTTGGTTCCTTCGGGTTTATAGTTTTCGCCAAGTACAGAATTAAAACAACTGTAAAGTCAATGGTCAACAAGTTGTCACCCTTTGACTTTACTCATCAAGGAAGATCGTTTGTAGGGACTATTGTGGTTTTTATCTATGAAACTGTATTGATTGCCTATTTGGAACCAAACCCACAATAAGAAAGCTTGTAGAACTTTGTTTATGAAAAACTATGAATGTTTAGGTGTTAGCTATGTTTATTCTAACACTTTTTTTTTGTTGTTTTAACAGTCCTAAGATGGACTGTTAATTATGAAAACTTGGTTGTGCATTGAACTTGGATTATAACTTCTGTAGATAATAAATTTTGAATTTTTTTTAATTATTTTGTTTATGTATCAACATGTTCCAAAACAACAACTTTATAAATTTATAAAAGTATACAAGCTTGCTTGAGCTTTTTATACGAGTTGAATGAAGCTCAACATTTTAGATTGTTAAGATAAAAAAGCTGGCTTGGCAAGCAAGTTTAGCTTGGGTTTAACGTGGTTTGCTTCAGCTCCACTCGACTCTTTATAAACTAAAATGCGTAGTTTGTATTCAAGTTTATAAAATTATATTTATTACAATTTGGATGTGATGAATGTGTTAGTGTCACTTAGTTTTTGACACATGACGTGGTGCTTAGTAGCTACTAGTTCTCATTTTAGACAATAAATCATTTCACCCCAGTGGTTAGGAACTCATGTGTTCGCATGGGAGGTAGAATTCGGGTTTAATGTGGCTTGATTCAGCTCTGCTCGACTTCTTTACAACCCAATAAGTTGTCGTCGACACTGTTTTGGTCTTTAGAGCTTATTGTGTCTCAAACTGTTAGCCTCTTTAGATTTCTTCTTCACCATTTACTGGATTGTGAGAAAGAGGCTATCAGGGCAAATTAAAATTGGTGATTCGGGGCTAGCAAAGACAACAATACATGTGGTGGTGGTTGTTTACGGTGATGAGCGATGAAGACTATTAGGGGGCGTTTGGTATGCATTTATTTAATGGAAATAGAATCTGAATTCCATTGGTCATTGTGGTTGGTTGGTAGGAATTCGTTGGAATTGGAATTGGAATTTCATTCTTAACGTGTTTGTTTGAGAAAGGAAACGGATTTTGAATTGGAATTAATTCCCTCAAATTCCTTCAAATGAAGGATTTCAAAATCCTTCCAAATATTAAAGAATTTCAAATTCCACCAACCTCCGCCTCCACCACCAACTGCCACCTACAACCTTCGCTCACTACCAACCGACACTACTGACGACCCCAACCGCCCGACCGCCGACGACCCTGACCGCCCGACCGCCGACGCCCCCAACTGCCGCCTACCACCACGCCCACCGCCCGACGTCAACCCCGATCGCCGTCGCCTTCGTGCGCCGACCCCCCGCCCCCCGACCGCTGCCACCGCCGACGACCCCGACCATCACCGTCCCCGAACGCCGACCGTCATTAAAGAAAAATAACAAAACAAATTATAAAACAAAAAATAACAAAAATATAAAAAAGGTATAAAACACATAAGTATTTCTTTCGTTTCCCTTTATCATTAAAAAAAATCTCGTTTTTACGGACGACATTTTACGCATATGTAATACCTGGAATTACATGTAATGACTAATTTTACCCATACGTAAATAACGGATGGACCATTTTTTTAAAAAAATATATCAATATGGTAGGCGTTGGAAAGATAAAAAATACTAAAATTAATAGTGAAATTTTTTTGGAAAAATAATGTTGTGAAAAAAATTATGAACGTTTTGAAAAAAGCTGAAAGTGACATGTGATTTGCATGTGACTTAAATGTATGACTCATATTGGTTCTTAGAGTTCTAACAAAAAAAGATGGTTCTCAAGATAACCCTACCCTATAAATGTATATATATGTTTTCATATTGATGTAACGGAGTAGCACTAATAGTGTTAGTAACTTTAGTGAAATTAAAAACACGTCCGAATCCGTTGTGCTGTCAATGTAATAAACAAGCTATTGGTTTAAAACTGTAATTTTTGTAAAATTTAAAAATATATATAATAATAATAATAATAACGTACAAAGATCACATAAGTGTTCATGTTGGTGAGTAAGAGTGTAATATGTGGCCACACAAAAAGAGAAGACTTCAACCTTCATTGACTTGAGCGATGGTACCGACGATCATTTTCCGATCATCATCACCGGAGGTGAGTTCTTATGACTCCGATCAAACACACTCCTGCAAATGTTAGAATCCAAATACCGCTATGTACGTGTGTGTGTGTGTGTGTTTTTATATTGTCTAGTTTGATCTTTTCAATAATATTAGGGCTACTCCACTGGTTTACTTTAATTTGCATGCTTGATTCTATAGAATAAGTATTTAGAATTCTCCATATGTTATTGTACCAGTAACACCAAAATCTTGAAACTTTTATTAGAAAGCAATAACATCATTAATCTTAATCTTCCTAGACCTTAATTTGATTATAGAATAAAAAAAAAATGAAATTTTGACGCATATGAGCAGTTTGAAGAGTTCTTAAGAATTAAAGGCAATATTTTACAACTGAAATGATATAAAAACACAAGAATATAAGATAAAGAAGAAGGTGGTAGCCGATGATTCGTGTTTAACAGTTAACACGGTCCCTTAAGAAGATCAAATGGAGTTGAGAACCAGTCAAATGAATTAACTTTGATTTTGCTCTGTGTTCCATGACAGTTGGAGGAGTAATTTCACCGCCAATAACGATCACCACCAAAGTTTTAAAACACTTTTGAGTTTCGACATATTCCTCAGAACTTTATACTGTTATCATATCAGGAGAGAACCATGGCTGATGCTCTTGGTCTATGCATAAAGCAATCGGTTCAACACTATGTCAAATTTAATCTCTCATGTGGTGCAAAAGCACTGGATTCCAAGAGAATAATGACTGAATCTTTGGTTGGTCTCATGAATCATCTCAAAGACATGATGGCAGGGTATGTAAGTGAGGAAGTGCTGGCTTTACTAAAAGAAATGGAAGGCCTCGTGGCTAGCGAAGCTTGGTATACGCATATAGGAGATACGCAGGCTTTCATGATGAGTTGGGCTGATGAAGATTGGCGTAATAGGTTAAAAAGAAGAATTGATAAGATGATAGTTCTTTGTGAACAACTTTGTAACATAAGATATAACTCAAATGTAGAGGAAGAAGATGCCATGGTAGGATTTGATAATGAAGTAGAAATACTACTTGATCAACTTGCTGGAACCAATACAAAGCAGTTCCAGATTATCTCAATTACAGGGATGGCGGGGCTTGGAAAGACGACTTTGGCTAGAAAACTATACAACCATGAGTTAGTCAAGTATATGTTCGACTTCCGAGCGTGGACGTGTGTTTCTCAAGCATGTCATAAGAAGGGTTTGTTAGTCAGCATATTAAGCTCTTTTATCAATGATCTTACAGACGATCTTTACGAAATGAACGAACAACAGTTGGGGGAGAAGTTATATAGATTATTAAAGGGGCGTAAATATTTGGTGGTCTTCGATGATATATGGGATTGCAGTGTCTGGAACAATTTCAAAATGTATTTTCCAGATGACAAAACCGGAAGCAGAGTTCTATTTACTAGCCGTGACGTAGATGTGAGTTTACATGTATGGTCAGCAAGGCCTGCTCATGTTTTACGACTTCGTACTGAAGTTGAAAGTTGGGGCATATTTGGGAAGAAGGTGTTTAGAACCGGAATATGTCCTAGTGGATTGGAAGAATCAGGTCAGGTGATAAACAGAAAATGTGAAGGTTTACCTCTTGCTATTGTTATAGCTGCTGGTCTAGTGAAAAATAATCTTTCCGTCACCTGGTGGGAAAATATTGCAACAAGTTTACGCTCATTTATAGTTAGTGATCCAAGACAATACATAGACTCATTGGATTTAAGCTACAACCATCTGCCTTCTCATTTAAGACCATGTTTTCTCTATTTCGGAGCATTTCCTGAGGACTATGAAGTACCCGTGACAAAGCTGATTTGGCTATGGATAGCTCAAGGATTCATACATGAAACCACAAGCAGAATGTTGGAGGATGTTGCAGATGATTTCTTGATGGATTTAATCAAGAGAAGTCTGCTAATGACCCACAGAATAAAGGCTGATGGTCAAGTTAAAACATGTCGTATCCATGACTTATTGCGTGATTATTGCTTTAGAAAAGCAGAGGAAGAGAACTTCCTGTCAAACAATTACAGGTATCAACATGTTTTGTGCAATAATCTGCAAAAAGATGTCTAAACTAAGTATTACTAACCAAAATTTGCAGGTATGGCATGCTCTCATCAAGGCACTGCTTTCCATTGGATCTAGGAAAATCTCTTCAAGAGGGTAGATCAGTTCATATCGACACATACAAATTCCTTAAGGTTTTGGATGTAGAGTCGATCTTTATCTCATTATTCCCTTCGGTTGCAGTACAGATGGTTAATCTAAGATATTTGGCCATTCAAGCACATGATGGAAGTCCCCATGCATCCATATCAAACCTTGTGAATCTACAAATGCTCATAATATCCTCAAAGAAGAATATTGTTGTACCAAAAACCATATGGGATATGGTAAATTTAAGGCACCTATATATAAAATCTGGGGAAAACCTTATGGAGGATCCTTTATCTCTACAAGTGAGTCCTTGTCCCGGTGTATTGGCTAGCTTTCAAACCTTATCCCAAGTTAATAATATTAGAATCTTAACACCGCTATGTACGTATATATATTGTCTAGTTTGATCTTTTTAATAATATTAGGGCTTCTCAACTGGTTAACTTTAATTTGCATGTTTAATTGTATTTTACAATCAGTATATAAAGTTCCCCGTATGTTATTGTACCAGTAACACCAAAATCTTGAAACTTTTACGAGAAAGCAACAATAGAATCATTAATCTTAATCTTCCTAGACCTTAATTTGATTATAGATGAATTTTTTTAACGTATATAAGCAGTTAAAGAGTTCTTAAGAATTAAAGACGATATTTTACAACTGAAATGATATAAATACGCAAGAATATAAGATGAAGAAGAAAGTGGTAGCTGATGATTCGTGTTTAATACAGTCCTTTAAGAAGATCAAATGGAGTTGAGAACCAGTCAAATGAATTAACTTAGATTTTTCTCTGTGTTCCATGACAGTTGGAGGAGTAATTTCACTGCCAATAACGATCACCATCGAAGTTGTAAAATACTTTTGAGTTTTGACATATTCCCCAGAACTTCATATTAGGAGAGAACCATGGCTGATGCTGTTAGTCTTCTTGTAAAGCAACTAATCAAACAATATGCGACATTTTATATTTCACGTGGTGAAAATATACTAGATTCCAAGAGAACGATGAGTGAATCTTTTGTTGGTCTTGCGAATCACCTCAAAGAGATGATGGTAGGGTATGAAAATGAGCATGTATCGGCTTTACTGGAAGAAATGGAAGGCATGGCATTGAGCGAAGATTGGTATAGGCTTGAAGAAACAGTGATAGGTCAGATGACAAGCCATCGACAGGTTTATGTCACAGAAGTGCGGATTAATGATGTTTGGTATAGAAAGATAAAAGGAAGATTGGATGAGGTGATAGTTATTTGTGAACAACTCTGTAACATCAGATATAAGTCAAATGTAGAGGAAGAAGAAGCTGTGGTAGGATTTGATAATGAAGTAGAAATACTGCTTGATCAACTCACTGGAACCAATACAAAGCAGTTCCAGATTATCTCAATTACAGGAATGGCGGGGCTTGGAAAGACGACTTTGGCTAGAAAACTATACAACCATGAGTTAGTTAAGTATATGTTCGACTTTCGAGCGTGGACTTGTGTTTCCCAAGTATATGTAAAGAAGGATTTGTTACTCAGCATATTAAGCTGTTTTATTGATAATGTTACAGATGAATTTTATGAAATGAGTGAACAACAATTGGGGGAGAAGTTATACAGAAAATTAAAGGGGCGTAAATACTTGGTGGTCTTGGATGATATATGGGATTGTAGTGTCTGGAACGATCTCAAAATGTATTTTCCAGATGACAAAACCGGAAGCAGAGTTCTATTTACTAGCCGTGACATAGACGTGAGTTTACATTTACAGTCAGCAAGACCTGCCCATGTCTTACGTCTTCGTACAAAAGCTGAAAGTTGGGGCATATTTCAGAAGAAGGTGTTTAGAATGGGAATATGTCCTCGTGAAATGGAAAATTCTGGATGGGTGATAAATAGAAAATGTGAAGGTTTACCTCTTGCTATTGTGATAGCTGCTGGTCTAGTGAAAAATAATCTTTCCATCACCTGGTGGAACCAAATTGCTGCAAGTCTACATTCTTTCATGGTTAGTGATCCAAGACAATACGTAGACTCATTGGATTTAAGCTACAACCATTTGCCTCCTCATTTAAGACCATGTTTTCTCTATCTCGGAGCATTTCCTGAGGACTATGAAGTACCCGTGACAAAGCTGATTTGGCTATGGATAGCTCAAGGATTCATACATGAAACCTCAAGCAGAATGTTGGAGGATGCTGCAGATGATTTCTTGATGGATTTAATCAAGAGAAGTCTGCTAATGACCCACAGAATAAAGGCTGATGGTCAAGTTAAAACATGCCGTATCCATGACTTACTGCGTGATTTTTGCTTGAGAAAAGCTGAGGAAGAGAACTTTCTGTCAAACAATTACAGGTATGAACATTGTTTTTGCAATAATCTGCATAAACATTCTAAATTAAGTATTACCAACTAAAATTTGCAGGTATGGCATACTCTCATCGATGCACTGCTTTCCATTGGATCTAGGAAAATCTCTTCAAGAGGGTGGCTCAGTTCATATCGACACATACAAATTCCTTAAGGTTTTGGATGTAGAGTCGATCCTTATCTCATTATTCCCTTCAGTGGCAGTACAGATGGTTAATCTAAGATACTTGGCCATTCAAGCATGTTATGGAAGTCCCCATGCATCCATATCAAACCTTGTGAATCTACAAATGCTCATAATATCCTCAAGGAAGAATATTGTTGTACCAAACACTGTGTGGAATATGGTAAATCTAAGGCACTTATACATCAAAACCGGCGAAAACCTTATAGAGGAGCCTAGTTTCCTACAAGTGACCGGGGAGGATGGTTGTCCTAGTCCTAGTGTGTTGGCTAGCTTTCAAACCTTATCCCAAGTTAGTCCTCGATCTTGCCACAATATATTTTCAAGGACCCCCAATCTTAGGAAGCTTGGGTTTTGCGGACCTTTGATATCAACGCTAGGTGATCTTGAATTTCCAAATTTAGGGTCTTTGGTGCACCTTCAAAAACTGAAGTTACTCAATACATTTCCTTACCACGAGGCAATGAGATCGTGCAATCCTATTTTGTTTCCTCAAAACCTTAAGAAATTGACATTATCAAATACTGGCATGGATTGGGAAGAGATGTGGACCTTCTCCTTGCTACCTAACCTTGAGATTTTGAAATTAAAATTTCAAGCATGTATTGGACAAACATGGGAGACTGGTGATGCAGAGTTTCAGAAACTCAAGGTCTTGAAACTGCATGATCTGGAACTACATAAATGGGTTTGTTTGAGGGATAATTTCCCAAGACTGCAACGTTTGGTGGTTCAACGTTGTTTAAAACTTTACAGCATCCCAGTGGCTATTGGGAAGATTTGTACATTGGAGGTGATTGAGGTAAACGGATGCAGCCTTTCTGCATATATATCTGCAGTGGAAATTCAGAAAGAGCAAGAGAATGAAGGAAACAATTTCTTGAAAGTCCACAAGGTCATTTATATAAATTACTGTTTTATTTGTCTTATTGTTTTCTATAAAAAATAAAAACAATTTGTAAACTTTATATAAACTTAAAATGTGACGTTTGAACTTAATTTGATAAATTCCTAGTAATAACATCTTTTTCTTAACAGAATGGGCATATGGATACACTTTGAAGCTGTGCTAGTAACAAGATTTGAACCCGCAACCAACATGTTGGAGGAAACACTCAATAGCCCTTAGCCAAGTCTTGTTGGTCGAGCCTGGATTTGGCTATATGTATATATTAACAGTATGTGAAGCTTATGTCCGGGCTAGATGAAATGCACCAAACTTGTTAGCATCGTCTCGGAATAATCTTTTTCATGGGTCGCTCAGCAAAATGCACTCTAACAAATACAATGTGAAGTTGGTCATCTTTGCAGTTTGAATCGTTTGAGATGAGTTCAAACACGCGCCTCTGGACAGACGTTGAACCTTGTAATTGCTATGGGTACCTGTAATGGCTCTTACGCTATAAAAATCCCGTCTTTCAGGCGAGCCTACTTGTATGGTGTTGGTTTATTTTTTTTGAGTGTTTAATCCTGGTTTCTTGTCTACTTAGCTACCAATGTCATGTATCTGCTGCTTTGGTGCTTAGTGGAGTTGGTGTGAATTTCATTATACATACAAAAAATGTCCTATTGTACCTTTTGGTTGGTTAAATTTTACTGACTGTTTTCAAATCATGATTTTCAGGTTTACCCTTCTGGATATACCTCGCGAAACAGATAAAGTATTTAAGTTTTGGTTAGAATGATATTAGTAATGTTAATGGCGGATAGTTTTTGTATTTGTAATTCCAATGGGTCATTATGGGTAATTATTATTACACAATGGATTATTTTCTTGGGCTCCAAATAACTTATTAGTGGGATGATATGAGCAGAATAGGTGGGAGGGCGAATACCACGGGTCAGAATGGGCTGAAAAGTATGAAACACGAGTCAAAATGGGCTTTTTATCCGGGTTGTTCTTTTGTCATCGCTACATCCGCAGTTGCTTGCTATAACCTTAACTTGGATTTGGGAGAGATTTGAAGTAATAAGTTAAGAAGAAAGGTCCAGGCGAAAAGCTGTTTATGTTATTTGTTTCTTATGGTTTAGAAGGTGACTAAAATTTTACAGTTTACCCTTCATTGATGATTGATTGAGGATACTATCTGATACGGGTCAAAACATTTATTAGTAGTCACATTTAATTTCTTAATTGTCGTAGTTGATTTGATGACGAATGGTTAGAATCTCTTATAAAAGCACCCTATTGCAACCTTGATAATTCATTCAATAATATCATATTTTCTCTTAATTCATTCAATCAGGTCATTAAAGTTTCAAGATTATTCTAATTAGGTCAGTCATAAATTTTAGTTTAAAAAATTGAAATATTTAAAAAATTAACAATGTTTTATAAAAAAACTTTAAAAAATTAAAAAATAGGAGTGAGCTAATTAGAAATCTTTTAAAAAATTAGTGACCTAATTGGAACAAATATAAAATATTAGTGTCTTGACAGAAAAAAATAAAAATATTAGTGACCTGATTGAAAAAAATTTAAAAATTAGCAATTTAATTGAAACACTTTTAAAACTTACTTAGTATGTGAAATTTTCCTTTTATGTGTCTCAATTGGGTATTAAATTAAACATTTACTAGAAAGCAAATAGCCTTTCTTGCTTCCGTAATGTGTGATAAGCGATTTTTTCCAACAGTCATCCATAAATATTTCAAGAAGTTTGAAATTGTAAAAGGAAGTAGTATTGAATCTTCAATATTAAAAAACAGAGAACTTTTCTGTTGGGACATATGGCTATAGGATATATGCTTATACATGGTTTGATTTGTTTTATGTTTATTTCAAACGGGTCCAATCAAAAAGTCAAATGAAACCAGCAAAACGTGTTGGAATCATATTTTCAGTGCGTACAACATCTTAAATGCCTTTAATAAAAAAATTAGATGATTATTGCAATAATATAGTCTTTTAATCATATCTAACACATTAACAATAACTAAAAAAAACTAAAAGTCATTCAAGTACGGTGTTTGCGGGTCAACTCAATCCCACCAGACCCGTAAAAAAACTTAAGCATTTCATCTTGTAACCCAACTTGTGTACTTGTGCCAGTTTGGTCAACTCTAGTGTGAATAATTGGTTATAAAATTATTTTCATTACACAAGAACTAATGAGTGAACTTGGTAACCAAGGTTATATATTCACGTGTATTCAATGATTTACAAAGCAAAAGCAATACATATGTCTAAACTTTTACATTGAGTTTTTACAAGTTAAGGGATTTAATCATGTAAAAATTCAATTATATACGTGGTGGCCTAGGTTTTTTTCGACATTTGCTTGAAAATAACTAGCAACTAAAGCTCCTTTTTGGCACCACTTATTGCTAGTCTTGTATTATAGAGATTACATTAAAGTTGTCAAATTTTGAAACGACATATCAAGCCAGTCTAACCATCAATTTGTTTTTTTTACTTCAACTCTAACTTAATATTTACTAGAGAATTATAAAATGACAATACTCAAAACTTCAAAAATGAAGTCTTGCTAGCCTAAAAAGGTTACTACCAAAACGACCATAACAATATTTTCATTTTTTTATAAACTATAAGTGTGTTGATAATCTATTAGATTTAATGTAACATTATAAAGTAATACAATTATATATAAGTGGTGGCCTGTACTTCTGCTGGTCTGGCCTATTCCAGACAACTTTCAACTCATTCCAACACACCCCTCACATGTCAACCATTCATCCTCTTATTATTTTCATCAATTTTTCACTTACCACCTCTTACTTTAAATTATATACACTATCTTAGTTTACTTTGCTTTCAAGAAATTGAATATTTTGGTCCACAATGGAGATATAATTATATCAATTTACCTTTGTATATGAGTCGATATTCGGTCTAACTTTTTGTTGGAGTAGTTTAGTTAGTTGTCAATAGCTTGTGATTCGGAGTTGTCGACCCCGTCATTTTGAAATATTATCCAAACACATACAACATTCCATGTAGTTTGCATGATATTAATAAAAGTTGTTTTTATAAAGGTGTTCATTATTAACACAAATAAGAGACATGACATGAGCACGACATTAAAATAATCTAGATTTTGGACTGACACACGACTATTTAATATAACGGGTTAACCCGGACACATCCCGCGTAATATATGGGCCAACTCATTTAAGTTTAAGTCATTTTAAAGTTTAGATAATTAAAAGTGCTATTTAAAAGACATAACAGTTAAAAGTAAAATACTTTGATTCATAATATCCATTATAACTTTTCACTAACTTTCATTTCCAACAGTTTTAAAAATTACCCTAAATTGTCATTTTTTAATATTTTCCATTTGCTTCCTTTAATATCAAGTTAAATATATAAACTAAAGTTAGTTATTTGGGAATGAGGGATAAAAAAACTAAAAAAACACTAACTATAAAACTTTTAATTTAAGCTAAGTCATTTATTATTTAAAATGTTACTAACCAATTATGACTCTTATAAATAATTGAATGTTAATTAAGTGCGTTCAAGTTTGAGTTGATTTCTTTCACATAAAAAAATATACCAGTTGTGTTTTAGTTGATGACTTATTTAGCCGTTGATCAATCACACATCAACCCAAATTTTTTTATCCAACATCCTAACACCGTTTAGATCTTTTAAAAAATCAAAGAGATCGAAGACCTACTTTATAAAAATAATAAGTTGGAGGACCGAATGATGTCAAACTTAAATACAAAGGTTAATTTTATAAACTTGTGAAAAATATACACCTTTGAAAATCAAATATCTTTCTCCCTCCCCTTCGTCTCACATTTGCCGACCCTCCAAAACCCAAATCCCCAAATTTCATCTTTAATTTCACCAAAAGATTCACCAATCAAAACCAAACCCATTATTATTCATCAGATTCATATCACGATTGCATAAAAAAGATCATATTTTGCCCCAATTTCAACCTCTTTTTCGTTGTAGAAAGATTCGCCGGCCGGCGGTTCATCCGTCGGAAAACGGTATCTCCGGCAATGGGTAGGGCTCTAATTGACCTCTATAACGATGAAGTTTTGATGGTATCCTTGAAGAGCGTTTATGATTGGTGGGATGAATTTAAAGTTTCCTTGATTTCGCAAGATTGGATTTTTTATGTTCTTGCTGGTCTCTATGGCGTTGTTGCAATTGTTGCTCTGGTGAGTTTGTGATTAGCTTTGTGTTTGGTGATTTGTTGGTTTGGGATATTGTTTTTGGATGATTTTGTGTTGTGTAATGTGTTTTGATTGATTGTTGTTATGGATGTGATGTTCTGATGAATGATTGTTAGGGTTTCTTAGCTATGTATATGTTGTGTTTGAACTTATTTGTGTTTTTAATCAAATGAAATTTTTAAATGATAATGATTAAGATTGAAGAAAGAAGTACTAGCTTTCTCTTGAAGTTCCAAATCATGAAAACTGAGGGAATGGAGGGAGAAGGGGGGGGGGGGGGGGTCTAAAGTGATTGAATTTGAGTATTTTTTGGTAACCGTGAGAACCCGCCATGCCACCGAGGTGTTGGCCCGCCCATACCGGTGGATCTGGTTAAATCGCAGCTTGCGCTTTGCATATGGTCCTTCTAAGGGAGAAACCAAGTTTCAATGTTTGCCAACACTTAATCCTGTTTTAGTTATCTGAATAGTTAGGGTCAAATAATTTGACATGGAGATCTCATATGAGTTGTAAAAAGACTGATTATTGAGATGAATGTAATATTATCTAGCTATCTTAATTTCTAATTAACTGATTTTTTTGATCCTAATTGTTGAACTCATAATAATCTTTTCAAAACGCACATCCAAAAGTCCCCGTAGTGCTTTTGATCATAGATATTATACCATCTACTGGTGACTTCAAGATCGGTAGAATGTTCAGTTTTGGCACCAACATTGAAGTAACTTCTGTTAGTACCAGTGGCTTTTAGTCTACCTGTATCAAACCAATTTAAGCATACTAGCAGTGTGGTTCGCGTGTTGTCTTTTATTATCATCGCTTGCTTCAGAAAAGAAGTACAATTTAAGCATAAATTGCATAATAAAAGACTCATAGTGTAAATTATGGGTCATTTCTAATATTGCAGGTACAATTAATCAGGATACAACTTAGAGCTCCAGAGTATGGTTGGACCACCCAGAAGGTCTTCCATTTACTCAACGTATTGGTTAACGGGGGTCTGTATATTTTGTTATATACTTCTTTACAAAAATGCGGTTTATGAAATTATCTCGTTGTCTCGGTTCTCTAATAAAAAAATTATCATTACTGCAGTTAGATGTTTCATCTTTGTATTCTACCGTGATGTTGAAATGTTAAAGCCAGAGGTTAGCAACATTCGTAGCTTGTTTTTTATTTAAATACTTACAAAGTTTGATCATTGATGTTTTTATATTTTTTATTGTCAGGTTGTCCAACATGTATTACTTGATGTGCCAAGTCTTGCATTTTTCACTACCTATGCTCTCTTAGTTTTGTTCTGGGCAGAAATTTACTATCAGGTTTTTATCTCTTAATTTCTAATAATATCTTTATCTTTTAGGTTTCATTGGGCTGTCTCATAATGCTAATTAGCTCACTTGTTAATATTCTACACATTTGGCAGGCGCGGGGAGCCTCAACTGACGGTCTGCGACCAACTTTCTTTGCAATAAACGGGATCATTTATGCGATTCAGGTGAGAATTCTTATTCATGTATCCAAAGATGAAAGGAGGTTACTTTTGTAAATAATCATTTAAGATTTAGTAATGTCATTTTTAATAATTCTTATTAAATGCTTGTTAACAGATAGTTTTATGGTTAGTAACTTGGTGGAAGCCTATCACTGCAATAGTAGTCCTCTCCAAGATGTTCTTTGCAGGTGTTCTACACTTCTACTCTTTAAATTCACTATAAAATTATTAATAATTCTTTTTCTTTTTAAGTAATTGTTGGAGTGATTCTCACATATATATTACTTTTGTAGGTGTGTCCTTGTTTGCAGCCCTATGCTTTCTTCTCTTTGGAGGAAGGTACATCATGTCATCATATACAGTGCTTTGCTTTCCTAACTTTTAGAAGTTATTATATCTATATGTATGTAGGGTGGCTTTCATATCAAAAATAATAATACGACCGCATAATGTATTTGTAACTATTGCTTCGAATGTGATACACTAGATAGTCATGTAGCCGCCCCTGTTTCTCTAGTTCTCTACTTCTGATTATCTTTTATGCAATGTGTACAAGTGCATTATGTAGTTCTCGCAGTTCTTTACATATTATTAGTTCTGAAAGGATCGTGCTCCTATGTATGTATGTGTATGTGTGTGTGTCTGTTTAATTACTTAGAGATGGTTAATAAATTCTTAAAAGATCTTATGAGGGTGTTATTAAATTTTGTGCAGGCTCTTTCTAATGTTGCAGCGCTTCCCTGTGGAGTCAAAAGGCAGGCGAAAGAAGTTACAAGAGGTATATTTTTTTATAACTTGTTACATTATAATTAATTTACATTTTTAATGACTGTAAATATCTAACATCTATTGTTCCTGCAGGTTGGCTATGTGACAACAATCTGCTTTGCGTGTTTCCTTGTAAGATGTATCATGGTGAGGTCCCTCATATCCCTTACGCCATGATTGCCGATCTATAGATTATGAAATTATTAAATGTGACAAGATAGGAGGTTTATGTGGGTTGAGTAATGGGTCAAAATGTATCATTCTTTTATGCAACTTTCAACCTAGGTAGTCAATGGCTAGGAGCACTTATGGTCTAAAAGGTGAACCTATTGCCTAGGCTCAAGACGCTTAAAAATCGACGACACGATACAAGCAAGGCATCCATATTAGCTGCTTTGGACATGTTTTAGGTGGTTTAGGTAATTAGGTTGGCTCAGTCCATTTTAGATGTATCAGACCAGTGTTAGATGTTTCAACTTGTTTGACCCATTTTGATTTAGCCATTGGCGTAAATCACAACCCAAATCCACTCGTTCATAAGTAAATAGGCCGAAATGACCATCTTTAGAGTTTAGAAGTTTATCAATTCCTATCTTCCCATAACAAAACTTCTAGCAAATATAATATATATTTTTCATGTTAAGATTTTGAATTCATACACTTTTGGCAAAAGGTAAACTTCAACTTACAAAAATGTAAACTTTAGTTCAGAGCCATGTAAAAGACAGTTTACCTTTCCGGTGAACTACAGTTTACAGGAGGGTGGTGTGTGTAATATAGAACCCTTTGGTGTTGTATTAATATTTTTTTGCTAATATTTGCATTATGTTTTACTCTTTTGATGGGCATGTCAGATGTGCTTTGACGCGTTTGATGAAGCTGCTAACCTAGATTTAATGGTGCATCCGGTTCTTAACTTCATATACTACTCGGTAAGGAAATGTAGAAACTTTTTTTGTTTAGAACAGTAATCTATGCTTTTATAATATATCAAGTTCTTATAAATATCTCTAACTTCTAACCATTTTCCCTTTGACAGTTGGTGGAGATACTACCGTCGTCTCTAGTTCTCATTATTTTGAGGAAATTGCCTTCTAAGCGTGCCGTCACGCCATATCACCCTATTCATTGAAAAAAAGTCCACAATGGACGATAAGTAACCAAATTTTGAGAACGGGGTCGTTATTTACTCAAAGCCTAAAGTCGCGAAGGGGACCGAGAGAAAGAATGTAGAACTCAAGCAAATGGGCTAGAAAGAGTGAAAGCTTTGGGGATCATGGTTTGTGAAATATATTTGTTACATTGATTTGTAATCGTTGTGAAATATGTTTGTTATAATAGATGAAGTTCTAAGCTATTGATTATTTAAAAGTAAAACAACGAGTTTGTATATTAAATGATGTAAAACTCTTTTTAAAAGAAAAAAAATCACGAGAAGTTGATTAGCTGTTTTATAAACCACGTTGATCAAATTTGCAAATTCTCATAACTTGATTGAATCTCATGAAAAAACCATGGTGAGTGCAAGTTTTTTTTTCTTTTCAAAAAATAATAAGAGACAGGTTCATTACATCACCAAATTTTGTAAAGAATCGTACGAATGTAAAATCTTTTTCTTTAGTGTTTGATAGATGTTAATAGGTGTAACAAAGTGGGTTGTTGCTTTATAACTAGCTTATGTCTTAAACTATATGTAATGGTTTATTTAATTAAAATATTAATTAAGAAATATGAATTTATTAAAATCATTTTAAATCAAGTGTAGTAGGTTTAAAACCCTTTATAGTTAAAGATTGTTAAGAGTGAAAAAAAATGAATTCATTAATTTCTTTTAATGTGAGTTAAGGGTTTTGGTTTGGCTAAACATAAGTTTGAAGCCCTTGTTTAGCTAGGATGTAATAGCTTTAATGTTCACTGTGTCCACATCAGCAAATTTGAAGCCCCCTAGGAACACCACTACGTTCAGTCTTATATTTAAAACAATATATACATGTGTTTGTTTGGTTTATATAGTTATTTACTTAAAATTAGTTTTGTTATTGAAGTGTTTGTTTTAGTAGAAGCTTGTTTAATATAGAACTAGTTCTTAGAAAACTATAACCATATAACACAAAAACAAAAGCTAAAAAGTGTATTTTTTCCGGTTTTCTACTTCAAAATTATTATCTTTATGAATAAGCTAACTTGACTATTTAATTTGATTAATATTTAATAAATATCATATAGTTATAAAATTAACAATCATGCATAGCTTCTTAATATTTCTTTCTAAATATTCATAGAATTCTTACTAAAATTTTAAACATAACCTTGATATATATTCTCAGAAGTTTCTAAAATACTTAACCTTATGATGGAGAGAAGTTAGACCATCTTTAATGTATCTATCATATTCCATTTAAGAATGTTTTATACACCTTACACATCTATAACTCGTTGATCTTCGCCCAGAATTTTTACCAATCACTCGAGTAATCCTTCAATCAATGTCATAAGGGTTATGTAATCGAATTGGATGTTATACTTGTTATGTTTAAATGTTTTCTCTTATGTATGAATGAGATTCCAGTTTAAGAACTATGATGCAGATATGTAAATCCGACTTTCAAGACCCCTAGGTTCTGAGTGTATCAGTTATAATCCGGTTAATCGGCTATTCTACCCACCTAATGCAAAAATACAAACTCCCCAAAAGAAAGTGGCCCTAATCCAATGATTCCATAATGGCCCTACTTTATGCCATTAATATGGCAAACCAGGGTTTTTTATGCATTAATAGTTGTGGATATGATTATTTGGGAAAGTGAGAAATGGTTACTAGTGAAATTAAAAAGAATGGGAAAAATGGAGAAACCACCAATGTGGGCTGATGTTAATGGGCTAACAGTTTAAAGTAACTTTTTTGAAATAAAAGTTTTGGGTTTTTTTTGTTGTTTATAATACATTAGGTCTTTGATTAATATAGATTGTTCATTGTTCTTGTTTAAAAAGACTCTAAAGATACTTTATGAAAGTTGTGAAATGACGACATAAGTTTTACTATTTTAAAGGATTTTGTTATTCTATCAACAACTTTATTTAAATTTGACATTAATGTAGTTTGCAGTTCTTGTAAATTTTGATTTTTTTTATGTAGGGAGCATGCAAATTTTGTACATGGGTTTTAGTTTTGATGGGTTCATCTTTTAACTACAAAAGGACATCTTAAATTAGGGTTTCACACGGTTTGTATGTTTTTGTTGCTCCTTTTAAAAATGCCAATCATTAACCATAACGAATTTTTGACATACTATATACCTTACGTGTGTCGTGATTACTTTAAGCTTCAGACCGCTCTAAGCAGCACGTGACAGTTACATTGACTTTTGCTGGATACAAGAACAAAATAACATTAAACAAATAAAATCAGTCGAGTAAGCACACATTGTGATTGTAGTTCATATCTGCTTCTTTAACGGTCAAATGAATTGAAAAAACTAATATCTACATAGATACTTTGACTTGCAATGATTCATATCATTTAAGTTTATTCTTATATATCAACATTTAGTACGTTGTTTTGTTATCTAAATAAACTTTAGTTTTGCTACCATATTTTAGGAGGGAAATAAATGTGAGTATCGTCATAATGACATCACACGTACTAGTCAGGGATTGGTGGTACTAATTGTCGAAGCCAAAAACTCTGTCTACTTCAGATAGAAGTAAATACTTCACCTTAAAAAGCATATTCAGACATATTCCTGACAAAATGAACAGTTGTTACTCGTTATAAGGGAACCCGAGGGGTGGTCTTTTGAGCAAGCTCTAGTGTAACAATAAGTATTTGTAATTATGATGTATGATTGGAAGTGTAAATGCATGAACATTCACCGAATCCTTATAAGCATTCATTGAGCTCTATTAATGGTGGTTTGTGAAGGATAACTTATTGAGTTTCTGGTTGTGTAGCATCTCCCTTATACCATCGTTTTTTCCTTATTGTCCACGAATGATCGCAACAATAAAATTCCCATCGGGATTGTGGTTATTGTTGACAACAAAAATTCAACAAATGATCGATCTTCTTGCAATCACTAAGCGAGCGATGTGGAGAATAAAGTAAGTTGCATTGATGAGAATGCAATGACTAATCAAGAGCTTGAAGCTTATGAACACGGAGTTGCATGTTATGAGTATAAGCAGATTGATGTGGAAGACTATAACTTGAAGGGACAAGATGATGAAACTACAAAGAAAGAAAGTGAAATGAGCTTTTAATGCATTAACTTTTGATCTTTTGTTTGTTGGTGTAATGGTGTTGTTTTAAGAAATGCAATTGTATATTCGTCTCCTGTTAAATTCAGGGAAAAATAAATTAAATTTCCTTTATGTATATAACCTATAAATATGTAAGTCTTGTGTAGATCATAGTACTTGGACATAACCTAATGTGTAATGATAACTTTTTTTTAGAATATATGAAATTAATTTGATGATTTTTATATACATAACATATGCATTTGTATGTGAAAAGTACAAACTTAGAAAAATATGAGCTAGGGGTGTGCATGATTGTTTTGGTTTGGTTTTAGCCTTTAACCGTAACAAAAAACCAATATTTCGGCTTTTAGGTTTTTACCACCATTCGGTCGGTTTTCACTTTGGTTTTGGTTTTCACTTTGGTTTTGAATTTTAAAACTGATTCTTTAAGGGGTTGGTTAAAATAAAAAGTTTTTTTGCCTAAAAAGCCTAAAAAACAATATACACTATTAAATTTTGTAATTAATACTAATGAAAGACTAAGATTCAAGTGGAGGAAAAAAAAAGATGGAGGGGGTATATTTGTAATATACACATTTATTGATTTTTTTCAAATTCTCCTATTTTTTTTAAATGTTGATAACTTTTTCATACAATATTATTTTTTTTGAAAAATTACACCATAAAATCAAGCATTTTTTTCTCTTTATTTTGAGTATATTATTGTTATATTTTTAGAGAAAAAAACTGGACTATATAAAATTATGTTGTTTTATACGAAGTTGTGTTGTTTTCTATAAAACAACACATTTTAGAAAAAAATAATACATAATTTACAAAAAATAATACACCACATTTATGTGGTAAAATACTACGATACTATAAAACATCACTACTAAAAATACATATTTTAGTATTAAATAACATAAAAACAACACAAAAATAACATGAAACATAAAAATAACATAACAACACAAAAACGTAAAACGTTACAATATATTTTAAGTAGTATAAATAA